>CM028364.1:57201676-57861604 GCA_016624345.1 Platycodon grandiflorus | reverse complement strand
TGTTAAAGAACACAGGAAGAGAATAAGAAGAGACATCATTTTCGGGTTGCTTTGATGTATTTGAGTTTGCTGTGGAGTTCAGAATTGTCTACCATGACCACTTGATGCTCTAATACCATAAAGAATCACACAAATACAAGGAGGGATGAAAGAGAACAAAAGACAGTAAGAGAGAAACAATGCAAACGTAAAGCGTACTAAAGATCCCAACTTATTTCTTGTGGGATTGATACTTTCCATATAGACTTACTCTAAATCAATTTACATCAATTTACAATCAATCAATTAAACAATCAATCCCTCTATCTATGGTATTAAAATATTGCTTCCTAAATTAACAAACACGGAAGTCAACAGTAAGAGCAAGAATTTACCTTTAGATATCCTCTCACATATATCAAACTGCTCAATGTTAAGGCCATCCTTCGCAACAATTTCCCTTTCACGATGCTAATTTTTAGTATAGACAGTATAGTTTTTCTTTAATACCCTAAAAATATTCTTTAATAGTGTCAAAGCAATGGACCCTTTTCTTTTTTCATCTTAATCCCCCTCAACTATGGGTCAGGTTTGATTTGCCCTCCTCAACTACTAATTGAAGCAATGTGCCCCTCTCAGCTATAAAGTTTTCTTAAATCACACCTTCTATTTAAGCAATACCGTTTGAATTGATGAAATTTGCCCCCCTAATACTCATATGACCAAATGTACGTATTATTTTTACGATAATATTAAAAAGAAAGATAAGCAATTGCTTTTTTGACTATCTTTTTGTACAAAGAGAGTTTCGAGCAATAAGGGTAAAATAGTTAATTGAAATAGTAATAGGGCTTTAGTATAAAAAAAATACTTAAAGATGGTTGCATGAGTCTCGTAAGCATTTTACGTCAACTTAAATTATAATGCCTAAACAAAAGCTACGATTAAGAAAAATGCCATAGTTGAGGGGGCACACTGCTTCAATTGATAGTTGAGGGGGCAATTTGAACCTAACCCATAGTTTAGAGGGGTTATTTGTAATTTACCTAACAATTAATAGAGTAGGGTAAATTACACATAACCTCCTCAATTATGGGTTGAGTTTGATTTGCACACCTCAACTTCCAATTGAAGTAGTGTGCCTCCCTCAACTATAACATTTTTAAATTGCACCTTCTATTTAGAAATTGGGGTTTTAATTCACGAAATTTTTCCACCAAAGACTCACGTCACTATCTATATGTATGATATTTACCATAATATTTAAAATAAAGACAAAAAATTATTTTAATGACCATCTTTATGTACAAATTAGGATTTTAAAATAACAAGGGTAATATAGTAAATTAAAATACCAAAAGGGCACTATGATTAAAAAGAATGCATAAAGATGGTCACATGAGTCTTACGTGCTTTTACGTCAACTCAAATAGTAGTGCCTAAACGAAGCTACGATTAAAGAAAATGCTATAGTTTAGGGGCTTATTGTTTCAATTGGTAGTTGAGGGGGTAATTTAAACCCAACCCATAGTTGAGGGGTTATTTGTAATTTACCCTAAAGATTATAGATAATTAACTTAAAATTTATTTTAAAAATAGAAATGTGACACTTTTTGAGGAAGGACGGAGTAAATTTTTTTAAAAGTTCATTTAATTGGTTTCCAAAAAATTTATGTCTCCGGTCTTAACTAAATACTAGTACTCCCCTCGTCTCAAACTGAATGTCCATTTTTTGAAAAAGAATTTGTCTCATAATGAGTGTCCTTGATTGTATGAAGTTACTAAATTCACATTTACTATATATTACTCCCTTTGTCTTAAATTATTTCTGTTTGACCCTGCACATTATTGATTAAAAATAACTATTGACTTGATTATTAATATTAGCATAGTATATAGTTTTCTTTAATGCCCATGTGTATGTGGTTCATAATTAAAGTAAGAAAAAAGTAAGGGTAAAATAGTAAAAGTGATGTCATAAAAAGGAAAGTTTCAAACAAGACAATTATTTATGGACGGACAAAAAGAAAGTAAGACAATAAATTAGAGACGGACGGAGTATGTCTCAATGTGCACTACAACACTATACGTGGAAACCGAGGGCTTTCATATATCTCGTATTATCTACTCCCTTCGTTCCACGAAAAGTCAACTATTCTATTTTGGATGTTTTATTTAAAAGTCTATTTTCAAAAATTATGTTTACAATGTTCATAATTCCTTTCATCTCTACCCTCCAATTATGTTGTATGCATCTTAGTTGTGCTTAAAGTATTTTTTTAATTTGACCAACTCCATCGCTACTTGTATATCCTTTAATTATTAGATTTTTTAAACGTTGACTCTTTGGGTGGAAGGAAGAGAGTATTAACGTGATCTAAAAAATAACTCTTTTAACTTAAAAAATAAAAATACCTCAATTTGAAACGAAGGAGTACTAGGTATTATATGTACTTAATATTTTTGAGAAGCCATGTTTAGAAGTCTTTGGTGGCTTATGACATCGAATATTACTGAAATTGAGATAGGCATCTTGTAAGCAAACTCGAAAATTAATCTGTACGAGTAGAGATTATTATGTGTCTGCAGTCTGCTTTCATTTGTAATTCAGTGGTTTGATTAGTGGTTTTAAAACTTTTCTTTGTTAGGTCTCATTGGCATTTTCTCTATTACAAGAAAATACCTTCAAATCTTCAATCATTACAAGAAAAAAGAATCCAAGACATTAAAATCCGGCCACTAAATCCGCAAGGTAGACCCCAAATGGTGTAGGAGTATTTTTAGTGATCCGCATAGATCAACTTTACGGTAAATCCCCAAATGGGTGCCGAACATCATCGAGTATGCCCAAAGTGATGTTTGGTAGACCCCAAATGGTGTAGGAGTACTTTTCAAATCTTCAATCATTACTCATGTTGAATCGATTGGACCGTAAAAATAAAAATAAAAGCGACGATAAATGATTTGGATGAAAAACATCCTCTGGTGATTCTTTAGAAGTAGAGGATCACGTAGGATGTCTTCCCAACTAAATGCCATATCATCTCCACCTCAAAGATTAGAGGTTTGCATTGGAGAAGATTTTTTTGGGAAAATTTATCTTTGCTAAGGGTCTAGCATTTTACTAGATAGATAATTGCATTGGAGAAGCTCTTCTTGCCGCATTATAGTATGACTAATTTTTCTTTTGATTTAATAATTAATTATAAAACATTAATGTCACGTCCGAAAGAATATTTTAAAAAAGTTTTGCATTGTAACACGTTTAGAAAGTGGACTATGTAACTTTTAAATTTGTCATGCCCCATAGAAAAAAATTAGATGGTAATTTTAAAGATGCTCTAATTCTCAAGTTGGCCATACTGTTATGTAATTTTTTGTTTGTTAGTTAGTATTAGCAACGATTTGAGAAGATATGTAGAGAATATTATCACATAGGTTTATTGTTAGTTGTGCAGGTAGTATAGAATATAGATTGTGACAATAATATTCATAACATATGGATTGCCTAGTTGTTAAACTTTCGTGTGTCAGTGCGTGCAGGCCCTAATATTTTGGGACTCTAGTTGTTAAACTTTCGTGTGTCAGTGCGTAGCCCCAAAAATACGTTTTCCGTTTTTAAAAAGATGAGTGATGACATGTCATGTTTGAAGAACCGCCTGTAATTCACCCAAAATCGGAGGCCTAGGGCGGCTGACTAGTGGGCCTATACACAGGGCCGGCCCTGTCGTGTTTATAAAACGAAAATTCATCCAGTCCCTCGGCATTAGCCGTACCAAAATATATTGGCAGATACTAACTAATTCTTAATTAATTAAGCCAAGGTTTCTAGTTAAGATTAGAAAACAAATTATGGGCTCCCAACTATATATTAAAGCATGGATACAGATATATAATACATCAAAATCCAAATATAAACCGCTATGGGAATGATATATAGGTTAATTATAGTTATTTTATCTTTCATTTGGGAATCGTTCTTTTGCGAGAGAGACATTTTGGATTCACCAATTAATATAAAGAAAAATAATAATAAAAAAAAAAAACGCTGAGGACCACATAGCAACTAGCTGAAAGACTCATGAAACTATATAAGTTGGCTAGAGTCATTTGAACAATTTACGATTAAGATTAAAACGAAAACTTAAATGGGCTCGAAACTCCCCTTAAACTTCCCTGCTATTGATTTCTCTCGAGCACGAGTTGAAACCGGCAAATATGCGGAATTGATGAAAGCCCAAGTTCGCCTAGCCTTTGAAGAGTATGGTTGTTTCAAGCAACCTTCACTAAAATTCCATCGAGCTTAGAAAGGCCATATTCAGTTCTTTGGAAGAGCTTTTCAATCTTCCTTTACAAACCAAGGTAAGAAATTCCTCTACGAAGCCATATCACGCCTACGTTGGGCAGCATCCATTGATTCCACTCTACGAAGGCATGGGCATAGATGAAGCACCCATCCCCGAGAAAGCTCAAAGTTTCACAAATCACCTCCGCCCTGAAGGCAATCCCAATTTTGGTACGTAATATTAATCTCTTAATTGTTAGCTAGAGAGTCTTGAGATATAATTATGAAATCAAATTTTTTGCGAAAGAACAGTGCAAACTTTCTCGGAGAAATTGTCGGAGCTGGATCAACCGATCGGGAGGATGGTTTTAGAGAGCTTTGGGTTGGAGAAATATATTGATGAGCACATGGATTCAACAAAGTACCTTCTTCGGGTCATGAAATACAAAGGACCGCAGGACCACGTACACTAAACTTGGGCTAAGTTCGCACACAGATCCAAATACTGTGAGCATTTTGTATGGAAATGAAGTTGAGGGGTTAGAGGTGCAGACTAAGAGTGGGGGATGGATCAAGGTCAAGCCTTCACCAGATTCTTTCACAGTCATGATCGGAGATTCCCTACATGTAAGTAATTACTCCTACTTGCCCCAACTTTTTCTAAACTATGCACCAATTCGGTACACGGGTTGACTAGAGTAACGAAATTCGGTATTAATCTACATGGAACTCGATCGTTACACAAAGATATAACATCGGGCTTTTCTTGGTGTTTGTACAATTTGAATGATGTAGGCATGGTTGAATGGGCAGTATACTACGTACCATCGGGTGATGATGACGGAAATGATACAAGGTATTCGCTCGGGTTGTTTTCGATCCCAAAAGAAGGTTACATAATCAAAAGCCCAAGAGTGGTGGACCAGGACCACCCCTTGTTTAAGCCATTTGATCATTTTAGTACCTTAGATTTTTCTACTCTGAGGTGGCCGAAGAGCCCAATCTCCTCTGAAAGCTTACTGTGGTGTCTAATTCTTAGTCAACTTTCGGCAATGGCGGAAGTGAATCGGACCCTAACCAAATTGTCTTTCCATGTGGGTTCTATTGTTTTAAGTTATCTCCATTGTATTGTTATCTTTTTTTAACGGTATGTTTTTCTTATTGTTTTAAGATGTTGCGTGCTATCCATCTTTTAAAACAACTACAATTAATTCCTTTTTCGACTAGAACTTTTGATTTATCTCTCTCTGAGTTTGTGATTTGTGACTTTGATTTGAGGTTTTCACTTTATCTTATTTTTTCTCGATTTTTTGTTTTGGATTTATCTTTCAACTAGTCTTTACCCCCGTACGTTAAACGTACGACATATATCTTTTTCAATTAAGCATATATAAGCAAAAAGAGGAGGAAAATAAAAATTAAAAAAATTGGATACAATACATTTTTAACATAACCTCCAACACTATACTATTGCGAAGAAACATAAGGTAAAATAAATTATATATGATAATTTAATTAAAAATGAATAACAACAACAAAAAAAAAAAACATATATAAAAGGGACATTGCACGGACGGGGTGATTGTGAGCTAAACAATGAAGCTCTAAGTGAGAAACATATCTTTCTTGAATCGGTTAAGGTATGATTTCGTAACTACTCATCCCCAACTCTAGAAATGAGTTTGGGTTTAGCAAGCTTTGAAGAACCTATTCTAGCTCATTTCCTTTCGGGAGGGTAAACCAAGTCCAGTAGCATAACAAATTTGGCCCAAAAAGTATACAAAGTCATTTAATAAACCTTAATGGTACACCTGAAGCCCAACTATTCTGGGATACATGAAGCCCAACTCGGTTCATATAAATATAAAATATTAACATTTAACTCTCATCTCTCATCCACACAAACCCTAATGGCACCGCATCCTAACCTCAAAAAAAAACCTTAAATGCTTTGCACGCTCATCTCGATTTCACACAAAACCATTAATAAACCATAAGACGATTATCGTACTCACAAACCCTAAATCCACCGCTACCCAACTTCAAACCTAAAAAAACCTAATTTACGTGCACTGTTAGGTCCATGTTGACATGCTCAGAATATATGCTAGAAGGGGGGGTGGTGTGAATAGCCTATATTACCTTCATTTAAAAATCTCATCCATTTTTGAAATATGTTTAAGGACGTGATGAAATGTTTATCGGGTAATGTCAACTTCCTTTACCCCCGTACGTTAAACGTACGACAAAGTCTTTACCCCCGTACGTTAAACGTACGACATATATCTTTTTCAATTAAGCATATATAAGCAAAAAGAAGAGGAAAATAAAAAAATAAAAAAATTGGATACAATACATTTTTAACATAACCTCCAACACTATACTATTGCGAAGAAACATATGGTAAAATAAATTATATATGATAATTTAATTAAAAAAATAAATAACAACAACAACAACAAAAAAAAGTATATAAAAGGGGACATTGCACGGACAGGGTAATTGTGAGCGAAACAATGAAGCTCTAAGTGAGAAACATATCTTTCTTGGACTGCGGTTAAGGTATGATTTTGTAACTACTCTCATCCCCAACTCTAGAAATGAGTTTGAGTTTAGCAAGCTTTTGAAGAACCTATTCTAGCTCATTTCCTTTCTGGGGAGGGTAAGCCAAGCCTGGTAGCATAACAAATTTGGCCCAAAAAGTATACAAAGTCATTTAATAAACCTTAATGGTACACCTGAAGCCCAACTATTCTGGGATACATGAAGCCCAACTCGGTTCATATAAATATAAAATATCAACATTTAACTCTCATCTCTCATCCACACAAACCCTAATTGCACCGCATCCTAACCTCTAAAAAAAAAAAACCTTAAATGCTTTGCACGCTCATCTCTGATTTCACACAAAAACCATTAATAAACCATAAGACAATCTCGTACTCACAAACCCTAAATCCACCGCTACCCAACTTCAAACCTAAAAAAAAAAAAAACCTAATTTACGCTTTGTTAGGTCCATGTTGACATGCTCGTAATATATGCTAGAGGGGGTGTGAATAGCCTATATTACCTTCATTTAAAAATCTCATCCATTTTTGAAATATGTTTAAGGACATGATGAAATGTTTATCGTAAGGTCAACTTCCTTTTATATCAACATAGCGATGTAGAGATTAGGTGATGTGCATCAAGACTTCATTTGAGTAGTCACGGAAGACTTTAAAGACTGTTGGGAGGTTGAGGTTGTTATAATTTGCTGATGTAAAATAGTTAAGCGGCGAATTACTAGCGACATAAATATAACATAGACAATTGAAGTAGCCGTGAATAAATAGGTACAAGTTCATCATATCAAACTTAAATCTTCATTAGATGTAGTAATCACTTTCTACAAAATAGATTGCTTTAATACATAGAACATATATTATAGGAAAGATAAGCAAAGGTTGAATGTAAACAAGTGTATTTTATATTAAAATTCAGCAGAGGTTTACTCTAAGGTAAACATGCTTAGTACATCAACCTAGACTCTTTAACCTAGCAATCTCCCGGGGTAGAAGAAAAGTGAATTGGGATGCCGGGAAGACTTATAACCAACCCTCATCCTTTAACTCTCACCAAGTACCTTAGGGAAAGTAAATGGCGGGGCAAAGGTGAGGTAGATGTGAGAAGAGGTGTTATGGGTTGTTCAAATAGTAAGTATTTGAACAACTGAGTGCAAAGCACTCGACCAAGTATGATGACACTTTATTGCACAACCAGCAACTCTAACAATGGAATGTAAGTCTGTCGGTATGAATGCAATGTGGATATTAAACTCTGTTTCTTCATCGAACATCTTCAAGCGGTGCAGTCTTCAACAGTAGGCTGGACACTTTGTCTCTAGGTGGATTTAAAGGTTAGTTCTGAACGGTGAGTCTTTTGAAGGAAGAAAAACCTCAAATCAAGAAGGGAGTTCTTGATTACGTAAAGCTTCCTTTTCCCTTTAAAATTTCAGATTACTCTCCCAAAAAGTGTTTGTTCTTACACTTTGTGTTTTTCCCACTCTTTGTGTTCTCATACACTTGAGCACTTTCGCACATTTTTTGCACTTATAGAAGGGGGGATGAGAGGTTTCTTTTATACGCAGAGAGAAGGAAGAATCCGTTGTTACTTTGAATTGATTTTTACCCGTTGGGAGGTTTGTTCTTTAATGTATCATAGTACATTTGTTTTGAACGGTTGGGTAAAAATCTATATGAAGATTTGGTCTTGATTTCATGCGTGATTCAGCCGAGTTGATGTGACTTGATATGCGGGCTTGGTAAGCACACTGTGACAGGTCCTTTATCGATTACGTCTTGAAGATTGGGGCCAAGCACGGAAGAGGAAATGTTCAGAGGATAATAGATCAATGCGTATCTTTAAGTTGTCAGAGAGATTTGCAGAGTGTCTTTTGCGAAACTTTGTGAACTTTAAAGCTTGGAGAACGACCGATGTTCCTCTTTGAACTTTGCGTACTTTTGCGGTCGTCGATAGAGAACATGGGCGATACGTAAGTAGCTAGCGATGTAGAACTGCGGAGTGAAGTTTCTTTGTAGAGACATTCTTTGGTAGAAATGTCTCGGTGAGACATTGCTCGTAGAGATGTCACCGGTGGTTTAGAGAGCTAATCCATTTGAAAGGTCATCATAACTTGGTAGGACAGAGACTTGGACATGTACAAAGACTTTCTAGTCTATAGACCTATACAATGTTTCACAAGTTGCCACGCCCAACCGTGCAACCCTTTTAGCCACTTGTGAGACATGCATTCTAATGGGAACAAGTAAATCACGTGTAGGAATTTGTAAACATATATATCAGTTTCACATGCATATTCCTAACACGAACCCTTAACATCTCATCTTTTAGACAAAATTCACTCCTAAATACTCCGTACCCTCTATCCCTAAATCAATTAGTCCGAATGAGATTTTTCTCTCATTGCTCATTCTCACAAACCCTAAATTCGCCACTACCTAACTTCAAAACTCAATTTGTCTCAATGAGATTTTTCTCTCATTGTTTTTCTTCCACGAGTTGTGCCTTTTCTTATTCAAGACAAATCTTCCCATTTCTGGTAGATAAAGACTTTTAGAACTCATGATAACATTAGTTTGAATAAATTATGTTGGGCAAGTGCTGAAACGTTGCCCTCAAGGTTTAAGGCCAAAATTGATGTTGGATAGCAGCGAGTAGGAATTTAGATGGTTTTGGGTATAATGGTTTTATTGCAAATGGAGGAAGAAGATTACCGAGGTTGATTTGGTTGGTATTAGTTTACAAATAATGAGTCATAAACATTTTGATATATACCTTCTTTCTAAAACATATTTATTTGATTTTCCTTATTTTCTTAGTACATTTTTCCATTTTCATGCATATCCTCCTTCCGTCCCTAAAAAATTAACAACATTTTACCACTAAACTTTTTAATATCCGTACCTTTTCTTCTCTATATTTTCTATAAATTGCAGTCAAGTCGTATATTTTTTCTGTTTGACATATTAGATAAACACCTTATCTTTTAGAAGAAAGATGAAAAATAAAAATATGTAGAGTTGTCACATAATTTCAAAAGTGCAAATCTATTTTCTGGACAAACCAAATTGAGAAGCATTGACTCTTTATTTGGGGCGAGGGGAGTATTATAAATGAGAAAAGTGCAAATCTTTTCTGGGACAAACCTTTGATTTTTAGTTTTAAATATTTTGATGTATGGGTGTTTGTTTATTTCTAGGGTCATGGACTCATATAAGAGTACTCATATAAAATATTTAATTACAAAGATATATGTATCAAAATTATATAAAGATAAGTAAATTTTTATAAATCTCCAATAAAAATTAAATCTTCATGTAACATAATCAAATAAAAAGTTTATAATTGTTACAATGAACGGAGGGAGTAAAGGAAAAGAAAAATCTGCGGTGTAAAAGAAACAAAATTTTCGTGCAAGACTTCCCATTCCACTCATACGTAAATCAATAAAATCACAACGAATATTGATGACAAAATTATTAGATTTCTTGTTCATACTAGAAAGTAATTGAGAAAAGTCGAATACGACTTGAAAGTAAGAGACAATAGAATATTTCCATTTTCACATTTAGTGAAAGCTCCTATTCATGATGGAAAAGTTCGAAACAAAATTTATTGCATCATCATTGGGAACTCACACATCATTCACATCATTCCGTATTTCATATATATCAATTTGAGCTACTTCATAGTTGAACAATTAGATCTGCAAAACATGCATACGTTCTTTTCTTTTGTATTGTAGTGGTGGTGATGGTCTTATGTTCTACTGATATTTTGGTGTAATCTTTACATGTTATCTACCGTTAAGAAAACAAAACCTTCAAAGGAACGGATATTGGTCAAAAATATTTTTGTGGTCTAAAGTGAGGAGTTTGTGAAGAGACGACCTTCATTACGTTAGGTCAAGAACATAATTGGCATGCAATATCAACACATATGCTTTCTAGATTCAAGTTATATTGAAATACTCATCCACGAGCGAATGCCCCTTCAAAGATTTTAAAACTAGACATGAAGCGGATGATGAATCCGGCTTTGGAGTTATAAAAGACAACGCAAATCACAACGATAAACATTTGAATTAAAATCCACGTGATGTTATGCATTTCATCACACATGCCATTATCATGACATCGATAATCCAAAATTCAATACCATCCTAAGAGAAAAGCCCTTTTCGGTTGCCCATCGAATGTTTTCCAAGGAAGAAATCAAGATCCTCAACTCAAATACAAATGCATATTTTCTCTCTTTCACAAGAGACATATACTGAACAAACAAAGCAAGGTGATCCACATTATACAAGATGCTCCATCCACTATGGCTCCCCAAGGATTTGAAGCTTCATAGAAATTAAGATATTTGCACATGCATCATCTTCTTTGAAGAAATGTAAGATTACTAGACTTATTAGGCCTTGGGTAAAATGCCCTCATTTTCTAAAAAGAATTATCCAAATGTATGAATATTGTATATTTATAAAGATGATAATACACAAACAAGTACCTTATAACTCGCATAGCATCATAACACATATCTGGGGAACGCATAAGCTAACAAAAATCCTTCTTAATCATCAATGTAGGCTTACATGCAGGCTAGAGTCCTTTGATCAAAATATGTGAATGAATTAACAGAAGGTATCAAAATGACATCTATACTATTTACCAACTCCATGAGAAGATGAAAATAACCAGAAGTGATCACCGATTTATATGGTCAATTTAACACCATAGTAAAAACATAGCTATGGTCTTAAAGCGACCACATAATCTCTTTCATTCATTTACAATGAGATTTTACCAGAAGCTAAGCCAATATCAACTTTTGGAGTGTTCAACTTTTGACTTTAAAAGCACTCCCTCGGTTCCAAAATAACACAATTTAAAAAATATAAAAATTAAAAAATTAAAAACTTCGACCATCTTTGATAAATATATAATTGGTTTAGTGGTTCGTGCTCTTTTATCATGGTTTTGTAATATGATTGAATCAAAAATTAAGCGAGAGATAGTGGAAAAATGGTGAGACCAATCAAAAAGAAATTAAGTGAAAACCAAGAAAAAAACCACCAACCACAGCACCACCCATGTACGAGGACAATCTTATTTGTTTATGTATTTACTTTTCTGTATATATTCTCAAGCAATCCTCAACTAGTCTCAAAGCAATAATACTCATTTTATTTTTTATCTCATAGTGTATGATATGTTTGCTTTCCAATTACAAAACCTTTTGCTCTTAATAAAAATTGGTCACTAATGAGTTTAAAAATTTTGGCACTGATATTGTGCATCACATTCGATCCTTCACGATATTCTTTGCTTTCTTTTCGATAGTGCTCGTCCGTTCTTCAATAGTCGCGTCCTCTCGGCCATGATGTTTGGAACTTCTTATGCATAATAGCATTCGATCCTTCACTTGATATTGGTGCATCACATACTACAATAAAGAAATACCAAAACAAATTACCTCCAGTGCTTTATGTTCATATAGATTGATAACTGGGCCGATCTTTCATTGTCTTCAAACATAGAGCAAGTTTTGCAAATCTCGATTTTCTTATATCTTCCACAACCACTACATGCTTTCTACACGAAGACAATAAATGATCGTGTACAAATGTATATATCCTGTTATTTATAGTGATTTTAGAAGACATTCAAGGAGTGCAAATTCATTTCTCGTTAATACCAATGTAGCAAATACATTCGTCCAAGGAGTGCAAATTCATTATTCGTTAATAACAATGTAGCAAATACATTTGTAACACCCTAGTTCCTCCTATGTATAATTTACTTGTCTTATTGTTTGATTGACATGTTATACATACATATTATACTTGCTTAAGTAGTATGTTAATTGATTCGTGCCCTAATTCGTTATTTTATTTCATGTCTAGGAGAATTGTTATGTTTACTACCTTGTTATGGGTTGTTTTGGGTTTGTTTTGGACTTAGTTTGAGGTTTGAATCATCTTAGGTTGACTTGGGAGTGTTTGGAATCACCTTTGGACAGCCTAAAAACATTTTAGCTGAACACGGGAGTTATGCGGGCATAGTGCTAGCGCATAACCCTTCAAATCTTTGGAATCGGGCGCTATACGCGCATAGAAGTATCGCCACCCTATGCGTCGCGTAGAATCTGGCAACTTATGTTCACCTTATCTCTTTTGAAGATTTTGACCTAATGAGTGGCTCTCCTTGAGCCACGTCATCACCCCCTATTGGCTGAGTATTTCAGCCACTTAAATCAAGTGCAGAAGACTCCATTTTCCCTCCATTCCTTCCATTGAATCCTAGAGTGTGTGTGTGGGAGTTTTGGAGAGATTAGTGTGTGTGTTTGAGTTCCCGAAGATCAAACCGTCCGATTGCTGATCGAGGACCGTCATTGTGTTGGTGTTGAGCAAGGGAACAACTTTAGAGCCTTCGATCGTGATTTTGTTGGCATGATTTTTGGTTTTAGGTAGGTTACTAAACCCCTTTTATATGCTTTAAGCTTCAATGTGTGCTAGATCATCAATAATCATGTATGACTTGCTATGGATGTTGTTTTCATGTACAAATTTCTAGGTTGAGATGAGTACATTATACTTGTGCTATGTTTATGGGTTGAATGATGTTTGATGAGCTAGGGTTTGAACATTAACCTTAGGATTTGAATAAATAGAGAACTTGAGACTTGAAATTGGGTAATCTTGCATATAGCATTTAAACCCTAATTTTGTGAACTTTAGCAATGACTCTGAGAAGTCGATTTTAGGGAAGATTATGATTCCCCAAACAACATGTTAGATTACTACGAGGTTTAGAGTTCGATTGATTGGGATTCTAGTCCTCCGTGTTTTTGTCTGTTAAAGTAGAGACCTATAATGGTTCTAATGTGTTAATTAGAATTCTTGCAAATATGTGTTGAAGATAATCGGTAGAATAGAATAATATACTTGTTATTTGTCAAGTTCACTACTTTTGAACTTGATGGTTATTTGCATTAGATGAGTAAGAACATGTAATACACCGACCCAACTTCATTTCGGGTTCACTCGTAGTCTCGATATTGACCTTAAAACCCTCAAAGAGTGAGGTGTTATGCTCGTTAAGCGTGGCGTGTTAGGTCGAGAACCATATTTGACGTGCGTTTAACTCATAGTGAGTTGTGCTTTGTTCCTTTATCCGTTCGAGATTATCCTCGACATCGATTAGCGTTCGTATGCGTTACATCTTCTCTTTGGTTGATTGACCTAACCTTGGTTTAGACTCCTTCACGACTAATGATCACGTTGATCTTGTCGTTAACCCGCCGAGTCATTTCGAGTGTTTTGTATGCCTGATTTGTACTCGAATCATTATATGATTGATTGCGTGAGCATTACGTTGAACTTTTAGTGTTGTTTTGGACCTTTCGAACCTTTCTCGAGTGTTTCGATCTTCCCATAGACTTAGAATCACTTTGGGATCATTTAGAATCATTTCGTGAGCGTTTGGAGCATTTTTGAGAGTTCGGAGAAGTTGAAAACAAAGCGATCGCACAGGAGACCAAAGCAATCGCTCACGTGTCCGAAGGCAAAGCGATCGCCTGGGATAGGGCAGCGATCGCCCACTCTGCTCGTCGGTTTCTATTCTTTCTCGGTTTTAACATTTTTAAGTGGAAGTAGTCTTCGAATTTGGCCCTCCAACATGCAAATAAATCTCGCTTGATGGCCTTGATCATTCTCGACTTCAATTCAGCCTCTAATCTCTTCCACAAGTGAAGTTAAAGCCGCTCGAATCTCCTTTGTATTTACACGAATCGTTAGGCCTCCGTTTATGCTTAATGGCTCACGAACGTGTTTGGCTTGACCCGAACCATGCTTGCCTTGATTCTCATCACATATTGTGCATGTTTTTATGCTTTGTTCATATCCCCAGCAGGAAGCTTGGTCGACAAATTACATTTTGCATGTCATGTTCAGGCTTACCTGTCTTCCCGACTAATTGCATCACAATATTCCTTAAAATTCCCGATAGAGTTTTTCCCAATAAAGTCATAGCTGGATGTTCTTCTCCCTAAAGAGTTCAAACTAGTCTTGACATCACATCATGTCACATTTTTGTTGTTTCCCATGCACGGGCAATGCAATTGTGTTCGACCTCATTCACATATGTACATTTGGTCATATAACTCGGCCGAGTTCGACCATCCAATTATATCCCATCTTTGAATTGCATTTTACTTGAGTCCTATACAGGATACGCAGGTAATCCCCACAGGGCCCAACCAAGGTTTTATTTTATATGAAATAAGGATGTCTATTTTGTTGACGACATTCGCTTATTCCTAAGCTCCGTCGTCGAGGGGCTATGTAGTCACCCCAAATTTGTACACCCACAAATATTTAATTTTTTTTTTATAAAAATGGACTAACACATGTTTTCATGATAAATTCAGGAAATAAAACATCCGACGGACTAATGACATAACGACGACGTCCAAAAGGAACTTAACAGCTTCAGTTAACTCAAGAAAGGAGCAAAAGAATAAAGAAAGCAAAAACCAAGTCAAAGTTTCAAAAAAACAAGCTCTGGTGCGCGGAAGCTATCCATTATACCTAATTTGCCACCCCTAGCGCGGAGGCATGGCCTGGTGTGCCGTGCACCAGAGCTTGTAACCCTTCTCTCCAAGTTTTCCTAACTCCGGACCACGACGTGAAGATATTTTCTCGGCCAAACTTGATCACCAAGCTGGAAGAAAGCTTCCTAGGAAACTTGCGCATGAGATTTACTCTCTTCTATAAATACTCCCTCTCAACCTCACCAAAAACCACCTGGGTTTTCTTGATCTCTCTCTCAGACAATCAAACACATACACCCGTATACTCTTTCAGTTCTCTGTGAAGAACACACACGCATACACACATACACACAAACAAGAAAAATATGTCTTCCTTTCCAAGCATTGGTAGCAGTGAAAGCACAACACAACGGCCTAGAACTTGGCCCAAACGATTCTGTAAAATGACAGAAGGTAAGAACCTTCAAGTCGTTTCGATTTCTTTTATTTCAAACTTTTAAATAGCTTAAATGAGTTGTAAATATGTAAATAAACTAGCTTTGATGTGTTTAACATGCTAATACATGTGATTCCTCCGTTTAATTCAAGTTACGAAGCTCTGTTCATTCATTTTTCGTGTTTACGGTGAGTTCTTCGATTGAGTTTTTGTTGATTGTTTAGCTTTGATTTGTTGTTAAACTTATCTATTAATGTTTGTAAATCTTTGAAGTATGTTTACACTTGCTTTCCTGCAAAAAAAAACAAAAAACAAAAAACAAAAAACAATTTTAAAAGCTTCCGTTTGAGTTTTCAACACATCCAATATATATATATATATATATATATATATATATTGTTTTGTTTATTTCCTTTTATTTGTTTAAACTAGCATATATGTATATATCATGTATTTCATAATAAACAAACAAATTGATTTGTTTGTCCTTTTCTCCTTTTCACCAAAAATATATATTTATATTTTTTATTTTGTCCAAATAAACATGAACAGGGACGTAAGTCCCGAAATTATATCATTTATTTTTAACCCGTAGCATTTAATTCGAGCATGTAACCATAGAGACCGAAAGGGCGAGTTGGGTGCCCAACACCATCCCAACTCGTAACTTAGCCCCTAAACCCACAATCTTAGTTTTTCTCGTTTTCTTTATAAACGAGGGTGGCAACTCTATATGTTATATAGATGTATTTTACACATTTATAACATTTTTGGGAGTCGATAATGGGGCCCAAGTGTATTCTGAACTTAAGTTGGAGACACGTCGTTTTTGGATGTAACGACGGGCGGTGTTGATTGGGGGTTCTCACACTTGCACTTGTTTTAATTTTCACTTAAACATTTCCAGTTTCCATGCATTCGAAAAGAACAGCAAACAAGATTAGCCATTTTGACTTGTCCAATACTTCACAGTTTTATTCCACTGCAAACTATTTCAAACTCATTTGTTACTTTGTGAAGTAATTCTTATAAAAGTTTTAGATTTGAACATAGTCTATTCAACCGCCCTCCCTTCTAGTCTATTTGAGCCTATTGGGACTAACAGTAGATGTGCACACATGTAGTCCCAGCTATACAAATAAGAACTTCACTTCTAAGTGGATTACTAAGAGGTACATTAATTGAAAGGTTTAGGTCAACTCCTAACTGGAGTTTAGATGGTATAATTGTCACTATTAGTGAAGAACACCATCTTGATATCAGTAGGAGTCAGCCCTATAGGGCAAAAAGGATGGCAGATAAGTTCAACCATGGGAATCATACAGAACAATATGCTTTGTTGTGGGATTATTTTCTAAAGATTAGGAGAACAAATCCTAACTCCACCACAAAAATTGAAGTTAGGGATGAAGTTGATTTGAATGCACCAGATGATAGAAAGTTCAACAGGATATACTTTTGTTTGGAGCCTTTAAAGGAAGGCTTTGCAGCTGGATGTAGAAGAGTATTGGGGTTAGATGGATGTTTTCGAAGGGACCTCACATAGGTATGATTCTTACAAAATTGCTTTGGATGCCAACAATGGCATGTTTCCCCTTGCATATCTTTGTAGTAGAGGTGAAAACAGAGAGAACTCACGGTGGTTCCTTGTGTTATTGATAGAGTATAATGGGATTAATAGTCTTTGAACAATAGGTGTTAATCTTTGATCAACAAAAGGTATGATATTCTTTAATATTTTTTAAATTGCCTCGATATCATTTATATTTATAGCAACTTAACTAGCATTTATTAATTGTAGGGGCTTGATTTGGCCATGGATGAATTATTGCCTAATGTGGAACATAGATATTGTCTTGTTACACATGTATAATGTGGAACATAGATATTGTCTTGTTACACATGTACAACAATTACAAGAAGTTGTTCAAGGGTAAGGGGATGAAAGATCAATTGTACAAAGAAGCATTTTTAAGCAACATGCATCAATTTAATGATGCAATGGACCAGTTCAAGGACTACTCTGCAGAAGCAATTGAGTGGTATTTAAATCTTGGTACATGCAAATTGGTGTTGATGTGAGTGATTTTGATGTTGGTTATGTTTTGGTTCATTTATGTTGGTTTAGTTGTAGGATTCAAGCAACTTAAATGTTGGAACTAACCAATCTCTGAAATTCCATTAAGTGCTTCTCAACCAACTCCAAATAGACTACAACCACAACCATGAAGAAGGTACCAGCACACCAAGCATGTCATAACCACAATCAACTTTGTAGAAGAGGAAGCTCTGCAAGAAGTGAATCTTGATTTTGGGGTTGAAAATGAACAATTAAATCCTTTTTTTAGCAGATGAATGTAATTGCTTGTTTTGGTACTCTGCAATTTAATTCAGCAGGAAGTCAATGTAATTACTTGTTTTGGTACTTTACAATTTTGGTCATTGGAAGTGAATGTAATTACTTGTTTTGGTACTTTGTAATTGAGGTAAGCAGGAAGTCAATGTAATTTAAGCTTTTGGTACTCTGCAATTTGTTATGCTGTGAATTTGATTGACAAACTGTTGTGTAATCAAAATCAAATACAAGGGAATTACTATATTTGGTGAAATTGGTTGGTGATTATGTTATGTTACGTATTTGATTAGTGGTTATATTTTGTGTTTGATTGAAACAATATTTCATTAACGAGAGGATAAGAACATTTACGCAATTGTGATTTATAACGAGAAGAAGTGAAGAACAATTAGTTTACTCTTTTTCATAACATATGACAGTTCATACCAAAAGGATTACATCACAAAATGATTACATCACAAAATGAACACATACAACCTCATCAAAATATAAACTTGAGATTTTTTGCTTTGTGGCTTTTATACAACCTATGGACCACTAATTCTTGGGTATTTTCTTCCATGTCCATGTGTTCTTCATCCATATTCCCAAAAATTATCACCCAAGCAAGAAACAAACAGGCTAGGACAAGTAAATCCCACAACAACATCCACTTGGTTCTCTGTCTTCTCTATTCACCTCCATTACCTTTCGGTGATTCATATTCACTTATCCTTTGAAGTAACCCGGGTAAAATGCGGACGGATCTATGACACATAGGTAGATCAAACCAAAGGAAGAAACCACATGGATGCTGCCCAAAGAAAAAAAAATTAGTTAAAGTAGATGAAGAAGAAGTTTGAATATGTAATGACAAAAATTGGAAGACATACCAAAGGATTAGCCCAACTCAAAACCTTCGGCCGGGGTTGAAATCAGTCCAAGAAGTTAGCAATTTTGCCTTAACACCACAGTGACAATAAACCTCCATAACATTCTTCATTTTTTAGTTTCAACTAAGCCCTTTTTATGCAGTGAAAAGAGGCAAAACACACTAGGCTTGTTTTGGCGCTAAAATTTGGTGCCTTCACAAATAGTCCTGTATTTTTTGTACATAAAATGATTATTTTACACTGGGCAATATCACGAGAGTTACACGTCGGCGGACTTAGAAAAAAACTAAGAGTTGGATAGAACGACCAATTACGTAAAAGTTAGGTGAATTACACGATCCCTTTTTCAACATTTCAATTTGCTCCAGTCCACCGTTTTATTTTTAAATCGAAAAAGGCACTTTTGATCGAAAAGACAACAATACCCTTAATAAAACCAAAACACGCGCGCATCGGGCATCCCAAGGCATTGAGATGCAACAATTGGGCATCGGGATTTAATTTGAGATGCAATAATTGGGCATTAGGATGCAAAAATTCTGCATCGGGATTAAATTTGAGATGCAACAATTGGGCATCGGGATGCGGTGCCACTTTCTCATTAATTTGGACATCGGGATGCAACAATTGGGCATTGAGATTAAATTTGAGATTCAACAATTGGGCATCAAGATGCATTGATTAATTTGGGTATCGGGATGCAAAAATTGAGCATCGAGATTCAATTGAGATGCAAAAATTGGGTATCGGGAAGCGGCGCCACTTTCTCGATTAAATTTGTCTTCTTCTCGATTCAAATTAAAAGATTCAATTTCTCTTTCTAGTATGTTAATAACTCGTATCGTAAACCGTAAGGTGGGATGAATAGTAGTTTAATGAGTTTTTTTCTTTTGGTTGAGTTTGTGTATATGCGGATTTTGAAATGGAGGATGAAAACATTGCGTGAGAGAGAAATGAAGAGAAGAAATAGAAGAGAAGAAGAAAAAAAATATTTGTGTGTGCGCCGGTGGAGTGGAGGAGGTGAGCGGGGAGAGAAATGAAGTGGGGGAGGAGAAGAGGAAAATAAAGGGGGAGAGAGGAAGTGGGGCACGGGCAGAGAGGGGAAAAAGAGAGAAGGGAAATAGAGGATATTTTAGGAACAATTTTATAAAAATGTCTTTTAGCGGTTAAGAAAAAAAATAGTGGACTGGGGCCCAAGTGTATAACATTTATAACATTTTTTGGGAGTCGATAATGGGGCCCAAGTGTATTCTGAACTTAAGTTGGAGACACGTCGTTTTTGGATGTAACGACGGGCGGTGTTGATTGGGGGTTCTCACACTTGCACTTGTTTTAATTTTCACTTAAACATTTCCAGTTCCATGCATTCGAAAAGAACGACAAACAAGATTAGCCATTTTGACTTGTCCAATACTTCACGTTTTATTCCACTTGCAAACTATTTCAAACTCATTTGTTACTTTGTGAAGTAATTCTTATAAAAGTTTTAGATTTGAACATAGTCTATTCAACCGCCCTCCCTTCTAGTCTATTTGAGCCTATTGGGACTAACGGTAGATGTGCACACATGTAGTCCCGCTATACAAATAAGAACTTCACTTCTAAGTGGATTACTAAGAGGTACATTAATTGAAAGGTTTAGGTCAACTCCTAGCTGGAGTTTAGATGGTATAATTGTCACTATTAGTGAAGAACACCATCTTGATATCGGTAGGAGTCACCTATAGGGCAAAAAGGATGGCGGATAAGTTCAACCATGGGAATCATACGAACAATATGCTTTGTTGTGGGATTATTTTCTAAAGATTAGGAGAACAAATCCTAACTCCACCACAAAAATTGAAGTTAGGGATGAAGTTGATTTGAATGCACGGATGATAGAAAGTTCAACGGGATATACTTTTGTTTGGAGCCTTTAAAGGAAGGCTTTGCGGTGGATGTAGAAGAGTATTGGGGTTAGATGGATGTTTTCGAAGGGACCTCACATAGGTATGATTCTTACAAAAATTGCTTTGGATGCCAACAATGGCATGTTTCCCCTTGCATATCTTTGTAGTAGAGGTGAAAACAAGAGAGAACTCACAGTGGTTCCTTGTGTTATTGATAGAGTATAATGGGATTAATAGTGCTGAACAATAGGTGTTAATCTTTGATCAACAAAAGGTATGATATTCTTTAATATTTTTTAAATTGCCTCGATATCATTTATATTTATAGCAACTTAACTAGCATTTATTAATTGTAGGGGCTTGATTTGGCCATGGATGAATTATTGCCTAATGTGGAACATAGATATTGTCTTGTTACACATGTATAATGTGGAACATAGATATTGTCTTGTTACACATGTACAACAATTACAAGAAGTTGTTCAAGGGTAAGGGGATGAAAGATCAATTGTACAAAGAAGCATTTTTAAGCAACATGCATCAATTTAATGATGCAATGGACCAGTTCAAGGACTACTCTGCAGAAGCAATTGAGTGGTATTTAAATCTTGGTACATGCAAATTGGTGTTGATGTGAGTGATTTTGATGTTGGTTATGTTTTGGTTCATTTATGTTGGTTTAGTTGTAGGATTCAAGCAACTTAAATGTTGGAACTAACCAATCTCTGAAATTCCATTAAGTGCTTCTCAACCAACTCCAAATAGACTACAACCACAACCATGAAGAAGGTACCAGCACACCAAGCATGTCATAACCACAATCAACTTTGTAGAAGAGGAAGCTCTGCAAGAAGTGAATCTTGATTTTGGGGTTGAAAATGAACAATTAAATCCTTTTTTTAGCAGATGAATGTAATTGCTTGTTTTGGTACTCTGCAATTTAATTCAGCAGGAAGTCAATGTAATTACTTGTTTTGGTACTTTGTAATTGAGGTAAGCAGGAAGTCAATGTAATTTAAGCTTTTGGTACTCTGCAATTTGTTATGCTGTGAATTTGATTGACAAAGCTGTTGTGTAATCAAAATCAAATACAAGGGAATTACTATATTTGGTGAAATTGGTTGGTGATTATGTTATGTTACGTATTTGATTAGTGGTTATATTTTGTGTTTGATTGAAACAATATTTCATTAACGAGAGGATAAGAACATTTACGGCAATTGTGATTTATAACGAGAAGAAGTGAAGAACAATTAGTTTACTCTTTTTCATAACATATGACAGTTCATACCAAAAGGATTACATCACAAAAGGATTACATCACAAAATGAACACATACAACCTCATCAAAATATAAACTTGAGATTTTTGCTTTGTGGCTTTTATACAACCTATGGACCACTAATTCTTGGGTATTTTCTTCCATGTCCATGGCCTGTGTTCTTCATCCATATTCCCAAAAATTATCACCCAAGCAAGAAACAAACAGGCTAGGACAAGTAAAACCCACAACAACATCCACTTGGTTCTCTGTCTTCTCTATTCACCTCCATTACCTTTCGGTGATTCATATTCACTTATCCTTTGAAGTAACCGGGTAAAATGCGGACGGATCTATGACACATAGGTAGATCAAACCAAAGGAAGAAACCACATGGATGCTGCCCAAAGAAAAAAAATTAGTTAAAGTAGATGAAGAAGAAGTGAATATGTAATGACAAAAAATTGGAAGACATACCAAAGGATTAGCCCAACTCCAAAACCTTCGGCCGGGGTTGAAATCGGTCAAGAAGTTAGCAATTTTGCCTTAACACCACGGTGACAATAAACCTCCATAACATTCTTCATTTTTAGTTTCAACTAAGCCCTTTTTATGCGGTGAAAAGAGGCAAAACACACTAGGCTTGTTTTGGCGCTAAAATTTGGTGCCTTCACAAATAGTCCTGTATTTTTGTACATAAAATGATTATTTTACACTGGGCAATATCACGAGAGTTACACGTCGGCGGACTTAAGAAAAAACTAACGAGTTGGATAGAACGACCAATTACGTAAAAAGTTAGGTGAATTACAGGCCGATCCCTTTTTCAACATTTCAATTTGCTCCAGTCCACCGTTTTATTTTTAAATCGAAAAAGGCACTTTTTGATCGAAAAGACAACAATACCCTTAATAAAACCAAAACACGCGCGCATCAGGCATCCCAAGGCATTGAGATGCAACAATTGGGCATCAGGATTTAATTTGAGATGCAATAATTGGGCATTAGGATGCAAAAATTGCATCGGGATTAAATTTGAGATGCAACAATTGGGCATCGGGATGCAGTGCCACTTTCTCAGATTAATTTGGACATCAGGATGCAACAATTGGGCATTGAGATTAAATTTGAGATTCAACAATTGGGCATCAAGATGCATTGATTAATTTGGGTATCGGGATGCAAAAATTGAGCATCGAGATTCAATTGAGATGCAAAAATTGGGTATCGGGAAGCAGCGCCACTTTCTCAGATTAAATTTGTCTTCTTCTCGATTCAAATTAAAAGATTCAATTTCTCTTTCTAGTATGTTAATAACTCGGTATAAATAGTAAGGTGGGATGAATAGTAGTTTAATGAGTTTTTTTTCTTTTGGTTGAGTTTGTGTATATGCCGGATTTTGAAATGGAGGATGAAACATTGCGTGAGAGAGAAATGAAGAGAAGAAATAGAAGAGAAGAAGAAAAAAAATATATATTTGTATGTGCGCGCCGGTGGAGTGGAGGAGGTGAGCAGGGGAGAGAAATGAAGTGGGGGAAGGAGAAGAGGAAAATAAAGGGGGGGGGAGAGAGGAAGTGGGGCACGGGCAGAGAGGGGAAAAAGAGAGAAGGGAAATAGAGGATATTTTAGGAACAATTTTATAAAAATGTCTTTTAGCGGTTAAGAAAAAAAATAGTGGACTGGAGAGAATAAAAACTTTCCAAAGTGGACCAGGCAGTAATTTTCCGTAAAAAATTTCAGTAAAGAACTTAATTTTTTTAAATTTCAATTCAAGGACCAATCCAAAAAAAAAGATATAACACGTGGGACTATTTGTGTAGTTTGTTCTTAAAGCTTTTTAACAAGTGTGGTAGTCCTAACGAAGTTGACTATAAGTAAAAGTAACTGTGAGAGAGTTGTTACCCTTGAAAAACAAACGGGGAACATAATGGCAAATATGACCGTTGGAGGCTCTAGAAAACCAGGGGGCTTTTTTGAAATCGAATATGATTATATTAATCCAGCAAAATTGAACCAGATATTAATTGCAGCGAATCCTATACCGAAGCCATAGTCATACCCACAAAGCAAGAAAAGCAAAAAAGTCTCCCCCTTCTTATCTCTCTGGCATATTCTCTCTCTCTCTCTAGATTGAGGTTCTCACTCTACTGAGTACATAAAGAGCCATGGCAAAGCAGAATGGAGAGGAAACGGGAGGAGAATTGGTGAAGATGGCAGATCATCATCCGTACGCATTCCATGTATCTGGACCTCGCAATGTTTCGTCACCGAATTGGAGAGAGCTCCTCAACTCTAGTTGGTCAGTATCCCTCTCTCTCTCTTTCTCTCTCTAGAAATATACAGTATAATTTTGTAAAAACTTGCCAAAATTAAGCCTTTTATTGAAGTAATTATGGTAACAATCGGGTTGCCCATTTTACAAAATATGGCATCTGGGTTTCTCTAGATCTGATTTTGCTTTTATTTTTAGCAAGAAGTAGTATCCCCCAAACAAGAAATAGAAATCTTATTTTCACTTTTCAAAGCCAATTTGACCATTTTTGGGTCAATTGTTTTAACAATTTTTTTTTTAGTTAGGGTTTGTTTGGAAACCCCAATTCCATTACTTGGATCTGGAATTGGGGCTTTCAATGCCAATTTCAATTGTTAGATCATGAAAATTAGTATGTGGAAGTAGACTGAAGAAGAATACCACAGATCCCAATTCCATAAAATTAGTGTGCCATGTTAGAAGGAAAGAATTGAAATTTTGTAGGGAGGTCTATTAAAGTTCAAAGTTGAATCTTGAGTGTGAATCCATGAACCAACCAAACAGTAAAATCTTAATTCAATTGAAATGGAAGTGTATGAATTTAATTTAAATTCTATAAAAGTGTAAACTTTATTTAGTTCTAATTCATTTGTCCAAACGGACCTTAGTTATATTGAATAAAACTATAACCTTCGTAATCTACAATACAAGTACCATGAATCTCATGTTTTATAATTTTTGAAAAAACAAGTAAATTCACCATTAATTTTTCATTTGCAAAAAGATCAAGTTGACTTTGAAAATCCAGAATACGATTCTTTCTTTGGGACAGATGTAGTACCTGTTTTCTATTTGAGATTTAGGAAATAGCATGAATTTGAATTAAGCTTCCATAAACATGGTTGCAGTCTTGCTGGCACTGCATCCTATTATTTTTTAAATTATAATTACCAATTGAATTAAAAACAGAAAAAAAAAATTTTAAATATAGCAAGTTTATCTTAATTACAGACTACCAGGTTTTCTCAATTTGTTTACAACCTCTGGAATTAGTACCGAGTATCTAACATAACAGAATTTGTTTGGGGTTTGGGGGGGTGTTGAAGGAATGGGATCTGAGATGTGTTCCACATTTTATCATCCTAAATGGCCACTGATTTGAGAGTACTATTCTTTTTAAGAGCCTGGCTAATGGGAATTTGTCTGTTTATTGTGACCCTTTCAACTATGATGCTTCTACTTTCTTTCACTCAAGCGTAGACTAGATAAGCCAACAATATGAGAGCACAAGTGGCAAAGTGTATTAATTCAAGAAAATGTAAAATATTAGCTGTGTTAATAATTCAGCTGGAGGTATTGGTTCAACAATAGTAATCTCAGCAGTAAACATCCTCGCAATACAAGTATGTCTAGGAGCTATGTTGCATAGACACGGCACAAACCGAGCGTATCGTGTGTCGGATACGCGACGGATACGTGAAATACGGCTAGAAATACGTACCGGGGCCGAATTTGAATTTTCGAAGATTTTGGACTCGAGACATGGGTACGTGAGTCCAAAACCCGGAACGTCAACTCGAATCTGAACACCTATACCCGAAATTTTGTATACGTATCACTCCAAAACAAACTCTTTCGTCCGAAATTTGAAATCCAGACACCATATCTTCTTTCGTCGGTCGATTGCTTCTCAAAGGAGTCAAAACGAACCCTAGCCACTTCAAAACAACCTCCGCCGCCGTCGATTTGCTTCTTCGCCATCGATTTGCGAAGTCTTCTACACAGCCGCCGTCGATCTGCGTCGGTGCTTCCTTCGTCGAAGCTGCCGTCGATTCGTCGAAACCTCACTTCGAACCCTAGCGTCTTCTCAGGCCAGGTAAGTCGTTCTTTTTTTTTTCCGAAGGCTTCGATCGCCTCTCTCAGTGAGTCGTCCACCATTTTTTCCTTTTTTTTCTTTTTCGGATAGAGCCTGTGTGTGAGACACTGTGAGTTCTTTTTTTACATAATTAGCTCTGACTTATTATATTTACATTTTGGTCCTTATATTTTTTTATTTATATTTTGGTCTTTATATTTTTAATATTTACATATTAACCCCCGTACCCGTATCCTATATTTTTCAAAAATTCCGTATCCCCGTGTCCCGTATCCGCGTATTCGTATCCACGTATCCGTATCCGTGCAACCTAGTCTAGGAGTTTGCAATCTGTTGAGGGAAAAACAGGGGAGCGCTAGTACAATTTGAGCGAATGATTTGGGAGGAAGCGAAATTGAAAATAGCAGTTCTTCTGAATCATGTTTGGGCTGAAACTACGAGGTAATGGACAATCACGTGGGGTAACTAACTCCTCCAAGAGTCATTTGACTTGATAATATTCTACTTTCATAATTGTAGTTTAATTTGTGGCCCGGAGGGGATGGTGGTGTGTTGTTTGACTATGAGATTGTCAGCACAAGAACTGTCCTTTAATTTCCTTTCATTTCGCTCTTGGTTATGCAAAGGAAAATCCGGGCCACCACTATCCTTTTGCTCCCATCTTTTTGGTAGTATTTTCTTTCCCTTTCCCTTCCAATTTAAACAGGCTTCAAAATTCATAATCAGAGGGATTGCATTATTTATTTTATTTTATTTTACTTTAGTTGCTTTCTGTAGAAGAATTATTTATTTCGACAACGAGCTTCACTGTGTCGTAAAAGTTAACAATCAGCGGGAGTGAATCAATGATTTCTGGATCTAACCCAACATTGTGAATATTTGGTATTGAAACTAATTAGGAGAACTTTACATTAGGAAACAACTGATTTCATGGATGAAGGCCATATTGTTTTTTCCTCTGTATGTGTAAAGGAGGATGCAAGGATATCTGAGGTTGGTCTTCTCATTGCTTCACTACAGATCTTTTTCTTTTTCCAAAATGCTTTAAGAAAAATAAAAAAAGGAAAATCTTTCATGTTTTTGTTAGTTCGTCACTTTAATTCTTTTAATCCTCCTAGTGTGGTGATCTCTGCAAATTTCTTTATTTGGATCTTTCCGTGTTTACCTGTTCTAAATTTTTCTTATTCCAAGTCTCAAACAAACACACACGCACCTGTTTCTTTTGCTTTTCTTTTACTTTTCATTTCTCTTTTGTTCATTTTTGTTTCCAAGAAGTCAGAAATCATTGGATTCATAAACCTTTGGAGTAAAGGCTCATAGTATGAAGGCTTTTCCTGCATCTTTTTGCTCATGAGGCATTTGTCTCCCGATTTTTCTTATTTTTGCAATTGTCCATGTATTAGAGAGTTAGATTATCGATCCATAACTAGCACTTCTCTTCTACAGTGACAGACGTGTATCAATAGCACTGCAATATTCTCACTGTTTTTGCAATACAGTGATTTATACATAATTTACATTTTGCAGGAAGAATGGGAATTACAAGAGAACAGTAATTGCCTGCTTTATACAAGCAGTTTACCTGCTTGAACTTGATCGACAAGAAAACAGGACAGAAGAAACTGCTCTCGCTCCAAAATGGTGGATCCCCTTCAAATACAAGCTGTCTCAGACATTGATCGACGAAAGAGATGGATCCATCTATGGTGCAATTCTAGAATGGGATCGATCTGCAGCTTTAGCTGATTTCATACTGATTAGACCAAGCGGTGCGCCAAGGGCTGTTTTGGCACTCAGAGGAACATTACTTAAAAGCCCCACCATTAGACGGGATATAGAGGATGACCTCCGTTTTCTTGCGTGGGAAAGCTTGAAGGGTTCTGTTCGATTTAACGGAGCTTTGGAAGCACTTAAATCAATAGCTAATTCTTATGGGAGTAGTAACATATCTGTTGCAGGTCATTCTTTAGGGGCAGGGTTTGCTCTCCAAGTGGGAAAAGCATTGGCCAAGCAAGGGATATTTGTCGAAACTCATTTATTCAACCCACCTTCGGTCTCTCTTGCTATGAGTTTGAAAACTATTGGAGAGAAAGCTGGATTTGCTTGGAAGAGGCTCAGGTCAATGCTTCCAGCTTCTGGTACTGAATTAGCTCAGACAAGTTGTGACGAGGGAGCAAACACATGTAGCGTGGGGCTGAAGAAATGGGTACCTCATTTATACGTGAACAATAGTGACTACATTTGCTGCTATTATACTGATCCAGCAGCTGGAGTGGAGGGCATCCATGCCGACAAGGAGAATGTGGGCCCGCCTGTGGTAAACGGGCAGGCTGCTGCGAAACTTTTTGTATTGTCAAAGGGAAAGCAAAAGTTTCTTGAGGCACATGGATTAGAGCAATGGTGGGGTGATGATTTGGAACTCCAACTGGCTCTCCATAACAGCAAGCTCATAAGCAAGCAGCTCAAGTCCTTGTATAGCCTCCCACCCCCACAAACACAGGGAAAGAATTCATAACAACAGGTGACTGGCCTTGGCTCAGTTGTTCGCTTTCACAATTGCTAAATAACTCATTTTCGATTCTTTGAAACCTTTCAAGAAAAAAATGAAGTAGATAAAATACAGTTTATCGATCCTTGAGTTGCTTGATTCATCTTATTTTCACGTCCATTTTCCTTGATATTTTCTTGTTGATTTGTCGAGTATTATATATATACATGCCTTTTTTTCCGTTAGATTTCGTTTTTGGCAGCCTCCTAGTAAACTACCAAAGAGGATTCTCTCTCTCTCTCTCTCTTGATCTCTCTCTCGATCTCTCTCTCTGTCTCTCTCTCGATCTCTCTCTCTCTATCACTTTACATCTTTGTAATTCTGGTGGGTAGATGACAGGAGTTCACAGGATAGTGTAGTATTATTTGTATTTCCATTTTATTATACTCTCATGTGTTTCTAAATTATTGTCTTACTTTTCTTTTTTGTCCGTCCCAAAATAATTGTCTGACAAAACTTTTATCATTTTATCCTTGCTTTTTTTTTCCTACATTAATTATGGGCCACATGCACATTAGTATTAAAGAAGAGTACACACTATACCAATTTTAATAATGTTAATTATTTTTTCTTAATCCGTATGTCAGATCAATCGAGACAATAATTTAGGGACAGAAGGAGTATCAAGCATAGTTATTAAATCGAGATACATATCATATAGCAGCACAATTTCATTTTCATTATATGTGTTGGGAAGCGATAAGTTTTATGTATCGTATGGATACACAATTTTTAGTTATTACATCTTAAATTATGAAATACTTCTTCCATTCCACCTAAATAGTACGTTTATTTTATAGAATATATAAAGGATAAAGTTAAAAGATTTATAAAGATTATAGACATAATTACTAGACTCTTTAAGTGAAAACATTTCAAAATAAAATAGTAGATGCTTTGCCTGAAACAGAAAGTATATATGTAGAAAGGAGGAACTAAAAGTAGAAACTCTCTCAAAGAGTCCATTTTTCTTTTTTATTAGTCAACATATGACTAAATCAAATTAAAATTTTACAAATTTTTACTTATATTCTAAGAAATAAAATTTTTATTAATTAAAAATAACTAAATTTATATAAATTATTGATAAAATTTTAACTAAGTTGACTTAAAAAAATTAAAAGTATACTTTTGGTGGAACGTGGGAGTACAAGTGTTATCATTAAATTTTTTACAAAGCTAACAAACAAGTACCCATTTAAAAAAGATGCAATTAATATGTGGTATATATCAAGTACAGCCTTTTGACCCGATAAAATAATTTATATGGCCTTTGACTAAAAATTAACACAAACTTTCTATAATACCCCAAAGCCCTTAAAACCTAACTCAGAACTCTTTCTCAAATCTCGGCTTCCTCTCTCAAACCATAGCCGTCTTCCTCCTCTCGTCGTCGTCTCCCCCTCCCATCTCCAACCACATCGTCGTCGTCTTCCTCCGTCTCCGACCACATCGTCTCCCTCTACTGCCATGGATCTTGTAAGTTTTCCTCCGTCTTTCTCCCATCTATTACCATGAAGCCCTATCTTTGTCTTCCTCCGTCTTTTTCTCATCATCTCCCTTTGAATCGGTTAAACGATCCCGTGAATCGTTTAAACGAATTCGTGAATCGTTTAAACGAATCTGTTAATCGTTTAAACGACTCCGTCAATCGTTTAAACTATGTTTGAGCCATTCAAAAAAAGAGAGTATTTTGAGATTTTCAAATAAAAAGAGGTCATATAAGTTGTTTTGGAATAAGTTTGGCCAAATAAGATATTTGAGAGTTTGACTAGGACATTTGTGAAGAAACCCCAATTAATATAAATTTTGTTTTGACATGAGAAAAATGAAGGCCACCTTTTAGACAATTTTAGTCGCTTAGGTTCACGATAAACGTTTTAAATCGAAAAGTGATATTTTTGTTACAAAATATTGTGTATGCTTTTAATAAATATGGAACAACACACTGTACATCGTAATGCACAAAATCAATCACCCATAAGTGTGAAAAGAAATATATTAAGCAAAATCTGTCATATAGTTACTGCCCGTGGGTCCTTTAAAGAGACTAAAGTTACCGGGCATAGGCGACACTAATACTAGAGGTGTCTTGCTTGATTTTCTCAAAAAAAAAAAAAAAAAAAGTTGGCATACTGCCATCCACCGGTAGATTTCATTTTTCTAGGGCCCGCCTACTAGAAAGAAATAAGAGCATGTACAATGGTTTGATTCAATCAAACTAAAAATCGAACACAATTCATTAAAAATTAATAAAGTAATCTATTTGATACTCATTTAATTCAAAATCAAAAAACTACTCCAATGGTGGCACAAACTCCAACACTTTTACATACCCTACCATCTTTATCTTTAACCAATTTACATATCCCACCATCTTTATCACCATTAATTTAATATCTTCTTTTAACTTAAATTTACAAATAAATTTTATATTGCATAAATTATTAAATTTGAAATTATATAAATAGTCATTATTAAATATTATTATATTATTAAATTTTAAATAACTACAATAATTTGATATTATTTATAATATAAATTATTAATATTCAATTTATAATATTATAATATTATCAATTTATGTATTATATAATTTGAATAATATTTATAATAATATTCATTAAAAACTTTAAAATAACTACAAAAATTCGAACATTAAATAGAAATACAACAATTCTAACAGAAAATTCGACAATATCCGACAATAATACAACAAATATAATGAAAATACAATAATAATAAAAGAGAGGATTATTCAAACACCAACTTTTACTGATTACCAAAAAGTCTCCAAATATTTTCAATTAAATCATGCAGCAGGCGGCGATGTGATTCTTTATCTCGAACGGTACACCTTCGTTTAAGATATCTTTCGTGCTCTAGTATACGTTCGTTAAAATATTGTCATGCTAAGCTACCATCAGTAATGTCAGTCTGATCATAGTCGAAAATATTTGGCAGACGTGTGTAAGTATCTCGTTCATCTTCGACAATCATATTATGTAATATGATACAAGCCTTCATGATTTTTTCCAACGTAGATACCTCCCACATAAGTGCTGCGCCTCGTATAATTGCAAATCGTGCCTGCAATACCCCAAATGCACGCTCAACATCCTTCCTCGCTGCCTCTTGGTGTTGAGCAAAGAGCTTATGTTTATCACTTTGCGGCAATCGAATGGACTGGATGAATGTAGCCCATGGAGGATATATACCATCGGTTAAATAATAACCCAAGTTATACTGATTACCATTAACAGTAAAGCCTACTGCCGGGGCTACACCATTATAAATATCGTTAAATACTGGAGATCGATCAAGAACATTTATATCATTACAAGTACCTGGAGTGCCAAAGAATGCATGCCATATCCACAAATCATAGGAAGCGACTGCTTCGAAAACTACGGTCGCCTTTCCATTCCCTCGGGCGTGCTGACCTTGCCAAGTCACGGGGCAATTCTTCCATTCTCAGTGCATGCAATATATGCTACCTAGCATATCAGGAAAACCGCGTGTCTCCCCAACATGAAGCAAGTGTTGGAGGTCCTCCTCTGTTGACTTTCTCAAGTACTGTTCTCCAAAATTCGGATGACCTCCAAAATTTGGAGTATTTTGGAAATCAGAAAAATTATGGTAATGTGATGATGGTTGGTTTTGTGCAATGTGTTGAGGAATTTGACGAGAAGAGGGTTCATTTGGTATTGATTGACGTGAATTATCTCGATTTTGAGAGTTTTTGCTTTTACGAGAGACAGAGCTTTCAGCCATTGATGATGTTTAACTGACAATAAAACAAAGTTAACAACAAAAATTATACAATAATAACAGTTATAATATTACTTAATGATAATATTAACAATAATAATAACAACTAATAATAATAATAATACGAAATTTAACAATAATAATGGTAATAATAAACAATTAACAATAATGACAACTATATTTAATAATCTGCAATATTAATAATTAAAATATTTAAGTAGTAAATAATAATATTAGTAATACATTTAGCTAAATAAACAACTTAATTAAAATGGATTAATTAAAAATATCAATAATTTGCAAAAAAATTCGTTTGGTGTCCAAATGAAGCAAACCAAGTCTCTATTTATAGATGAAAATGTGTACTATTTTTTTATATATATTTTTTAAAAAATATATTTTTTGAGTACCAAAACTGCCCTCAACCGGAGATAATTTAAAAAATTGCCCAATTAATTGCCCGGGCGCTGACACGTGTAAAGGCGATGTCAGGCTATGTCCGCCACCTTTTTTTTTTTTTTTAATTTTGCCCCTCCAAACGACGTCGTTTTGAGGGTTTAAAGGCTTAAACTTCGCCGTTTTGTCTCCTTCTCTTTTGTCCGATTTGTTTGATTTTTTTTTTTGATTGGGTACCATCTGTTGCGATTCTTTTTCCACAAAGCTTTTGATGATTCACTTTTGATCCCTTTTGATACTCCATTGTACACTTTGATTCAATCAAATTCAACGGAAGAACTTCCGTTAGACCTGCTCTAAGGGCAAAGACCAGAGGCGATCTTCCCATTCGTTTCTTGGAGGTACAATATTATCTTTCTGCTTCATCTCCATTTACAACTCCCATTCATTAAAAGAAAAGCGACGAAGCAATGTTATTGGAGAGATGAATTAAGTTTTTTGGGAAGTGAAAATAAATATAGTGAAGTTAAGCAATTGAAAATAAATATAGTGAAGTTAAGCGGTTGAAAATTTTACAAAAAAATACCGCCCTTAATTTTTCCAAAAATGAAAAGCAGAATCTATGGATTTTAGATAGTGCCTACAACAAAGACATTTCAGAAAATTATATTGAAAAAGACGGGCCTGAGTCATATTTGGTGATAATTCTCAAGGAAGGTCAAAAGGTTTTGTACTTTGGTAACAAAAACTGTTACATTTACAAATGTGTCATGCATTTCGGTTTGAAACATAATCTCTTCAGTATTAGTCAAATTTGAAACAAAGGTTATAATGTTACTCATTATAACATGGATTAATATTTAATTTGGTCACTGAACTTAACCTTTCTTCCTATAATGGTCATGTTTCAAATTTTTTATATTGGTTCTTTAACTTAACTTTTGCTGCCCAAAAAAAAAATTTAAATGACAAAATTACCCTCAAATGATGTTTGTGTGGGATGCTAGGTGGAAATATTACTGGTAGGAATGGAGAATATTTATTTATCTCTCTAGTGTATTTATTTATCTCCCTCTCTCTCATCCTCATTTCTCTCTCTCTCTCTCTCTCTCTCTCTCTCTCACTTAAAACTCATTTCAGTTCAATTATATAGAGTAATTGTTATCACACCAGCATGGGGACCAAGTGTATAAACACGTTCTGTTTGTTTTTGTTCTTTTTTTTTTCCAAATGACAACAACCAGCATGCATAGTAGAGCTGTCAAAACGGGCTGGCGGGCCGGGTTGGCCCGCAACCCGTCATAACCCGCCAACAAATGGGCCGGAACGGGCTGACCCGCCAAATAGGCGGTCCTGGAACTGCCCAACCCAACCCAACCCACCACGGGTTGCGGGCTGGAACGGGCCAACCCGCCAAAAATTGTGATTTATTGATTTTTTGATTTAAAACTTAAAATGAACAAAATAATTTTAAGAAACTACAAGTCTACAAGGCTGCAAGTTCACTTCACTGCTACTGCTATCAGTGCTATGTAGATGCAAGCTTAATATCGGTTACACAAATACACAATTACAAATACTTCATTGTCAAGATTCAAGATAATAGACTTAATACTTAATAACAATAAGGACATAACAAGTAAAATAAATGCTAGCAAGTTATACTGATTTACTGAGAGAGTGAGAGAGGCTGAGAGGGAGGGAGAGAATGAGATTGAATTTGACTATTTGAGATCTAAAAGTAAAATAAATGCTGCTGCTGCAATTCGTTTCCTACTTTCCTTTTTCAAGCCTAGGTTTATTTGAAAATCAATGGTCCAGATTTAATCATTTAATCAATAGCAGCAGAAAGAAAAAAAAAAAAAACAAACACGGGCCGGCCCAACCCGCCCCGCCTCAACCCGTGACCCGTGCGGGCTCAGCCCGTTTGACCCGCCCCCTAAACGGGACCGACTTTCCTCAACCCAACCCGCCACTTTTAGGTGGCGGGACGGGCTGGCCTGGTGGGTTTGGCCCATTTTGACAGCTCTAATGCATAGCAAGTATGTGAATAAGTTTTTCAAAACAGTTTATAGACAAGATCAAAGTGGAAAAAGTGATCGTACGGCAATGAATCAAAGATTTACTAAATTGCAACAAATTACCGAGGCAAAACAAACAATGACGGAAAATTAAAGAAACAAAAACGAACAAAGTAACGATTGATTAATAATAACAAAGAGCCAGTTTGGTGTAACGTTTTGAAAACGCAGTGTTTTTAAAACGTAGATTATTTAAAACGCGGCTTTTTTATTTATAAATGCGTTTGGGATATTATGTCAAAACGTAGCTTTTTATTCCCTACTGCATTTTAAAATCTGAGTTTTGGGAAAAAGCTAGGAATTTTAGCGTTTTAAAACGCAGTTGCGTTTTGAAAACGCTGCTTTTTATAACGCAGCATTGAAACACTATGTTAAGGAATAAGTTGCGTTTTAACCCTGCGTTTTGGCCAAAACGCACGAACAAACGGGCTCTATACTGAGATAAAATAGCAAGAAAGAAAGACTTATCGAATTATTGAATCGACCAAAATACGGACTGACCTTGAAGAAGGATTGCCCTTGTACTTACTGGGGCACTTGAGTCGAGTCGGCAAACTGTCTCCCAGGATAATCCAACACCGAGAATGGAACTTGTGCACTCATTTCGGTTCTCTGTCGATCACGCTTCAGTCACCATGAAAAGAAAAATGAGAGAATGACTATAGGTTTGACCTTAGATCGCAGGCAAGAAATCGACAGCAATGGAAGAGAAAGAGAGATTGAGTATTTTTTCTGGAAAATCAGTTCGTGCAAGAGGGAGAGAGAGTGTTTGCCGTACTTTGTTTACTGCGCTGTTACAGTGTCTTATGAAGGGATTGTTCAAAACGTCCCCCTTTAATCTACGACTAGGTCAAACGTTTTTTTCTACAATAAATAAAAAGAAAACATTTTAATGTTTCAAAACACATTGAAATGTAATGTGTATCGCACCGTACCGAGCCCTGTACCTTACCTAGAGGTCAGGGGTTCGAGTGTGGGGGAAGGCATAAAACCCACTACTAGGAGTGGGAAGGCATGTGACTAGTGATGGCCGGTCAGAGGACCTAGGCTGGGACCCACAAGGCTCGGTACGGTGAACTCGGGTCACTACAATCAACCGACCCATTATGAGTTGACAATTAGGTCCCTTTAGGTCTCTACACATATTCAATAAAACCCCAAACTTATTAAAAGATGACTTAGGCCCGTATAACTTAGTAGATCACTTTAATTAGGCCTATTAAATTTAAATAACATGAAATATACGATCAAGCCGCAGTGCATATACGTCTGTATGCCCAAATGCACATATTAACCATATACACATATATACAAGTCCATAAAATTCTAACAATCTCCCACTTGGACTATATATATGTGCATACGTATAAACCTTAGAATCGTATATCACATTATATACTTTAGCAGCTCGAGCAAGCCTTTTGGTTTTAGTCATCTTAAACTAATCCTGTCCATTAGTCAAAATTAACATAAGGATCAAAGAGGCTTTCGTTGCATTTATCGCAACTAGACCCATCAATGGTCACATGCATTAACATAACCAACGACATGGATCAAGTATGGATGTGTAGCATGGAAATTACATGTAATGTGATCTTCACATGTCTATCTCCAACTGATCCTACCTTAGTTCGTATGAGATCAAATGTAACATTCAGAGTGCTGAATACTGAATAACTTTATACTTTAACAATAATTCAAAATTGTAGAATTGTCATGACAATGAATCATAAATGTCGAGAGCAAATACATAATATAAACTCCCACTGAACCTATGGATAATCCAACTATAGAACACCCATATGAGCAGTATGCTTGTGAAAGACCTTGGGTGTCATAACCTTAGTCAACGGATCTGCTATTATGGAGTTTGTCCCAATATGCTCAATACAGATATGACCACTCTAAATTCTTTCTTTAACAACAAGGAACTTGATTTCTATATGCTTAGATTTAGAACAACTCCTGTTGTTACTTTAGAAAGGGACTGCAGACATATTGCCACAAATTAACTTTAATGGTCTTTCAATACCATCTACTATTCTCAGCCTAGTGACAAAATTTCGCAGTCAAACTCTTTGATTTGATGCCTCGTAGGCATGCTACAAATTTTGTTTATGTAATGGAAAAAGCAATGAGTGTCTGCTTAGCACTCTTCCAAGAGATTGCTCATCCAGCAAGCAAATAAATGTAGCCCTAAATGGTTCTACGACTATCTTGGCATCCCGAAAAGTTGGAATCAGAATACCCAATGATCTCAAGTTTATCCAACCTTTTATATGTGAGCATGTAATCCTTTGTTCTCTGTAGGTATCGCATAACCCTTTTGGCTGCTATCCAATGTTCCTTCCCTGGATTGTTGAGGTATCTGCCTAACACTCCAACAATGAATTCTAAATCTGGACAAGTACAGACCTGTGCATACATCAAACTCCCTACAACCGAATCATAAGGAATATCTTTCATTTCTTTAGATTCAATTTCATTCTTGGGGCATTGATTGAGACTGAAACTATCTCCTTTAGCAACTGGGGTATCACCTGGTTTACAATCCTGCATGCCGAACCTTTTAAGTACTTTTTCAATATATTCCTTTTGTGATAATCCAAGAATACCTTGAGAACGATCTCGATGTATCTGGATTACTAATACAAAAGATGCATCACCAAGATCTTTCATTTCAAATTTCTTTGATAAAAATTTCTTAGTTTCATGCAATAAGTCTATATCATTAGTGGCAAGTAGGATGTCATCCACATATAAAACCAGGAAAATATATTTGCTCCCACTCAACTTATGGTTTATACATTCATCAACTGTATTTATCTCAAAATCAAATGATAATACAACTTGATGAAATTTGTGATACCATTGTCGAGAAGCCTGTTTGAGCCCATAGATGGATTTCTTAAGTTTGCAAACCATCTGCTTTGAATCTTTCGAAACAAAGCATTCTGGTTGCACCATATAGAGCGTTTCTTCAACATCACCATTGAGAAACACAACCTTTACATCCATCTCATGTAACTCTAAATCAAAATGTTTCATTAGTGCCATAATTGTTCTAAATGAGTCCCTCGAAGAAAATGGAGAGAAGGTCTCTTTATAATCGATGCCTTCCTTTTGAGAAAATCCTTTAGTGACTAGACGTGCCTTATATCTTTCCACATTGCCTAATGAATGCCTCTTGGTCTCAAATATCCATTTGCAACCAATAGGCTTCACACCTTCAGGCAATGGGATAAGATCCCATATGTCATTGTCTTTTATTGATTTGATTTTCTCATTCATGGCATCCATCCACTTTTGAGAGTTTGAACTTTCGATGGCTTGGCGGAAGATGATTGAATCATCTTCCATCATACCAATGTTTGCCTCATGTTCATTGAGAAATACTATAAAGTCATCTGGAATTGCACTTCTCCTTTCTCTAGTGGATCTATTTAAAGGCACTGGTTCTTGAGGTTGTTGAGCTTGTTCCTCATGAATAACTGGTTGACCTAGATCAAAGGGAACTTCAACATTGTCTAGTTCCAAATGTTGTTCTTGAACCGTGTTAGGAATAAGATCCTGAACATGGTCAAGGGCAATTGTATGAAGAGGAATAGTAACCGAATCCTCCTCAAAGACAAAGTCTCTTACCTTATCTCCCCCCAAGCTCAATATCCTCAAATAACTGGACATTTCGTGTCTCGAAGAAAGTTCTAGATTTTGGATCATAGAACTTAAAACCCAGTTATCTTCAGAGTATTCAACAAAATATCTTTTGTTAGAACCCTATTAATTAGGATATAAACTGCAATCTTAAGTGCCTCTCCCTAGAGTGAATTAGGTAGGGTAGTATGACTAAACATACCTCTTACCATATCTTTTAAGGTCCTATTTCGTCTTTCAGCTACACCATTCATGCTCGGTCTACCTTACATGGTGTACTGTAGGACGATTCCACACTCTCTAAGAATTTGGCAAAAGGCTCTGGACATTTTCTTACAAATGAAGCAAGTCATTTCCTTATCTTGTCCCCTGGACACCTTATGTTGCTTCTTTTATGGGTCCAAGCCCGCAGTTTCTTTACCCTTCCTTTTCTTGTTTCCGCCCGAGGAAGATAATTCCAAATGAGCACTTTCTGCCTTTTCATGTCTCATTATATCTTCTTCTTATGCGCGTTGCGAAATGAGCTCGTTAAGAGTCCATTTCTCCTTCTGTCAGTTGTAACTGACCCCAAATCGAATGAATTGTGCAAGAAGAGATATCAAAACTAAATAAACAAGCAAGTCACTAGATTGCTCTAACTTAAGGTCCTTTAGTTTTGATGCCAACAGAGACATTTCGATAATGTACTACCTTATATTCCTTTTGCCTTTATACCTCATGGCTCTGCAAGGAACGTCGTAGCAACCTTCTCCTCGGACATAGTGCCCCTGATTATTCTGTAATTGCATACCTCATGATCATTAGACTTATGCAATTTGAGCGGTTCCACTTTTCAATTTTCCTCTCATCATCAGAGATACTCGAAACGGTAAGATCAGTGGGACACGGCTCCCTTAGTGCAAGGTCTAGATCTATGCAGCCTAGAACTTATATCATAACGTTCTCTTTACCGTCCTTAAAGTTTGCACCATTAAGTACCAAAATGGAGTTAATATTAGCAGATACATTTACAGCAGATGTACGAACTTAACAGAGATTGAAATCAAAACCAAATAAGCTCACATAAACTAAAACAAAACCTTAAACAGATAAGTTTAAATAAATTCAAAATGACCATTCCCATTACAAGAAAATCGGCACAACACTAATTCTAGTCTTTTGACAAAAAAATAATTTGCACGTGATTTTCTTGGTGTAATAATCAAACATTGACAATAAAATTCAGTCAAATGTTGAGCCTTTCTTTTGACCGACCCAACACCCACAGGGACACCTAATAATCATCACATGTTTACTACCACAGGTGTATTTGAATTTCTGCCAGACGATAATGATCTTCCTTTTGGCCGATCATTACCCGCATGAAAATCGCATACACAAACATCTTAGTAACTCAAAATAAAAAAATATACACAGGAGAGGTTACTTTTGTAACATGCTACTTCTATTAATTAATATGAACTACCAGACATGCTCAAATATGGAGCAAAACCTTCGTCATTTTGAATCTAAAATGAATCCATGATGATAAAATCATTGCATATAAAACATAAATGCATAATCAAGGTTGTTTCTCATGAATTCATATTAATAAACATTCAAAATAGGCATTTTTTTTATAATAATGATTAAACAAACTTTAATAAATCATTAAAATAAAAATTATGCATATAGAATGTGAGAAATTGCAAAACTATCCTTAAACAATATTACTTTACAATTTAATCTCTAAACTGTAAGATAATAGCATATATATCCCTAAATTTTTAACCAAATTCAGTTTAGTACTTAAACTCTCTTAAATTGCAGTTTAGCCACTAAAATTTTTCTGTATTGCATCTTAGTCCCTGACCTATGTCAGAATTTTAGTTTAGTCCCTTAGATTTTTTAATACAGCAATTTAGTCCCTGGATTATATCCATATTGCAATTTAGTCCCTGACCTATGTTAGAATTTTAGTTTAGTCCCTGGGCTATACAAACTACAATTCAATCCCTAAAGTTTTCTGAAAAGACCCAAAGGCCTTCTTCCCAAAGCAATTGCCAAATCAGTCCCTGAAGTTTGCAGAAAAGGCCAGGAAGCCTTCTTCTCTAACAAAACTTATGTCAACAGTCTCAATTCAAAACCAAAAAATGAATAGGGTCCTAGGTTGTGAGAAATTAGACCCTTAAGCCTTTTTCCCCAATCGACCCACCATTAAAATTTCAAACCGAGACTGTTAGGAAGATTCAACACAAGGAAACAAAACCCAACAATAGCGCCGGCATCCATGGTGAACTCCGACGAGTTCGCTCGACCTCAAAACACTCAAATCTAGTCTAGATCTGCCCTACCCACAAGCGTAGGCGAGGAAAGCGTGCGTCTCCAAGCTGGAAAGATGGAGTGGAAGAGATCTAGGGCCAACAAGCTCCGCTTTGCGCGCGTGGCATGGAGGGAGCACACCGGAGAAGTAGCGGCTTTGCACACTGCGGTGGATGTACTGTGTGCGTTGTGATTAGGGCGAAGAAGGGCACAAGGCAGGGTCCTAACATGTTATTCTTCCAGATTAATGCTCCAAGGCCGGGTCCAAAGAAAGAGAAGCTATACACGTCTTTCAAAATTTTTTTTTAAAGGTAGAAACGCAAGTTGTAAAGGTTTGTTCAAATTAGACACATCAGATGGGTGACCATCATGAATCCATTAACAATAAACAATACTTAATCAAAATAAAATTTTCAAAAGCCCTCAACTGTTTGAACCGAATGATAAAAACATATACAACTCGAAAACCAAATTTTAGATAATCCTAATATAAAGTTGCTCTGATACCACTTGATGGAATTAAAATAATGAATATTACAAAACCCATAGATCTTAACCCTCACATAGGAATTACCCGAAACAATAAACTAGATGCGAAAGCGTACCTGAATCCATGAGAGCGATGGTGCCTCTAGTTATGCGTCTTCCAATTGACGCGTAGTATCTTTAGGCTTTCTCTTGCTAATGGGACGACAGAGAGAAAAGATTGTAACCCTACGCTCAATTGGGGACCATAATCTTTTATAGTAATAGTTTTCCCTAATTATCAACCGGTCCATTATGAGTTGACAATTAGCTCCCTTTAGGTCTCTACACATATTCAATAAAACCCCATACTTATTAAAAGATGACTTAGGCCCATATAACTTAGTAGATCACTTTAATTAGGCCTATTAAATTTAAATAACATGAAATATGCGATCAAGAGGTAGTGCATATACGTCAGTATGCCCAAATGCACATATTAACCATATACACATATATATAAGTCCATAAAATTCTAACACATCTCTCCATTTTCCCAAACCTCACAGTTCTCGACCTTTTTTACAACAGTCAATTTTCTTCCTTTTGGGTTCATTACCTTGGCTAAACATCAACATCTTGACATTTCAAGCTGTACTTCCAGCCTTGCAAATTTCTCCTTATTGTTCCCTAGCCAACTGATCATTATTTTGAAAGGAAATGCTCTCAAGGGTGCCCTCGTATACTTGAATAAAGCTTCAAGACGAGTAGCCCTTTCTCAAAAAGCCAGAACTAAAAAGCATCTTTTCTTATAGGCTAACGGTGGGCTAACGGAGCTAACAGAGGACTAAAATGAGAAGTCTGGAGGGGAAAGGACTTCAGGAGCCAAGACCAGAAACAGGGGGGCACCGGAGCAATTACCAAGAGTTTTCATTTATTCGGTGGCGCCTCTGGTGCTGCCACGTCGCCTCCTTGCCCAAGCCCACCAAAGAACCCGCGGTCTTCTCTCCATGGAGCCCCGCTTGATCCGGCCCACTTCCTCCATTTCAGCCCATCTCCCCTCACACAATGATCCACCAACCATCCTCCATGATCCATCAGCCATCCTCCAAACCATCAGCCATCTCCAGCCCATTCAGCCATTCCTTCACCCACTTCCTCATACATGCCAACCCACGGATCAGCAATTCTCCCTTCTTCATCAGCAGCCCTCAACAGTTCTCCCTCTGTTCCAGCAGCCCCCTGCACTTCATATTTAATTTCCATTTTGCCACAAGCTTCTTTGATACTCTTTGAACTTCATTTAAATATCTCCAAGCAGCCCTAAATTAAAGGGAAGTCCCCTGTTGGGGCAAAAACGCCCCTTTGGGGAAGCAACCTTTCTCCCCCAAAAATCTCTCTCCACCATTGAAGCTTGATCAACTTTAAAGGTTTGGAGCTTCAAATCAAGGGCCAACAAAGCTTCTACAAGTGATTTCAACCCCGGATCTCGGCATTGCTCGCGACTTTGTCGGTTAAATTCTTCCAATTTATATTTTAGATATTTTATTTACATAGCATGTCATTTATTAGTGATTTGCACTAATTTTAAGCAATTAGTAAGCATATGAATTGCATATTTATCCTAAATTTAAGATTTGATGGCTAATTTTGTATTTCATATTTTTGTTATATAAAACATATGGCAATGAAAACAAAATATGTAGAGATTGAGGCAAAAAACATGGAAGGAGATCACCTTAAAACATTGTAGAGGGGCCCATTAGTAACTTTCCAGAAAGAGGAGGTCCAGATAATAATTTTTTAGAAGTTGAAGGACCAGAGAGCAGACTTCTAAGAGCTGAGGGACCTGAGTAGCATTTTCTGAAGTTCAGGGGCCAATTTGTAATTTTCAGAAGCTCAGTGGCCTTCCTATAATTTTTAGAAGTTTAGAGGTCTTTCTGTAATTTTCAGAAGTTTAGGGACCTTTTTGTAATATCCAAAAGTTTAGGGACTTTCTATAATATCCAGAAATTTACGGGCCTTTATGTAATATCCAGAATTTCAGGGGTCTTTTTGTGATATCCAGAAGTTTAGAGGCCTTTTTGTAAATTCCAGAAGTTCAGGGACCTGCCAGTAATTTTCCAGAAGAGGAGGGCACGTGGCATGCGTGAGATCTTCCTCCCCGGCGCGTTGCCGGAGACGTAACGCTAGCAGCTTCTTGTGGCGGTGCATGGCGGCGTGTGAACCCTCCGTTGGCGGCAATTTTTTCGCCGTTGGCTTCGTCTGGTCCTTGCGCATCCGATGGTGCTGTTTGTTTTCTGTTTAGGGCTCTCCTGCGTTAACCCAGATCACTCAATGAGTTGCCGGCACGTAAGGAGGCGGTAACACAGGCAGCTTCTTCTGGAAGAGCGTGGAGGAGCGTGGCAGCTCAGTTGGCATCGATTTTCACGGCGTTGGCTTCGTCTCTGAGGGACACATCTGTGGGTGGTCTTTGTTTTCCCTTTCAGGTCCTTCTACTCTGACCCAGATCGTACGACCTCCATAATTGCCGGCGATGTATTACAGCTCGTTTCCTTTGCCGTGGGTTGTCTCCATGTGTGTAGTTACATTGTGATTGTTGCTCTTGTTCAGAGAGGCCAAGTTCCAGTCAACCCCGAAGACTCGTCGCTGCCAGAGTGGGGAGGCAGTGTTCGTGCACCGTGTTCTTTCTCTTCTTCTCCCCGATTTTGAATGGAGTTTTCTGCCCACTTGAGATGAAATTGGAAAGTAGTTCTTTGAGATACAAAATTTTTCATTGTTGAAATCCTCCATGGCCATGCGTTCTTGTTCGTCCCGGCAAAGGAACCAACTGATAATGCCAAAAAATAAGTGTACCGGGGGTATCGAATCTGTGCTCGGACCATGGATTGTTGATGAAGCTTTTTGGTAGGATATTCGGCTATGTGTTGTCTGCAAAAGTGAACAACCGTGAGAAGGCGGGGAGTTTCAGTTTCCCCGCCAAAACTCTCCGGTGTGATAATCAGTATTTCAGAGAAAGTATGAGTGTATAAGGAGAGAGAAGAGAGAGTCCCTTAGGTCATTGAGAGGACCCCTATTTATAGGGATTTGTTACTACCTGAGTGGGCTGGGCTTATCCTTTATATATGGGCTTGGCCCATATATCATTGAGGGTACCCTTTTGGGAGTATACTTTTGGGGGTATATATTTATGCTCATCAGATTCCATGCTTCAGGTGCGGTCTTACACGGGTTAACACGAGTTTGAATTTTGTCCGTAACATTGGCTTTGATCCATCCTAGGACTAGTCCCGAAGCTTGAATAAAGAGGGATAATTTGGCATTTTCAGGTACATTGTCCTCAAGAAATTTTGGAGGGGGAATAGTTTTGGTGATTTTATGCATGTGGAGAACTGACATGAACAGAGAACTCCAGTTTTGGTAGTTATCTTTCATTAGATGACAGTGTGCCATATACGATTGAATATTTAAGAACAGAGGAAGAGGTTGATTACTATTGGGAACACTAACTGAGTTTGATCCGGAACTACCATGGGTTTTATTAGAATTAACAAAGTCGTCATGGCTTAAGAAAGCTCTGATACCATGAAAACCTTACGGCTATGGTGGAAAGAATAAAGAGACGCATGCCAGTTTTTGAGAGGAAGAGAACCGTAATTGGTCTCAGTAATATTATTTACCCTATATACACGGTCTTGCTTTGTGCCCAAGACAAATCTACAATCAAGAAGTTCCCTAACTAAATTCTAATACGAGTAATGCTATGGGAACCCAAAGAGTAGCACATTTTTTTGCACCAAATGATGTATCAGCTGATGTGATACAAATTAACAACATTAAAAATCATAATTAATGTATCACATCAGCTAACACAACATTTGGTATAAAAAATAAAAATCATAATTAATGTATCACATCAGCTAACACAACATTTGATATAAAAAATTTGGTACTCTTTATGTAACATAATATTACTCTTCTAATACTACTTCCTAGAATAAGAAAGCTGCACAAGGAAAATTAATTAATTACAAGAACAAGACCGTAAATCTATATATATATATATATATATATTTAAAGTTGGTGAGGAGGCCTATGAGTTTGCCACCTCAACCATAGTTGTTAAAGCTTCATTCTCATAGCTTGACCTTTTGAATTCTAGGGAGGATGCCATTAGCTATTAGTCTTAGCTAAAGTACTATAGGTATAATATTGTGGTATATAATATTTTTTAAATACATTTGTAGAAGAACTTTAGCTATTGACAAGGAGAAGCTAGGAAAACAAAACAAAATGATTTTCAATAATGAGACTTGAACTTACAACCATTCAAATATAAACACTCAGCTTAAACCAACTCAACTATTTATATTTTATGCATTTATTTAGAATACTACATATATTATAGTTAAGTGAGTCACATGACTCATGTACTACATTATCCATTTATTTTGATTAATATTTTTGTAAAGTATCAAAATATGCGATATCAAATGTGTTACAATTCTTTTCAGTTATACGTGTGATTTTTTGGGTCATTTAAAAATGGGACAAGATGGTTCATGACTACAAATATGTATTTTTATTTATTTTTTAAATAATGCCGCTCGACAGTGTAGTGTTAATTATTATATGAATATCATGTTTATGGCTAATTAGTGTTTGAAGTTTCTCACTCAGAGTTATTCTTATATAGAGACATATCAGTTATATAAAATATTTCTAAAACATACATATTACAAACAAATTCACATGCGATCTTATTTTTCTATAAAGATATATCAATTATATAAATATTTTTTAAGGCATAATTAGACATTAAGTCAAAAAACGTCTATATTCAATAAAGATAATTTTTTCAATAATGTATCAATTAATCTAAAATTAAAATTAAACCCTATGGTTATTAATCATACTTAATAAAACAATTGTAGTATGACTTCTCTTTTTCTATTAATTATTTCACATGTTATTCAACCAAAAAATATAACTATTCGGATACACTAATGAATAATAACATAAGATACATATATTAAGACTTAACTAAAACTTCTTCAAATATAATACTCTAACTAACAAACATGAGGATTAAGTATGTAACTGAAAAGAAAATTAAAAAATTAATATTGGAACTTAAAAAGACAATTTCTTAAGTTATCAGTTATATCAAACTAAAATTATGTGACCTTATCTCTCCTCCAATTTACAAATAAACGATACCAATTCCCCTTCCCCCTCTCTTCACTTTCTCTCTGTGCAAAAACTCCCCTCTTCCTCTCTCTACAAAACCCCCCAAATTCCCCATTTCCACACACACACACGCGTGATTTCCATAACTATACATACTGTTTCATGTACGCCTGTCTCAGTTAACTGTCTCTGACTCTTCTCAGGTACAACCTCTCTGTCTTTCTTTTGATTCTTCCCAATTTTATGTTTTGTTCGTTTTCTGTTTATTTTTTGATATGGCATTCATTTTTTTTCAATTGTATATCTGATTTTTTCTTCTTTTTTTGGTTCAACATTTAGAATCCTAATATATAAGTACTAATAGGACTAATGGACTGCTAAGAATGAGAAAATTGCATTATGATGCTGCTCCTTATATCCCGCAGGTAATATTCTGATCCTTATACTTCAGTTAGTAATTTTGATACTCTTTATTGGAGTATCTATTTTATTGTTGAGTTATCTGTATTGTTTACTTATTATTGTGGTAATTTCCTTGATTTAAATCATTCTTTGATCCTAATTAGCGTGCATTAATGGTTTCTGTATTTGTTTGTTTATTTTTTTGAATATTTGTTGAATTTGTTGATTCAGGGTGTACTTTTACCTGAAGAAAATCAATTGGAAAAGGAGATCGAGATTGAGATTCAAATAATTTGAATACTAGACAGACTATGATTTGGAGTCATTATGTAATACATTTATAAGAAAACAATTAGTTTGATTAAAGATAGTATAGCTTAATTATTGAATATTCCTAAGCGTGATCATTTATGTCATACGTGGGAGATCACAAGTGGCATAAGTGGGAAGCAAAAAAGTTAAATGCATGAAAATTAAAATAGTCAAAAATTGAATTATGTGACACACTTAGAAGATCTTCACCAACTTGAATATACATATGTATAGATTTTTTTTTGTAAGAAACACATACTTGCAAAAAAAATAAAAAAATGTATCTCTCTACGTCTATCGATAGGTAAGATCTAATCATTTTATTGAGTTCTTATCCACCCTTCTTCAATAGTTTTTATTTTCTATTGTACTTTTAATTCAACCAACATATTATCTTCTCGATATTTGTATTTTGGTAATTATTTTTAGATTCTATCACTCATGACTAGAACAACAAAGCTTTTAATCTTTACTTTCATGATGCCGAAGAAAAGGTAAGTGACTCCTTCAAGTTCATAAAAATATATATGGACTTTTAGAATTCTAGGGAATATGTCAGTATATAACTTTATTCAAATATATAAGTAGAAGAATTTTAACAATTGACAAGGAAATGAAAGGCTAGAAAAACAAAACAAAGCAATGTTACCAATGAGTTTGTCACCTCAACCATAGTTGTTAAATCTTTATTTTCATGGTTTGACCTTTTAAATTTCAGGGAGAATGTCATTAGCTAATAGTCTTAGCTAAGTACTGTAACTATAATATTGCGGTATATAACATTGTTTAAATACTTTGGTAAAAAAAAAAAAAACACTCATTAAATCCATTAGTAGAAGAATTTTAGTAATATTATTGTGGTATCGCAACCATAGGTCAATTTTATAAAATGATACATCAATTTTTATAAATCAATCAAGAAAATTTTAAAAACATGCAATATTATTCTAAATCACCCTAAACTAAATGATAACCCGTGCGGAGCACGGGTTAAATTACTAATAAAATATAATGACTGAAAAATAATTACACTAATTTACACGCTAACAAGATGTTGAGAATGAAGAAAAAGAAAACTCACCCCTTGAAGGAGAGGCAAATCGAATTCAAAACAGAACAAGTTGAAAAGTTATAAGTTACATACCCGTAATAAAACATTGTCCATAGTAACAATTAATAATCATAATGAAATAAATTTTTATGGATGTGAACATAATAATCTAACAAAAAAACATCAAAACAAATGAACAATAAACATCTATCCACCTCATCTAGCTTTATACAAAGGATATATACAAGTGATACCACTTTGCTTTCAACTGTAACTATGATATACAACATCGATCTATACATACCTACTCATGACTGAACAAAAAATCAAACCCATGGAGTATCATTGGTAACCTTAATTGGAAGGATGTTATTTACTCATATGATCAACCCCGACATTTCGTAGTCATACATGCAGGCCTCAGGTGAAATATTCAATGGAACGTAGCCATGTTCGTAGTTAGTGTTAACAAACGGATCCATCTCAAGAAGCCATGACTCGACGTTTCTATACTGTGAAAGATGATCGATATTATCATCATTACTGATATAATTTACCAATGAACTATCCAACTCGTTGAAAGTTGTCTTTGTTGGTTGATGATGAATGCCTTGATCTTCTGGCGAAAAATAATAGTCCAAGGATGGATTTAGAGAATTAGTCGGAACGCTAAGTTCTGATGAAGCAAACGATGAGAAATCCGGGCTGCCTTGTTGGTAACAAGTATAACCAACCGTGGTTATATCATCGTCGATCTCGATAATTGGAGCTGGTATGACATGATCATCGAGGAGGACTACGGGATGAGGTGGTGGAGAAGAGACTAGTGGAATATTTCCATTGCCAGTTAGTTCTTGAACGAGGGACTTGAAGCTCGAGGAGTCCGTGATGTAAACCTTTGGGCGAAGACCTTTTATGAGGCTGTTGAGTTGTTGTTGTTGTTGTTTCTTCTGATCGTTCTTCTTCGTTATTTTCACGGAAGCTTGACTTAGTTTCTTCCCCATGGTTTTGAAGTGTTGGCGGATCGAGTTGATGTCTCGATCGATTTTTCGGCCTCGGAATAATCAAAAGATCTATCGAGGTCTAGGCAAACTAACTAAGTTTGTTCTTGCTGATACTATGTTTGTTCTTGCTGATATCGGAGGATCCTAAGAGGTATTAATATGGAGGTATGAATTGGAGTGATATGGTTTAAAGGGAGAGGGGTGGTGTGTGGATAGAAAACAAGGCGGAAGACAATTTAAAGATGCTGAAAATGATGTTCATTCTACACTAATAAGGTTTGTATTTAGTATTCTCTTACGTTCTTTTACCCACCTACTTAAACCTCTCTCTCTCTCTCTCTCTCTCTCTCTCTCTCTCTCTCTCTCTCTCTCTCTCTATATATATATATATATATATATATATATATATTAGTTTGTTTGTATTTTCTAATTCTTCCGTACTAAACAAAAATAGGTAGTGCCTTTTCCTTTCTGAAAAGTTCTTTTAAATCAATTACTTCCTCCGTCCCTAAATTATTGTTTTATTTTTTTTATTTATTTTAGAATAATTGTCTTATTTGAAAACTTTTTTTTAAGGTATCACTTATACCATTTTACCCTTACTTTTTTCCTACATTAATTATAGACCAGATACATACGGGCATTAAATAAAATTATACATTATACCAATATTAATAATCAATTCAATTGTTTTTTCTTAATTCGTGTGCGGATTAAACAAAACAATAATTAAGGGACAGAGAGAGTACTATTTTTAATTGTGCGATGGAAAAAGATAATGGTCTCAATAATTTGACATCATTAAAGGATAACTAATGGATATCAAAGGAAAAAAACACTTAAGGTCAAATACTTTCTTAAAACTTACTATTTTTTTAAAAATTAAAATAAATTCACTATGTTCCTAAATTATGGTCATGTTTGATTTTTTTTAGTCAAACTGACTATTTTTCCAAATAAAAATTTGTTGTATATTTTTTTTCAAAATAATAAAATATGTAATGTGTAATACTTTTTTTTATACTATAAACTATGTATTTTATAATTTTGATAAAAATAAAAAATAAATGCTAAATTTTTATTTAAAAATAATCAGTTTGACTCAAAAAAATTAAACATGACAATAATTTAGGAACGGAGTTAATACTTATTTTCGGATGGATCTTACGGTTTGTAATCTCTGTAATATTGACGCAGTGTAACTTTTAAATTGGTTATAATGAAATTGGTTATTTATTTACTTAACATGTTTGGAAAATTTGAAATATGTTTACTAAAACATAATCTCGAACTGTTTGTTATATTACAGTTATTTGATGTTTTTTACTATCCTCCTAGCTTCATCTACCACCTTTAATTTTTAGAATTGTAGCGCAAATGAAATTTGATGCGTACTTTTTCATTTTAAAAATTATATAACACGTAATTTATAGTATAGAAAAAGTATTACGAATGAAATATTTTATAATATATATTTTTTAAATTATGCTTCAAATTTTTATCTGAAATTTAATTAATTTAACTTTAAAAAATTGAAATAAAATATTTATTTAAGATCGTTGGGAATCTAATATTATATTTTTATCACAATTCTTAATTTCCTACTACTCTCTTCGTTCCTAAATTATTGTCTTGTTTGACTTGACACACAGATAAAAAAAAATGACTTGATTACAAACCCCCTGCTTGTCTAGTGAGAGATTAATATTGGTATGGTATGTAGTTTATTTTAATTTTCATGTGAATGTAACATATAATTAAAGTAAAAAAAATAAAGATAAACTGATAAAATTATTATATTAAAAATAAGTTTTTTAAATAATGTAATTATTTTGGAACTGATAAAAAATAAAAAAAAACAATAATTGTGGGAGATTTGAAAAGTATTAAATTGGTTTGTATGTTGGGGTGTGTTTGGGGCCAAGTATTGACCAGCAGGGGAAATGCCCAGATTTGTACGTACATGGACACTGGTCAATTGTATTGCTTTATGTTAGTTAGATGTATATGTCGGTCAATTGTTGAGAGTGATTGAAAGCTAAAATAAAGGAGGATTGATTAGACTCATTAAATTAATTGACTAAACAGTATTAGATCGGATCCTCTATTCTAAAATGGTATTTTATCTCCTATTCCAACCGTTGAATGTGTACCACATGTGTATGTGAATAAACAACATTAATTACCCTGTTATTTTTTATGCACATGTAGTGCACATCCAACGGTTAAAATAGAAAATAAAATACTATTTTAAAATAGAGGATTCGATTTAAAACAGTGTAAAGTTGAAATACAAATAAATAAGGGATCAAAGGGTTGAACAACAGTAAGGGCACGCAGTCAACTATTCATTCATTCGTCCTTTTCACTTACATCCATATTTTCCGCATTTTTTAATCTGATAAAATAAGAGTATAAGTTTAAGCAGTAGAATTTAGGAAAATGTTACATCCACACAGAAATTATTAATCGCAAACTTCATAGATATTATTAAAGGCAAACTCAACAACCATGTACTTTTTGGTTTTTTTTTTTTAGATTGGTCCTTGTGCAGAAATTTTAAAAAAATTAAATTATTGTACTCATTAGATTAAATATAATTGATTCTTCCATCAAACTCAGTTAATTTTTTACCGTTAAGTATTCTTACATACCTCTCACATGATTTTGTGTTGGATAAATTTTTGTATGCATTTTTTTCTTTTAAATAGACAAAAATACTCGTAATAAGTTTATCTCTTAATACTTGATTATTCGAGGGTATTGGTGTGATTAACTAAATTATAATTTCTACAATTTTGAGGTTGCCACCACCACCACACCATTCCCCTGAGTAATCGTAAATTTTGAGGTTGTTAATCTGGAAAGCTTGGGTTGAGTAATCTTGCAATATTTCTGTTCTTGGAATTCAATTCGAAATCGAAGACCAGCCCATTATTTAACAAAATTGGATTTTACGAGATGGGTGCCTAGCTAAATTATTTGCTACAGAAGAACCAAGAGGGAAAGGCTTCGAGCAAGCGAAGGTTCTCTCTTGTTTATGGATCTTGAAAGTAGATCTATCTACATCTTTAATACTGAAGAATTGTTAGGACCTTTGTCTAGATCAATTTCTTGATGATGCTATTCAGGTTAGATTAACTCACATTTATATTAGATTTATTGTAAAAAGATTTTCGGAATTGGTCATATCTGTTTAGTTGTTTCATTTCATTGAAACAACTATGATTCAGAAACATAATTGTTCTTCAACTACATAAAAGTTATGATGGAGTAATCAACTGACCAACTTGTAACCGTCATACTCCAAGGGCAAAACAGAATTTTGAGGATTCTACTGCTAAGAAGAAACCTAAATAGGGCAGACACCAAAGGCTGTTAGAGACAAACAACTCTGTGAGACAACGAGAATAACAAGTTGTTACTGAACAAGACTAAGACTGAACAAATGGATACAACAAGTTGCAAACTTGACCGTTGGGTAAGAGTTAGTTCTCTCAAGGATCTGCCTATATAAGAAAATCATCTCTACGAAGAACACACTTTTTACACCTTCATATCAAGCTTCACATCAAGTAATCAAGTTGAATTAGAGATAATACTGAGCACTACTCCTATTCTATATACTCAAAACAAAGAAGAAGAAGAAGATCAATCAAGGTGAAACTGCTCAAAGCATCCTAGCTAGCTCACTGAAAAAGATGTCAAAGATCTCTATTCTCGTTTCTAGTAGACTTCTTGTAGTCATCTTAGAGAAGATTTAATTCATGTGTTTACTTTGTAAAGCTCCTAGTTTGGCTGCCAACTAATAGAGGAAATATAGATTTTTCCTGTCAATAATATGTGTATTTGTTGAAATATAGTGAATTACTGTCTAAGGATAGCCAGAGGGCTGTGGGAAAGTGGACGTTGGATAGGAGATCCGAACCACTTTAAATACATGTGTCAATTTCTTTATCCTTTCACTCAAACTAAACTATTTTATAAACAAACTGTCTTATAAATTGAAAGAACAATTTTTCTATCTTTATAGTATAAAGGAATAGTGATCCTCTAGGTTACACTTAACAAAGAATAGATGTTCTTAATCTAAGCTAATGACAAGCCAAGTGACACCTACGGTATAGGGACCAACAAGAACCAAGATGGAAAGGCTTTCTGCAAGGGAAGGTTCTCACCCTCTGCTCAATATTCTTCTCTATTGCAATATTCTAACAAAATCCCAAACTGAAGAACTAAAAAAGAGGGAGCTACAACGAACTTGATAATCAAATTTATTTTAGGTCGACCATAGAACTTGATGATGACGAGAGAGAGAGAGAGAGAGAGAGAGAGAGAGAATTTGATAATCGAACCACCGTACTCGATTTAGGTCGAGCGCAGGGGAAGGGGAGAAGATAACAACGGGCAATGGGGGCGACAAGGGTTTCAGTTTGAGAGTTTATAACATGTATCTTAATCTTGGAGAAATTCGTCACAGCCTAACGTTCACATACTCTGACATTTTTTCCTCTATCTCTCTTTTCTCTCTAGAATTCTAAAAAAAAAAACCATCAAACCCTAACCCTAACCTTTGGTGCTTTTGTTGGGTACGTTAAGACCATCTCCTCTTTGGTGCTTTTCTTGGCACTTTAAAACCGACTATTGTCCTTCTCATTTCTCTCTCCACCACCACAAAGGAGCTTTGGGACACTCTCGCTAACACATTTTCCAAACCCTCACATGGTCATGTCAAACAACTCAAGGCTAAACTAAAATCCATTCTCAAAGGTCCTCAATCAATCACCGACTATATGCTTGCTTTTCAAGCATGTACTCATCAATTAGCTCTCCTTGATAATCCACTAAATCCTGAGAATATTACTGACAAGGTACTAGAAGGACTTGATCCCTTCTACCAATGTGTTATTGATGCTATTTATGCTTGTGATACTCCCATTTCCTTTGAGGAATTACATGAAAAATTAATTAAACGAGAATTTGTTCTTAAAGCTCAACCCATTCTTGATCTAATGCTTGCCTCTGTTCACTCCACTCGCCAACATTATCCCAACATATCCCCGATCTTCACCAATTATAACTCCCACAATCAGCCCAAACCACCACAAACCGCCCTAACCACAACACTAACCAAACCATTTCCTGCCCATTCATAAGTAAGTGCCAATGGTGTCAAACCAAAGGTCACTCTCTCCACTGATGTCCCATTTTTCACAAAAAACATTCCATAATCCGACTTCCACCCCACCCCACCTTCAACAACGTACACTTCCCCTCAAGCACATGTTGCAACCGCTTCTGCACCCGTACCTTCCACACCGTGGCTTCTTGACTCAGGCGCGTCTCACCATGTCACTAACAATCTCTCTAATCTCACTTTTCATCAACCCTATGATGGCATGGAAGAGATTGTCATTGGTGATGGTTTCGGACTTCCCATAACTAATACTAGTTGTACTCTTTTTACCACCTCTTCTAAAATACTATCTCTTTCTAATGTGTTGTGTGTCCCTACTATGTAGAAAAATATTGTTTCCATTTCTCAACTATATATGTTCTGACAATAATCTTCTTATAGAATTCTCATTTGATGCTTTTATTGTGAAGGATCGTCTTACGGGGGCACACTTACTCATGGGTCCAACTTATGAATGGCCTACATCCACTTATTCTATCATAGCCTTCTCCAGTTGTAGACACCCAGAATTCGTACACCTACATTATATGAATAGTCCAATAAACAACTGTTTATTTATAAATGTACTAACACATGTTTCTATGATTGTTTCAGGAAACAATATACACAACGGACTGTCAACGTCTAACAAATACAACAAGCTTCGATTAGATCAACATCAAGGGTCAAACTCGAAGATACAACATGACTAACGACATCTAAACACACAAATAACCTTCAGTTAGATCAACATCAAGGGTCTAGACTGAAGATACACAGCTTAGAAAGGCCGAAGTGCAAGACACAAAGCCTGGAAAAAGCCAAAAATAGGGTTTGGTGTGATGAAGCCTTGCTGAGTACGCTGATACACCCAAACAGGGTTTGGTGCACGGGCACCATGCCTGGTGCGCCGCGCACCAAACTTGCAATGCCCCAGAAGTTAAGCAGCCTGGCTGCTGAAGACTTTGAAGGCTAGAGGAACCTTCCTCCTTACTTAGCCCCGAGAGTTTCATCAAATATCTCTCCCAGGCTCCCCTATATAAAAAGATGATCAGCTCTCTCTTTCAACAGACGGAAAAAATCAAGATACACTCACACACACACACACACACACTCACAACTTTCTCTCTATCGAGCCTCTTTTTGAGGAAGAAAAGAAAGAAAGAAAAGAGAAAAAAATATTGACTCGCTCTCAACACACACACAACGTAAGTCTTCCTTTCCTCGATTGGTAGCAGTGGAAGCACAACGGTCAGGCTACGAGCTAGCTTGATCCAATATTACACAACGGCCTAGAACTCGGCCCGATTTCTGTAAAACGACAAAAGGTAACCCCTTCCGTTTGTTAGTCTGTTTAAATATATAAATAGATGTAATAAATAAATGTAATTATTTTAATACATTTTCAATATATTAAATACATGTAAAGTGTATTCTGTAAATAAATAAACTTGCGATAATTAAAATACGTGTAATACCCCGATCCTACTTCTTTCCTAGTTCACTCGTATGTTTGGCCAATTCGAGTGTTGTTTCGTGTGATTAACTTCGGGTATGTTTGAGTCTTGAGTTCTTTGTCACTCGTGCAAAAATACGGGATGATTAGGTTGAGTTTTGAGTGTGTTTTGACTTTAAGATAGATAAAGATACACACAAAAGCATGGATACATGCTTAAACCCGAAATTATGTCCATCCGAACAGTCTGTAGTAATTTGGCCATAGATTTGTCTAGAAAACTCAGATTTGCAAACCATTTGATTTTGTGTAAACTAGACTCAAAGATCTTTCCAACCATATCTTATTTGTAATTTTTAGACTTGTAGATCATCCTAGAAATGTCTTTAAAGTTGGCTAAAAATTAGAATTTGTGACAGCTTTGACTAGTTTTAAGTGATTTGACCATTTGACCATTTAAACATCTCCCTATTCACTTTTTGACCTCTCTTTAAGTGGTAATAGGAGATATATATGTGGGGAGCTGAGAGAACCTCATTTCAGCCCATTCTCTTCATCCAAACCGTTCTTAGAAAAAGAGAGAGAGTTAGAGAGAGAGTAAGTGAGTTTTAGAGTGAGAAACCTCCATATTTTGAGCATCCGAAGTCCGATCGTCGATCCATCTTCACCGTTGCGAAGCTCTTGACAAGAGGAACACTTTCGATGGATTGCATGTCGATTTCCATGGTTTGATTTCATTAAGAGGTAAGTAACTATAATGTTTTGTTTGATTATGAGATGAATTGGAAGAGTAAAACATGTAGGTTGTGTTAGATGATGATCCTTGTTTTGGTCAAATTTCAACAAGGGATAGAAGTGACAAGAAAGATGACAAAGATAATTTAAATCTGGGTACAATGATTACAGGATATTATAGAAATGAACGCGAGGAGTTTTGTTAACTAGGGAAAGCCCTTGAACAACTTGTTCGCCGGCACAAAACCCCGGGAGGTTTTAGGAACCTGCCTTGACCAAATGATTTATTAATCAGGTTGAAATACAAGATTAAGAGCGTATGCCAGGGAGCTTAAACTAGTGAGAATGTGTGTGTAAAATACATGTGTTCCTCCCTTTTTATACCTCGAATACAAAGAAAACAATAAGCCTAGAATATAGGAAATTGGTTGAAGTTGTTGAGGTATTCTCGCCACAATGTTGGTTGAAGAGATAAGGATCCCTTGCTGGCTTTGTTTGATGAAGGAACGTTTGTTGAATCAGTCTTCTTATCCGTTGACACATTTCCTAAAAAATAGGTTGTAATGTAACAATAATTCAACCTGCAAAAAATGTCAAGATGCAGTAGGAGAACTCAAGTTGTTAGTATCAAGATGATATATGTAAGTTGTAAACAAGTTGACTTAAAATGTAGGCCCAACAATTGCCCCCAAACTTTTTAAATTTTCAAAAGAATATAAAGAGACAAAAATTTAAAAAGTTTGCCAAAAATTGACAACGTACGGCAGTTATTAATGCTAAAGGTACTGATGGGACGGTTTTTGAGACTTCCCAAGGCAAAAAGGTTACTCTAGCGTTTTCAAAGGTACAACTGCTCACAACTTCTTTTCGTGAAATAACCGAACCTTCTCCAACTCTTTCTCTCGGACTTGCTTACCAAAAGGTCTCCTTCCGGAGAGATACCGGTGAAGACCGTGTGGAGAAGAAAAACCAAGTAACAATTCGGTGAGTTTCTTGTCTTCTTCTCAATTCCTTGTTTGCTATTTTTCTCAAGTTGCAAAAGATGGGAAAAAGAAGATATGCATAATCGAAAGCGAAGAGGGTTTACCGAGGGTTTTTCAACCCGAATCTGTTAAAAGAACCCGAGAAAGAAAAATGTTCAATTTCTGAAGCAGATCTGGAAGTTGTTAAGAAAAACCACGCATTGCCTCTTGAAACCGTTTTATTCACCCATCCTTCCCTCACCTCCGAATGCTACTCCCCTGAGTGGGTATGTTTTCCCGAATACCCTTTCACTATCGGCCTTAAATTCCCATTCCTGTCTTAATCACTAGATTTTTGCTTCCACGAAGTTAAACTACGCCCAACTCATGCCACGGGGTTGGAGATGTCTTCAAACCCTAGTTAGACTACGGGATGAAATAGGTTTGGTGTAGACCTAGAGGAATTTGCTTACACTTGAGATAAGAGGTTTTGGTGCGGGAAGATTTTGCTTTAGGGTAAAAAGTGGGGTGAGCCCATTCGATCTCTAACAATGACCTGCTGACCGGGGTGGAGAAATCGGTTCTTCTTTGTTAGGAAAGACGGCTGAGTCAAGAGGTGGTGTAATTCAAAATGGAGGTCTCAAGGTAGAGGAATTTTTCCTCGACTTTACTCATTTACAAAAGTTTTCAATACATCTTAATCCTTAACAATTTGAATTTCCTTTGTAGAAGTTGCCAAACTCAGTGTTCTGTTCCCAGAACAAGCAGATACAGAGACTAACGTGAAGAGAATATTTGAGTTAGACCCTGTCATCAGGTCTTTCAAGGCGTTCCCAGTCCTGTTTTCCTCAGAAAGAATCGAAGACGAATCTCCGTCTAAACTTGTCAAGATGTCCACAGGTTTAGTCCACATTCTTGCCCATCTGCAATTTGTTCTGTTCTTCCAAGTTTTCCTAACTCCTTGTCCTCTATTGCAGCAACCACTCGCTCAAAAGCCCTTGTCAGCACTGCTGATTTGCTTGCTGGTGCGAAAGCAAGAAGATCTCTGAGAAAGGATAGTAAGCCTCTCCTGACCCCACAATCCATGGCCTCTAGTTCTGAGGTGAATGTCTCCAAAAAACAAGATGATTCAAAAAAGAGAAAGCTGGTGGATGCTTCAGCCACAGATGTAGGTGATGCTCTGGACGTTGATACGACAAGGGAAAAATTTGTCGTTGTAATGAAGGACTTTGCTGATAAGGTAAAATGGTGAAACTTTGGATTTTTGTACCAAGAAATTCACAGAATACTAACACCTCTATCACACAGGTCTCGGACATTGTGAGTCCTATGCTGGATCAAGTTGCCATTTTAAAAATCAAGGCGACTAGAAACAGTGTTGAGGCCGAAGAGGCACGAAAGGAGGTGAAGGTGAGTGCTGGGGAGATAAGCAAATTGAAGAAGGAAGTTAAGGTACAAAGTAGTGAAGTAGTGAAGCTTAGGAAGGAATTGGCAGATGTCTGTGCCGAGAGAATGAAGGAGAACGAGGCTCACATTAAGGAACTTGAGGCTGCTAGAGAGGATTTCAAGTTCAATGCCACCAAGGCGCTGCTTGAGACCAGGATACAAATGATGGAGGAACTGAAGAGTGGACAAGCTGCGCACTGGGACCTTGAAGAAAAAAGAAAGACCTTGGAGGATTTTATCAGTGAACCAGTGGATGCGGAAGAGGTAAATTCTCCAGCCTTGGAGGAGTTGATTGAGGATGCAAACAAAGTGTTGAGCAGCATGGTGGGGAAACAAGTTGAAGGCGATAATCAAGAAAAGGAGGCAGACGTAACACCGACGGCAGTATGCCAAAATGTTGAGAAAGTTTGAATGTCTTTAGGAGATTTGGAGGTTAACACAAACAATTTCTATTTTATTCGTTTGGTCATGTAATCAGCTCATAAGAGCGCAAACAATCTATTTAGGGGTACTAGGTTGGTCTAGTACTCCATGCTTTTCATAGGTTAATAGGATTTGTTGGCTTAACCAACTCATCCACTAATCTTGGGAATATTTCGAAGTTTTGCTGAAGTAATCCAGGTTTCTTTTAGAAACACTTGCTTGTGTTAGCAGATGAAATGTTCACTGACTTAAGCAATAGGTAACATGTTAATGTTACAACCAATAGTCACATCTTGAATAGATGTGGAATCGTGCGCACGGGCGAAGGTGTAGAAACCTTAACTCTTTAGAAAAGATGTAAATCTTTTAACCAAAATGTACCTTTGATCAGAGGTAAGTCGTTTGAAGAGATAGAACAAGTATCGGCCGTCTGGCGTGTCAACATGTTCCATCCCTCTCCGCTAAAGTCACAACATGTTGGAGCCGTCTGGCGTGTTCACATGTTGGACTTCTTCGTCTCAGTCTGAACATGTTGGAGCCGTCGGCGTGTTAACATGTTCACCTGCTCCAGTTAGGTCTCAACATGTTGGAGCCGCGGCGTGTTAACATGTTGAGCCTACTCCGCTTGTATACCTTGCAAAACAAATTCATGTTAGGATTGGGTGTTAGCATAGCCAACACCCCTCCGATGCTTAAGTTAGTAAGGGTTTCCAATAAAATTGAGAATTGAAATACATAAACGAATTTGACATAAATTAACTCATACCTGACAAGTCTAGTTGTTAACTACTTGACTTACATAAAATAGAGCTTTAAATGAATGACATTCCAACTCCTAGGGATCCTGTCTCCACTTGGGGTTGATAACCGATGCACCTTTGCCGCCTTCATCAATGAGATATGGTCCCTCCCACTTGGGAGCCAATTTACCCGCATTCGTTCTCGGTATTTTGAAATACTTTTCTTAAAACTAAATCACCAACCTGGAACCTTCTTATTCGACATTCTTGTTGTAGGATCTAGCAATCCGTTGTTGATAGGTGCCATCCTTATCTTAGCTAAATCCCTGATCTCATCAATTGTATCTAGATCTTGGGTTAACAAGAGGTTATTTTCATCTTGAGTTAATAAACCATACCTCGCTGTTGGTATTGTTACCTCGACTGGAATTACGCTTCGCCTCCAAACACCAAAGAATATGGAGTTCTACCCGTGGCCCTTTTGTAGTCGTTCTGTCTGCCCAAAGTACAAGTGGTAATTCTTCAGCCCACTTTCCTTTCTTTTGATCTAGGCGTTTCTTCAAGTTGTTGACAATCAGCTTGTTGCTTGACTCAGCTTGACCATTGGCTTGAGGATGGACAGGTGTGGATGTGATCAGCTTGATGCCCCAACGAGCACAAAAATCTCCAGTCTTCTTACTTATGAATTGGGATCCATTATCACATATGATCTCTGATGGTACACCGAACCTGCTAATAATATTTTTCTTCAAAAATGAAACTACCTCTTTGTCTCTTACTTGCACATAGGCCTCCGCCTCGATCCATTTTGAGAAATAGTCAGTCATTGCTAACATGAACACTTTGCCTCCAGGAGCCTTAGGCAACTTGCCCACAATATCCATGCCCCATTTCATGAAGGGCCAAGATGAAACAATAGAATGTAGAGGTTCAGCAGGTTGATGCAAGATGTTACTGTGCCTTTGGCAGGCGTCACATTTCTGCACGTAGCTCATGGCATCCTGACGCATTGTTGGCCAGTAATAACCAGTCCTGAGAGCCTTTGATGCCAATGCTTTCCCACCGGAATGATTTCCACATGTTCCTTCGTGGATCTCTTTTAGCACGAGTTCAACTTGTCTATTGTCAATACATCTCAAATAGTGTCCTGCGAAAGATTTCTTGAACAAGACATTATCTATTAAAACAAAAGTTGAAGTACGCATTTTAAAGGATCTAGCATTCTTAACATCAGGTGGTATAGTTCCAAGTTGAAGGAACTCAATTATAGGTTGGGTCCAAGATGGACTCGTAACTTGTGCCCCATTAGACTGAGTCACTTCTTGAGTTTCTTCCACTTGGTCTATAACTGGGTACTTAACATAAATAATGGGATATTAGTATGCAACATAGATTTGCAAGTTGACCCAAGTTGGCCTGCATCGCTTCGTATTCTCTTCTCTAGGGACCTGTTCCAATGAGAATGACAGAAATTTTGAAGCCAAAGCTTTAACATGTTGAAGATACAGAGTCATTTTGGAATGTTTAGCCACGTAGCTGCCATTGAAATGGTTAGCGAGCAATTGAGAATCAACATATACATTTATATGAGTAATATTTAAACTTAAAGCAGTAGTTAAACCCATGATTAAAGCCTCATACTCAGCTTCATTATTCGTCGCATTGAATTCACAAGATACGCTTGAGGTATGATATCACCTTGGGGGACTTCGAACAATTCCCAAGCCAATTCCTTTGGAATTTGAAGCTCCATCTGTATAAAGTGTCCAAAATCTAGGAGTTGTTTTACCTTCAAGCTGTTGTACCTCTTGTTCTACCTCGGGTTGCAGACTTGGACTAAAATCGCTACGAAATCGCTAGAGCTTGAGATTTGATAGCTGTTCGGGCTCATATGAAATGTCATACGTGCTCAACTTGACCGACCACTTGGCTAATCTTCCCGACATTTCGGAGTTCTCAACACACTTCTTATAGGATAATTAGTTCTAACAAGAATGGGATGTGTTTCAAAATAATGACGCAATTTTGTAGCGGCGTAGTTAAAGCTAAAATTAACTTTTCAAGATGAGAGTACCTTGTTTCAGATCTAGTAGAGACTTACTTACATAATACACGGATCGTTCACCTTGAATTTCTTTCACTAACACCGCACTAACCGCATTCTCGATACGGCTAAATATAAGTAGAGGCGCTCACCACGTTCGGTTTGGCAAGTAGGGGTGACGTCATCAAGTATTCCTTAAGTTGTTTGAAGGTGCCTCATGTTGATCAGTCCATTGGAATAGTTTATTCTTTCTTAACACTTCGTAGAATAACCTGCACTTATCGATGATTTAGATATAAATCTATTTAGGCAGCTACTCTACCGGTTAACCTTTGGACGTCTTTAATATTCTTGGGAGATTCCAAGTTGAGAATAGCTTTGATTTGTTCGGGACTAGCTTCAATTCCTCTCTTAGTCACCATATAGCCCAAGAACTTCCCTGCTTTAACACCGAAGTTGCACTTCGCTGGATTGAGTTTCATGTTGAAAGCTTTCAAGATGTTGAATGCCTCAAGAAGATGCTCCACGTGATCTTCAATATGCTTGGACTTTACTACCATATCATCTATGTAGACTTCCATCGTCTTGCCAAGTTGATCTTTGAACATCTTGTTTACCCTTTGATAAGTTGCCCCGCATTTTTAAGACCAAATGGCATAGCAATATAACAATATATACCTTCGGAGTCATAAAGGCCGTATCTTCTTGGTCTGAGGGCTCCATTTGAATTTGTTGAAATCCTGAGGATGCATCCATGAACGTCAAGATATCATGGCCAGCTGTCTCATCGACTAGAGAATCAATATGAGGAAGAGGAAATGGATCTTTCGGGCAGGCCTTGTTCAAGTCCGTGAAGTCCACGCATACTCGCCACTTGCCATTCTTCTTCTACTACCACAACATTGGCCACCACCTTGGATATTGAACTTCCTTGATCATCTTGGCTTTCAAAAGTCTTTCAACTTCATCCTTTATAATCTGGTTCCGTTCATGGGCAAACTTTCTCCTTTTCGGTGGACGGACGAATAGTTGGATCAATGTTTAACTTGTGAGTAATGACGTCCTTGCTTATTCTGTCATATCTTCATGCTTCCATGCAAAACAAAGATTTCGACTTTTCAAAACTCGATCGCTCTTCCTCAATTTCGGTTGGAAGATCTGTACCAACTTGCACTTGGGCCTCGTGATTTGATTCATCAACGAAACACTTTTCGTCTCGTGCTCCCCGCTTCAATAACATCCGGGCCTTTTTCTTTAATTGCTATGCAGACGAGGGACCGAACTTGCCTTCATGTTGACCTTGTAGCACTCTTTAGAAAGCCGCGATTGCCTTTCAACTTGGCTACACCCCAAGGTGTTGGGAACTTGACGCACCGGTGATAAGTTGACGGCACGGCTTTCATGTTGTGGATCCACGGTCTTCCTAAAATGACATTGTACGAAGAAGAGCATTCGATTACAGTAACCTTTCCATAGAATTCATACCTTCCAAATAGAGAGGCAACTTGATTTCTCCAATCTGTTTTACTTCACCACCGAACCCTACCAAGACGGACGAATTCCTCACAACCTCGATAAAGGAATGCCCATCTCTTGCGAGCGTGGGTAAAGATTATATTAAGAGCTACCACCATCAATCAGATTCTCTTGACCATACAATTAGCGATCTACACCTGGACAACTAGACCATCATGATGGGGGTCCAACGTGTTATCCTTATCCTCATCTTCGAAGGAGATAACTTGACCATCTGTGAAGTCGCGGCACCTTGAGGGCATCTCCGATTGATCCTCCTTAGAACTTTTGGCATGACGCTTGGCTGCAGAATAAGTTGTACCACAAATATGGGATCCACCTGAAATAACATTTACTACCTTGGTGGCCGGAGGAGGTGCAACTTTCTGTCCGGATCGCTCCACGTAATCGGTTCCTTGGATTCATTTCTGACCCTCTTCTTACCGAACAGATCTTTGAGGAGTCCCTTTGACAATAGATGAGCAATCTCCTTCCTCAAGGCGAAACAACTTTCAGTAGTATGCCCGAATTCCTCATGAAATGCACACCACTTGGACTTATCCTTCCAAGTTGTGGGCTTGTCATTTTTCTTAGGCCATCTTGCTTTATCTCCAAGATTTTCCATGGCGCAAAGGACTCCTGCAATATCCACAGAAAAGCAATAGTCAGAAATTTTAGGATAGTCATTATCATCTCCATCTTGATCATCATCTACAAAATGAACTTTAGAAGATTCGATTTAACAGGGTTTGCCCTGCTAGACTTATAATGGTGGGAATCTGATTTTCTGTCTGATGGCTCAAATAGAGGGGTCCTTCCAATTGACTTCTCCATTGCTAGGCTGTCCTCCTCCAATCTGATGAATCGTAAGGCTCTGGTTCTGATTTCTTCAAGTTGTTTTGCAGTGTCATCACCACTCATTATAAAATAGAGAGTTCTTTTTCAGCCAATACGGAATGCTTCCGTAGCCGTGGACATATCCAGATTGGGTATGGTTCGCTTCTTTATTAAACCGTGCAAATATTCTTTAAGACTCTCATTAGGGTTGCACAATTTAAAGGTCGCCGGTCAACTTGTCAAATGCCCTGTTGCATGAAAATTGATTAGTGAACATGCTGACAAGTTGAGCATAAGAAGAAATAGAGTTTAGAGGAAGTCCTGTTAGCCATTTTAAGGCTGGTCCTGATAGAGTTGAGCCAAAGCCCCTGCAAAAACATGCTTCTTTAAAAACAGGGGGGATACTTATAATATCCATTGATTCCTGGTACAAAGAACACATGCTCTGGATCGGTGCTCCCATCATACTTTTTCATATGAGGGACTGAAAATTTCTTTGGGATTTCTACATTAGCTATGGCTGGAACAAAACGAGATTCGTTGTAGCAAGTTGGGGAAACTTGGTGATGAGGCAAGTTGACTCCAGGCACGCCTCGAAGCAATTCTTTTATGGTTTGCATTTCCTTAATAAGTTGACTTTCTGCAAAAAGAGAGTTGTTATTAAATTGGGATGCAGAAGTGTCAAAAGTATTAAAGAAACTCCCTGTTTGCCCCATCGAGGGTGTGGCATAGGTATAGCAAGACGTCAACACAGGTTGACTAGTTGTAAGGCTGAATCTTGGCCGCGAGGTTGGAATGGACGTCATGATTGTACTTTCTGCTGGTAAGGTACTAGACATAGGGATATCTCCAACATGGCTTGGTCCTGTACCTGCACCAAACAAAGATCTAGGATGCAAAGGTGAAAATGGAGTAGATGCTTGAGTTTCAGTTTGCTTCCCTTTACGCATGGAATCAATGGCATTGAGTATCATAGTGTTCGTATGCTCTTGAGCATCCAACTGGTCAGTCACTTTTTTCAATATCGTGACCATGTTAGACATTAGCTCCATATTGGCAGCTTCCGGATTTGAAGATGGATTGCCTGAGATACCAGAACTAGGAAGCGGCTGGTTCCTTTCACCAAGACTACCAGACGATGGATTGGCCATTTCTATATAAATAATCAAAGTGTCCCACGGATGGCGCCAAATTGTTTTGGTCAAATTTCAACAAGGGATAGAAGTGACAAGAAAGATGACAAAGATAATTTAAATCTGGGTACAATGATTACAGGATATTATAGAAATGAACGCGAGGAGTTTTGTTAACTAGGGAAAGCCCTTGAACAACTTGTTCGCCGGCACAAAACCCCGGGAGGTTTTAGGAACCTGCCTTGACCAAATGATTTATTAATCAGGTTGAAATACAAGATTAAGAGCGTATGCCAGGGAGCTTAAACTAGTGAGAATGTGTGTGTAAAATACATGTGTTCCTCCCTTTTTATACCTCGAATACAAAGAAAACAATAAGCCTAGAATATAGGAAATTGGTTGAAGTTGTTGAGGTATTCTCGCCACAATGTTGGTTGAAGAGATAAGGATCCCTTGCTGGCTTTGTTTGATGAAGGAACGTTTGTTGAATCAGTCTTCTTATCCGTTGACACATTTCCTAAAAAATAGGTTGTAATGTAACAATAATTCAACCTGCAAAAAATGTCAAGATGCAGTAGGAGAACTCAAGTTGTTAGTATCAAGATGATATATGTAAGTTGTAAACAAGTTGACTTAAAATGTAGGCCCAACAATCCTTGTGTTGATTTCTTGAAAGAAATGGGTTATTTGTTACTCCTAATGATATTTTGTTGTGTTAAGTTACTGATTTAAGTTGGAAATGTGAGGATGGAAAGACATGATGATTTTTGGAAGCCAAATGCTTAGTTCTTGAAATAAGATTTCTCACAATTTTAAGGCATGATGTTGAATTTTTTGGAAAAAATCCGTTCATGGGAATTGTCTGAATTTTGGATATGTTTTACATTAATATGTTTTTCAAAATCCTGAAAATTTTCATAAATTTTAGAGGTCAGGAAATACCTCGTTTAGGTTACGTATTATCGATACGCAGAACAGACTATTGCTGGAAATTATGGTTTGTAGTTCAATCTTTATGTGGTTGCATGTTGATGAATACAAGTCCAAATGGATTTAAAATGGTAAATTATAATTCAGAATGTCTAGTTTTTGGGTATATAAGATTCATAATATTTGGACATGCGTAGAATATTTGGTGAGATGTTAGTTACAAGTTAGAACGAAAAACACATTAGTTTCGAGTTAGTTGCAGTCCTGTTATGGGCTATTTTCGTGAAAAGTCTGGTACTAATATACTATTGGGAATTTGCTAAATTTTGGATATGTTATTCTTATGTGTGTTAGGTTGTTCTCTATAAATTTTCATAAATTTTAGAGGTCGGGAAGTACCTCATTTAGGTTGTGTTTTATCACTGCGCCGAGTAAACTGTTGCTGGAAATTCTGGGTATTAGATCTGACTTTAAGTGGCTGATTCTTGATGAATATAAGTCCAAATGAGGTAATTCAAAGTGGTAAAATATAGTTCCATATGTCTAGTTTCAAAATATGTAATAATTATAATATTTTGAATTTTTTTTGGAATATTTGGTGAATTTAACGGTACGGCTGTGCAGTGCTGAAAAATTATCGTTATTGTTAGTCTCCGTAATTTAGAGACTTGTTGAGTTGTAAATGTTGTTTTTGTTAAATCTCAAGTACTAGTAACTTGTTGGGATTTTTGTAAGTGGCTACTCGCGATGAACTTGCGAGACTTATATGGTTCGTAACTCACTAAATTTGGAGTATTTCAATGAATGTAGTTATTTAGGGACGATACTACGGTTCGTCCCGATGTTTCGAAAATGGGTAATGACTCTAGCTGAGTCGACATGAGATAGTATATTTATATTGAACGTTATACGAGCTATATACTAGTTGTGACTGACTCTAGCGGAGTCGCGTAGGACGTAATGAACAAACGTCGAATAATGTAATGAATTTATTAACGTATAGGATCGACTCTACGAAGTTGAATAATGAGTAGTATAAATCACTACGGGTCGTTATTTAGTCTCCTACAATATAGGATGACGTATCGGGAAAGTTATGATTCGTTAGAGATTGACTTTAGATAATTCAATCATGCATGAGATGACATACCGTGTTTATCGTTCCAATTCGGATGAAGTGACTTGTAATGAGTCGTGTTATATATAGTACACGAAGATAATGTTATGTGATAGTTTATGCTATGCATGTGAAAAAGTGTATTGAGTGATTATAGGATTCTGTAGAGATCCTAAGTTGAGTTGTACAATAGGTTTACTTTGCCTATTGTCTTGTTTTGTATATATGTTCAATGATTACGGACATGTTGTGATTGTTCTAGTATGACATAGGACAATCATCCTACTTTGATGATTGATTGTGGGACAATCATCCTACTCTGATGATTGATTGTGTGTTTAGTGTTTACAAGCACATTGAGTTAATTCGGTAAGTGATTCAAGAGAACACACTTTGATTTGTTGAAAATGACGAGTAAATATCTACTTGTGCATTGCATTGAGTCTAGCTAGCATTCTTGGTAAAGTTATGGTAGGATGATGTATAGTCTTTACGAATGGGATTCATGATCGCTATGAGTCGTCGTACCGGTTCTCACACACCCTCACCTGTTGGCCGCAGGTGGGATGTAGCCCCACTGTTGTAACAATACGCATGACTTTGGTTTGCTAGTAGAACCCGATGGGATCGGGGACGTCGATACTACTTACACGAGTATCGAGGCACGTTTGTTTTCTCGTGTATTGCAGGAGCAACGCGAAGTTGGAGAAAGAGAAATGATATCCTTTATTATGTGGTTTATTTACAAGCACCTATGTGAACATCAAGGTGTTATGTGACTTGCGTGAATTGTATATCAATGATGATATTACATGTTCAGTTGTGGTGTATAAATGCTATTACCATGTTACTATTATCGCTTGAGCATTATGACATGTCATGTTGTTGCATTAGGGTCTTGGTTTACTGTTGCATTCATACCCATAGAACATAATACATTATAGTGGCTTACGGGGTCTTTTAGACTCACCCAACAACCTCCTCAGTTTGCTGGTAAAGTTCCATCACACGAGTCTTGAAGCTCGGAGTTAGCAAGATGAATTTGTATTGTCATTTTCTTCCTATTTCTTGTACTGTGAGATCGTGGGGTTCACTAAGTTATGTAAACTTAGTATATGGGTAGAAATAGTTGTATTCTTCAGATTTGTATTTTAATGCCGACTTGTGAAGTCGTGCCGCTTGTAGTATTTTATAATTTCGGTTAACAGCTCGTGGTCTGGGTGTGGCCTTGTGCCTGTTGATATTTTATTAGTAGTTTTCCCGAGCGCGTAGCTCGTGATGTTTATTATTGTTGTTTCTCTGGCTCGTGTATTTAGCCGTCGAGATTTTTATTGTTGGGTTTATTTTAATGTTGTTCTCTGGTATATGTTTGGCCGTTGAGGTTTATTTAGTTGTGGTTGTTGTTCGAGTCTTTGAAACTCACATTTTATCTTGTATTCCGCTGCATTAGTTTTGGTTTCGAGCTTTTGTGGCTCACTCTTATCAATTGATTCGGTACATTTTGTTATTTTGGCGCATCGAGTTGGGGTTCAATGTCGGATCCCGGACTCGGGTCGTCACAATACGAGCATGCAAATGTGTAGAGACCGAAAAGGCGAATTGGGTGCGTAAAACCTTCCCAAATTGTAACTTTGCCCCCGAACCCATAATCTAAAGTTTTTCTCCCGTTTACTTTATAAACGAGAGTGGGGACTCTGTTTTCAAAGATGAACATGTTTTTCATGTTTATCAAATCATAAAATCAAATAGAGGAAAACCACAAGACAAGAGCGAAAAGGCTCGAAGGGACCGATTTCTCCAGAAGCCAGATCCGGGGCGCTCACAGTGGCGACTCTACTGGGGACATTTATTTTTAAATAAATAAAAAAGAGAGTCAGACTCATTTTTTATACACAATTGCATGATTACATATTTAAATATCGCAAATTTGTTTGATTTTGTATAACATGACTAAAATGTTATATGTGTAGTATATACTACTCTAACCCCTGTAGGTACAAATTCATTTATTCTTTATTTGTACATGTATTTCGGGCATCAACGCCCATCATTCGCTTGTACATTCATTTATGACATTTTCATTTTGGAAAATAGGACATAAATGTAATAATTAGAAATAGGATAGAATTCTCATTGTTTTCATGTTCTTTTCTTCTCTTTCCTTGAGGTTTTAAACCCTCGACCTGTGGATGTGTTTCCTTTCTTGCTGTTTTCAACTGCAAACAAAACACAACCCACATCACATGAATCAGAAAAAATGGACACATTTCCCTCTTATTCAGTATATATCTATCTCACTTTCATTTACATATAATTGTAAAAAGAATCTTTTAGATACCGCGCACACATATGCACTCATCTATTCTGAACTATTACCATGTTTCAAACCCTGGTATAGCCACGTTGAAGTGAAATTGGGTAAGTCATACGCCCAGCATTCCTTCAGCCGACACTATCCCTTTCCTCGCGATTACTGATCGCCCCCCGGGAAGTAAGCCATCCTAACCCTGCATAGCCACGCATAATTCATGTAGATTTCTAGGACGCTTCAAAAGACCGATTGGTTCTTATTGTCATAAACATGCTTTGTCATTCCTGTGCATAAAGAAATAAACATCGAAAATAAAAAATCAAATCAAAAAGAGTCATCCTCTCCCAAAAGAGAATCATCGTGATCAAAAAGGTCGACAAACAAAAGTCCTCATGCACAGGATTGACAAAGAGTCCTTGATATGTGCCTAGACAATTCGGATGGTGGATCCTGAAGAGGATATAGTCCCTTCGCTTGAGATCTGTCCAATCTTGGGAAGTCAAAATACAGGTGGAATACGAAGGTCCTATATTCTGGCGAGATAATCCACTATTCCAGGAACGGATCACAAGTCAAAACAAAGCATTGTCGCTTGTCCAACCATCATAGGTTAAGTCGTGTCAAAAGGAAAAGAAGAACAATGAAATTGTGCTGTACCTAGAAACACTTTCAGAACCTAACTCCTACCCATATCCCAACCATTCAGAAACCTGGCCTTGAATTGGAGGAGGACTAGCAGTGGGAGGTTGACAAGAGTTTCAAGTTTGGATTCAGAGTCAAGTACAGAAATTCTGCATTGGAATCAGATGGCTGATCAAGAAGATAGCACTTCTGCAGGACATGACACAGGGGCTCCAGGATACACTCCGACCTCAGCGATGCAACAGTGGATGGATCAGAACATAGAAGCCATGATCAATAGGTTTTCAGCCCTTATCTAAAGTCAAGGGGCTGATAATAGGACCGTACCCGTTTCTATAGAAACTGTTGACCCATCACCCTCAAGCATGAATGCAAGTCCGCCCAATCCAAACACCTATCCGACATACCCACATACCCACATACCTATTCTTCATATCTATGTCCCTCATACCCAAACACTTATCCATCCTACCTTAATACATTTCCTCTTCAGCCAAATGTCAATCCAAGCATCCATCACCAGTATCAGACTACCACAATCCCAATTCTAAATACTACTACACCTTCTACAACCCACATTACATCTCCGCCTACCAACATTCCTTTCCCTAATCTAAATGCATTTCCATTCTACATGACCAATCCAATCCAGGATAGTCCACATCTAAACCCGAACAGTTATAACCCTCAGCCTTTAGCCAAACCAATATATCCATTTGTTGGCTATGCACCACCTTATCTAGTTCCTCCAGTAGGACAGTTCCCGGGCACAGCTATGGTTGATACCAATGATGCTGAACTTGTAAACAAAGGGGAGATTAGAGAATTGAAGGACATGGTTCTGAAAGTCTTGAACAAGGGCAAGTTCACCGCCCGAGCAATGACACTGCAGCCTGCTGCCATTTTACCACCAAAATTCAAAATGCCTGATAACGAGAAATTCGATGGGACAGGATGCCCTATTGCCTATCTTAGGTCTTACGCCCATGCTATGAAGCAAAGAGAGGCAAGCTTCGAAGCAATGGCATCCAATTTTCATTTAACTTTAATTAGAGCTGCCAAGCAATGGTTGATGTCTATAGACAGCACTGTTATTGCCACATAGGATAAACTCGCAGATGAGTTCCAGAAAAGATATAAAATAACAGTAATTAGGAAAAGCACAGGAGAGATCTCGATTCATGCACCCAGAGAGAGAAGGAGACATTTTCTGAGTATGCCGAAAGGTAGAGAAAGAAGATTGCCCAAACCCTGGACAGTCTTGACCCCGTTGAACAAGTCAGAATCTTCTTAAGAAACCTTCAGCCAATTTATCTGGATCGCATGTGTTACCTTCCTTATGTTGATTTCACTGCAATCTTAGATGTCAAATTTCGTATCGACACGGAGATTCATACCGGACAGATCAAGGTCGATCCCCCTCTAAGCTCGTTTCGATACTCGAAAGGAAAGGCAACAACAACATCTGTACCTGTTGTAAATATGTTAGGGAATGTGCCGACTATGGCTTTGCCAATTGTACCATCTGCTCAGAATTATGGAAATATGCCTTTCAATTATTCACCTGATGGGTCTGTAAATGCATTGGGAAAAATAATAACAGAGGTACAAGAAATAATTTTTGCAGAAATGATAGACAATTTGATGAGTTGTACACTCCTATGTTACAGACCTCCTAACCCATTACCTGCCACATGGGACCATGAAAAATATTGTGAATATCATCAGTCCAGTGGACATCTCACTGACAAATGCTTCGTGCTCCAGCGAGCAATCCAGAACCTGATCGATGACAAAATCATTGAGAAACCACACCCCATGCCTAATGTGGTGAACAATCCTCTGCCAGCTAACCATGTCAATACCATCCAGTTTGAAACAGAAGATGTGAGCTCCCCCGTTGGATTTGAAATCAACAAGGCTCCGTTAACATATCTCTTAATCCCTTTACCTTCAAAGGAGGAAAATTTTGAATGCAACATGCTCTCTTGGAGCGACATTTTATCTAGTGCCCAGGATACTTCCCAAGCAGAAGTGAACAACATCGAGAAAGCCTCATGGATAGGAGGCGATGTATATCATCTCACTCGATCTGGTAGAGCATACCAAGCAACTTAAGATATGGGTGGTCTGTCAGGGGAAGATAAAGAAGTTAGTTCTAACGCCAAGGATACTGGGGCTAAAGACATTGAAGACGCTCTCCTCACTCAAATGAAGAAAACCCAAGCCAATGTCTCCATTTGGGGTCTTCTCAATTCCTTTAAGACCCACCGTGATAGCCTTGCCAAGTCATTAAGTCAAGCTATCATTCCAATTGGGACCTCGCCCGACGAGTTGACTCAAATGATTGGAAACATCCAGTTTGGGAACGTTCTCATGTTCACTGACCTTGTTTTACCAAAGGGAGGTGTCGATCTTGTTGATGCGCTGCATATTATTGTTGGTGTCCAAGAAAAGAGGGTACCCAAAGTTCTGGTAAACAACGGTTCATCTTTGAATGTCTGTCCAACAACAACATTAGCCAAGCTAGGAACGAAGATCTCGGACCTAGCTTCATCATATCAATCAGTGCAAGCTTATGATAACACCAGCCGATGTGTTCTCGGGGTGGTAACGCTTATGCTAACCATTGGCCCATTGGAGTCGAGTTCTAAGTATTGGATATCCCTTCTACTTTCAGTCTACTGTTAGGCCGTCCGTGGATTCATGGCGTAAAAGGAGTAGCTTCATCACTCCATCAATGTGTGAAGTTCATCCACGAGGATCATATAGTCATTATTTTGGCAGACAAACTTATAGAATCAAAAGAGAAAGGGGATGTTCCTATTCTTAAAATTTAGCACGATGACACTGGCATCTTTTTTAGCGGATTCAAAGTAATCCCTCAGGCAAGGGTTAATGCAATCCAGCATGCAGGAGAAACCAACATCAGTGACAAAAAAGCTGTGGAACCTAGAAAGATAGTCCTTTATTGCATGATCTGCAACATAGGCTACATGCCAGGATTGGGGCTGCGCAAGAGTTAGCAAGGTAGAATCAACCTGGTACAAGATGACATCAAAGAATGTATACCACCTTTTGGGCTGGGATACAATCCAACACCTACAGAAGTAGCAGCAGTAATTGAAGAGAAGCGCAAGAGAAATAGAGTAGTTCAGAAGAACCAGCCGTACACGGCACCTCCCATGAACCCCTACGAGAAGACCCTGAATGGATACTTTGTCAAACACGAAGAAATCATGGCTTACCTCATGTTCCCTGAGCCATGGATGACAACAGCAGAAAGATGCACCTCGGATGGGAATCTTCAACGATATCAGCCTCATAGTAGAAGAAATGAAAAAAGTGCTTATCAGCCCTCGTGACACCTCTTACAAGGTAATGACGGTCGAGAGCACATGAACTATTGCTTAGGAAGATTCCATCCTGGCCTTACTCGGAAAAGACTTCATGGGAGACAGTTTCCTAGGACTGATCGACGAAGCAGCAGATAGCACAGAGGACTCAGTAGCAGATTTTGAGATAGGGCGTACAATCCGCTTCAAAACTGGTACACAACTACAGGACCGTTGCTGAAGGCCGAAGACCTGGTGAAGCGCTTCGGATACACCTTACCCCCTCCTTCCCCTTTTTTTAAGAACTGGTCATCAATTGATTTTATTCCCGATGCCAAAATCGAGGATCTCACCTGTGAGGACCTCGATGAGGTGGTCAACCTTGTAACCCTTCCTTTTATTAATGATAATGCAAGTGTTTCTGCATACTCCTTGGTTGCCGATGTGTTAAAAGATGAAATAACTAAAAACATGATAAATTATCCTGGTAATAATGAATCAATTAATAATGGAGATCCAAAAGATAAAGACTTTTTATTTGAATTAGCTAAAATGATCAAACAACGAAGGGAGCGCCGATTGGAAGCTCTGCAAGAAGACTTGTCCACCATCAATCTGGGGCTGAATGATGAAGTCAGAAAGGTCAAGACTGGAAGCTACATGCAAGATAAAGAAAGAGTAGCATTAATCAGTCTGTTGACAGAATTTTAGGATGTGTTTTCCTGGCCTTACGAAGATATGCCTGGGTTGGATCCAGCGATTGTTAAACATCGGATTCCGCTATACCCCGACGCCAAGCCGGTGAAGGAGAAGCTCCACAGAATCAAGCCTGAATGGTCCCTGCAAGTCAAGTAAGAAATCATCAAGCCGTTGAAAGTCAAGTTCATCAAAGTAGTCGAATACTCAATATGGTTATCCAACATTGTGACAGTGCCGAAGCCGAACGGTAAGGTTCAGATTTGTCTGGATTTTTGGGGTCTCAACAAAGAATCTCCAAAAGATGGCTTTTCCCTACCAAACATTGACATTTTGGTAGACGTGGTAGCTTCACATAGGATACGGTCTTTTGTGGATAGAATGCTCGGTTACAATCATATCAAGATGGCAGAATAAGATCAGGAGAAAACTTCCTTCATTACCCCTTGGAGAACCTATTGTTATACAGTCATGCCTTTCGGATAGAAAAACGTTGGGGCTACATACCAAAGAGCTGCTACCACGCTCTTTCATGACATGATTCACAAAGAAGTAGAAGTGTATATGGATGACATGATTATTCATTCAGTAGACGCAGACAGTGCTCATTTAAGAGATCATCGCAAGTTCTTTGAGAGATTGTGCAAGTACCGGATGAAACTCAACCCCACCAAGTGTACATTTGGGGTCACTCGAGGAAAGGTCTTAGGATTCATGGTAACCAACAATGGAATTGAGGTAGATCCTGCAAAGGCAAAGCCATCAGAGATATGCCGCAGCCAACAACTCCGAGTGAAGTCAAAGGCTTTTTGGGCCGATTACAGTACATCAGTCATTTTATTCAGTAGCTGACATCCATGTGTGAACCTCTGTTCAAGATTCTCAAGAAGGATACGGATAGAGAATGGGACGAAAGGTGCCAGCAAGCATTTGAAAAGGTCAAGGAGTACCTAGCTAGTCTGCCAGTTCTAGCTCCTCCTCACAAAATAAAAAGCTTATTGTTATACTTAACCTTCATAGACACCGCGGTTGGAGCCATGTTGGCACAAAAAAAGAAAGACGCTCACACTGAGAAAGCCATCTACTTTGTCAGTAGAAAGTTGCAGGGCAGCGAATTGAACTACTCCAAACTTGAGAAGAGTTGATAGGTTTGGTATGGGCGACGCAGAGACTCAAGATTTATTTGCAAACATTACCTGTAAAAGTGATTTCCAAGATGGACCCGATTAAGTACATACTTGAAAAGTTGTCACTTTCGAGTAGGCTCGCCAAATGGTCTTTCTTACTAAATGAGTTCGATATAACTTATGCAAGGGGAAAGTCAATCAAAAGAAGTATAATAGCTGATCAGTTGGCAGACCTGCCGATAGAAGCAGAAGAGTTTGAAGAACCAAATTTTTCTGATGAAAGGGTTCTTGAGATTAAGGACAGCACATGGAAATGGCAACTCTTCTTTGATGGAGTCGCCAACAAGAGAGGTTACGGTATAGGAATACTGTTGATCGATCCCATGGATACATATATGCCGTTGGCCATACGACAAGACTTTGAATGTTCCAACAATACCTGTCACGCCCCAATCCGAACCCCTACATGGGGCCCCGAACTAAAGCATGAAAATAACTTTCTTACAAAAAGAGGCTTACACAACTTGACAATATAACTCAAACACCACAGTTGAACTCATAACTGGAGCCAAGAGATCTAATAACCATCGAGCTACCACGCTCGTAAGTGCAATTACCACAAAAATGGCCATACGGCCCCAACCATCACATCACACAATTACATCACCAAGTTAACCAGTCTAGTACACCCGACATCACTAGTTGGAACAAAAGAATATTACAAGTATTACTACCCATTAATTACAACCCATAGGAGAGTTTAAGTAACTCTACCATTCGTCCTCACCAAAATACATTAGGGTTAGCAGAAGAGAATATCTACCCAAGTCAACACGAACTCCACGCACGAAACTTCGTCGACCTCACTTCCTGTTACTCTTTGTGTTCCTGCGAGCTAAAGGGGGAAAATAATGTGGAAAAGGGGTGAGTCGAAGACCCAACAAGTTACTACTCGTGAAACTACATGACATGGTAACATGCAACGTGGATAAATAACTAATCTTTAACAATATATTGGATAAGTATAGCAATGACTATCGCATGGCATGAACATATATATAACAAATTATACTCACCATCGTTACATTACGTTTCGCTATTAATAAGAGAGTACAGGGTCGAGGTACACCTCCGACCAACCTCCATCATTATCACCCCATCACATAACACAATACCCGGGTCTTTATCAATAGAGCGTGCGCACTGGACCATCATGAGCCCAATCCCCTACGACCTGGGGAAATCAATCGGTCCGGTCACATCTCGGCTAGCAAGAGATGCGCCAAGCCCCACTATGGCCAATAGTGGGGGAAAGGTCGGATTATAGTTCAATTACAACGTTTCACTAGCTCTCCGCCCTCATGAATGTCGGTGATGCTACAACCCCTTGAATTAGTACCTTTTATTCATGCATACAAGTCCCACATGTTCTTTCATTCATCAATGTATTAAAAATGTTTCAAGGCTAAGGAGCCAACCTTTTTAACACATCATCATGTTCAATATCAAGGAGTTAATTCACCTAATCATGATTATAGATTCAATACCAATTTCGTGCTCTGGAGAGTCCCAAGCCATAATTTCATTTGGTGACCAAACATACTATTCACATATACAACATGATTCCATACCATTTACTTTCCAAACATGAAGAGATAAGGGTTACCATCAAGTATGCATTTTTCTCACACCTCGACCCGAGTTCCTATTCGGATCCCCGAGTCGGTGCATGAACCAAACATATAACAAGTATTAGCAGTAAAAGTTCTGCTAAAATAGAACTCTAAGACACCATATATGAACTTATGTTAATGATCTCAAGAAACATTTAATAATCTCTATTTAACATTACTGATCAGAGTTACACAGCCTTATGACAACTTCTGTCGGCCCTGTCTTTTTTCCATCTATGTACGTTACTGGTACACAGATTCATCAAACTATTATTCGAACTATTACCTGCACTGAATTTCGCTAAATGACCCCAAAATGCTGGATACTACCATCTTGTTGAGATCTAACAGTTTAAAATAAATACGGGGTGAGCCGAAACTCAGTAAGTTACTAGATGCATGGCATGTTATCATACAGCATATTAACATAGTATATCACCATACAAATAATTCCATACGCACGATAGGCTCAGCTGCCGTCAACCGTCCCATACCAGTTGAAGACCGCGACCACTTCATACATAGGGAAACACATTATAACACTATGCAATATTAGAGGCTCAGCAGCCATCAACCGTCCCATACCAGTTGAAGGCTGCGACCAACCGACACGCATGGCTAACATATAACAGATAACTTATAGTACTCTTATTAGTGTTGAGATATACCTCAACATCCCTTTTTCCTTTCACCTTACTCTTCCTGTCTGTACATGTTCTTCTATTGCAGTGCAAGTTCCTGAATGAAAACCTTTACTTATTTCATAGGCGGCTTCACCTCTACGGGCAGCCTTTTCCTCATAACTGGTACCATGGGTGGCTTCACCTCTATGGACAGCCCTTTTCCATGCCTCTAGTTACCTGACGGCAACCAGGGTCGCAACTTATCAATGTCACCCTATTAGTTATGACAGTGAGCTACCCTCTACCATGGCCAGTTGCAGGATCATTACTGAGTCCATGGTTATTACCGTGCATCATGATTTTCATCATGTATACATTCCCCACGGTTATTACCACGCATCATGATTTTCATCATGTATATATTGCATTAATGCCCTTCCCTGTAATTATTGGTTGGATCACATTACTATAAACAAGTAGATATTTACTTGTAATTTCTTATCTTGCTTTAACTTTATAAACAAGTAGACGTTTACTTGTATTATTCTTATACTGTATTTTATAAACGCATACGCAACATCTTTACTTTACGCGTATCTTACACGTAATACATATCAACATGATCAAGTAGATGTTTACTTGCCATTAACTATTTTGTCAAAGTGCTTGTGAATACAAAGGACATTACTAATCACATGCTATTACTCTTTATATATCATAGTGTTATCATTTTAAGCAACTATATATCATTAATTTTCTACTTTACAGAACTACCGTCATTCTTGGTTTACAATAGATCCCATCATTATCATGTCATGACATCAAGCTATATTTTATTTTTTATTTGACGTGATATTCTGTATCCCGTACTCATTCCATATATATATATATATATATATATATATATATATATAGAGAGAGAGAGAGAGAGAGACACTTCATATATCACCCGTTAATTATATTTGACTCTATTAGAGTCATTACTCAACATTACTTTATTATTTGATGTAATATTATTACATCCTATTTGACTCCGTTGGAGTCATAAACTTTAAATATATATGTCCGGCTAATCACAATATCACTTTATAATTCGTGGTACTAATTTTAGTACTACTAACTCAAAGCATTTATTTAACCATTTCACATATCTCATATCACATACTAACAATTAATACACATTTTATCATGGCACAAAATTATTTTTAGTTAAATATGCATAGATTTCAAATAGGAGGGGTTAGTAACTTACTTCCCAAGTAAGCTTTCCGAAAGAGTTTTCTTCTCAAATATATTGCTCCCACCAAGTTGAATCGTCCAAATTTTGATTAACCGATCGCCGAACAAACTTCGTATCGCAACTAACGTGTCTAATATGAAGTGTGTGTTGTGTGTGTAGTGTGTATGTTTTTCTAGGATTCAAGGCTGAGAATCAACCTTATATAGGCCTCCAAACCATGTGCAAACTGTGTGTACATCATTGTAGCTGCTAAGTGTCTAGCCATGGAAGACGACGATTCAATCGGAAAGCTCAAAGTGGCGAAAACCTGGAAGCAGTCGGGTTGGGTCACGCCGTAGGCCATGTGTGGCTGCGCCCGACATCCATTTTTTGCCTGGCCATTCACAAACAGAGCTGACGCTCTGTCCCCTTGGCGCTAGCCACTGGTTGGTTCGTGCTAATTTTTTTAAACTTCCATCGAATTTAATCCTAGGGTGTTCCAAAATATCTTTGGGGTGCATTATAAACCTAAACTAAAGTCTTAAAATGTAACCCATGCTAAGTACCAACTTCGTTAGGGTTTTTAAACTTTAAAGTTTCTCCATTCTATTCCCGAATTTGATTCTAACTATAATACTTTGCTACAGGGCCTTACAATTTTTCACGGAGCTATTTTCTTTAAAACACTAAGCATGGTACACAACATCATTCTTCACATAGCTAACATGGAACACATAGGTTTTAGCATGCTTAAAGACAATGAACATGAAAATGGAAGCAATAATTTACCCTCTACTAAGACCAACTCCGATCTAAACGAAATTCCTATGGTTAGAACTCTCCCCTTTGCCAAGCTCGTCGATCCTATGGTGTCGGATCGTCAAGACTCCTCCAAAATCTCAAGATCTCTCAAGTTTCTCACTGTAGAACCCTCATTTTCTCTCTAGTTTGTCTAAGGTTTGCAAATGTGAAAAATGAGAGATTATGGTCTCTCAAGGTGGGTTTTGTGGAGGTGAAAAGGGCTGGTTTTTGTGCTGGACGCGTGGCATAATTCTGACCATGGAATTCCAAGAGAGAAGAAGAAGAAAAAATCTCGGGTGAACAGTTCTAAGGGAGGGTGGCCGCGTAGGTGCTCGCTCAGCCCCCTCCTAGCCAAAATCATAACATTCTGGAAACTGGACGGCCGCCCAGGCGCCCGCTCAGTGTCCTGCTTCGCGAAACTTTTCGAAAATGTCCAAAAATACTCCCAAAGTGATTCTAAATGACCTTAAGATGATTCTAACCATCGGGCAAGGTCAAAACATATGCAAACCACTCCCGAAAGCCTTGATAACAAGCCTCGAAGTGTTTCGTACGATGGACACCATCAACTACAAGACTTTAAACCCAAAGTTTGAGTATAAGAAATACACGTAATCATTTTATGTACAACAAGTTATGAATGTAGAATGCTAATGGAATATGAATGATACTAACCTTAACATAATAGGGTTTCGGGATCTTACATCCTCCCCTCCATAAAATGAATTCGCCCTCGAATTCTCATCTTACTAATCGAAGAGGTATGGATACTTCTCTGTCATATCAAGCTCTATTTCCCAGATTGCCTCTTCTACTCCATGATTTTTCCATAAAACTTTGACTAATGGAATCCTCTTTGTTCGCAAGACTTGCTCCTTAAGATCGAGAATTCTCAACGGTCGCTCAATGTAGGAAAGATAGGGTTGCAATTCAAGGGGTTCATTTACGAGAACATGAGATGGGTCCGGGATGTACTTCTGTAACATAGAGACGTGGAGCACATTATGGAACCCGGCCAACGACGACGGTAGAGCAACTCGGTAAGCTAAGTTTCCCACTCTACCAAGGATCTCAAAAGGGCCAACATATCGCAATGCCAATTTGCCTTTCTTCCAGAATCTCTGAATACCTTTCCTAGGAGACACTTTAAGGAATACATAATCACCCACTTGGAATTCGAGGTCCCGCCTACGGTTATTCGCATAACTCTTTGTCGAGTCTAAGCAGTTTTCAACTTCTCACGTATTAACTTCACATTTTCGACTGACTCATGAACAATCTGGGGACCCCATAGCCGAGCCTCACCAATCTCATCCCAACAAATTGGCGATCTACACTTTCTTCCTTTAAGGGCCTCGTACGGGGCCATCCCAATGCTCGATTGGTAACTATTGTTATACGCGAATTCAACTAATGGTAAATGTGAGTCCCAGCTACCCTTGAAGTCGATCACATAAGCCCTAAGCATATCTTCAAGTATTTGGATCATTCTTTTGGATTGACTGTCGGACTGCGGATGGAATGCGGTACTAAAGTTCAATTCGGTTCCTAAAGCACTCTGAAGAGCATGCCAAAATCGAGACGTGAATCGTAGGTCTCTATCGGACACAATGCTCACTGGCACCCCGTGTAGTCGTACAATCTCCGGAACATATAAAGCAACAAGTTGATTCAAGGAATACATCATGTTCACCGAAATAAAATGAGCTGATTTCGTCAGCCTATCCACAACAACCCATACACCATCAAAACCTAGTCGGGTTCGGGGCAATCCCGTCACAAAATCCATGGTAATATGTTCCCATTTTGCACTCCGGTATCTCTAATGGTTGAAGCATCCCTGCAGGTCGTTGGTGTTCTACCTTAACTTATTGACACACAATACATTTAGACACAAAGTCTATAATTTTCCGTTTCATATTATTCCACCAAAAGTTTCTTTTCAAATCCCGATACATCTTAGTGCTCCCTGGATGAATTGTTTACTTCGACTTGTGAGCTTCATCAAGTACTTGCCTTTTTACCTCCTCAACTGCGAGGACACAAACCCTTCCTTAAAAAGTCAAGATCCCATCCTCATTCATTGTAAAGTCCGGCACATCACCTTCGTTCAATCTTTCCAAAACCTTTCGTATTTTCGGATCATTACCTTGCGTTTCCTTAATTCTTTGGAATAAAACAGGTCTAGCTCTCACATTGGCCAAAATGACTCCACGAGTTGATTCACAAGGCTCCCAATCACGCAAATCGTCGAGCATCTTCCACTCTCGCATCATTAAAAAAGAGATATAGGTCTCCCAACTCAATGCATTTGCTACTATATTGGCCTTTCCGGGATGGTATAAGATAGTACAATCGTGATCCTTTAACTTCTCCATCCACCTACATTGCCTATTGTTCAATTCCTTTTGTGAGAACAGATACTTTAAACTCTTATGATCGGTATAAACCTCAAATTTAGCCTCATACAAGTAATGTTTCCACTTATGTAATGCAAAGATGATCACGGCTAATTCCAAATCATGGATGGGGTAGTTTTGTTCATATGGTGTAAGCTTCCTCGAGGCATAAGCTATCACTTCCCATTTTGCATAAGAACACATCCTAATTCCTCCTTTGATGCATCGCTTTAAACCACGAAATTGTCGCCTCCCGTAGGAAATGTTAACACCGGAACCGTAGTCAATCTTCCTTTCAATTCTTGGAAACTTTCCTCACACTTATCGGTCCACATAAAAGGGATCTTCTTTTGGGTTAATCTAGTCATAGGAGTGGCAATTCTTGAAAACCCCTCAATGAACCGACGATAATAACCCGCTAATCCCAAGAAGCTCCATACTTCGGTTACCAAGCTCGGTCTCTTCCAATTGGTAATAGCCTCGACTTTTGTAGGATCCACCGAAATGCCCGCGGCCGACACAACGTGGCCCGGGAAGGATATCTCCTCTAACCAAAATGTGCACTTGTTAAACTTGGCATATAATTGTTTCTCTCTAAGCACTGAAAACACAATCCGTAAGTGTCGCTCATATTCCTTTCTAGACCTCGAGTATACCAGAATATCATCAATGAAGATTACCACAAAATAGTCTACATATGGTTTTAACACCCTATTCATCAAATCCATAAATACTGCCAGGGCATTTGTCAACCCAAAAGGCATTACCATAAATTCATAATGGTCGTACCTAGTACAAAAAGCGGTCTTAGGAATATCTTCGGCTCTAATTTTCAATTGATGATACCCACTGCGCAAGTTGAGCTTAGAGTATACAATCGCTCCTTGTTATTGGTCAAATAAGTCATCTATGTGTGATAGGGGATACTTGTTCTTAATAGTGACTCGCTTGAGTTGCCGGTAGTCAATTCATAGTCTTAACGAGCCATCCTTTTTCTTAACAAACAACACCGGTGAGCCCCAAGGCGAAATACTAGGTTTGACAAACCCCCTCTCTAGTAATTCTTCAAGTTGAATTTTTAACTCCTTCAACTTTGCAAGTGCCATCCTATAGGGTGCTTTAGAGATAGGTGCGGTTTCGGGCAGCAACTCAATACAAAATTCAATTTCCCGATCAGGAGGTAGGGCATAATCAGTAAAGAATACATTTGGAAATCACGCACTACCGGTACATCCTCTAATTTCACCTCCGTCTTATTCTTATTTACCACATAAGCTAAGTACCCGGCACACCCATGTAAAAGTAGCTTACGCGTTCTCAAGGAAGAAATAATGTGCACCTTACTACCCGCTTTATCACCCCAAAATTTAAATTCGGGCACACTCGACATTGTAAATGTTACTACTTTACGATAACAATCAACCACAGCGTGATGCATAGATAACCAATCCATACCCATAACAACATCAAGATCATGAATGGCGAGATCAATCAAATCAGCAGGCATCACATGACCATCTACACAAATAGAGCAACCCTTATATACATCCTGCGCTACCATGTAATGCCCCAACGGAGTAGACACTTTTAAAACATATGGCAAAGGCTGAGATGCAACATGCAAGGGACAGGCAAAGTGGGATGCAACATAGGAATACGATGATCCGGGGTCAATAAGAACCTGAGCTTTCGTGTTAGAGACGAAGAGAGTACCTCCAATAACAGCGGTCGACTCTCGAACCTCTTGCTGGTTAAGAGCGAACACCCGACCTTGCACCTTTGGTTTCCCATCGCTACCCCTCTTAGTTCCGGCTAGTGAGTCCTTCCACTTCGGGCAATTCTTTCGATAGTGACCACTGTCGCCACAATTCAAACACTTGTTCTGCTTGCTCTAGCACTTATCCTTTGTGTGCCTAACTCTATTATAGTATGTGCATGACTCCCGTCGTGGCTGCTGTCCTGCAGATGTTGTAACATCGGTTATCTTACCCTTACTCTCTCTCCTAAACAGATTACCACAACGACGGTTGTTGAAACCTCCTCTGTTACCTAAACCATGTCCACGTCCGTGCTGTTGAGAAGACAGTGGATTACTCCCTCTATCCCAGATAAATGTTCCTAGTGGATAAAACACAGGAATTAAGAAACATAATTAATGATGTGTTATAAAATGTGTTCTGACCATAATACCCATGAACATTAATTGAGTTCAACTATTTTAAATAATTGAGTTTTCTTTGGGATGTGTTATATTAAATGAAATTTTAAGGGTATATTAGGAAGAATGGTAGAGAATAAGTAAATCAAAAGTCTTTAGGAACATTAGTTGGGACATCCCAAAATAGAAAGTAGGAACATTGGGTCATGCCGAAATTTAGACTATGTGTGGTAACGGTTTTTGAGCTCTAGAATTCCAGTAGTTTCATAGAATCAAGAGTGTGTTTGTGAAAACTTTCTCTCTCTAAAAAATCTTTCTCTCTTGTCCGTGCAAAACCCTAGCCCTAATTAGGGTTTCAACCTAGGCAGCTACCATGGCAGCTCAGCCTATTGCAGACCCGCCACCAGCAGCACCAACCTCACCTTCGACGTCCAAATCCTTTGTAGCAATGTACCCCCTATCCAGCCTTCATCTTACAAAGGTGAACCAGATCTTTTTCTCACGGATGAAATAACAGATTGCCTCTCCCGCCCTTTCAAGTTTGCGCTAATCGAAAAGTTCTCTCATAGTCGTCCTTCAATGGAGGCCACCAAGCGATACTTCCAAACATTCGGGCTAAAAGCTGCTGTCTCGATCGGACATCTTGACACTAAACATATTCTCATTCAAGCGAATCATGAGGCTGATTTTCAAAGACTGTGGATCAAAGATCAATGGTACCTAGGCAAGTTCCCTATACGAGTTTTCAAGTGAACGCCGGACTTTCGTCCGGACATTGAGAGCCTAATAGTTCCGGTCTGGTTTTCTCTTCCAGGTTTGCCGCTATATTTGTTTCATAAGTCGCCTCTTTTTTCCATTGGTACAATGATTGGCAAGCCTTTGATTATAGATAACCCCACAGCAACTCTGTCTCGACCTAGTGTGGCTCGTATATGTGTTGAAGTAGATATCACCAAGATAATTCCTGAACGTATTTGGATAGTAGGAGAATCGAAATACCATGGTTTCTGGCAGCCTATACAGGCTGAAAGACTACCTAAATACTGTTTGCATTGTTTAAGACAAGGTCATGATATTGTGGATTGCAAGATTAAAAATCCTACTCAGACTAACTCTAAGGCCAAGGTTAACCAATGGGTCCCAAAGCAACCCTCTCCACAGTTGAAAGACTTAGTTGACGAGGAAGACAAGACTGAAATACAACCAGAGAATTCTCTGAATCATTTTGATGTTGAAAACACTGCCCATGTTGAGAATACTGACCCGATTCTGAATGAAGACATCGTTTTAGACGTTAATCACACTCATTCCAAGGTGGTCCATGATGACAAAATGCCAGTTAATCCCAACACCATGAATAATCAGGACACTCCAGTTATTAATGTGGAGGAAACATCGCCTTCAGTTATTCTGAAATCAACCGCAGCAGCTTCTGATAGCCAATTGGAATCCCCGACTTTATCCAATCATAATAAGCAGGATATTCCAACTTCTTCTAATCGATTTACGGTATTAAATGCGCTGGAAGAAGAGGAAGAGGAAGGCAATGGAGAATTCGCTTCTCTGGATCATCTGAATCTGGAAATCACATCCTTGGTTCGACAGAAAAACTCAAAACAAATCCATCCGTCTGATCGTGTCACAAGATCGAAAGCCACAAAGATATCAGCTAGCAGCAAGTTACCTTCTGACATCTCATCTCACATTGCTCATGGATGTTAAAATTCTGTATTGGAATGTGCGAGGCATAGGGAACGACCCTACTATCTCTCGATTGAAGCAACTTATTCGTCTCCATAAAATTTCTATGATTGCTATTTTTGAACCTATGCTGGCTTTGGAGAAAGTGGACCTCATTACTCGTAAACTTAATTTCAGGTTCTCATTCTCTAATACTCAAAGCTCCATTTGGGTTTTTATTAAGTCTTGTTTTTCCTGTCATTTGATTCAAGAGTCCTCTCAACATATTACTCTTCAGATTCAACATTTCTCTTGGCCTATTTTCACTCATTTTTCTTGTGTTTATGCGAGATGCGATTCGCGAGAACGTCAAGATTTATGGGATGATCTTATTCATATTTCTGCTCGGTTTCCTGAAGTTCCTTGGATTCTGGGAGGTGAATTCAATATTATCCTTCAGCCCAGTGAAAAGTCTGGGGGGTAACGGTTGGGATAGAGGTGGTGCTCTTGACTTCCATGCATGTCTATCTGCGGCCGGCTTAACTGATTTGGGATACTCTGGCAGTGACTATACCTGGTGGAATAAGCGAGAAGGAGCTTCTACAATCCACCAAAGAATTGATAGAGCTCTTTGTAATACCAGTTGGTTGGATCAGTTCCAATCCACCTCCGTGCATCACCTTAATAGAACTTGCTCGGATCACTCTCCTATTCTTGTTGCTATCTCTCGGGTTTCTAACTCCAGACTAGCTACTTTTCGGTTTTTGAATGTCTGGATTAATCATGGCTCTTTTAAGGAGCAAATTAAAACTGCTTGGGATTTGTCGGTGAGTGGTCCCCCCATGGTTCGTTTTTCTCGTAAGCTCCGGAACACCAAGCTTGCTCTTAAAAACTGGAACAAAGTTAATTTTGGCAATATCTTTATTAACCTTCGCAATGCTGAGGAGGATGTTCTGGAAAAAGAATTACTATTTGAGCTTAATAATTCTGATGAAAATAGATCTAATCTCATCGAAGCTCAAGCCAAGTACCGTCTTTTTCTGTCTTGTGAGGAGGAGTTTTGGAGACAAAATTCGAAACTCAAATGGCTCAAGGAGGGGCAAGGTAACACCAAATTATTCCATGCTTCTGTTAAACAGACCCAGAGGCGTCTTCATATTCACTCTATTCATGATGGGAATGGAAATCTCTTAACTACCGATCAGGATATTAAATGAGCCGCTGTTGAGTATTTTCAGAACCAGCTTCAATCAGAAGGAATGGACTCCGACTATAATTTGGACATGATCCCAAATCTGATCTCGGATGAATGGAATTCTCTCCTTATTGCTCCCCCTTTACCTTCAGAAATTCTAACAGTTGTCAAAAATCTGGGAGGAGACAGTGCTGCTGGTCCAGATGGTTTTACTGGAAAATTCTACTCTTCTTGCTGGGATATTATTGGTAATGATTTCTGCGAGGCTGTTCTTGAGTTTTTTTCTGGTTTCTCCCTCCCTAAAGCTTGGACTAGTACCTTGATTGTCATGATCCCTAAAATTGAGAGACCCTCTTCCTTTAAGGATCTCCGTCCGATCAGTTTATGCAACTTCTGTAATAAGGTTATTTCGAAGATCTTATCCTCAAGGCTCTCCACTATTCTCCCTTCAATCATTTCTGACAACCAAAGTGCTTTTACTAAAGGGCGTATGATTCAGGATAATATCTTGCTTGCTCAAGAAATGATGCGTCATCTGGGAAAGAAGGTCTCTGGCTCTAATATTGTTCTCAAGTTAGACATGGCCAAAGCATTTGATTGTCTATCTTGGGTTTTCCTTACAAAGGTCCTTCGAAAATTTGGTTTCCATGAGGTTTTTATAGACCTTATTTGGCGGCTTTTATCTGATAACTGGTTCTTAGTTTTGTTTAATGGAGATCCTACAGGTTTTTTTCACTCCTCTCGAGGCTTGCGTCAATGTTATCCTTTATCTCCGAGCCTTTTTATTATTGCGGCTGAAGTTTTTAGTCGAAGTATTGCAAGACTTCACTCTCAATCTCCTGGTGTGATATATTCGACGATTAGCGGATGCCCTATTATATCTCACTTGGCGTTCGCTGATGATATAGTTATATTTTGTAATGGTGGAAAAAATTCTCTCTTAAAGCATAAGGAATTACTCTCTAACTATGAGAGGATGTCAGGTCAGGTGATCAACGTGGGAAAGAGTTCTTTTTATGTTCATCCCAATACTCCTCCAGCTCGATCCCAGGCCATTGCAACTATTTTGGGTTTTCAGGCAGGACATCTCCCTATCATTTATCTTGGTTGCCCTCTTTATTTTGGTCGAAAACGTAAACAGTATTTCGATGGGCTCATTTTAAAACTTCAAAATAAAGTTTCTTCGTGGATGAGCCCTTTCCTAAATTCAGCTGGTCGTCTTACGCTCATTAAATATGTCTTGCATTCCATCACTACTTATCAAATTGCCTCTTTGGATCCTCCTGTTTCGGTTATATCCTCTATTGAGAGACTTCTGGCTAATTTCTTTTGGGGTCGGCTTGAAGGAAAATACAAAAGTCATTGGATTTCTTGGAAGGCTTGTTGTAAGCCTACGTCGGAGGGTGGTATTGGTATTCCTTCGTTATCGGAAATCATTCAAGCTTATGGTCTTCGGATTTGGTGGAGATTTTGGTCCCAGCCCAATTTATGGTCTCAGTTCATGCGGGCAAAATACTGCCCAAGCTCTCATCCCACTTTCGTTTTCTCCAAAGGTTCCCATGTTTGGTCGCGGATGATTAAAGCTCGTCTGATTGCTGAACCACATATTTTTTGGATTATTGGCAAAGGAAGCTGCTCTATTTGGTATGACAACTGGATTAGAGAACACTATCTTATTCGGCCAGCTGACTGTGATTTGCTTACTGTCAAAGACATTTTCCAGGATGAACATTCTATCAATGATGCCGCTGTTGCTGTTCTGCCGCAAACTGTTATTCAGTCTATTCGCGAGCAGCGAATCTCTATTGCTGCCAGTGATGATTTCCCATACTGGGATCTTTCCCCTTCAGGAGTTTTTTCTCTTTCTACAGCTCTCTCCCTCGTGAAGCCGGCTAATCCTTCGCTGCTGACTGCAAAATATATATGGCATTCTTCTCTTCCTCGGCAGATCAGCATATTTCACTGGAAATTAAGCCGGAAAAAATTACCTTTGGATGAAGGCCTTTGGAGTAAAGGGTTCTCTCTTGCTTCTAAATGCTCTTGTTGTGATTTGGGAAATATTGAATCTTTTGATCATGTTTTCTTAACTAGCCGAGTTGCAGCTGAAGTTTGGACTCTTTTTGGTTCAGCTTATGGTATTAATTCTACTCTTCGCTCTATTCCTCAGCATTGCTTTGCTTGGTGGCAGCACAATTCTTTGGCATGCTCTATACTTCCATCCATCATCTTATGGAAGCTATGGAAATTCAGAAATAAAGCAGTTTTTGACAACTCCAGGCTTCCTGTTGTTAGAATTGTTCAAGCTATCAAGCAAGATTTTATCTCTATTCTTCAAACTAAAGGCTTGAGTGTTTCCGATATTCACAGTTGTTTGACAATTCGCTTTAAACGCACAAAAGAAGTTCGTATTCAACAGGTTACTTGGGCTAAGCCTCCGCGAGATGTGTTTAAGTTCAACTCTGATGGTGCTAGTAGGGGCAATCCGGGTTGTAGTGGCGGAGGAGGAGTTATGCGAGATAGTTCGGGTCAAATGATTTTTGCTTTTTCTCGGTTCTTTGGATCTTGTTCCAATATGGAGGCTGAGATTCGCGCCCTGCATCATGGTGCTTGGTGGCTTTCAGACCAAGGGTTCTTTGATGTTATCATTGAGATGGATTCTAAAGTCCTTCATGACTGCCTTGTTTTGGGTCATTCTTCTCCATGGAAGTTTGCTTATTTCTTCCGTGATCTTTTTAATATTCAGACTGCTCGTCGCTTCTCTTTCAGGCATTGCTTTCGCGAAGCCAACTCAGTTGCTGATAGCTTGGCTAACTTAGCCTGTGATTCTTGTGAGGACTCTGTGTTTTCCTCCTTGCATGCCTTGCCAAGGTCCATTCGTGGTCTTATTATCTTAGATGCTACTGAAACTCCTCATGTTAGGATTTCTTAATGTTAGTTTGTATTTCCTTTTCGAGGTCAGGCTCCTCTGTCCTCCCATTTATAAGGGCAAGGCTGGTTGTCCCCCTCAAGTTTGTACTATTTTTATTTTATTAATAAAATTTAGCAGGGTGCCGCCCATGTTTCCCTAAAAAAAAAAAAAAAAAGAAAGTAGGAACATTTATTTAGGACGGAGGGAGTATTAGGTACTACCACAGTTGATCCCCCCAGATTTTACTTTGTGTTCTTCGATATCATTCTCCAAATCAAAGGCTCGATCTATCGCGACCCGATAACTAGTGAGGTCCAATGGCCAGTCCTTAGGGGTGGCCCAGTGGTAGAGCTGGGGCTTCACAGAGTGTGAGGTCTCAGGTTCGATCCCTTCCCACGCCCCCTTAGGACATCAAAAAAAATAATAAAAAAATAAAAAAAAAAGGTCCAATGGCCATAGTCTCTCTCTCAGCTCGGTTCTCAAACCTTTCATAAACATCCTTGCCTTCTTGGCATCATCCAGAATCAAATGAGCCCCAAAGCGAGCCAATTCGGTAAACTTGGCCGCATACTTAGCCACGTTCATACTTCCTTGCACCTGATTAAGGAACTCGACCTCTCTGCGATCATGCACCACTGCTGGTATGAATTAACTGTTAAATTCACTCACGAAGTTCGCCCATTTCTTGGGAGTTCCATCTTGTTCCCATTTCGTTCTCAACAATTTCCACCAATGTTCTCCGGCACCCTCAAGCTTGAACACGGCAAATGTAACCTTTAATTATTGCTCTGATACCACTCTGTCAAGGAACCAATGTTCTCCGGCATACTCAACATTAATACTTGACATGAACAACCCACCTAGGCCAAGGAACCTATCCTGGCTTGCAGCAAATTATTGCTCTGATACCACTCTGTCACGCCCCAATCTGAACCCCTACATGGGGCCCCGAACTAAAGCATGAAAATAACTTTCTTACAAATAGAGGCTTACACAACTTGACAATATAACTCAAACACCGCGGTTTAACTCTTAACTAGAGCCAAAAGATCTAATAACCATCGAGCTACCACACTCATAAGTGCAATTACCACAAAAACGGCCATACGACCCCAACCATCACATCACACAATTACATCACCAAGTTAGCCAGTCTAGTACACCCGACATCACTAGTTAGAACAAAAGAATATTACAAGTATTACTACCCATTAATTATAACCTAGAGGAGAGTTTAAGTAACTCTACCATTCGTCCTCACCAAAATACATTAGGGTTAGCAAAAGAGAATATCTACCCAAGTCAACACGAACTCCATGCACGAAACCTCGCCGACCTCACTGCCCGTTACTGTTCGTGTTCCTGCGAGCTAAAGGGGGAAAAATGAGAGATTATGGTCTCTCAAGGTGGGTTTTGTGGAGGTGAAAAGGGCTGGTTTTTGTTCTGGACGCGTGGCACAATTTTGACCATGGGATTCCAAGAAAGAAGAAGAAGAAGAAATCTCGGGTGAACAGTGCTGAGGGAGGGCGGCCGCCTAAGCGCTCGCTCGGCCCCCTCCCAGCCCAAATCATAACATTCTGGAAACTGGGCGGCCACCCAGGCGCCCGCGCAGTGTCCTTCTTTGCAAAACTTTTCGAAAATGTCCAAAAATACTCCCAAAGTGATTCTAAATGACCCTAAGATGATTCTAACCATCGGGCAAGGTTAAAACATATGTAAACCACTCCCGTAAGCCTCGATAACAAGCCTCGAAGTGTTTCATACGATGGACACCATCAACTACAAGACTTTAAACCTAGAGTTCGAGGTATAAGAAATGCATGTAATCATTTTATGTACAACAAGTTATGAATGTAGAATGCTAATGGAATATGAATGATACTAACCTTAACATAATAGGGTTTCAGGATCTTACAATACCACCGAGTATGAAGCTTGTTTAGTTGGCTTGGAGGAAGCCTTGAAGATGGGCGCCAAAGAGTTGGAAGTATAAGGTGATTCAGCTTTGATCATAAATCAGGTTGAAAGAAAATAGAAAACGCGGGATGCTAGACTGCAGTTGTATCATGCCCGCCTGACAGCATTAAGAGAGAAATTTAAGTTCATATCATTTCACTATCTCCCCCGAGATAGAAATTGCTTCGCGGACGCTCTGGCAACTTTGGCGTCGCTGGTTGAAATCCCCGCTGAGTTCAATGTCCAACCCTTCGTCATTGGGACGAAAGATACACCAGCATTTTGTTTTACCATTGAAAAGGACGAAGAAAGAGCCAATGGGCCTTGGTATCTAGATGTTTGGAATTTGCTAAAAAAGGGTGAGTATCCACCCAGCACTGAGAGAAAAGGCAGGATTGCCTTACGAAGATGGGCTTCCTAATTTGTAATTAGTGGTGACAATCTATACAAAAGGCTTTATCAAGGACTTAACCTCTATTTCATCGATCAAGCAAAAGCCGAGCAAATCATGGATCAGCTGCACGGTGGAACTTATGGTCCGCACATAAATGGGCACATGCTCTCGAAGAAAGTAATTCGGCAAGGTTATTACTGGAGTACTATGGAAACTAACTGCATTAGATGGGTACGTCGTTGCGATAAGTGTCAGAGGTTTGCCAACTTGCAACTTCTGCCTCCTCACATGTTATACAATTCTACAAGCACCATGGCCTTTCTCAACTTGGGGAATTGACATCATAGGACAAGTACACCCGAAAGGATCGAACGGCCATGAGTATGTTCTGGTTGCCGTTGACTACTTCACAAAGCTGGTTGAAGCCGCTTCATAGAAAGTTCTGAATGCTAAGAAGGTTGCAGAATTTATCAAGACTAACATCATTTATCGATTTGGGTACCTTTTGAGATGATCTCTGACAATGGTACACACTTCGAGGGAGAAGTCAATCGAGTATTGGATGAGTTCAAAGTACAACGACACAAGTCTTCACCTTACAGGCCGCAAGCCAATGGCGCTGTAGAGGCAGTCAACAAAACATTGGAAATATCATTCGGAAAATGGCAGATACCGGGAGAGATTGGCCCGACAAATTACCATTAGCACTCTGGAGCTATCGTACTTCTGTTCGTATGCCTATTGGGGCTACCCCATTTTCTCTTACCTATGGCATAGAGGCAATATTGCCTATTGAAATTGAAATCCCTTCCCTGAGGGTGATAATAGAAGCTGAGGTGGCTGAAGCTGATTGGCTTAAGCATCGGTATAGTGAACTGGCACTTCTGGATGAAAGGAGATTGTTGGCTTTAGAGCACACACGAGCATATCAGAGAAGGATTGCTCGATCTTTCAACAAACGGGTCAAAGCCCGATAGATCAGAGTAGGCGACTTGGTTCTCCGAGAAAAGCCGCCTAACTACATCGATAGTTTTGGAAAGTGGAAATCACTATGGATGGGACCATATGTAGTCAGGCTCATACAGTCAGGCGGCGCAGTCTTCCTCACCAATGATAATGGAGAAGACCTCATTCAGACCTTCAACATGGACAAGCTCAAGAAGTACTACGCGTGGTTGCCCGCTCAGCTATTGTGTATTTAGTTTTACTTGTGTTTTTAAATACTTTTCTCCCCCTTCTAAAAAATAACTCGGTAGGTTGAAAACCTGAAAGGGAGGCCTAGGCAAAAATTAGAGTTCAAAAAAGAAATGAGAGAGACAAAACATTGGAGAAAAAGAAATAAAAATCTCCATCTCTTGCAAATATGGGTTGAACTACGATTCGACCTAATTCTCTTCATGAGATACGTAGGCAGCCTTCGGGTTCGGTCATTTACTTACACATTTTATAATATTTGTTTTGTTCCCCCTGTCATGTTGTTTTGATCACACAAGGCAAAAATCACTACTCACATAATAATAATAACACACATTTAATTTATAACAAATTCCCTGGTTTGGCAACCAAGGAGTACATAGATAAGACTTACAAGCACTCATATTCTATCTTAATCTATTTCACATACAAATACATAAACTATCATTACACTCTATCTTCTGCGGCGTCCACCACTTCTCCTTTAGGCTCCCCGGATGCTCCCTGCATTACTCGATTCGGCATCATCGAAGTCCTCTCCAGGTCGAAACACATTCCCCCTATTACCAATAGGAGGTAGAGGCAAAGGACGAATATCCACATCAGGATTTTTAGCCGTATCCTCGATTTCTTGTAATCGCATATCTGTTCATTGGTCACGGAGCGACCGAGCACGAGTTCCACAGTGGCTGCAATATGGGATGAGTGAGGTCCCACACAGGGCACAAGCCAAGCAATATAATCTCGACTCAGAAACTAGTTCTACGGATATCCCGTCAGAACACTCTGGCCATACACGGTAGTCGTCCACATGTCATGAATCATAGTACAGCTCTGGATAAAGGTCTTCGACCTCAACATCAGCCAGAGACAAGTCTGGTATCTTCTGTTCCAGGCCAAACTGCCATAACATACGGGGAGGAGTATAAAATATGACGGTGCGCAATCCAGCAATGATTACATGTGTGAATCCATCGCTCCTCAATGCAAATCTCTGGATGCGCCAATGGCGAATGGTCCAAAAGATATCAGAGGAAGTTGCACGAGAAAAATAGTCAACCCACATGGCCTCAGAAGGTAAATTACCCCGGTGATGTGGCCTCAAGTAATATCTAGCTGGATAAAATACTGGAACTCGAGGAGGGGGGGCAATTCTGTTAAAGTGCTCTTCCAACCACATGTGTAAAAGAAGCAGACTACCAGATGGGAACCAGTCTTCACCACTTGCATAAGCATCAAGCAGGGTCTCAGCCAAGATGATAGGGATAATACTTTTTTGGCTCCCCAAACATTGCAGAATCATGTTGAGTGCCCGTACATCAATAAGGCCATTGTAGCTCTTCAGGAATAACTTTCCTAGCAAGCACAGGAAAATAGCCGCCAGAGACGTCGAGTATATCTCAGACAGTAGGAAGGAAGTATCCCAAAAAATGTTAGGGAGGATTGTTAGGTCAAAAAGATTATCCTTAACCATTTCCCTCGTATCTTCAGAAGAAAATAGGAACAGCTTTAACGTGGCCACTTCTGGTGTTTGAGTGAGATCAGGGACGACAATTTGATCAGCAAATTTTGACCTTGTCAGGGCACAAAATTCTTCAACAGTGGGGCACATCTCATTCAGTGAGAATTGAATAAATGATTTTTTACAGACCAAAAATGAGATGCAGCTCGTATTATGTCCCAATTGATCGAAATATCAACCCACCAGAATGCGCACAAGAAGCCACAATCTTGGTCGATAATCAATTTGTCGTCCATGTCCAGAAGCCGAACCATGGAGTCCAATCGGCTCTCATAACAAGCAAAATTTTCCAAAGAACCAGAAGGATGATCCATTTTGAAGGATATCTGTCGAAAGGAAAATGAATTCTTGCCAAAGATACAAGAAAAACCTTCGGACTAGGAAAGGAATGTCTTCAGAATAAAATGGCTTTGCGATTTACATCGTCTGGAAAGGTAAAAGGGAGGAATGATTTGCATTGAGTTGTTCGAGCTAAATGGCCTTATGAAGTAATTAAAGAGGAAAGGATTCTCCCGACAGCATATTTCAACCTAGGCCTTAGGCAAAGAAAATTGAGATGTAGCATGTCCCAGCACATCAAATTGAGCAATAGGACATTAAGGAGTAGTTTAGTGCGCGGGCACCAAGCCTGGTGCGCCGTGTACCAGACCATGCATTGGCCTTTTGATTGTTCAGCTCCCCAGTCCACATCTCTCATCCGACATAAGCCGTATCCTTCGGGTGAGAGATACCTCAATTATCACTCCAAGATTGATTCTTCATTATATAGGCAGCAGGCCTATGACCACAGCGTAGCAGACGCTACAAATGTAAAGCTTTCTCCTCCCGTGCGAAGGCCATCAATTATGCATCAACCAACAGCCGCCCCGGTCAAATACCCATTTTTGCTCCCACAGCACAATTTGTGTAATTAAAAGCAATTAGAATTAAGAGCCTAGGTTTTTTTTTTTGCATTTTCATTAATAATAAATAATGTACAGAATAAATAAAATTTGGTTACAAATACATCTCTTTTAAATAAAAAGGAAAAATAACAGGAAAGGAGATCATTGTCTTCCTCTCTTCGACCTGCTAGTACTGGCACCTCTGGAGCCTCCGCTCCTGCCACCTCTGCGACACGGCCCAGTCACGTCTGCACCACCTTGGCAAGTGAAATCACTGGCCCTGGCCTTCAACTTTCGATATAGATCGGACAACTTGTAAAATCTGCTCAACAGCTTCTGATAGGAGCTAGCCGGCACCTGTTCATACAACATTTTTTCATCAATATGCAAATATATACAGATAAAATAGAAAGATATTATATGCACAGAATGATCAGAGATATACCAGATCTCTCCCTCGTGAAAGATATTCGTGTGGTGGAATCTCACTACCGCTTAGGTTCTCCTCCCTGTAGTTCTCACCCTCTCCATAGACAATCGTCCGCGGGACCTCCGGATAATGTATCTGCCCTGCAAATGACCCAATCTCTCCCACGAAGATGGAAAACAAACCCTTCGCTTCGTGAGCATGAGGAGGAGGAGGATACAACATGGTCTGCACAAACACCCCGTAATCCATCTCCACATATCTATGTGGATCGATGGCTTCCCTCGTAAGAAACCATTCACGTCTAGGTATCACGTCAGGTGTCATCATCCCGAAGGGTGGTGAAGGCGGTGTCAGGGGCTGGCCCACGTTGGGTCCATATTAGCAATTGACCCGATCGCCCAGATACATAGAGTTGCACATGATGGAAACCATCAAAATGCGACAACCATTGGCCGCTTGGGCCGGACCATAGGAAGTTGGCAGCTGACCCCAGGGGAAGAATCTGACAAACTCAGGACTGGAGTTAATAATTGCAATCCGAACCACCTCAGTGTCAGGCCGAGCAGGAACCCTCCGAGCATACTTTCGGTTTGAAGTCCGAAAGTTCACCACAAATGGCGAGGTTATCACCCTGGTGCGGAGAGTGAAAGGGTGAAAGCTGAACACCGCGTATACCCAAGCCTGTCACATTAAAAACAATGAGTCAGTTTATTTTAAAATGACAAAAGAAGATTTTAAAATAAAGATTTTTGTTCTGAGTATCGCCTCCCAAGCCACATTGTAGCTAGTTACACTACTGGCAACGTTCCGGCTGGCGTGATCCATAAAGAAATAACACTCTACCAGGCTAGCCTGTCCCTAGTCAAAGTCGCCCAGATGGCGCAGTCGCCTCAATTAACTGAGTAGAAATACTCACAAAGTTGAGAAAGCATTGGCAAAGAGGGTGATCTCTAGAGCCAAGAATAAGAAAACTCGAAGGAACCGGGTTATGGCAAACCGATCAGCTGTATCGACAAGGTCCACATTTTGGAGCAACCACTCCCTGACATAGCTGACGAGAATCTTGTCGAAGCTCTTGTACACCGGAGCAAATCCTAACAGACGAACAATGGCATCAGGAAGATGTCGTAGCTGGAAATCTGGCTCAATAGCCCGGCCCTGACTAGTCAGTAGCCCCGTGATCGCCAAAAAATCTGCAGGTGTCATAGTCACCTCACCCCACGGAATGTGGAAGGTGGAAGGTATAGGTAGTGTCCCACCAAAAACACTGCAACAGCTCATGGATGTTGTTGTAGCCGATGAAACCGCCCAAATTCTGGATGAACGTACCAAGATAGGTACCATCCACCCTCTCCTGAATCAGTCGAGGGTGTCGATCATAGATCTCCCTCACCATGTCTCCATTCACCCGGATGGGAGTAATCTTCCTCCGTGACTGCGAAACAAACAAAACGAAAATTCCAGCGTGTCAGCACAAAGCACACATGCACATTTATATGTCATTTCATAAATGCACATCAAGTCAATTCATTCATATTTTCTATGCAAAAAAAAAAAAAAAACTTGAAAGTTTTTATTTTTTCCAAGCATTCTCCAAATCCCATCCCGGGGATATCCCGGGACCAAAATAAAATATTTTTTAAGTGTTTAGTGAGGATTTTTCTTTACTTTTCTTCATTGAAGCTTTTTTTTCAAACAGTTGGTGTGCGACTTTCGTGCAACTTCGGGCAAGAAAAATTCACACATTTTGAGCCACCCCAATAAAATCAACTTGGAGGTTTTCATCTTTGCTCATCTCTTTACACATATATACTCTCGATTTCGAAAAATTTTTATCTTAACATGTTCAAATTTCTAACTAAAGTAGGCACTTTAAACATGCAAAATCCGCAAAACATACATACTTGTTTATACATATATATTGTATAAATTCACATTTTTTGCTTAGATTCAACATGCAACAACATACATTTGCTACTTGGATACTAACAATTGTAGGATTAACATCAAGAGTCCAGCAAATCATACAAAAAGTTCAAATTTAGCATACTTTGCGAAACAAATGGGTTTTTCGAAAACTCACTGCGGGTGGATCTAAAGAAGAGATGTGGCTGTTCTGGTCACGATGACTATCGTTCAGATTACTATCCGAGAATGGATAGCGGACATTCAGGAGAATATTGTTCTAGCGCATGAGTTGATTTCTCAGATTGACAGGAAAGTTCGTGGTGGGAATGTTGTTTTTAAGTTCGATATGTCTAAGGCCTATGACTGGATAGAGTGAGACTTCCTTCTAAAGGCTCTCCAAGCCTTTGGTTTTGATGCTGGTAATTGTAATTTGATTGCAAGATTACTAAGTAATATATGGTATTCTTTTCGTATAAATGGGGACAGTTTTGGCTTCTTTAAATCTACTCGAGGGATTCGTCAAGGTGATCCTCTGTCCCCTCTCCTGTTCATTATAGCACAGGAAACACTATCTCTCAACCTTAAGAAGGCTATAAGCGATTGAGCTATTTGCCCGTATAATCATGGCAGAAGGGGTTTGGTCATCTCTCATTTACTCTACGCTGATGATATGTTATTATTTAGCAATGCTAGTAAATCGTCCATCTTGGGGTTGCGAAAGGTTTTTAAGGAGTATGAGGAGGCTTCGGGTCAGCTGATCAATTTGGAGAAGAGTGGTTTTTATGTTTCAGGTAGGTGCACTAGAAGCAAGATTCAGCTTATATCGCGGTGGTCAGGATATATTCAACGTCATTTTCTAATGAAATATTTAGGGATCCCTCTTTTTAAAGGGCATATTAAAAGAACATATTTTAAGGATGTGGAACTGTTGTATTTTAGCTTAGATTTTCTTGAATCCATAACCTAAGTCTAAGACAAGGTGACTAATGGGCCTGCGTGTCTGTTAGTGTGGCAACTTGTACTTAGGCATAGCTTGAATAGCTTAGGGTTGCTAATTGTATAAGTCTTGAAGAAGATAGCCTATAGGACATCGAACGTCCTCTGCACAATAGCCAAATTTTGCATCAGCAGTCTTTCCTTTTGATATCGGACAAGCTCGTATCAGCCAACCCTCATCAGCAATGTTGAAGACCCCAAGAACGTCCGATAGTCATCTGCCGAAGACATGCCCAAGTTTGAAGACCTCATTAATTGCGAGGCAACGTTAACCTGCAATTATCATTTAATGAAGTTTTCCATTCTTGGCATACACTCAGAAAAGGACATTCCTCCTGCAAGCGCAGACCGCCTATTTTTAGCAAAGAGTCAGGAGACAGACTGCAAGTTGCAGGACAGCCTATCAGGAGTCAACAACCAGATTAGAGCATTAACTGCTCTTAAATTCAAATCAAGAAGGTCTCCAACGGCTCCAAGCATCCTTCTGCATATAAAAGGAGACTTCATTGCCGCATTCAACTCTTCAACTACTCCAACTACTGAATCTCCATTGTCTTCAAGTTCTTAAAAGCTTAAACGTCCTATCTGCACTTAGTCATTGAAGAGCCTCACACTTAGACGTCTAGTTCACTAAAAGCTCTTCATTGATTGCAACACCTAGCTTTTCATAGCTCACGAGAATTGTATTTTATTGATATCAATTCTCCCACACAAACACTTGGTCAAAAAAATTTTTGTACACAATCCATTAGAGATTTAGTTTGTAAAATATCTAGTGGAAAAACTTAGTACACGTTTTTCAAATCCAAAGTTGACCACTTTGGTTGTGGACGTAGCACTTATTTATAAGTGTGAACCATATTAAATTCTCTGTCTACTTGTGTGTGTGATTGTGAATTGTTTGTGTTGCTTTAAATTTCCAGAATTCCAAACTATTGAGAACTGCTGATCTTGACCTGTGAAGATCAGCCTTTCTCAACTTGTCCTATACTTCACAAGACTTCCGCCTGCAAATCGTTTGATACTTAAAGTGAAGTAGATTTTTGAATCAATCTTCAAAAATTGGACATAGGCTATTCAACCCCCCCTTCTAGCCTATTTTGAGCAACCTTGGACCTAACAATTGGTATCAGAGCTTAACTCTTTGAAAACTTGTTTTTCCGAGATTAACCTCTTGAGAGATTAAAGATCATGGCTGCTCACCAAATGTTGGAAACTTCAAACGTGAACCATTGTCCTGTCTTGGATGAAGTTCACTTTGACATCTGGAAAGATAAAGTCAAAAGACATATGAACTCAATTGATAAACGTTTGTGGAAATGTGTCACAGATGGACCAAGAATTCCAATGAAGCCCAATACACTGGCCGCGGTGGATCCAACTGCTGAACCTGAAGTACCAAAGCCAGAAGAAGAGTGGGATGATGAAGACAGAAAGAATGATGCCCTGGATGGAAAGGCCATCAACATCATCACCAGCTGTGTTGATATAAGCACTTATCAGCAGATTATCAACCTGGACACAGCAAAGGAGATGTGGGAAGCCATCCTTGAATATCTTGAAGGTGATGGTGAGACAAAGAACAACAAATTATACACCTGCATCCAGAAGTTTGACTCCTTCAAAAAGGATCCCAAAGAGTCTCTACGAAGCGCCTATGACAGATTTTATGAGGTAGTCAACTCTTGCTACTCCTTAGGAAAGAAGTATGAAAAGAAGGAAATAAACATGAGATTTCTAAATGCACTAGGCAGTTTATGGCATGTTAAAATCACTGCCATGAAAGAGTCAAAGGATTTGAACAAATTGACTCTTAGAAATCTTTATGCTAGTCTTTCAGTCTATGAGCTTGAGATCCAACAAGCTCAAGAAATGGAAAAGAGTTTTAAAAACTTGTCCTTACCAGCCATGTCTGCTGAACCTTCATGTTCAAAACCTGATGAAACACCTTCTACATCCAGTGAAGATGATGATATTCTTTCTGACGAAGCCTTTGCTATGTTTGTAAAGAAATATCAACGTTTCAAAAGGTTTAATAAATCATCATCACATAGGCAGTCTTCTCACAAAACTGCCGTTCCTCATAAAACAACTGCTCAACCAAAAAGTTCTGCTCCTTATAAATCCGCAGACTATAAAAAGGATAATGAGCTTGTCTGTTTCAATTGTAGGAAACCAGGTCATTTTGCCTCTAAATGTCCAAAGCCAAAATATGAATTTTATAAGAAACGTCCTGAAACTAAATTTCAAAAACAAAAAGGGATGGTGGCTGAAGACATTGATGAAAGCAACCGCCTACATGGTGTGACTCGACACCGATGAGGATGACTCTTGTGATTTTTTGAAGAAGCAAACATATGCCTTATGGCCGAGAGTCACCACATGATTCGGTTAGGTCACTACCATTTCAACAAGATGATAGTGATGATGATGATGAGCTCAATGACCCATCAAGGGAGAGCTCATTAAAGCAAACAAGGACATTTGGAAGAGTTTTAAAATTCAAGGTGCCTATGTAAAACTAGCCAAGAAGCATGAACTAGTTGTCTCGAGAAATCAACCTTGATGTCTAAGATCAAAGATCTTGATAGACAAAGTGAAAGTATCAAATTGCAAAAGAGAACAAAACTTTGAAAAGTGGACTTCCTACTTGAACACATCAAGAAGATAAATTCTGAGAAAGATGACCTTCAAAAGGTTGTCAACACTTGGAATAACTCTAAAGGAAACTTTGATACCATTCTCTCAAACCAGAAAACTTTAGATGACAAAACTGGTATTGGTTTCCAAAGTGAGTTCAATGTAGGTAGTTCTTCTTGTTCTCAAGAAAATGAGACATCTGAAGTAAATGCTGAGGAATTGGCTGAAGAAGCTCTCTATGATCAGACTCCAAAAGGCAAGGACTTGGTTTAACAAAGTTCCTTTTGTTTATCCCAAGAATACAAAAGACAAGTCCAAGGGCAAGCAACCGCCAAAATTGACTCTGCTAATAGGGAGTCTGAGCAACTTAAACCTGCTATTAGTCACCCTAAGAAAACAGGGATGACTAGTGGCAAGTCAAAGAATACTCAGCTCAAGCCTATTAAATTTGTCAAGGGCAAGACTGCTGATCCCAACACTGCCTATAAAAGGGTGAAAGGAGTGAATTCTGCTGATAAAAAGCTTATAGGACATATGCCTGTAAATGCAAAACCTTTTGATAAGAAGTCTACCTATGGTAAACCTTACATCAATAAGAAAAGACATTATCAGCCTAAGTCCTATAGGCAAGTCATCAGCACAAAGGTCATTCCAAAGACTGCTGATAATAAGAAGCCTCAAAAAGAAATCATTACTCATGTTGAAGGATTTCACAAATGCTCTTTTTGCAAAGGCCATGGTCATGAGATTCATGAATGCCTTCTGAGATTCACACCTAAATCTAGAGGATTTACTCCTCCAAAGGTTAAACAGGTGTGGATCCCAAAAGGTTGCTAACCTTGAGGACCCAAAAATAAAAGGGGACCATATTCTTAAATGTCTATATTTCAGGAATGCTTTATGGCTGTCAATGAAGAAGAGAAAGATCTATGGTATCTAGACAGTGGATGCTCTAAGCATATGACTGGTGATCTAAATCTTCTCTCAAGTATTGTTGAAGCAAAGGGTCCCTCAGTCATTTTTGGAGACAACTCAAAAGGGAAAACAATTGGTTATGGAAGTATAATCAGAGGCAATCTCTCCATCAGCAAAGTCTCTCTGGTTGAAGGTTTAAAGCACAATCTGCTGAGCATATCACAATTCTGTGATAAAGGTCTAACCTGTCAGTTTTTCTCAAGTCACTGTCTCATAAAGGACAATGAGACATGTTCAACTATCCTGACAGGTTCGAAAAGGGAATGTCTATCTTTGTTGACCTAAATCTTTGTTGGAAGAAAATCAAATCTATGCTTGGTTGCAAGGTCATCAACGACAACGGTGGTTGTGGCATAAAAGGCTTAGTCATCTCAATTTCAAATACTGGAGAAGCTATCAAAGGACAATCTAGTTGTTGGTTTGCCTAAAATATCACTGAATCACAGGTCTGCAGAGCATGTCAACTAGGCAAACTACACAAATCTTCATTCAAAAGCAAGCCTTGCCTATCAACAACCAGACCTCTACAGCTCTTGCACATGGATTTGTTTGGACCTGTGACTACTACAAGTCTTGGTGGCAGCAAGTATACCCTTGTGGTAGTTGATGATTACTCAAGATTTACTTGGGTAGAGATGATGTCCTCCAAAGATGAAGCATATGACATCATTACTGAACTCTTCAGAAGACTACAGACTCAGAAGCTGGATGATATCTCTGATGTCAGATCAGACAATGGAACAGAGTTCAAGAACAATGGTGTCGCCAAATATTGTGATGACCATGGAATTGGTCACAATTTCTCTCAGTTGGCACACCTCAACAAAATGGAGTTGCTGAAAGGAAGAACAGAACTCTCATTGAAGCAGAAAGACAATGATTCGAAGCCAAACCGCCTATGTATTTCGGGCGTAAGCCGTGAACACCGCGCTTCACACAAAACAGTCTATCATAAACAAATTTCATAACAAAACTCCATATGAAGTATGGAGAGGCGAGCTCCCAACATTGGATTCTTTAAAATATTTGGTTGTAAATGCTATGTTCTTTACAATGGTAGAGAACATAGAGGTAAATTTGAATCCAAAAGTGATGAAGGAATTTTTCTGGGATATGCCAAGTTTTCAAAAGCATATAGAGTTTACAATAAAACTTCACTTAGAGTTGTTGAATCTGTACATGTTTCTTTTGATGAATTTGATTTTATTGGGCCACATTTGGCTCCTAAGGTTACTAATGATTCGATGAGTATGAGACAGTGCGAACCCAAGTCCCGATCTGCGATCCTCCTTCTTCACAAGATCTTCCAAGAGTCAACTTGTTAGAATCCTCAAATGAACCAACAAATGAAAACTCGAAAACCCCGAATCCACTTTGCCTTCCACACCGAAGTCATACAACCTACCTTGGAATTAACCTATCCTTAGAAAACCAAGCTTGACACTTCTACTTCTCAAGAATCCAACTCGCCGATGCAATAGGACAAGTTCAACTGCGAAGTTAGGGAAGTAAAAGATCATCCTATCACTCAAATCATTGGAGATCTTAATGTGGCGTTCAAACTAGACAAGCTTCAAGGAATGAATGCATGTATTCTACCGCATTTGTATCTAACATTGAACCCAAAAGATTGATGAAGCTCGGAAGATCCAAGCTTGGTGGAAGCTATGCAAGAAGAGCTAAACCAATTTGACAGATGCCAAGTCCAGTCATGGTCCCTAGGCCTAAAGGACAAGCTGTTATTGGCACAAAGTGGGTTTTCGAAACAAAATGGATGAAAACGGCAACATTACCGAAACAAGGCAAGACGGTAGCCCAAGGATATAGACAGGAGGAGGGTATTGACTATGATGAGACATTTGCTCTGTTGCAAGATTAGAGGCTATCGATTATTCTTGGCCTATGCCTCTTACAAAGACTTCAAAGTTTATCAAATGGATGTAAAGAGTGCTTTTTCGAATGGAGAACTTCAAGAAGAAGTCTATGTAGAGCAACCTCCTGGATTCATTGATTGCTCAAGAAGAGAAGATGTCTACAAGCCGAGGAAAGCCCTTTATGGACTCAAACAAGCTCCAAGAGCTGGTATGAGACCCTTTCAAAGTTCTTGACATCTCAAGGCTTTGTAAGAGGTCAAATTGACACTACTCTTTTCATTATGAAACATAAAGGTCATTCCTTACTTGTTCAAATTTATGTTGATGATATTATCTTTGGTTCTACTAATGAAAATCTTTGCAAAAGGTTTGAAAAGCTTATGCGAGTAAATTTGAGATGAGCATGATGGGAGAGCTCAATTTTTTCTTGGTCTTCAAATTCAACAAAGTTCAAATGGTATCTTCATCATCAAGCCAAATATGCAAAGGATGTTATCAAGAAATTTGGTCTTGAGAATGCAAACTTCAAGACTCCTATGGCTACTAACTGCCATCTTGACAAAGATGAGAAGGGCAAGAAAGTGGACATGACTCTTTACAGAGGCATGATTGGTTCACTTTTATACTTAACTGCTAGTAGGCCTGATATCATGTTTGCTGTTTGTGTTTGTGCTAGATTTCAAGCTGATCCAAAAGAGTCTCACCTACAAGCAGTCAAAAGAATCATCAGATATTTGATAGATACCTCCAATTTGGGAATCTGGTATCCTAGAGATTCATCTTTTAATCTTATAGGCTATTCTGATGCTGATTTTGCTGCATGTAAAGTTGATAGGAAAAGCACAAGTGGGACATGTTAATTCTTAGGAAATAGACTTGTCCCATGGGCCAGCAAGAAGCAAACCTCTGTTTCAACTTCAACAACTGAAGCAGAATACATAGCTGCTGGTAGCTGCTGCTCACAATTGCTGTGGATCAAACAGCAACTTGTTGACTATGAGATCAAAACTGCTGATTGTCCTATAATGTGTGACAACACATCAGCAATCTCAGTTTCTCAAAATCCTGTCATGCACTCCAAAACAAAGCACATTGATGTGAGATATCACTTTCTTAAAGATCATGTTGAAAAAGGTAACATCAGCATGCAATATGTGCCTACAGAGAATCAGGTAGCAGACATCTTCACAAAACCACTTGATTCAACCAGGTTTGCATATTTAAGAGGAGAGCTTGGTATGCTTGACCTCAATCCTTAACCTTTTCTAGCAAATTCTTTAAGTCATTTTATAAACTGCTGTTATTGAACTGCCTATGTGATCAGCCGATCGCAACTCTGCCGAGTACATAGACAACCTTGAGTAAGTATCTATCTTCATATCGGCAGTCTTCTATAAAATAGGCAGACTTTGATGAAATAGGCAGACTTAAGTGCGCCATGCGTACAGTGACTCAGCGAGTCATAAATGCGGATTTCAAATTTTATCAAATACGGTTTATTGACCTGACAGAGGTATAAAAAGGTGAATTGTACAGTGACTAATCACAGTTCTCAACAACCGCCATTTTCAAACTTTCAAAAACCTTCCGACTTCCTATCTGCAATCTTACTCAAATCTTCTCAAATCTCTAAAATCTTCGAGTTTTAATCTTACAATCATCAATGGTAAGGCCTTCTACAACTTTTCAATTCATTTACATCAAGTATTACGGTTTTATTTTGACCTAATTTGCTCAGTTTCAAACTGTTCGCCATCGATGAATTGTAAAATCTTGCGATTGTTGCTTGAATCGTGTTTATGTGGTATAAAATATGTTTTAGAGCTTTCTGTGATATTATGTTTTCATTTTATATTATTTGGTTTGCTTGAAATTGACAAACTCAGTAGATATTTTGAAACCCAGTTCATGAACTATTCTTGACGTTCTTTATAACACACTTATTTCTTTTGGTTTTAATCTGAACAGTACCTGTTTGTGTTAAATATCTGCTAAATGCATATTTATCTGCTGATTAATGCATATCTACCAATTTCTATATATGCTGTTCTCACATCTGTCGATTATGTAGGGAAAGTCTAAATCCTCAAAGGCTGCTGCCACTACTTCATCCTCTGCCTCTGCTAAGCCAACCAGGGCTGCAAAGGCTGCTGAGCTTCCACTAAGAGTCCTTCCCAGGTCAAGTTATCACCCTGGAATGACTATCGACCGAGACTCTATAATAAGCACAACTGCTGGTGATGCTCTGCTAAAGGATTTGGCAGAATGTGGACTTCTTCCCCTTTTCCAGCTCAACGACACCCACTACAGCAATTCTCTGGCTGAGGAATTTTACACAAGGATGATCCTGCCTCCTCCTCCAGAAAACGCTAATGAGCCGGTCAACCTAAGCTATATCAAGGGCTACATCAGAGGCCACTACATCAAGTTGACCTATAAGGATATTAGGGAAATTCTTGAACTGCCTATTGAAGGCAAACTGGACTTGACCGATGCAGAATCGGCGCTTGCTTGGGAGATGATGAGGGGGTCTGCCCAACCAGAGAGGTTTTCCGAGATGTCCAGAAACCTCTTCCCAGAGAATCCCTATCATATCAGCCATTTGCTCGATAAGAGCATATTATTCAAGAATGGCTCGCGGGACATCTTTACCTCCCAGCAGCTGATGTGGACCAAGGCTGTGGTCCTTCGCAAGCAACTCAACTGGGCCAAGATCATCTTCTCAATGCTATCCCAGAGTGTTGCTGAAGTCCAGGCTCACCCTTCCATGAAGAGGCCCTTCGTAAGGGTTATTAATGTTATCCTCCGGCGTTATGAGGAAATTGATGAGCTAGTCGTTAATGACGACCTCATCAAGGTGTCTGTTAGGTCCAAGGGTTGCTCAGTGAATAGGCTAGAGGGGGGGTGAATAGCCTATTCATGATATATTAAAAATTTCATCCAATTTTTATATATCATAAGACGAGTGGATGAGATGATTAATACAATTAGGATATCTTCCTCATATTAACTGCTTATCCGAAATTAGAGTGATCGGACATCTTAAATCAGCAGATGTAGATCATGGACGTCCTGGATTAGCAGATATGAAACATGCAGTTGGAAGATATATGTTGAAATTAGCTGATGAGAATAAGATTTGGCAGCGGAAGAACTAACAGCATAAGTCAAACAATTTAGATTAAAGTAACTGTAAGGGTTTGATATGAAAGAGAGCTTAACAGTTGACTATAATCTGTATTAGATGCATCATTTACTTTCCTTAAACAGATTGCACATGATAAGGCAAATTATACAAGAAAGAGAAATCAAGGCTGAATGTAACATACATATATTATATTAAATTCAGCAGAGGTTTGCTCAAAGGCAGACATGCTTAGTACATCAACCTAGACTCTCTATCCTAGCAATCTCCTTAGGAAAAAGAAGGAGAAATGAAGAAAGCGAAATCAAATATATCGAAAATACATTAGAAGATGTACTTAATATTTATTAAGGCATCTTCCTGTAGTTTCAACTCGATATATTTGTTGTGAGAAGAGAATATTAGGAGTTATTCAAATAGCAAGTATTTGAACAACTGAGTGCTAAGCACTCGACCAAATATGATGACACCTTATTGCACAATCGACACAGCTTATAATGTAGTATAAGTCTGCCGATATGAATGCAATCTGGACATGTAAGTTCTGGCTCTTCATCGGACATCTTCAAGCTTGATCTGGCTTCAACGATCTGTAAGATACTTGGTCTCTTTACTGGATGATGAAGTTGAGACCACTGAAGAGACTGAGTTCTTCGAAGGAAGAAGAACTCAAATCAACAACAAGGTTGTTGATCAAGCGAGCTTCTCGGCTTTTGGATTTTCTTCTCTCTCTCACAAAGTGTTTGTTCTTACACTTGTGATTTCTCACTCTGAAGGAGTGGTTCTGGATTGAAGAAATGAAGATCAATACCACAACCTTTCTCAAGCATAAGCATACACAGTTTGTATATTCTTGTGCTCCTCTCTCTCTTTGGAAATGAGGATGAGAGTCTTCTTATATAGCTGGAGAAGAAGAGGTGACCGTTGGTGTATTGAATAGGTTTAAGCCCGTTGGTGATCTGAATCTCATAATGCAGCAGAGTGCATTTTTGGATTTGTTGGGCAAAGACCTTCAGTTAGGTTTGAGTCTTGAAGATGGTCCGTGATACAGGCTGGACATAGTTGGACGTGTCGAGCTTAGCCTGGATGCAGTCTGACTGATTTGGACGTATCATAGCTTTGACTGGAGTGCAGTGTCCTGTGCTTGGCCTTTTCTGGAAATGAAGCTTTGAAGACCGCGAACACTATTCTGAAGAGGAAATGTCTATTGGATAAACGTGAAGGTGCAGACATCGATGCGTATCTTGGATTTGTCAGACAGATCTTGTAACGGATCTATTTTGGCTTGAAGTGCGTTGAATAACGACCGATGTATCTCGTGATCTTACAGTTTCTCAGCTTGTTCGATGAGGATTTGGCCGATTCGAGATCCATTATAGTCGATGAGAAACCGCGATGGTCACGATGTTCCTCTTGAATAAATAGCTTCTCAGCTTGCTCGATGAAGTGCTTTGGCGGATACGAGAATCTGCCGATATAGAACGATGTAGAGATGGCTATTTAGGCGTCATAGCGAAGGAAATGTCTGCTAGTGAGACATCTGCCGATGGTCACGTCAGCTGGCAATTTGAAGAGCTTAATTCATATGAAGGTTTGTCATCATTCTGGTAGGACAAAGACTCGGATATGTACAAAGACTTCCTAGTCTAGTGACCTATGCATTGTTTCAACAAGTTGCCACACTAACCGGTACGCAGCCCTTTTAGCCACTTGTGAAACATGCGTTGTAATGGGAACAAGCAAATCACTGTGTTGGAATATGCATACATTTATATCAGCTGATTCACAGGCATATTCCTAACAATCTCCTCCTATTTGCTTGGAACCATTACTACAATTGACTTATACATACATCTCTTTAAAGCAGTTGTTCAATCCTTAGTAATAACATGCCATTACTGAATATTCATTTTATATCAAGGCATGCCCTAGGTTGAACTTACAAGCGATAGCGATAGCATATGTATAGTCACCTATTGCTAAGTATTTACAGACTCAATAAATGAAAGAACAAATACGAAGCAATAACTGAAATGATTGTTAGGCAAATGATAATATTGCCTTAAGAGTGTGATACTTGTATTGGATGATTCTTGTAACAGATCATCTAGTTCTTAATCGAATTGATTAAGCAACTTCATCTGATGATTTTTAAAAGTTTGTGAAGGATAGGTAGAGTTAGGCAAATGATAATATTGCCTTAAGAGTGTGATACTTGTATTGGATGATTCTTGTAACAGATCATCTAGTTCTTAATCGAATTGATTAAGCATTTTCATCTGATGATTTTTAAAAGTTTGTGAAGGAAAGGTAGAGTTTCATAATAGTCAGCGTACTATAATAGTCATATAGTATTTTGCTGTATGGGTGGTTACACAAACTCTTCTCCTTACTAGTTGTCTCTTTCTTTCTAGTTGTCTATCTCTCCTCCTTACTAGAATCTCTCCTTCTTAATAGTTCATTGATTATTTGCAATTTTCACAATCTCTCCTCCTTACTAGTTTTCTCCTCCTTACTAGTTGGGGTTATTACTACATCACACATTACTACTTCACAATCTTGCTACAATTATTTGGGGCCATTACTACTTCACAATTACTTGGGGCCATTACTACTTCACAATCTCTCCTCCTTAATGGCCACAAGTTAAAGATAGATTGATAGTTATCAATTGAATTATGGAGTATTAGAAACTAAATATGAGAGAGAACAGGCTTATGGTAATTCATAAGGTATGAATTTAGACAGGTAGAGAGAAGGAAGTTTGGTCTTGTTAAATACTGTCTTTTTAGAAATGCTGAAGTGATTAGATGTAATTCTGCAGAGAATATAGAACGTATCGAGTAAATACAGTCACTTGTCATATTTGCAGATTCTTAGTGTGCAGATAACTTATAATGCACAATTTTCATGTATAAGACATACATAATAGGATATCGAGGTGAGGAATTGTGTTTCCATTGCTTGTAAGGAGATCTTACAAGAATGTAGTGAGACAAGTCGTATTTTGTAAAAGGAGGGGTAAATAGGATACGCTGTTAAGTAGTGATACCAATTGTTTAGTGGTACAGCATTCAAAATAGTCTCCTCCTTAAGGTATATCTAGTTAAAACAGGCAAGTATAGTTGAGCCTTATGCTGACTTTTGTTGGATGCATGAGATATACATCTAAAGATGAGTTATAGAATCTGCCTACTAGATATTGCTGAATTTCATCAAGAAAGTGAACTGCAGGCATGAACGAGTATGCACCAGGACAAATTTTGAATACTTAACTCAAAAGAAAATGGCAAATGTAGATAAACAGATGTTCACAAAATTAAACACGTTACCTATTTATCATAATAAAGCAAAAGAAGATTAGTTTGATAAAACAGAGACCTAGCTAGTCATCCTAATGAGGTAGAGTTAGAGGATGAAGGTCTGCTGATTCTAATCGAAGGGAACATTGACCGCTGAATTTGACGCAGAATGGGCGTTTGCTGGTTGAAGCTCCTCCTGAGATGAGGGTTGCTCAAGGTGAGCATTTGAGTCGATGGGAGCAGGGGCAGTAGTAGCGGTACTGTCTCTTGTGGGAATCCAAGGGATGAAATTGGATACACTGTTCCTGGGGTCTCGAAGACGAGTCCTTACACGACGCGAGATTCGACGAGGTCGTTGAATCACTTGAGGAGGAGGAGTGGCAAGAAGGACCATCATACGATGACGCCATTCAGTGTGGGAAATGGGTCGATGAGGAGGACAGATTTGGTGAACACATGATGCAAATGACTCTAATGGTGGAGAAATTTTGAGGTACGCAGAAGTCAGATGCTGTTGTTGGAGACTGATACCAATTTTATACAACTTTTTGAATTTTTGAGAAGATGAAAGGGTTTCTTGATTAGAGGAATGGGAAAAGACATTTTGGGGGCTTAAAGAAGTGAGTGCATTTAATGACATAGTAATGATAGTCTGATTTGGGATTATGTCATCATGCTTAGTGTAATTATGGCTAGTACATAGGCAGTCTAGAAGATATGTATATTAATATTATTTTCAAACAAGAAGTTTAAAATTAATACATAATCAGATTAATTTGATTGCCTTTATTGTAGTGTTAATGGATACAACTGCTTCTAGAGTTAATATGAGCTGTTATTTTACTTCAAGCGAATTGTTTGAGTAAATTAATCTAAAATGGAACAGCTTAGGTTTGTTTAAGGACGAGTTGAGGACAAAATAACTTGTCCAAGCCATATGATATGGTTGTACATGACACATGGGAGTTTTTAGAGAAGTGTGTCTTAAGATTGTCTGATACCAATTTTGAGAGATTTGATGAGTCTTTTAATGAATGTGGATACTATCAGCAGGGTGTATTTGGTATTTGCTAAAGTAGGAACTGCTAATACCAATTGTTATGTCTATTATTGGTAGTGTGTTTAATATTAGCTAAAGGGAAGAACAGCTGATACCAATTAATAGACTCTATTTATAAAGGACATCAATCTATTTAAGATTAATAAGGATTAGAAAGAATATTAAATAGATCAGGTGAGATTTTGAAGGTGTACCTGAAGTGATGTCCGTTCTTCTTTCTGTTCAACAGATCTAGGCATTCTACATCAAGGGAAGAGATCTGCAGACCAGACTTGTTCTGAAGAGAGTGAGACGTAGCCTATATACAGCAGGGGTCATATCGGCTGTTCACTCCTGAGGAAGGACTTAATATTTGAAAACATTAGTCTTCCTAAGAATTCTTGAATGTTTAACTATCTTGAGCATAGGTCGAGTTACTAGAGATATTTAACTACATCCTTTTGACAAAGAATCACATGATAAGGTGTAGCAGAGTGTTTTGAATTCAATCTGTATACCAATTAGCTGTTGAGCCATTATAATGGGAATAACTAATCAAGCCTTTATAACTACAATCTCATAAGGTACACAAGATTTTGTAGTTGTCATTACTAAGAACACAAAGTGCTGTTGTATTGTCTTGAAAGATTTGATTCAGCAGACACTGTTGTTCAAAGCAGATTTACTAGAAGTCTTGATCTTTTAAGCTTGAAGGATAGAGATTGAGTAATAGCAGATTCCTTGATAGGTGGACATGAAGGTCATGAAACTGCAGTCTGCCTATTTGTTGAGAGACTATTGGTTTTGGCAGAACTTGAATTTAATCATTGTGAAATGATATAATTCAGAAAGGCAATTATCAGGGAGTCTAAGGATGAAAGTTAAGCAGTAGTAGGAGACCATAACTCGATGTAGCAGTTTGTTCAAGAATGGTTTGCTGATGGGATGTCAGCAGAGTTTGTGTCTCGGTAGAGTGATCATTTCATTAAGAACAATTCTTTTAATCACCAGAAGAAAATGGAGATAATAAAGAATAATAAGTTTGATCAACATACTTAAAACACATTAGTTCATGCTATCAAAGGAATGCAGACAAGTAGATAAGCATGAGAAAAAGTTGCAGACCTTGTATTCAATAATCTAAGTAGTTTTACACAGTATGTTGCAAGGATCAGCTGATTACAAGAACAATACAACTGGAATTTTGACTGAACTGCAGATTACATGAGAAAAATACATAATGATTCAATTTTCAAAAAGAAATACATGTTACAAATTTGTGTCCTAGAGGTCCTAATCCTAGACATTTAGACGAGGAGTCATCAGTCAAGGATTTAGAAGGAGTTGGATGACAAGATGGCCGTGTTCTTTTTGATCTCCTCCAACTCTCGGGGGAGGCAGAACATATTCACTTCTTCGGGTCATTAAGGAAGCACCGAAGAGTGATGGCCGTCAAAGATGTACTGCTTGGCCCATGAATCCCCTTTGATAGGCTAGGGGATTGCTGGCGACTATTAGCAGTCCGTCATCTTTGTCAGTTCCATATTAGCTACTTAATTCAGCAGAACTGAATTATCTGCATCGGTCATCTTTGAGGTGATGGTCGGCATACCTACATATAACCAGAAGACTTGTTGCACATGGCAATATATCAAATGTTTTCCATACATTTGACATTTCTTTTCTGGGATCTTTTCTGTGAAGTACACGTATGCAAGCAGACTTCCAGAAGTGGAATGAGTATGTGCTAATTGATTTTCCCAGTGATTCATCTGTAGACATTTTAGAGTTATCAATGAGATTGATAGCTAAAAGTTAGAAGAGAGAATGAAATCACTTTTGCTGGCATTAATTGATGGTTTTCTATCTTACCTTTTAAACTAATTGACTAAGAGTGTTCTTAAGTGTTCTGACAATCATGGTTTGCAGCATATGAATCATGCTTGACAGCAAACTTTTATGATTGTCAGACGAGACAAAAGAAGATTTCTTTATCAATTGTTTTCTCAACAAGACTGTGGAACCATAATTAATGATTTCTGATATACAAGACTTGATGCAATTTCTCTCATGTTTGGAAACTGTGAATAAGAAAGGATTTTTAGAAAATGATTTTCACAGATGTTTGGAAATACATTATTGAGAGAAATTTAGATTAGCTCTTGTGAGGTAACAGAAATAAAATCGAAACAACTCTGAATGAATATGAAGAAATCATACCCCGTTGTTGAGGAATTGACTTGATCCAATCTTAGGACTTGGATTTAGTAACATTTGTGAGATTTTGAATCATCGATTTGTGTCTAGTGTAATCTATAGGCAGTTTGTGAGTTTTGTCATAGTAGAGATTGGATGAAGAAGGAACTCTACTTATACTCACGGAGGTTAGATTGAAGGGTGCTCAATAATGGAGCATTACTATTGAGTTGTCCTTCTAATCACGCCTTGGCAGGGATAGGCTGTGAAGTCTAGATATTCTCAAGATTCTTGGTAAGGATTGATGTTGACTGTCTTGTCGTTTTCCAAGATTTTGAAAATAGTCTTAACTTTAATCGAAGCAGTCAAACTTCGAAAAGTGTGCCTCCACCTTTAATTGACTTGAGAGAGTGGGTCATTAAAGGATTTTTACTCCTATAAGTCAGCACATAAAACCGAGCTTATGAAGTGTTGGTTAGCAGATATGGAAATTCGGCCAACTGCAGGGTTTTTAGAAAAACATTTGAAATCAGCTGATAAGAAAAATGCTGATTAGTTTTTGAAAAACCATTTGCATAAAACAGGTCATACAATCAATGTATATCAATAAAAGTGCAGTAGGACAGGTTATTATGCATTATTGTCTGATGATATGTATGAGCATATTAGTTCAGCAGACATGAGCACAGGTCATTAGAAAGCAAATAGCTAACCTGTTTTGTGTATGCATGAGAGGTATTTATCAATTCCTTTGGACTTATCAGCGGATTATTCACCTCATAGTTATGTAGTCCAGCAGGTGAGGATTTTGACCTTGAGTCAGTGAAGGACATGAGTAAATTCTCATGGGTGATCAGCAGTCCTTCATGAATCAGCAGCCATGTTACTATCTGCCGATGGAGAGTAATGTTGCATGTTTGACCTTTTCTGTCATATGAGTTCCTGCCTAAAGTACTCATAGAGAAAATTAGCAACATTTGTGAGCAAAAAATAGCTCTAGAAATCCAATAATACAAATGAGACTTAATAAGCATGACAAAAGAATAATTATTCAAAATACAGCTTATAAGTGTAACCCAAAGTGTTAAGAGATTTGGAGCTGGGGTTACTTCCTCATTAAACTCTTTGAACGCGTCTGCTCATAGTTGTTGAAGCACCAGTTCTAATACTGAGCATGGGTTCTTTGAGTGTATTCTTGCTCGGCTGAGGCTTTTCATTGAAGGAAGACAAATTCATCATTGATGTCCTTACACTACAAGAAAATGATGAATTTGCTACGACTTTTTGTCTACAAAATTAAATTCGTAGCAAAAATATGTGTTTTTACTACAAAATTATAATTTTGTAGTTAATACAGAATTATTGGGCAACAAAATTAATTTCGTCGGCAAATGTGGTTCATTAGCGACGAACCCCTTTCTTTTGTAGGCAAATGAAGGCTGAAAAATTGGGCGCACTTTCTTTGGCGCGCGCGGGAATGGGTTTAATTAGATTAGCGACGAAATGAAGCTCATCGTCGACGGAATAAGTCCATCGATAAAGGGTACTATTCAGCTGCTGTTGATTTCATCGCAAAACATACTTTTAATCACGGAGATAAAAGGGAAAAATCGATCAAAAAAGTACAAATCAGAGCACCATCGTCTCTTTCTCACTCAAAACCCAAACGATCACCTCTTTCACCGTCTCCATCTCACCTCTCTCAATTGCCACAGTCCGCCGTCACAACTGCAGTCCTCCGGCGCGACATAGCTCCGGTCAGTCCCTCGAGCCTACTTTGCGCCGCCTTCCTAATAGAAGCCGCCGGGTTGAGCCCTCAGGCTTTGAGAACCATTGCCTACTATCCCGGATTAAACTTTGAGAGCGCAGGCTTTCCTTTTGCAGCTAGGTTCGCCTCCCTCCTTCTTGCATCTCTCTCCCCCTCTCTGTCTCTGTCTCTCTCTCGCTCAACACACACACACACATATGCACGCATACAGATCATATGCACGCATACAGAATTTTAATCTTTTAATTATTGTTGGCATTGATCTTTAATTCTAATTCCACAATAACAGAGTTAATTCTAGGGTTTTATTCTCAATTTGGTTGGTTGGCGCAATTCTTGTGTAATCTCCTTTTCTTCTTATGTGTGCTTTACTGTTGTATTTGGGTGATTTTGCACTAGAGTTCAATTAGGACTAATTAGGACTTGAATGACATTACTATTCAAGTTCAATTGCTGGCTGATGTGTGTGTCTATGAACTCTATGTATGCATCTACTCTCAATTTTGATTTGGTCTTTAGAAACGCGGCTTATGCTTTGCCTGCCTGAGCTTCTTGTGTCATTTTCCCTATTAATATCCAGCATTTCCCTAAACTTGAATGACATTACTATTCAAGTTCAATTGCTGATGTTTTTTTCTTATGTTCTTTTGTGGAGTTATTGCTATACCTGTAGGCTGTAGCTAACTACAATAGAATAAGACTAATAATATGATATTGGTGCTTCAACAAGAAGTAGCCTCTGGAAGATTGTGCAAGTTGTGCCTTGTCGTGTTTATTGTGTTTATTGTGTTATGCTATCATGGATGGTTGAAGGTAGTTCAGAAAAGGAAAGATTCAGGAAAATCTTCATTTCCAATCAAGCAGCAGAAATCAAGATTAGAATTACTGGATTCTAGTTCTGAAATGCAATAGTTCAATATCAAATCAAAATTTCGCAAGTTATGAGCATGTATGAAGCAGCTATATTAAGATTTTCCCGAGTGCAAAAAATATTTGCATCTCGGGAATCAATACACAATCTAGACATACAGACAATACGAGTCAAGAATCGAGTAAGCATTCGACACTCAATACTACAAGCAAGCAAGCGGGGCTACGAAATTGTGCGAAGTTAAACATTTTTTGCATAGAAGCTTATAAACCTTAATTTAAATTACAAATACAACACAGGAAACTTCTTCCAAGTGAAAGAAAAAAAGTAGATTTAGGAGAAGTCTGTGAACCACTCTAAATCTGTCTCAATCTTACTCATTGCTTAAAACTGCTTATATTACTTTATAAACTGTCATTCATTATGCACAAAGAAGTGATTGACATTTTTCTGTGCAATAACATGTCTAGATTAGAACCATCGATCGGATGAGTGACTTGCATTAACAGTTGGTTGAGTGAATTGACTTTAGCGATTATCTTGTGTTAAAACCAAGGATATTTTTTCAAAATTCAGGCTAGCAAAGGATTTGTGTTTTTATTTTGCTGCAAGAACTCTTTCACATTACTCTATTGATTTAAAGAGACTATACAACAACACCACCCAACCCTCCCCCTTGTGTTCTTATTCTTGCATGATTGGTTGAAAATACCATCCACCCCCACCCCACCCGGCCTTCTCCAAATCTTAGCCCCATACAGGGCCAAAACGATTATGCAACGATAGATTTCTCGATGCTCAACGAAATCGTACATCCCAAAGCAAGCAAGAGTCAATCTATGATTTACCCACACTTAAGGTGGAAAAAGCATCTTTTCTTTTTCTTTTCTCTTTGGGGTGCAAACATCAATTGAAGGGGTATATGAAGCTATATAATTTTAGTGTTACTGCAGACTATATTTGCAAGCCCATAAACACACGAGTTGATCAATGAATTACTAAACCTCGGGGTGCTTAATTGCAATGGACCAAAATGAACCACTCTACTCACCGGCATGATAACAAGATTATTATGCGATCGGGAGCACTAGGACACTAAAGGCCCCTTCTAAAGATTCAAAACAACATGGCATTAAGTTAAGAAAATCAGATTAACTTCATTTACAAGGAAGACAACAAGACCAAGATAACCAGAGGAAAGGATTTGAAGACATAATAGTAACTTAAAGAACTCAAAAATGTTAAGCCATACGCAAGCAGAACTAACCTTCGGGGCCAATAACTCCCCAGTCCGGCCAGGCAAATGCTTTTGAGCCTTTCCATTCCAAGCTTCTTCAAAGCCGAAATCTCATCGATAAGAAAAATCCAGATTCATGACATTTGGTCAATCACTATTCGATCTTCGAGATGCATAATAATATACGAGACAAACATACCTTTGTTAATGTTGTGCAATGTGCATTGTATCCACCCTACCATCCGAATTAAGTTTTCTTGAAACCGTATGACCCTAACGTCACAAGCGATTTTGCTCATTGACTTAATTAAGAAAAAAGGAAAAATTAAAAATAAAAAAATTAGTAACCCACTATATCCGTTTAGTGAATATACAATTGCCGGGCAGGATATGACAATATCAAGAGTATGATGCAATGGAGTTACGAATAGTAGAAAAATGATTCCTTATTGTGAATCCCTTTGGAAAGCCTATGAGTGCTTGACCCGTAGTGAATCGGCTTCTTTGTGTTCCTCAAATGTCAACCGATCACCACATACCAATATGAGGAATACATCAAAAGCAAAATTCCCATTTTAAGAAGAAATATTACTTACCCCATCACTCCCGACCTTTTGTTGTAGATGAAGTATAATATGCTCCGTTTGCACCACCATAAGTTACACTCGAATTTAGCATATACTTATTTTTTTATCTCAATTCGCTGTTAAAACTTGTTAGGTTTCTCACTTGGCTAGAACTGTCTTTGACAGTCATCCTATAATTCTTTCTTTGTTTCATTCTCCTTTGTGTCTAGACCTAGCGATAAATGAAATGTTGCTTGACCGAGTTTTATTCCCCCTTTTCCATATCTACATTCTTCATTGAAAAGTTAAATTATTATTTGTTTTTTTGTTAAAGTGCTACTAAATTGTTGAGTTAGGTACTTGTAGATACCTTAAGACGAAGTTGTTGCATCTGTATTTTACAACAAAGTAAACTCATCTTGTTTTGCTAATTCAAGTTATGTTCGGGAAGAAACCGTGGAAGAGTTCACAAAGAATGGTGGTGATCCGCTAACGTGTCTCTTTATCGTATGGACTTGGACAGGACATTGTTTCTCTTAAGGTCATATCTAAGGACTCGTCTCCAAAAGGTAGACTTTGTATGTAGTTCTACATTTCGGTATTACCGATTGTGTTACGAAATTTGGGTCATTTTTGTGATGTGGTTTTTAAGCGAAGTTCCATCCTTTAGCGGTATGGAGTTCTTACACTAAAATGGAAAAACATTTCTTCTGTTGATGACAAAATGGTCGCATCTTAATACTGTTTAAAGTAGCATATATAATGGAACCAAGAGAGCATGATTCACTCCCATCGGACTTCCAAATGCAGCTTTGAAAGGTGCTGAAAGGAAAACTGAGCTAATTTAGTCATCAAGCTTGTTTGGATAGCCCATGTGGTTTGTCAAAGAACCTCTTGAATTGAAAACCAATCATTGAGGGTTGCCCTACAACCTCTTGACCACCCTTATTATTCATATCTTTACTTTATGGTAACGGAATCTCAATTGCAGATTGAGAAATACATGTTTCACATCCAAAAACTCCCGAGCTTTGGAATAAGTTGTCTAAACAGAGCAGTTTGCCAAAAGTAAGAAAGAAGATACATGTTTCATTGTCTTTCCAATGCAATAATACTTAACTTTTGATCGGGATGGTTGAGATTTGAGACAAAGAAAAACCTGGGGTATTATAGTTTCATTTTGTTTTTGGTGGGGGACAGTTAATTGAGAAGTGGTCAATCTTTATTCTTTTTCATGTCGTGGAATTTAAATATTCCATAAATATGTCACTTTTGCCATATTGAATTTCTCGTGCAAGTGGACGGTGAAATATCCAACACCTTACTTAATATGGTTGACTACATATATCGTTTCATCTAGTTTGAAGAAACAAAATGTTACATTCGGAGCACTTTGCTCTTTAACAAGAATCATGCTCAATGAGTGATTGGATCGGTCAATTTGGAATACCTGGTGATGCGGTTTATACTTTATAAAAATTCATTATGTAATTTAGTATAGTAGACTTTCTTATCGAAGACCGACAATAGCAACATCTTGAATGTGGTGTTGGCTACATTTATCTACGTGAAAACAATGAGAGTTAATTTCGAATCTCAAGTTAAGAGTCACATTAAATGAGTGTGTGAAGTTATTATTTACTTATTTTAACGGCATTTTCCTTTATCATCGCCCTCCTCGTATTACATGTTATTGTTGATTGACTAAGATATGGTTGAATTGAGTAGATAAATGACTTTGATAGAGAGGGAAAGGGTCAATGAACTTTAGCAGCGATCAACCTCATAGACTTAAGCTGTTTTAAGTCTTGGTTAAACCCTATCTGCTTGAACAAACTGCGAGCGGTAGTATCTTGGTAAAATAGGACTTAGAAAATGGAATACTATTACCTCTTGACTATTTGATGTATATGTATATTTTTGTTTCATGTTACGTGTGATCATTGGTGTGTGATCATTGGTGTGGTGAATTGGTCTAGGTTATGTGTGACGGCCCAACCTATTGTTCTCTATTTCATCCTAAACTTGAATGACATTACTATTCTATTAGAGCAAATTGGTCTTTAAGAAGATAATCGTGTTACCTTTGTCATATATCCTAGGTACTCCCTCCAGTTAACTACTTCCTCCGTTTCTAAAAAGAGTCCATTAGTCCTTTTGGGCCGTTCCCAAAAGAATGTCCACTCGCTAATCTTTCCTTTTTGGTTGTTAAATTACCATTTTACCATTAATTTGCATCCTACTTTGTTGATGGGTTCCACTCCCACATGGGCATCATCGGAAAATACAAACCATACTAGTATATATAATTAGAGTCAATTAACTTTTCTTAATCGTGTACCACTCAAACAAGACTTTATTTTAGGAACGGAGGAATTACACATTTTACTCTTGCTCACCTCTTATTAGAGAGAGGTTGGGTGTTCAAACCTTATAAGATGCAAGTTAATTAAAAGTTTGTTTCTTTGAGTAAATGACTCGCTACATCTTTTGATCTTGCATTTGTTTCAAGTTCCTTTGAACTTGCTTCTATTCCATCTTGAAATATTTTGGTTATACATTTCTCCTCTTGCCCAAAGTCTATTTTTCGGGCCTTTTTCTCCCTGGGGTTTCTTTGCGTGGTTATGAGAGAGTGGTACTACATATAAACATTGAAAATGAATCTTTGATCAGTAGGGTCGTATATAACTTCTCTAAAATTAGTGGTGTGTGTCTCTTGTATAAATTACCCTAGACATTTTGCCTTCCTCTACATGGGAAGAGGGTGGAAATCTTATTAATATGTGCAAGCTATTAGTAATTTGGTTATGTACCCTCTGCATTTGAAAATGAGTGGCTTTTGAAAATGACAAGTTATGCTCTTTCTCTCTCTTATGGATAACTTTTCATATTTATAATTTGTCTTCGAAAGACAACGGCGATGATTACGAAAGGAAGTACGCGAAGCCCTAAAATCAAGTGAAGAGAAGCGTTTAAAATTAGAAGAAATTGAAAGAAGAGTACATCAACTTCGGGAATCTTTGAACAGGTATCACTTACAAAACCTTTCGATTATATATGTATGTTATTTTCACAGATTTTGAGATGTTTAGTTTATGTTGGTGCGCTTGATTCATGTTTTGAGTTAAATTGCAAGTTTCTTCTATTATTCGATGTAGATTCGCTTGTATGCTATATAGATCTTGATAAGTTTTGGATTTGTTTTAAATTTAGATCGGAGAGCTATATCTTGTTTAATAGCCTCTTGGAGTCTATATATGCATAAACCTTTGATGTTGTCTTGAATGCTTTGTGTATTTCGATCTGTCTTTTATAATCCCGAGTCTAAGATGACATATTTTTCAAATTTAAGAATTGATCTGTTTTGACAAGCTATTCAAAACTAAGTACATTACAATATCATAAATAATCCATCTTATTGATTGTTTATTAAATGAAATTCGACTTATATTTTTATATATTTTTCAAATTCACAAAGATTTAGAAAAAATTGAAGAGAAATTTTAAATTTTCATTTGAAAAACATTCTTGATGGAGGGATTATAATGTTTTTGGTAAATGTTTTAGTTTTCCGTTTATAAAAATTCATGCTTAAATTTTGTTCGTAATCATAGTCAATGATCAAGGCGATCTTATATTTTACGATTTTAATTTGTGTACATCCTATGAACAAATTACTTTTTTCAATTATGGATAAAGAGAAATTATGTTTGACCGGTGTTTTTGATTAATTATGTTTGTCTATGTGCTAAGTGTCGGAATTAATGTTTAGTCATATTTATGCATTCGAATTGTCACTACCAGGAATAGAACTCTTTATTCATCCGGTGATAGTGTCTCTTCCCTTCGTTCCTTTGTTACCATTAGTTTTGTTCCAAAGCTACATGTCACTTTTCTTTAAATCGGATGCGCCAAAAGAAATTGAAAGCTTTTTAGGAACATTCGGGCATCGGGGAATGAATCCAAGGTGGCCATTGTATAATTAACTTGAGATCGCAACTTAGAGTCACCACATTTAGAAGTACATAATTCAGCAACTAAGATAAGGATAATCTTTTTAATAAGATGCGGGACATAATTCAGCAACTTAGAGTCACCACATTTAGAAGTACCTAAGATTAACTTGAGATCGCATTCGATCGATTTGCGGCCTTTTCTAAAAGGACAATATCAAAGATCAATGAAAGCGCCTTAGTGAGAATGTTAGCTAAGCGGTCTTGAGAGAATTTCGGCGGCTCAACGGTGTCATCATCTATCTTCTCTTTACGGGTTGATCTTGTTGGGTTCAATTAGGCATCCTAATTTGGTGCCTCTTTATGTGTTTTATCTTTGGGAGCGGGGCGAAAACCTTGTTAGCGGCTTAAGTAATTGCTTTTGATTATGCCTCGTGTTGTGTTTGTAGCAAAATATCTTTGGTTGTGTTTTATTTATTTATTTATTTACTTCTTAGGTTTGGTTTTGTGATGATTAATTGGAATTTTGCTCTAATTTTGAGACATGGTTTTTATGATTTTTGTCTCATGTCATAGATTTGTTTTGTAGGAACTATGGATAAAAGCTGGATGTCCATTCGTAATAGATTTAGTAAAGAGTACATAGTCGGTGTTAATAGCTTCATGGCATTGGCATATGCAAATTTAGGTGAAAACCGTACCATGTTGTGTCCTTGTGTGAAATGCCCGAACGTGGATCGACAACCTCCACACTTTGTTACGGATCACCTATATGAAAATGGGATTAACTTGAACTACAAAGTTTGGGTACATCATGGGGAATCATATTTGAATAGTCGGCATGTTACCGAAAGAGTGAAGCGAATAGGGATGAAGTTAAAGAAGACGATGAAATTGAGGAAATGTTTGAGGACTTACAAAGGGGATCTCTAATGGAAGATGATACTTGGGATGATGATAATCGTAGTAGTGAGAATATACGTGAACATGGGATAAAAAGTTTGGAGAAGTTCTTTGAAGGATGTCGACAGTGAATTGTATCCGGCTGTACAACCTACACAATGTTGACGTTTCTCATTAAGTTACTTCATGTGAAGGTGCTAAACAAGTGGAGCAACAAGTCATTCACTATGTTCTTGGACATTCGAAGGTGTATTTTCCAACTGTTCCAAGTTTCGAAGTCGCATTATGAGGCAAGGAGCATATTGCGTGAATTAGGGTTGGGTTATACTCAAATCCATGTTTGCAAGTATGATTGTGCACTTTTTGGAAGGCGGATAAAGATAAAGAGGAATGTCACGTATGTGGTGAGTCTAGATGGCGGATTAATGATGGTAAGGGTAAGAAAATTCCTCACAAAATCCTTCGTCATTTTCCTCTTAACTTACGACTTCAAAGATTATTTATCTCTAGAAAAACAGAGATGATATGCGGTGGCATAAAGTGAAGCGGGTTAATGAAGATAATGTGTTAAGGCATCCGGTGATGGACTTGCATGGAAGGAATTTGATAAGGAGTACTCTTGGTTCGCGAAGACCCTCGCAATGTAAGGTTTGCAATAGCTAGCGATGGTTTTAATCCAAATGGGAACATGAGTACATCATATAGTATGTGGCCGATGATTCTTATCCCATACAATTTGCCTCCTTGGAAATGTATGAAGGAATCATTTTTATAATGTCATTGCTCATTCCAGGACCTAAGGCACCTGGAAAAGACTTTGATGTTTTTGCAACCATTGATAGATGAGTTGAAGGAGTTATGGTATCAAGGTGTCCAAACTATTGATGCATCTACCGGACAGTGTTTCAAGTTGCATGCTATAGTTACGTGGACTATAAATGACTTTCCCGCCTATGCTTATTTTTCGGTTGGAGTACGAAAGGGTATAAAGCTTGTCCTACTTGCAATGAGGACACAGATTCACAAAAATTACGGAGTAAGATTTGCTACATGGGACACCGTAAATATTTAGATGATAATCACCCTTGGAGGAAAAAAGTAGGATATTCAATGGAAAAATTGAAAGAGGTATGAAACCTCGTGAGTTAACGGGGATGATGTGTTAGAGCAACTCGCCAAAGTTCCATCTCTACCCCGGGAAGCACCCAAACAACAAGAAAAGAAAGCGCGGTGACGAGGAACTCAATTGGACAAAGAAGAGCATCTTTTTGAGTTACCTTATTGGCATAAACTAATGTTGCGACATAATCTTGATGTCATGCACATCGAGAAAAATGTTTGTGATAATTTGATAGGAACACTTCTTGATATTGAGGGAAAACAAAGGACACGATCAAGGCTAGACGGATTTGGCGACATGAAGATAAGGAGTGAATTACATTTAAAGCCAAGTGCCGATGGTAAGTCATATATGATGCCCCCGCAAGTTACACACTTACAAAGCAAGAGAGAAAAGAATTACGTAAATTTTTGAAATCTGTTAAGTTTCCGGATGGGTGCGCGTCAAATATATCAAGGTGTGTGAATGTTGATGAAGCAAAAGTATACGGAATGAAAAGCCATGATTGTCATGTTATGTTACAACGACTACTTCTGTTGGAATGCGTGGATTCTTGAGTAGTGAGGTTCATAATGCATTAGTGGAGTTTGGAGAGTTTTTCAAATCATTATGTTGCAAGACGTTGGAAGTGAAAGAGCTCGAGAGAATGGAGAAGGATATTGTGATTATCTTATGTAAGTTAGAAAAGATTTTTCCACCGGCATTCTTTGACATTATGGTTCATTTAGCTATTCACTTGCCACGGGAAGCCATACTTGGTGGGCCGGTTTATTTTCGGTGGATGTATCCAATTGAAAGGAACCTTGGCACAACTAAGAAATATGTAACCAATAAAGCTCGTCTGAAGGTTCAATTCTTTGAGGGTATAGAGCTAATGAATGTCGACCTTTTGTTCGATGTATCTTCATGGCATTGAAACCAAGTTTGATAGAGAGGAACGTAATTATGATGGAGGACATTTAGAGGAAGGAGATGAACAATCTCCATTTTGCCAAAGTGTTCGCCCTTTTGGTGCTGCAAATTTTGATTTTATAGATCCGGTGGAGCTCAGTAAGATGCATTGGTACATCCTAGACAAGCGTGAAGATGTGCATAAATTTATGAAGTAAGTTCAAATATAAAAATTGCTAAAATTTGTTATGAATAATTAATCTAAAGTTTATGTTTTCACAACTAGCATCAATTTTGGTATTTAGTGAACACAAGAAAGAAGCTGGAAGCTACGAGTACTTTGGATTTGGAAAGAAGACATCGAGATGAGTTCCCTGGTGGTTTAAAAGACGTGTAAGTTTATGATTATTTTTTAATAATTTTAGTATAAATTATCTTAAGATAGATCCTAACTATTTTTTTAATTGATCTTTAGATGATGAATTCTTATAAGCACAAAGCTGGAAGAAGCTACGGAGTTGTTATACATACTCGCATGTGGGCCTCTTGAGCGTGGAAGTACATACAAATCTTGCATAGTCAATAATGTAAGATTCCATGTAAAGGAGCGTGATAATCGTCATTTAAGTCAAAATAGTGGAGTTAGCGTGCAAGGTGACCATGAGGGGACTCGATTGACTACTATGGTGTCTTGATCGAGGTGATTGAATTAGTCTACATCAAAGGAAAGCGTCTGTTTTGTTCAAGTGCGAGTGGTTCAATACTAACTCTAAATCGGGAATACGCGGGGATGCTTACTTCACAAGTATTAATGTTAGTGGAAGGTGGTACAAGGATGATCCTTACGTACTAGCTAGTCAAGTACAACAAGTTTTTATCTTAATGACACCAAGTTAGGAAAAAGCGGCAAGTTGTGCAAAAGTTTAAACATAGACACTTATGGGATATTCGGAAAATGAATCGTGGATATTGATGAATTACCTTCCTCCGTGGATGTATACCAAGAGGATGACTCAAGGATGATACGAAGGATCGTGCAATCGATCAAGATCTTGAATCTATCGGTTTATGTAGGAAAGATATTGAGCCATTGGCTATCCATCGTGCAATTGTACATGATAAAGAGGAAGATGATGATGAAATGGAATTTGAAGAGGATGATACACTTGCTGAATATTGCAATGAAGAGGAAGAAGAAGAAGAAGAGGAAGAGGGTCAATGTAGTGACAATGATAGCGACTTGGATCCATTATAGTAATGGTGTGACTTATTTAATTTTGATAATTTTTGGAATTTAAAACATTGTATAAGTTAATGAAGTTTGTATCTTTCTTGGATGGTGCTAATTTTCTTAATATAAATTTGATGATTGTTCCTTATTTGTTTTGGTACTTATTTTAACTATTGTCTTTTCATGTCATGAGTGATGATATTTTTAGTCATTAACTATATTGTTTTAGCAATTGTTTGAATGGCTCTGGAAAGTGGTCTAAAACACCAACATCCATAGCAGGCCTTCGTGAACAAATTCAGCAAAATCGGGAAGTTCCTCGCAAACCAATCCACTTCAATCGCCACTTCGGTTCAAGATACACCGGTGTAGTGCCGAACCCCAAAATGAAGTGTCGACATTCACGGTAAACATAAAAATGCTTATCGATCTTCGTTTAATGAAAACATGATAAAAGTGGCAACATAATTTAAGTTTTCGATGGAAGCTTCCCATCAAAGAACTTACGTAGATCGGTGCCCTAGTTTTTTTGAATTGGGGTAGCTTACCGTAGACCTTTCATTGTGAGCTTGGATGCTACAAATACTTGTTTCTTCCTTTTGACAGTTGATTTTTTTGGATCACACAGCTATTAGATAGCCACATTTGGGCTCTTTGGTCTAATGATTTTGCATTATTTGAATTTAATAACAATATATGCTCATCTTGTTTTTCTTAATTGAAAAAATAGGCACTCGGTTTATGGATAGATTATTGGTCTCCAAGGAGTACTTCTAAAGTATTATAAGACCATCATAGACCCTTGAAACACTTTTTCTAAATTGGTGTGCAACGGTGCTACTTATTATGTCACTCTAATTTGTTGCTGAAGTACTTTACGAGACATGTGTTCTTTATAAATGTTAAATTGCTGAATCTTAAATGTTGTAAAAGTGAGACTATAAATGGTCATGGGTGTCATGTTCTTGTAAAGTTAAGGTGGTTTGAGAAAAAAAGTTTGGTGAAAATTAACTAAGGACCATTCCATACACCACTTGTCGGAAGTCAAAAGTTAAGGAGTTCTTTAAAGTCAACGGTTGCAATTTAGCCACAAGTCGGAAGTGGCTTTACTATTTTCACATTCTAGCACTTAAAGTCATTGTTGTAATTTGATTAAACTTCTTTACACTTGCTACTTGTATTCGTGGACTGTTTTGGACAATCCCCGCTACACATTCTAACACTTAAAGTCACTGTTGTAATCTTTTCATTCTTCTTTTACACTTGCCACTTGTATTCGTGGACTTTTTTGGACAATCTCTGCTACACATTCTAACACTTAAAGTCACTGTTGTAATGATTTTTGCCTACATCATCTTGTTATGTATTCGTGGACTTTTTGGATAGTCCACGCTACACACTTAAATTGCAGCCACCTTGGAATATGCAAGGCACTCTTAAGCTGTCATAAAATAGAAATATTTTTATCTCACACTTTGATTTCCTTTAATTTGCTTTAATTAATTGCTAGTAACACGAGGAAAAACAAAAGGCAAAGGAATGGATAGGTACTTGAAAGCATTTGGCAAGATTCTGTCCATATTCTGAATCAAAAGGTAGGCCTATTAATAGGGTAGTATCTGCGAAGTTCTCTAATGAACTTGGAATCATTGCTCGAAGCTCCATTCCTAGTGGAACGTTTTCTTTCAAGAAACTCGACGGTGAAAAGGTGCTATCTATGAGAGGATCAAGGTATACATTTTGATTATGAAAGAAGTTTTTACTTTTCTTCTTGAATATATCTTCTTTTTTATTTTTTATAAAGCTATTCTTCACTTTACTTTTAACGGGATAGATTTAATTTGATTGAAGATGGCCCGCACGTAAAAGGTGTATAGATACGATTCTTGCTAGCCGTTTAAGGGACCATGTGTGCGAGGCTTCATAAAAAGTGGAAAAAGTTGATTGAGGATGGAATGTCATATGCGGAGGCACGACATAATCCTCTGAAGGGGTGGAGGTAAAAGATTGGGAAAGTCGTTGTGATAGGTGGTCGGATGAGGAGTATCGGGTATGTTTTAATTTTTTTCTTTTGACTTTTTGCCATGGTTTATATTAGAAATCTTTCACTTTCCGTAAATTGTTTATTACTATTTCACAATCTTGGAGGTTTGTTTTTAATGTCTTTTGCCATGGTCGAGTTATTTATTTATTTTAAATGCAGCAAAAATGTTTCAAGAATGCCAAAACAGAGCCAAGAATAATCTAAACCACGTGATGGGCTCCATGTCATATGTGGTAGCCCGTAACGAAATGGTACCCATTTTCTCTCATATTGCCATTTGTTCTTTATTCGTATGAGACACTAAAATAGTTGAATTTGAAATGACGGGGAACCACGACCGAGTAGAATTTTATGGAAAATGTTATGGGGGCCCTAAAATGAATGATTTCAAGTCGAATCGGCAAAGGAGAATTATGTAAGTACAAAAATTATTATGTTTGGTCTTTACTATTTTAATTTCTTCCATTTATGGTCTATCATTCCTATTTGAAGTAGTATATTTCTTTTAGAATAATTATTATATTAATGGTATTGCTACTTGCGAAGAATATGCAATGTGTGAAGGAGTCATATCCGAAATGGCGCTGATGATATCGAGGCTGTCCTCGGCAAGAGGTGCGGGCGCATAGCAGGTCTTGGGTTCGGCCCTAGGCCGAGAAGTCCAACTCACTTCGGGATCCTCTTCTAGAATACATGAAGAGTTGGAGTCGGTTGTCCGGACACAACAAGAGCAACTAAAATCTCAAGACGAGGAGCTAAAATCTCAAGCCGTGAAGCTAAAATCTCAAGATGACAAGATTAAAAAATTAGAAGAGTTGGTTGCCAAGTTGATCGAGGATCGAAATGCTTGTACATAGTTCATGGTTAGTATATCATAAGATCTTAGCTATACCATAAGATCTTAGCTTTTGGTATACCATAAGATCTTAGCTTTTGGTAAATACACAAGTATATAGTTCATGGTTAGTATATCATAAGATCTTAGATATACCATAAGATCTTAGCTTTTGGTATACCATAAGATCTTAGCTTTTGGTAAATACACAAGTATATTAAGGATAGAGTGGTATTTTGCATAACTTCACACTTGTCACTTCTTTTGTATTGGAGGTGAAGGGTTTTATGTTTCGTGAAACGGGTAGATTTTGTGTAGGAGCTACTCGACTCTTATAGTTCGATTGCAAAAGTTACTGTAAAGCTTGGGAATATGAATATGGGCAATGTTAATTGAACCTGATATTATTGCTTTGGTCATTTTATAAATTGCTTTTTAAAGATGCATGCACCACTTAGGTAACTAACCCCTTTTTAACTCCGCCAATGTAATTGCTATATATAGCATTGCATTGCCGGTCCCAAGCCCGGATAAAGGAGGAGGGAAAGGAGTTCACTTACCGGCGGTTTAAGGTAATAAGACCATTCATTTCCTTTTTCTTGTTAACTTTTTATTCCTAGGCATAAGACCCTTCATTTCCTTTTTCTTTCTAATATTATTTGCTCGTTTTATTTTATTTTACGGTATGAGTGGTCTATGCTCCCATGTATGGAATCGCTCATCTTCTTCTAGAAAGTGACTGAAGAGGAGGGAAAGGAGTTCACTTACCTAGTAGTTTAAGGTAATAAGCTCTATCTCCCTTTATCTGAGTTGTGAACTTAGCATCAGTATTTTTCCTACGTTGGTCTTCCTCAAGAGCATGTAAACTCTTCGTATCTTTCCTGCTTTGAGACTCATTAGCAATACTAGCATCTCCTTCCATCACAGTCTGACCTTGAGCAAAAAGAGCATGAAAGACAAAAACCTGGTGAGTATATACTCACCAGGTATTTGTCTTTCATGCTTTTGTACTCTTCACCAACATGAAAGACTCGGGTTCGTATATATGTTGGTGCTCAAGGTCAGACTTTGATGGGGGGAGATGTTAGTAGTGCTAATGAGTCGAGAAAAGACAGATATGAAGAGTTTATTGATGTAAAGAAGACGGCGAAAGTAGGAAAAATGCGATGCTAAGTTCACAACTAAATAACGGGAGATAGAGCTTATTACCTAAGCTACTGTAGGTATGAGCTTATTTTGGCCGATTCCATTAGGTTCCATTTTTATGCTCATGGTAAGCTTTGAAGTTCTTTTATATACTTGTATTTTGTATTTTGTTGACCATTAACTGAATGAATGCATGTATATATAGGCAAACTATTGGCGTTGTTAAAAGTCTTTTTGTTGTAGTGATAGTGACATCTACCTTGTCTTTGATGCATTATGGTTGCTCTGCATTTGGTTTAGTAGGTGATGAAAGTGCCATACCACTTGCTTAGTTAATGTAGATATTGTGTTTTTTGAATTCAAACATTCTTGGTTCTTGTGGTTCTTTGTTTAGTACTGTTTTTCTTTCCAATTACTCCCATGTTTCTTTTCACTTTTGACAGTTTTTGTATTTATTGGAGTCGAGAGTTTTTTAAATAAGCTGGTGTTTTCTCCGTTCCAGGTCCTCGCCGCGAAGTCACCAGCCCTATTTGACTTCCACGAGGATCTTGTTAGCCTAAAGCATCCAAAGGTTTGCTTTCTATCTATAACTTTGAGACTCATAACGGATATACTTCGTAGAAGCGGTTAAACGGAATGGCCTCCTTGCGAGATACAATTGAAGTATTTAGCGAAGAAATGCAAGCTATTATCAAGGGGTTGGAAAAGGTGAAGCGAGGCGAATGCATCGAAAATGATGGCCCTGTATCGAAGTTTTCCGTAAGGTATGCGAGACATCTTTTGCAATTTTTTGCTTTCTAGATTATTTTTGATATTTATCATTGCATATACTACCACTTGGGCACATAGTTGTTTATTCAATAATCTTTAAACTTAAAGAATAATGGAAGCCCACCAATACACTGAAACAAGTTTAAGCAACGGGAAAAGAAAGAAAGGGAAAATAGATCTTCTTTGCCTAATTCGAAGTTAAACTTTGCACAAAAGTTCGGCAAATATCAATTATTTGTCTTTTCCTCAATTGAGATGTCTTTCGAAAAGTAATTGCATTTTTCATTTTTCCTCAATTGAGATGTCTTTTCCTCAATTTTATTAAAGTGGTTAGTCTTGAAAATTTGTTGCTTCTTAATTAATTAAGATTGAAACATGGATGCTTTAGGCTAAATTGTTTGTTGGGGTGCCCTCGTTTGATGGGTGTGCACCATTGTCTGGCTTTTCCAAAACCAAACTTACCCGTTTCTTTTAAATTTTGATATCGGTCGCTCCATATGGCACCCATATAACCAATATGATTTCGGTTCAAATCTATGTTTAAAATGGCAACTAGACGAGAGATTCTTAAGTAAAGGGTATTTCGATGTATTTGGTTTATGTTTGAGAAGTTGATCGATCCTTAATTAAAGGAAAAGTTTGGAAGATGATTCGACTTCTTGGCTTCTTTCAAGAAATGGAACTTTTAATGCGGGGCAAACTATTTATGATTTCACCTCTTGGGTTGACCGGTTTACGTCAACCAAGTATTTTCCTTGTAAGTTTGTTTTCATCTCTGGGTACCTAATACCTATTTAAACTATTTATGATCGACGTGATTGCGTTGCCCAACATTGAATAAGATAATGACATTTTAATTGTTGGATGCGAGACTAACCGAGAGGATATGCTTTCTAAATGTCAGTCCTGATGAAGTTATCAGAAGTTTGTTTTACAATAAAAACAATGATTCACTTATTACAGTTTCAGTATATGCTTCAGACAGTTTCAGTTCCTTGAAATGCAGAACTACGAGGATTGAGTATGTGAAACTTATCTACAGATTTGGACTTGCTCTTTGTCTTATACTTTGCCTAATATTGGATCACGATTTTCATGAACATAAAAATCAACTTTGCCTAATAAGTTTGTGGCGCATGTTATGATCGATTTTGGATCTTTCGTTATTATAATAAACCATGCTTTCCAGCTCTAGGGATTCATTGTTTTATACTTTATCGTGTTATGTTTTCCAGCTCTAGGGATTCATTGTGTTATACTTTATCATGTTTTTCTCTAGCTATTGTATTGAAGAAAGCAAGGATGACGAAGAAGGGGAATCGTGATGCCAATGTAGCGAATGCGGGTGTGATAGAAACTCTTGTAATCCTATCTGAAGATCTTGTCCAAGTGGTTGCCAAGGCATGTCATTGCCATTTTCGGTTGTTTTACTATTCTTCATCTTGTTTGACAACTGTTAATATTTTTGTGGCTTTTAGAGAGTTACGCTTCCAGTGAAGGTTTCTTGGAAATGTTCTTGGGGATCATACGAAAATTCTTTGGTACTTTATCTTCATGCGAGTATACTGAGACACAGGCAAAGACCATGAAATATAGCAAGTCTCACGTTGATCGACAGCACATCATTGAAAATAGGTAATGCCTTTCATCAAATCCTTTTCAGATTTATTTATCAACTCGTTGAAATTGTAATGATCAACATTGAGTATATATACTTAGGATTGGGTGTTGATGTTGATATGCAATGGGACATTTTAGTTAGTTATTGACACTCCAATGCTACATGTTGAGCTAGTATATGACATATCTATCATTTGGTATGGGAAAGTTCGGTTTGATGGTTACTTGTTAGTTGAATACATTGTACCTCCTGTGAAATTTTAACTTGGTGTCTATTTCGCGCGGTGGCGCCGTAGAGGGAGGAGGGTTGTGGTATGAACAATTGGATAAGCGCTAGGCGGCACTCGATTTTGGTCTAGTACTTTTACTTGCCCATCTCGTGCGGAACTACATGTTATCCTAACTTGTTTTCGACATTCCTTGGCATAATCATCAAGGAGTCTTGGAGGTCGATTTGTACATTGTGTGTTTATTGTTCTCTTCGGAAGGAAATTTAAGTCTAAAACGGAATTTAGAAAAAAATACCAAAACATAATGTGCGAATGGTATTGTATGTCCTCTTAATGAGGGGCATCTACAAGAGGGACATTAATTATGGATGGAGGGGTGCGGAAAATATTAACGATACGTGGTTGGCAACAATCACTATTACAAAGGAAAATATTAGATGGTTAGCATTCACAAGTCACAACCACAATATAGAATATCTTGTCTTTGGCGAAGGGAAACATCCATATATTTGAGCATTCCCGATCGTCCATTGAGCTAGTCCTATTTCTAACGGTCAAGTGGTACAAAGTTTCTTTTGCTTGATATGACGTTTTCTAGAAATTTCTAGAATTGGTTAATCTGTGAAAATTGAGGTATTAGTTAGGAGATACTTGTTGTGTAGATAAACACCGGTTCTTTGTGAAAAGCGCCTGGTGGTATAATTGGCTTAAATGATAGCCATGTTTAGAAGGCTATGTCCTTCTTTCTAAACTGGTTTTATTCGGTTAAAGTATTATTAACCCAAATTTTTTAAAAAATTGAAGTCTTTGGACGCACCCTTTATCTTGAATTCACATTCGGGCTTGTGGATCGACCAATGATCATAACTCAACAAACTATGATTCTAACTTTTGGTGTTGTTATGTATCACTTTGGGTTTCGTCTATAGGAATACTATCTTTTATTGTAAGCAACAAGAAGGATATTCTTTGAAAAGTTCCTATCGAGTTCGTATAATCTCTTAGAGTTGTTAAAGAGGACTAGCAACATCATTGGTGCCGAGAACACTTTCTTCAATGTTTTTCAAATACTTGTTTACTTCACTCTGTTTTAAGGTTGACCAAAAAGGATCGGAATCTTATAGGCTGCGGTATATATATGCGTCAAATTTCCATCGTAAACAAAGTTTTGTTAATGTGGTGTTGGTTGCGGGTATTCCTTGTCAGCGGTGCCTTAAATGAATTGGAGTACAATTTTCTCACTTGGTTATGTCTGGTTTTCTTTGTTTTTGGTTGGTGAGTATATATTTGCTTGCCTTGTGCAAATTCTTTTCATTACAAAAAGTTTGAAGCACTTGGAGGAAAGTAATCTGCGGCATCTTCGTTCTCTTTGGAAGTGTACCATATTATATTGCTAAATAATTTTTTATCTTATGGCAAACAACTTGTGCTATTCATGTAGCTTGTCTTATATTTAGAAATCTGTTTGAAACTTGGGAATGTGGAGATCGGACTTTATATGCCCTTATGACGTTTTTATATTCATTTTAACCTTTCATTAGTCTTAATAGAGATCGTGATGAAGCAATGTCCTCTCTTTCTATTGTCAATGCAGGTGCTCATCAAGAACCGAGAATGGGGCTGGCCATGGATTTACACCTCGAGAATGAGTTACTCGAGCAATGTGCTTGAAGTTGAAAATAGGAATTTAGATGGTAGAGGTTCAAAGGTGAAGTTTGAAACTACGATTCCATTTGTAAATGATTTAATATAGGCCTAATTTCCATGAAGTTAATAGTGGCATATGCGTCCATACCAAATGGAATAAATCATCTTTTTACATCTGTTTGTTCTTACATTTATATTTTCTAAATTTTCTTTTATTCGGATGCGAAGGAAGAAGTATATAATATTCCAGTTAATGGGAGGTAAGCATTACTATTACGAAACTTTCTTTCGTTTTCCTTATGTCTCATTAATGATCACTTCTATTCTACCCATTAAAGCGTGAGTTCTGCCCATTCGAAATGTATTTTGCGTTGATAAATGAACACCTTGCGATCAGCTCATAAAATCTGTCTGGAATGCATTGAGATCACACCTGTAATTGCCATAATGGAATTCCTAATGATGGTGTCCGGTGTTCCATGGAAATACCTCGATCATGTTGAGAATGTATCGAATGTGTTCCCCTCTCATTAAGGTTATAATCTCATACTTAGATTCCTATGAATTGTTGTTGGCGGACGGGTTGGAGATGACGGTCCACAAGGGAAACAGCGTAAAAATGGGGAGAAGTCGACTCTCAAAATGAGGAAATTGTATGTTAATATGGACATAAACTTAACTCATTGAGAGAAGGTGAATATTTTACTTCCTATTGATGTTAACGCTGCAATAATATTTGGCTTTTTATTGTTTTTGCGGGCACGTGAAGTTCAAGGTTCAAACTCTAGATGTGAGTTCAATACTACTTATACTTCTTAATCGAGGAAATAATCTAATGAACTTGTTATTATAGACGATTTGTTTTGTCGATGTGCTCATCTTTACTATTAGTTTGCATTTGATACGTGTATAGCTTTATCCGGTGGATTTTGAGATGGTTGACAGGTTGCTAGCCGCACGATGGATTGTCCATATTGATGGGGACACATTATACACTAAGTGACTTGGAAGTTAGAAGATACCTTTTTCGTGGTTTCTATGAGTGGAAAAAAATTACTCATTTGTTAGTGAAAAAGAGTTCACTATTCATATTCTAAATGTTCCTAAAAATGTTTCCACTTTGAAATTAGAGGATCTTTTTATGTTACTTTTACTAATTTGTCCTTGTTTCTAAAAATTAAAAAGGACATCCCCACTTCACCTCGGCTACGGGTAAAGGTGGAACGCATATATATATATGTGTGTGTGTGTGTGTGTGTGTTGTGTGTATTGTGGTCAATTGGATCTCCTTAATTTGTGTGCTCAATTATAGGGGACTCTTTTTGAGAACGGAGGGAGTATAAAAACACCCATGTTATTTGCTATATCGCCATTTTGGATCGCCATTTTGGCTTTAACTACTTGTCCAAAGATATCTTTGATTTCATAGGGTACTAATCTATAGTGGCTAGGAGAATGAGTTTAAGGTTTTTCTTGAAAACACTTTCCTTTTTTTTTTTTAATGCTCTATGAATGATTCAATATTTTCTCTTTTTTCCCTTTAGGTGATTGATTATAAAACTTCGCAAAGTAGGTGTTCCCCTTGCTTGCCGCTTATGCCTTGATTTGTTGGCGAGTGGTTGAAATGGCGTACACGGATGTGACTCGAGGCGCAAGCCGGTGACTTCTCAACTTTGCCGGAAGCTCATGCTGTGAGTTAAATTTCTAACAAAACTTTTGATGACTGTTATGAGCCCCATTATAGTAGTTTGTCATTGATTTGTAACTAATCTAGTGATAATAGTTGCATTTTATGTCCTGGTTGTTTGTTATTGTTAGATCTTTGTCAACATTTTGGCTCGATTAAATTTGAGGCGAAATAATTGTATATCTTCGAACATGCGATCGAAATGGTTGATGCAATCTATCTTTGCATTGGGATGGAATGACATCACATGCTAATATACGGCGAGGTAATCCATTTAACTAAAATGCTTGTTGGGGTGCCCTCGTTTGATAGGTGTGCACCATTATTGCATTGTTGAACGTAAATGCTTGTTGGGGTGCCCTCGTTTGATGGGTGTGCACCATTATTGCATTGTTGCATTGTTGAACGTAAATGCTTGTTGGGGTGCCCTCGTTTGATGGGTGTGCACCATTAATTATTGCATTGTTGCATATTGTTGAGTGTAAATGCTTGTTGGGGTGCCCTCGTTTGATGGGTGCGCACCATTATTTCATTGTTGCATTGTTGCATTGTTGAGCGTAAATGCTTAAAGGGGTGCATTGTTGAGCGTAAATGCTTAAAGGGGTGCTATAGAAATGACGGACTTTTGTTGTAAAAGATGACTGACTTTTATTGTTTAAGTAATCATAATGCATTATGACATTGCATATTTTCAGTTCTAATAGGATAAGTCACCGATGTTCGAAGCTCATCTAATTTCTCTAAAAATACAAATAGATAGCGATGTTTATCGAATTACAGGTCATTTGAAAATTAACTCTTTTGCACGAGACGGGGAGCATGATAAAGTTTTAATCCTCCTTTTGGCTTTTTCAAAATACATCAACATTCATCTTGTTAATCACATCAATATCATTCATTTCTTGAGTGGTTGGTATTAAAAAATTAATGGGTGTGTTGATTTTGTTTACATGTAATTTGCTGGCTTAAAGCCGAAGAAGAGGAAAGAAGGAGAGCTACGGAGGAGGTATAAGGTTACGTGCAAACAACTAGTGATGAAAAAGCTCTGTTTATTTTGACTTTGTTAAGAATTAAATACAATAGTTTGGTGTTAGTTGATGACTTTAAAATTTTATGGATATGTAAAATAATATATATTCATATCTATGTGATGCAAGTTTTTCATATGATAATGGTTTAGTGAATCTATGTAGTGGGATATATAGTGATTATTCTCTATGAGTAATATTCGTAGTGAAATAGCAAAATATTTGCGACAAAACGAAATTCGTAGCAAAATAATAGGGCAATTGCGACGAAATGTTTTTGTAGCAAAAGAAGAGGGTAATTGTGATGAAAAATTTTAAATCTTGAAAGAATGGGGCAATTGCGACGAAATATTTTGTAGCAAAAGAAGAGGCAATTATGACAATATTTTGTAGTAGAAGAAGTAACAACTGCGATGAAATATTTTGTAGCGAAATAGAAGCAAGCGAGACGAAATATTTTGTAGCGAAATAGAAGTAAGCTATGACGAAATATTTTGTAGCGAAATAGAAGCAAAGCTATGACGAAATATTTTGTAGTAAAAGACCAGGTATTGGCGACGAATTTTTCATAGCTAATCATAGCCTTTCTGCGACGAAATATATTGTAGCGAGATAGAGTAGGCATCGGCGACGAAATATGTTGTAGTGAAAGAGGAGGTATTGGCGACGAAATATTTTGTAGCAAAAGACTAGGTATTGGCGACAATTTTTCATAGCTAATCATAGACTTTTGCGACTTTTGCATTTGCTACGGAAATTTTCGTAGCTAATTCTGACATTTGGCGACGAAAATATTTTTTCGTAGCTAATCGTTTTCATTTAGCGCTTTTTAGTATTTGCTACGAAAAATTTCGTAGTTGTTTCTCTCCATTTGGCGACGAAATGAGTATTTGCGCAATTTCGGACTTGCTTTGGCTACAAGCGATTTCGTAGCAAAAGGACCCCATTTAGCGAAAACGACTTTCGTAGCAATTGGCCTTAGCGACGTCGCATAGGCGACGAAAATGCGACGAAAATGCTTTCGTCGCGAAAGGCCTTTAGCGAAAATGTGACATTTTGCGACGAAAATTTTCGTAGCTAAATGTCAAATTTCTTGTAGTGTGACCAAAGACTAGCTACATACGTGGACATCGACATCACCGAACACATTTGGCCATCAATCTAGAAATATATATATATATATATATATATATATATATATATTGAATTTGTTCATTTGGAACCTGGGTTCTTCTCCTTCATTTTTATTTCCTATGAATATTTTTTCCTCTTTTTTTTTTTATATAATTCCTTAAGTCCCATAGGTACAGTCTTTGAATCAAGAGAGAACCACTAGCAGGTTTTTTCGGAAAACTCTATTTATTCTGGTGTGGATGGCAAGCAGGCCTATATTTCTTGGTTTTAATAGGACTCCTGAATAGACAGGTTAGCTCCGAACTTCTGAAAATAGCAGTTGTAAGAGCCTCCCTTTATCGACCTAGGCTTGAGAATGCGCATTGAATGAGCAATTCAATAAGAGAGCTCGGATCGAATCGGTATAATATATATATAATCGAATTCGACAATCTTGACTTTGTTCTAAATGTTTACGTTAAATGAGTCATTAAATGGATTAGATCCACTTGATCCGGATCACATAAAAATTTAAGCTGATCAATGATCCATGGATCAATGGGTCACAATAGCGATTGTTTGAATTTTGAATTGTGGATCAATGATCCAACCCATTGCATACTCGTATATATTCCAATAAAATTTAAAAATTGTGGACAAGCATCAAACAGAGATGAGCAAACTGGGAAGCGTAAAATCCAAGTTTGGGGTGATCCAACCTAAGGCCTAGCTAGTCATATTCCAATCAAAATTGTAGGCAAGCATCAAACACAGATGAGCAAACTAAGGCCTAGCTAGCTCTCCTCTACTCTCATGCATGCAACATTAGGAAACTACTGCACACCTCCATGCATTTCAAGTGAAAACTTTAATAACTATACCCATGTTCATTGTTCAGTCAATCAAACCAAAAAAATCATTACAAAAATTACTGGCTGGAACCAAAATGTAACAAACTAGTAATTAACATATATAATAATATATATATGATATCAAATACAGGAATGTCATACAAAATTCAGCTCACATTTCTCGCAAAGTATCCTCAAGATACGAACTCCCCCCACCCGTAGAATAACTTCGCAATTTGGACTATGCATGATTGACTATGCAGTATCATGCGATAGCAATTCACAAACAATTTGAGTCTCAACAACATCAACCCATCCCCGAATTTCAAGCCATAATGATCATTATCTACAGAACTTGGCTCACATCTGCTGCTTCCCAATATTATTCGAATGCAATGGTAACGTCAACCAACACCTAGTTGCCAACCTTTCCTTTAGTGGAGAAGAATCTGCTGAATCCACGAGCATTCTTCTCAGGTGTTGGGTTAGAAGATGAAGAAGATGAACCTGACTTGGTGGGTCGGTGTTTTGGATGTTTTGTACTGATCGGTGATCTCAACAAATTGTTTCCTTCAGAGTCAGATGGGCTAACTGGGGCGTTGTATATATTTATGGGGGACTCGTTACCCATCTCTGCTGGCTCCATGTCTTGCAAGTTCATGCCACCACTAGTAGTTGGCTCTTCTTCGGTAAAACCTTCGCCTTTTTGACTCCTCTCACTATATGGAGAACCCATGAACTCTGTTTGTGGGCGCCAGCCTTTCATCTGCTTACCCAGAAGGAATATGGTTTCTTGACACTCTGCTAGCTTTTCTGCATAAGCTGCCAACTCTCGCTCCTGGAATGAAAGGAATAATTATCATTTCAGAACATTTACCAACCCTTGAGGAATAGTTAACATACTCACAATCAATTAGGAAGAATCATGCCTATATGAAGAGTCGGTACCAACACAAAGTTGTAACAAGTTACACATACATATTAAAGCATAAACGATGAGGCATCTTCATGATTAACATAATTGAAGTCTTCGTACTAGAATGCATCATAGAGTAAAGAAATCTGCATCTTATACTGTGCATGGACGAAGTCTTGTGAAGTAATCTTAGATCGATGATGGTTTCATTTCCAACTACAGACTGTAAAGGTATACACAAACCCCAGTTTTTTTTTTCTTTTTAAATCTTTTTGGCTCAGCAAAATATTTGCTTCCACTTTAAAAAATGGTTAATGTTTCAAATTAAAAATCCATGTTATGAAATGATTCTTGCAAGCTAAAACTTCAAGCCTAAATGTTTTGCTGAGCCAGAAAGATAAAAACCTCGGGTTAGAAATGATTTTTACAGGCTAAAACTTTAAGCCACGTGACACCGCACTTCCCAATTAGGAAATAGATACAATTGAAAAAGACAAGCAACAAACAGCTAGGTATCCATGGAAACTAAATCAATGCATAGTACTGTAAACAAGTATTACAACATTAATTTGTTTGTTCATGGCATTTCATTCATCAGGCTCATATGCATGTTTGCATCTATGCCTGTGTATATGTTGTGCTTAATGCACAAATTTGCCAACCATTTGTAAAACAGTAAGCGTCAACGGTTAATAGTGAATCAAAACTACATGCATAAGTCTTTGCAAGTTCAAGAAGACCATGGATTTCTGTTGCAGATAATCCGAAAAGTTGGGATGTTTATCGCAATGTCCAAATTCTTTAAAGTAAGCCAAAAGTAAAGAGACAATAAGCAGTATAAGTATAATATCAGCTTGCTTTCTGAGGATGGCATAAACTCATAAAACCAGCTGAAATCTAAACAATAAACAATTTTCTAATTTTAAGAGCACTTTTATGCGCTCTTAATCGAAAAAGGAAGACAAAAGAAGAAGGAATCAAAAAGATTAAATTAATAGTGCTGGCTCCATGGCCAATTTAATCACTCCCTGAGCATAAGTGGTGCAAAATGAAGCATGAACTAAATTGCAGCTATATAAACATCTTCAGAGAAAGGCACGACTTGTAACCATAATTTTTATTTTTCTAACAAGAGGAATTGACATTAAGTAGGCAAAACCTGGTTATATGTGCATATATCAACACTAATTTCCGTCTTATCGGTGGAACTTGAAGTTCATGCTGCAAAAATAGCATAGCTAATCCTTACCTGGTTACTCTTGGCATCAATATCAGCAGCCGGAGAGCTCTCAAGCCTGACAAAAAAAATATACCACATGCTTATGTAAGTAACGACAGGATAAGACTTACTGGACAAATTAAGAATGTAATGTCTTGGTGCCTGCTCTGAGGATATAAATGTCAGAGTCAAGAAAGCCATGTATATTAGCATAAGCAATCTTGGGGTGACTTCAACAGAGCCATAATAATTTAAACTTAAATGTAATACCATATTGAGTCCAACAATTCCACAACTAACCACAAATACAAATGGTTTTGAGTTGGACGATCCGACTTTATGATATTCATAAAAGTCACCAAGCCAATAATACAAAGATACATTATCACCAAGCATGACTATTAATAAGCAATCAAGACAGGAGTGTCAAACAAACATTGCTTGATAAAGTCATGTAACAACTAAAGAAAGTGTTAATGGATTTGAAGAGTTATCCTTGCTCTACAAAACATAGCTAAAACTGTGATACCGTAATAATGTATTTTATATTGAACTAAGAATGATATAGGCATGTTATATCCTTTCTAGGAAGATCAGCTGATGAGGATATAAAAGGACTGACTGGTCGTGCAAGAGGATTCTTATACATGACAAGCAAGGCATAAACTTAGGTTATTAGTGAAGTTTAGAGGTATTTTTAAATAATTATCAGATATTAAAGTTTATTTTCTTGGCAAGCACTTTTTTTTTAGAATTTAATAATGGTTATAATATAAACTTTTTAAACTTTTAAGCCTCAAGTTGCATGTTAGTGTCGAGGGTTTTTACAGCCTTTGATGTATTCCACTTTTTTTCCCATAGTTGAAAAAGTGAATACTATAAACTAGATTTCTACACAATGAGTGTAGCATTGTTACTCTCTCTCTCTCTCTCTCTCTCTCTCTCTCTCTCAGATTGTACATAGCATATTAGAATTGAACCCTAAACTATCAGCATTAGAAGGGATGACAGGAAAAATGGGAACTTTACACAAAAAAAAGATTGATGCAAACCTTTGCAATTGTTCTTGAAGCTCCTGACACCTTGCTTCAGCATCCTGATGACTCATTCTCTCCTCTTGAAGCTCATTATCCAGCATCTCTACCTTTGCCCACAGAAGATTCACTTGAGTTTGCAAGTCCTCAGCCCGTGTTTCAAGTGAGTTATACGACTCTGCCATGCATTTAAGCTGTGTCTCAGCCAAGCCGTTCAACTTTTGAGTAGATGTTAATTGTGATTTAACTTCTGCAAGAGCCTGTTCAGTTTCCAATAAATGAGACTTAGTGCTTTCCAGATTCTCATTACATCTAGCTAGATCCAATACCATGTTTTCTTTCTCTAATTTCAGTTGTTCAAACTCCTCCAAAGAACATTTCCACGACGAGACATTTGATTCAGAGGTTGGGACAAAACTTCCTTCATGGGGTATGTCAGGATCAGAAGTAGAATCAGAAAAGTGAGCACAGCTGTTTGCATATCTCTCTTCAGATGGGTCCTGAACCACCTTATTTTCAGGTAAAGCAACTTTGTCAATGCAATCAGGACTGCTGGTTTCTACTTCATTATCCTCATAGCCCAGGACATTGAGGCGAAGTTCGCTGCCTTTACCTAGTACATGAGAAAGGCAAAGAACAAAATCGATCAAAGTAATTTTTCTGTCCACAACCTCAGTAAATGCAGCAGTGAACTCCTCAAGTTTCTGGCTCAATTCATCCCCTTCAGTAGATAAGGCCCGGACAGCCTTAGTCTCCTTGCCGAGAAGCAATACAAAGTCATGAATCCGGAAATAGCAGCCTCCAACTCTTCATCCATAGCAGGAATAGACTTTGCCAAATCTTGGCGATCTCCCAATAAAGAGATCTCCTTTTCTGCAATTACCTCAGGGTCCTTGGAACAAGCCTGGTGATCAGATGTAGCATCAGAACACTGAGTCAGCATAACAGCAGAATTCCCTGGATCTTGATGGGGAATATCACATATCTCCTGCACAACCCGGCTGATTTCTTCAAGAACTATTTCTGCACAAGTATCCTTGGGCAATGACTTGAGCAAAACCGAAATTTTTGATTGGAGCTTCATGATGGGAAGTAAATCCCCATCAAACTCTTGAGCCGTACCTGATGATTCCACAACAGTTTTCTGTTTTGTCAAAGTTACCAGGTCAGACTGGTCTTTGGGCTGGGAATCTGTTCTGGAAGTGATGGGTATCACATCATGGTTCACACCATCAGTTCTTGTATTAACAGAGATATCCGAACCGGATACAGCTCCAGGTGATGTGTTTGATGAATATGCCAACTTCTCCATCTCTAGAAAGTCATCCATGAGCTCAAGGTGATTCGCATTTTCAGGTTTTTAGGACTCTCAATGTTTTTTTCCTTCTTAATATGAGAGAGCTCAGACATCAAAGCTGTAGCCCAAGACCCGGCACAACTTACTGCATCATCATTTCCTTCTTCAGACATGGAGGTCAAGCTTGGTGGATTGCTCACATTTTGACTTAGGGAACCTTCGATAGGGATCAGAGCGGCCGATTTTGTGGTACCTTTCAGTTGAGTATTAGCTTGAAGTTGTGCTTCCAAACTCTGAAGCTTGCTAACCGTCTTCGCACAAACATTCCTGGAAGCTTGTAGTTCACTATTACGCTTGGCCAAAGCTTCCTTCAGCATCTTTGTTTCTTCTTCCATCGCCAATAGACGTTCTGTGAGCAATTCATTCTCTTTATGGAACTTCTGTAAATTGTCAAGTGAAAAGTCAGGCAATGGAGAAATATGTGGAGTAGGAGCCTTTACCGGAGACCTCCTTAGTCGAGATTCTCCATAATCCCGACCCAAGTTCTCTACTTCCAGTTTCATTTGGGCCAGTGCTGCAGGGCCAGGCAACTTCTTCCGGACAAGACCTCGCAATCTTTGACACTCTGCTTCCAGCTTAGCAATTTTCTTTACTCCTTCTAAATGCTGTTTGTTAGCAACTTCAGCAGATCGCACACTCATGTTCTTTTCCTCATTACGAATTTCTAATTCTTTAGCAACTATATGAAGTTCATATTTCAGAGAATTTATTTCCCTTTCACATGAGTCAACATTGCTCTTTAAAATTTCAATCTCTGCCTCGGCTTGTGATTTTTCTTCAGTCATTTTAATCAGAATGTTAGAACGCTCTTGTAAAGACCTTGACAGTGCTGCATTGTCACTGGCAGATTGAAGGAGTTCTTGGTCTAAGTTGGCTATCTTCGCTTCAAACTCAAGCTTTATCTTGTCCAACTGCTTTGATTTAGTAAGCATAACATCATGAATATGTTGTTCATGCTCTTCCTTCAAATTTCGAATTTGCCGCATGCACTCCTTGAGAGCACCATCCAAATGTGAGGCTCGATCTTCAGCAGTAAGTTTTGACAGCGTGACAGACTCTAAGTGAACTTTCAGGGCTGCAGCTTCTGACTCGGCCTTTTCCCAACCTGTGCAAAGAAACATTAAGATTTCAGAAAATTGACATTACCCAAATCAATCAACTGAGCTCAAACAGGTACAAACAACATTTATTCACATTTAGTTATGGGGAAAAAAAAAGGAATTCATCATGAGAAGCTTCCATGAATCATAGTTTTCAATGAACTTTTATAAAGGATTTTCCATCACTCCCCTTATGTCCTATGCCTTTTTTCCTACTCCCTCCCCGTCCCAAAAAAAAACAGCCTCATTTCACAAGTCCAACTTTTCAAGATTATAGCTTTACTTGCTTGTACCATCTTCAAATTGCACTAAAATTATTACTATTTCTAGAAATGGGACTTTTTTTGGGGACAAACAAAAGAGCAAAGAGGACTATTTCTTTGGGACGGAGGGAGTACTTCTTTAGAGAAAGAAAAAATGAACAAACATCTAGCTTTTTGCATATCTCATAGAGCACATTTAACATCTCACCTGAGACAGCTTCTTCAGCAACTTTAGCATGCTGCTTCACCAGATTCTCCTTTGTTGTCATTTCTGAATGGGCTTCAGACAGCTGTTCATTCAGGTCCTTAACTTCATCCTCTAAACTTTGAACTTGATCCTCATATGTTTTTATCTGATCCTCGTATGTGTTCACTTGATCTTCATATGACTTTACTTGATCCTCATATGACTTCACTTGATCCTCATATGACTTCACCTGATCTTCCAATCCAGTTAGATGGGAATATGTTTCCACAGAAATTTGAACATACTTTGGCTTTTTGTAGCTATCCTGTTTCACCTGGAGAAAAGAGAACCCATGACAACTTGAAAAAAGTAAACTTACACCACTACTTCCAAATGAACTTATGTATGCATAATTCTTTGAGCGGTAAATGTTTCTACGGAAAGGCAAAAGAGAGATATCTTTGTTAAACTAGGAATAGGATACTCAAAACTAGAACTAGAAGACAAAAATTGCTTATTAGAAATATCCCATTGACGTGTCATCTTTTTCTGTTCAGTACTATTTCTCTCATGAGATCAATGCTTCACACTAAAACAGTTTGTTTCTCGAAAGCATTTCAACGGATGCCACGAGAACCATTTGAAGGCCTCCAACTTTTGGTTGCTGCAACTCAGAAAGTGCCCCTGTGAACAAATTAATCTTCACAAATGGCCACTACCACTCAACCAGACTTCAACTATACTGAGAAAAGGTTTAACATAAATATAACCAGATATATGCTAAAGGGACAGAGTAAAACAAGGGTTTTAAAACCGCAATCGTACTGAAAGTTATTTATATCATTAGAATTTAGGAGGAGCGGGGGTGGAGGAAGATATTATCAGTTGACAGACCTTGTCTTTCTGAGATCCATCTGAAGCTAAAGGTTCAGCGGTAGAGTCCGATGCAGCAAGTGTTTTCTCAATATTCGCCTTATCAGATGATTTTTTCTTCCAGGGCCAACTCCGGCGGTCCATCACAACCTGTGCACATATACACGGGTGTAAAACAAAACCAGTTACTCACATAGGCTCCCTTCTAATCAGCACTTAACAGATGAACTTATTAGTCGTAAACCAGAAAAAACTCCTTTGAAACAAAATACATACAGACACATACATACATCCAAGAATACCACAAGAGTCCTTCACTGCCGGGTTTTCAGTAAAGTAACAGTAACAAATTGCAGGTCTACTACAAATATAGGATCCATAAATGTCAATTAATATCGGAAATTACAGAAGCATCTGAAAGTCCCACATTGATGTTTCATTAAGTCCTACTAGATTCTACACCTTACATTTTACTATCAACCGTGCCAGAGCTGATATATCAGACCACAAGCCATCAAGGACACCAATTTTACCAAACAAGCAAACTGGAAACACTTCCATCCATCCACCAAACACATTTTACACAGCAGACTAAAGACTTACATCTCTATTTCCTATGATGTTCAATCATGCAAATATTTCATATAAAAATGTTTAGAATAACCATCAGCTGAAACATACATGAAAGACAAACTAGAAAATTTCATGGCACAGATCCACTATATGTCCATGAAGGACAGGAGAAAAATGAAACGGTATAAACGATGGCACAAGGAGTCATCACTTGAATCATCAACTGCAGTAAAAAAATACTCTTGAGCATAAATAGTTCATTGCAGTAAAAACATTAGACACTATGAGACCCCCTTCAAATTGCTCACTTTGCTCTGTGTAAGATTTTAAAAGATACATAATTAATTACATTGGCATTGGCTAAAATTATTAAGTAGAACATACTTCCTTCCATTAACAAAATTAAAATTATCATCTTAAAACTTAAACAGCTGCAGAATTTACTATAAAAATGGCATAAGTAGTGACTGATTAATTATAAAAGGAAAAATAGTAGTAAAATGAAACAAAAACAATGAACTTAGTTTTCCTTCTGTAGAAATTGGGTCCGTAGAAAATGCAACAAAAAATCCCTGATGTTTTCTGAAACATTCAAGAAAATTGATATTCTTGCAGTACTAGAAAATCATTAATTTAAAAGGAAAAAAAAAAAAGAAATCTTCTCAATTAAAAAGAAACATGAATGTTTTCTCCAACTTACTAAATTATGGACGAAGTCTTGAATTGAAGATTTTGACCTATTCCCACAAGTTGAGAGAACTTATGCATAATGCTATATAGCGTAGCTAGCTATGATTATGAGGAGGTAGCCTGTAGATAAAGACTGAGCAACAGCAACATTGAAAAATATGCCATAAATTGACATATTGATAGCTTTAAGAAAATTAAATTTTGAAAAAGAAATGTAAAAATCACAAACACAATGGCATGCATTGCCCAAATTAGGTACGATGCAGAGGATTTTATTTTTAATTGATCATTGAAAACGTTAAACGCCGCCGTTTCCTAATTAGAGGAAGAAGATTAATGGACACAACAGTCAATCAAAAAGCCATCCAAACACAAGCAAATTAATCTCACTAACCACTTTACACGAATTCATTCCAAATTCATATCAACTCCAAATTCAAATGAAATGATAATTTCATTCTAAAACATCAATGAATCGCCGACACAATATGCACTACCTTTTCAGTAAAAAAAAATGCTAAATTAAATTAAAATTAGTAAAAATCGGTAGCGTATGAATCCGGAACTGGATTAGATCAAGTATGAATGAAAAAAGAAAAGAAATTGAAATTAAAATAAAAAGTAAAAAGTAAAGTGAGAATTGGAAAAAGTGTCAGTCATAGTTTGAGTTGAGAACGGAGAGGAGATTAAAGAGTAGGAATGTAGAGAATGGACTCACCGGTCGCAATGTAGGTTCGAGAAAGAAAGAGAGAGAGAGAGAGAGACGGAGAGGAGAGAGACAACGATAGAACTTCTGGTAATTACAGTGGCCTCACTTTTCAGTATTGAGGAGAGAGATGGATAAGATCTAGAGAGAGAAAAGCAATCGCATTTGGCATGTATTATACAAAGAGGAGAGGGAGGGAGGGAGGGAGAGCTGTGGGTGTGGAGATGGTAACGGGTGGTGGTGGTGGTGGAGGGGGAGGTGGTCGAGGAGTTGGGTGTGGGGGGTGGTGGTCAAAATATTGGGGGCGTTAGGTGTCAAAGTTAAAAGGCTAGACGTTGGGAAGCTCCAAAACATGCACTAGACCCTTTTATATATAATCATCATTTAGTTTTTTTTTTTTTTCTACGAGATACTTTAATTGAGCCAGCTTATTAGTGATCTCGCATCTCAGCTTAATCTGCATATTTTCTTTTTGTTTGCGCACTCGTACTCGGTTTTTATATTTAAAAATTATCTCGCAAGTGTTAGCTGCAAAAAATTATAATTGGGTGTAAACAAACTCAGCTATTACATGACTAATTTTTATATTTATTATTCTTATTTTTATGATTTCTAGAAAAATTAATTAATACTCCGTCTAATAAATAAAAATAAGTGTGGACAGTGGGGAATATTTATGTTATTATTTTATAAAGTGATTGGGTATGCAGAATTTACGAGTTTAGCCCTGTGAAGTCGGAGATTGACGATGGAGTCTTTACGCTTGTGGGAGAAGGGATCCTTGGATTAGCTGTATCCGTATTTGTCTTTGGACCACCGTCACTTGACACAGCTCATGAATGACTTTGGAGTGTCGCGGCTACATAATGTGACGTGTTCTATCGCTACAGGCAATTTTAACCCAGTTAAAATATTAGAGCCGCTCGTCGAACAACATTTGTTTATTGACCATGCTTGTTTTGCAACTTGCAAGTGAACTAACACTAACCTTAATTAAGATTTCTAAACCCCGTGCAGTAATTTTTAGACAAGTTAAGTCGATTTTGATGAAATTGAGATATGTATATACTCCTTCCGTTCCATCCAAAAAATTCACGTTTGAAAAATTTAATTATTAAAGAATATATTAGTGTTATTAAATTTGGTTATAATTACAAAAATACTTAAAAACAACTAAAACGATTACAACACAAGTGGATGCTAAAGATGAAAGATTATGAACATTGTAAGCATAATTTTTTTTGAAAGTAGACTATTTGAGTGAAACATCCAAAAATAGTACAGTGGACTCTTCAAAATACTCCCTCCGTTCCAGCAAAGAGTGTACTATACTATTTTGAGATGTTTCACTTAAAGAGTCCACTTTCAAAAAATTATGTTTACAATTTTCATAATCTTTCATCTTTACCCTCACTTGTGTTGTAATCATCTTGGTTGTACTTAAGTATTTTTGTAATTATTACCAACTTCAATGATGTTATTATATCCCTTAATAAGTAGACTTTTCAAACGTAAACTGTTTGGGTGGAACAGATAGAGTAATATTTATGTCTATTTATGTTGAGTCGTATTGACTCGTTGTTGTTTCATCTTAGCTCTTATATTATGTTTAGGTCCGACTCAGCTATCTATACTATTATAAATGGGAGTGTGCAAAATAAAGTTTTGTTACGCTTTTTAAACTTATCTAAATCATTCCTATTCTTAATTACTACTCCTTAGTTTGCAAAGATCATTTTTGACTTTTTGGTCAACTTAGTTAAAGTTTGACCAATAATTTACATAAATTTATTTATTTTTACAAAGTTATAAAAGTTGTAATTTATAGTATTGTTAATGTTGTTTTTAATTAATAAAATTTTACTTCCTAAAACATAAATAAAGTATATAAAATTTTGATTTGATTTGGTCACATGTTGATTTTTAAAAAGGAAAGTAGATTCTTTCTTTGAACGGAGGGAGTAATTATTAATAGCAAAATAGCTGCTCATTTTAACTAAAATTAACTACCAACTATTTTTGCTTCTTCAAAATTAATTACTCCAAACTACCATCATTTTGAATAAATAAAAATTATATATAAATATCTACATATATTTATAATTAGGTAAAATAAAAACAATAAAATAAATAATTGTGCACACGTATTATGACTGCCAACGTTACTAGCGAGTCAATAAATTTGAAAGTAATGTTCAAGTATTCCCTCGGTTCCAAAACTCTATTTTTAAAGGTCAAGGGAGAAAATCAATTCAAACTTAAATATAGATTTATTATATTTTTGGAAACAAATTCTTGTTCATTAGAAACTATACTAAAAATACTATGAATTATAACTTTCAGTCTATTTAAAAATAAATAAAATTACGTAAATAATGGTCAAAATTAATAAATGAGACTCTGAAGTCAAACATCTTACAACCCAATTAATTTTGTGATAGATCTCAAAAATGTAGTATCAGAAGCAAATTTTTCACGTATGCTTGTCCAACAACCACATTGTGAATCTCAATCTCAACAACAATTGAGGGAATTTATTGGTACTACATAAGTTCCACTCAAACCTAATTCAAGCAAACTAATAAACTAACGTCCTCTATAACTACTATTTTCATCTCTTTTTGTTGTAATCAAGGAAAATGTCGCAAAACATGATCATATTGAACTCATCAATGAGACTAAAATCACCTTGTGGACCTGTTAACAGTTCAACTAGTAGTTGTAAAGTACCTTTATCATCTTCATCAAGCTCAAACAAATAAAAAATATATTTAATGTGTGTTTGATATTGTGATTTAGTAACTTTATTTTATTTTATTTCTAATTTTTATTTTGTAATATTGAAAAAAATATAAAAGTTAAATAGAGAGAAAGTTGGTTGGAGCAAAGAGAAAAAAATTCAAAATCGTAAACCAAGTTGTTAAATCAACGTAAGGAAAATAAATCCATAATATATTGGTATGATATGGAGTAATTATCAACTAATTAATCTACAAGATTATTTAGTACTCCCTTCGTCCCTAAATTATTATCTTGTTTAATCTGATATACAAATTAAGAAAAATGATTGCCTTATTATTAACATTGGTATAGTATTTTATTTTTTTAATACCGATGTGTATGTAATTTATAATTAAAGTATGAAAAAAATAAAAATAAAATAATAAAAATAATATTTTAAAATAAAAATTTTAAAAATAATATTATTTAGGACGGACAAAAAAATTAAGAGATGGAAGGCGTAGTATTGAACTGGGGAAGTATCAAATGGGGTTAGGCAAGTAATTTGTCACTAAAAACATAAGCAGATTTCGGTTATGAACCAGAGGTTCACCCAGTTTGAATTAAACGAAGCAGGTGGGCAGAAAATGCTAAGCCTAATAAGAAGGCTAGTAATAGGTGGGAATGAAATCCAAAGCACTGCGAAATTTTAACTCACATGTCTGCTAAATAATTGACGCATCACCTGCTGTTTCGAAGAAGAAAATTACAGAGAAAGTGTAGAGAGTAAACTGACACAATTGTCCCCTTCTCTTACATTGTATTGATGATGATTAATCAGACCGACCCATCTAACTCTAGTCTATTTTGACTTTTCTTTCAACACTTTTTCCAGATTTGTGCAAAATTGCAACATATTAATCGCCCCCACAGATCTTCGAAATCAATCAATCAGGAAAGAGGAAACTCGATAGATCCCCCTTTTTTTTCTTGTACATATTCATTTGATTTTGCACTTCTATTTCTTATTTAATTTTTGGAATAATAACACGAGTGATTATTACCCACCCTGATCTGGAAGTTCTATTTATGATCCACTAGTTCTCACTCTATAAAATATTTAGTGGTTTTTAGAATCATGACATTACTTGACGTTATGTTTCAAAATCAATCATGTTTTTTAAATTTATTAATATAAACGCCCGATTAAATTTAAAAAATATAATAAAATCTATCAACAAACGCGTAGATTTGGTGATTAAGCGATTTTTCTAACTTAACTATATGCCGAGACCTATAAGAACTTACTGTATGCCCTTGTGGCCTGATCTTCTTGTTGTAAGAGTTTTACCGTTTTTGTGGTCTGATGGATATTAGTCTATCTATTTGGAAAGTTTTATCGTACTTATAATCTGACTTTTTTAAGGGAAGAATTTTACCGCCCTTATATACTAGCGGATTAGTTTGCTTGTTGAGGGAGTTTTACCACTCTTGTGGTTCGACCTGGCTTCACTTTCAAGCCTTGAGATAGCTTTAGGGAACAAAACAAAAAAAGAAAAAGGTTATAAATTTTTTGAGTTTTAACAATTTCAAAAGGTATATCATAACCTCTTATTGATTCTGAAACAAATCAACAAAGTTGTTGAGTTTGATAAACTTTTATTGATTTGTGATAAACATTATCCGTTGTAATGAATATTTACTCCTTCGGGTTACCAAAAGTTGTCGGCCAAGAGTAAGATTTTAGTTAGCCCATTTTCACTTAATTTTGCACGTGACCTGTGTGTTAAATGAATCAAAGAGTAAAAAAGAAAAAATAAATAAAGACTTTCTTACGGAATATATTATACGTGAGTACTATTTATTTATTTAATTTAAATTTGAAATGAAAATAAATTACAGAATATGTATTAAAATTTCTCCAAGGCTTGATCTCTCAACATGCCAAGCCTCTCACTTTCCTCTTTTTTGTTTTTCTTGTATTATTTCTCATTCCCTTGGTTGGCGTTTTGCCATAAAAGTTAAAGAATATGCGAATCCAAAAAGCAACAGTCCAAATTAATGATACTCCTACTCACCCCATACAAAAAAATATGTTTATATTTAAAAATTTAAATAAGACAATATCAAATAAATATTTAATTGGAGTCTTGTAAATGTCTAAATGAGTGTCATAAATAATACTCGAATTAAAATAGTGTATCTTCTCTTTTTGTTGTAATTACACGAGTATTTTAAAAACAAAACTTCCGTAAATTCAAACGAAGCTTCTTTAAGGGAAAAAAAATTACTATAATAATAAAAATAAAAGAAAGAAGAAGGTATGTGAGCATGACAAGTGACAAATGATCTACCTCATTATTTACGAGACTTGACCTTAAATTTCGTTATGATGAGCCTAATTTATTTGTTTGTTCGAGTAATTTGAGACACAATATATACATAAGTACTAGTCATAGTACATTATTGATTTGAGGCCACCCTTAACATGTGATCATATTGTTCTAAATTAGGTAATTTCCACATTGGTAGTGGGGGGAGGGGGCATCTACCTAAATTTGTGACTGCATGTAGAGGTGCCCAAACGGTTCCGAACCGCCTTGAAAACTGTTAAAATTGAACCCCGATCGAATTGCATTGGTTTCGGTTTCTATTTATCAAAAACCATGACCGTTCTTCTCCGGTTCCAAACCGGTTCTTCTCCGGTTCCAAACCGCCAGTTCAATTCCGGTTCCAAACCGACGGTTTGAATCGCCAAAATAGTTAATTTTTACATTTTTGAGTTCATAAACTTTTATTTTTTACTGTTTTTCTCCGTTTTTTTTTATCTTTTTATTTTTCACTTCCTAAACTTTTATTGTAAGTTTTTTTGAGTTCTCAAATTTTTGTTATTTTTACAAAACTTTTGCAAAAACATTTATACTTGTAATTTTTCATAACTAAAATTTTTACAATTTATAGCTTTTACAAAAAAATATAACATTTTTTGTACACTTTATAATAGTTTAAAAAAAATTATAAAAAAAAACCGAAAAATAAAACCAGCCATATACGGTTTATACAATAGCAGTTTGGGGAACCAGCGATTCCAAACCAGAATCGACAGTTTGAATCGTTTGAGCACCTGTAAGTGCATGTCCTTCACTACAAGTTGAAGGGTCAGTTTAGATTAGATCCACTAAATATGTGGGTTCGATCTTCATGTTTTAGGCATACCCCAACCCAAACATTCTGTATTGGCGCAAGCAATGAGGCAAAGTTGTATCATGGTAATTGGAGAAAATGATTCTTTTCGAAATCTTTTTTTATTGTGGATAATATTCTTTTTATGAATTTTGATATTTCAATAAATCTCGTCATTTATTTTTAATTTATAGTGGAAATACTTGGAATTGTTAATACCAACACGTTGATAATTCATTTTAACCATAGTTTGACCCATTTTGAAAATGTATTATATATATATATATATAGATATATATATATATATATATATTAACTTTAAGCATTGTCTACATTTGAAGAATTAATAAATACAGAATGCATAACATGTCTTATAATATACTAATCAATTAATAATACACTAGTGAGATAGTGTACAAGACTTTAAAGTTGTCTTCTCTTTTTCTTTCTTTGTATTTTGAGTATAGATAAAGTATTTTCCAAAAAAAATATACTCCATATTTTTAGTGTAATTAAAGAAAGTACAAATAAGTAATACTGCAGTTCAAAATTTTATTTTATTTTGTTATTATTTTTATTTTTGAGATGGAAGCGAAGGAGTAGCTTCTACTTTACACTCTACTCCTTCACTCGAATGTTTACTATTCTTCTTTTTTGATGGCTTTCCGTCCTTTCTACTCTTTTCGGCCAGGTGTAAAAGTGAAAATCATCAATGTAATTCGTTTCCCTTTATTCTTTCATGATGAAGTACACTACACTGGATCTAATGATTAATATTCTAATATTTAATACTTTTAGTAATTTATTTAAATTTAGCAATTTCATTTTAGTGTAATACTCTCTTTCACCCTCCCAGACAAGTAGTCTACTATTCTATTTTATGATGTTCTACTTTCAAAAAATTATGTTAATAACTTCCATAAACTTTCATATTTATCCTCCAATTATATTGTAAGCATCTTGGTTATGATTAAGTATTTTTGTAATTATAATCAACTCTAATAACATTAGTATATCACTTAATTATTAGATTTTTTAAACGTGAATTTTTGGGTGGAATGGAGGGAGTAATAAACTACTATATTATATTATCTTGCTCCCTCTCTTTCATCCAAAGAATTCACGTTTGAAAAACTTAATAATTAAGAGCCCGTTTGGTCGAGCGTTTTGGCCAAAACGCTGGGATAAAACGCGACTTATTTACAAAAATGTGTTTAATTCTAAAGCGTTTTCAAAGCAATGAGTTTTAAATTTGGAATTCCCTTTTCCCAAAACAGGTTTTAAAACGCTCTTAGGAAAAAAAAACCTGCGTATTGAAGTGATATCTCAAACGTATTTATAAGGAAAGACCTCCGTTTTTAAAACACTGCGTTTTTTAAAACGCTGCGTTTTTAAAACACTGTGTTTTGTAAACGTTGTACCAAACGGCCCTAAATACTCCCTCCGTTCCAGGCAAAGAGTCAACTTTTGACTTTTTTTAGTCAACTAAGCTAAAGTTTGACCAATAATTAATATAAATCTAGTGATTTTTATAAAGTTATTAAAGTTGCAATTCATAGTATTATTAAGATAGTTTTTAATTAATAAAATTTTATTTCTTAAAACATAAGTAAAGTATATAAATTTTTTATTTGATTTAGTCTTATGTTGACTTCTATAAAAGGAAAGTTGACTCTTTGCCTAGAACGGAGGGAGTAATATATTAATATCATTAAAATTTATCATAATTACAAAAATGCTTTAGTATAGTTAATATGTTTATACTATACATGGAAGGTAAAGTTATAAAATTATGGAGATTGTATGCATAATTTTTGAAAGTGAATTTTTTATATGAAACATTCTAAAATAGAATATATAGTGGAATTTTTGCTTGAAACGGAGGAAATATCAAGTACTCCCTCCGTTCCATATTCCTTAATTATTAGACTTTTTAAACGTGAATTCTTTGGGTGGAACGAAAGGAGTAATAAATTATAGAGAAATTCATGTATTAATATAGACAAATACAACACGTATTATTATAATAGTTTGCAAAAAGTTTTGAAATTCAAGTGTCTAAAATTAGGTAAAAGTTTGGGTCCAATTCCAAGTTACCATTTGATTGAGTGTTCCTTGTAAAACGTTTATTTGACTGATGAGTGATGGAGAAAAAAACAAACATAAAAATCTAAGCTAGTAACGACCGTAGCAGATATTATGAAGACAAAATGGAATATTAGACTATAATCAACATACTCTGAAATGGGACAAGAACGTGAGATTCTCATCTCAAAGAATGGAATAAAATTAATTTCCACCGATTATTGTGTAATTTGAACATGTGAATGATAAAAACAAATAATAATCTTATTCCACCTTAATTTCATTTATCATCCAAACTTATTCTTTCACTCACAACTAGTAAGTAAAGTACACCCATGGCTTAATTATTGAGTATTGTATAATTATTTCTTAAAAAAAAAGTATTGTATAATTATTACCTTCTTTATACCTAAATGTCTGTATTATTAACAATAGTTTTACCTTAATATGAGTGCGATGACTATACTGAATTTAGCTTGGTTATTACTCTATATTTCATCGTGCACTTAATTACAAGGGTTAAATGCACTAGTGCTCCTTGTACTTTACAACATTCTAGCATTAGTCTCTGATTTAAAAGTAAAAATTTGGGTTCAAAATACGCTGTTTTTGTTTGCCCGTGGTCATTCCGTTAACGACTGTTAAAAAAGCAGCCGTTAACGGACCATGTGCAAATCACGTGAGATTTTAAGGGGGCAAATTGGTAACTTCCCTCCAGGTTGTCTTCCCCCTTCCTCTTCCACAGTTTAACATGCTCATGTCGTTCCTTCATCTTCTCCAGCAATGCCGCTCCCATCCTTTGCCGACTCGTTTGACAATTAACGATTACACCTCCCCTTTCTCTCTCTTCCGTACTGAAATCATTCGTCGCGAGCTGAGATCTCAAATCCCAGATTCAACAATGATGACAACACCGGCAACATTATGGTGGCGTGTGGAAGCTCTGTTGGCGGCAGTTCTTACACCGCCGATGTCGTCTTGGTGGGGCGTAGCCACCTACGGTGCTCGTTTGCGCCGCTCTGTGCTCATTTTCTTTGCCCAGATGCAGAACATAATATTCTAGCAATCACCTGCGGTGCATGTCCGAAAAGCAATCGACCTTTTCCTTAATTTCCAAACTACATTGCCAGACCTTACACCCCGAACTTGATGTTTCCCAATACTCCGGCAGGTCCACTGTGTGACCTGGAAGCCATTAACAAATTATGAGTTGAAACCCACCTCAATTTTGTAGCTAGTATTGCAGAATCAAGGTCAACACCAAATATTTCATTGTGACCAATCTCTGCAACCAGGCGAAAATTTCCCTGAAGATCATAAACCATAATCGAGTTTGAATTCCTACGGCCCGACTCAAAACTAGTGAATAGAAACTCAGGGGATGACCCAATTGCTTGAACTGTTGAGCTAGATTTAGTTACATTCTCCCAATTAAACGTCTCCCTAACAAAACCCTTATCAAGATCAATAATTTGCAGCCCGGAAAAATCCGTGGCGTCGGCTGCCACAACCTTTGATGACAAATCTAAAAGAGAATCAATAGTTGTGAATTGGGTCAAAATCGTTGATTTTGTTGTAAAGACCAATCAAAAGATGTAATCTTGCTACTGTCCAGAGGGAGAGAGAATGCGATCAAAGGACCAATTTGCCCCCTTAAAATCTCACGTGATTTGCACATGGTCCATTAACGACTGCTTTTTAATTGCCGTTAACGGAAGAACCACGGGCGAACAAAAACAGCGTACTTTGGACCCAAATTTTTACTTTTTAAAATCCGGGACTAATGCTAGAATGTTGTAAAGTACAGGGACCACTGGTGCATTTAACCCTAATTACAATGACATAATACGGAGATTAATGGTATTTATGAAAATTAGCAATTACAATTGCTTAAAATTAACTACCTAAATTTTTCAGAAAAGTTAAAAAAAAGGGTGTTTATTTAGGAGAGAATTATTCAGTACAACGGTCACGTCATGTCACTAGGATTATCCGGTGTGACGAACCAATTATATTTTGATTTTTATAAATTGCTTTTGGAGTTTTAATGCTGATCTTTGCACTCCAATAAGTACCAAATCTAAAATTTTAATTATAAGAAAATATATTATACTTTTTGCAAGATGTGAAATAAATAAATAAGAGGGCTGTGGAAATAGTCATTGAGGATTGTGGAAGCATCTCATGAGTCATGAGTTTACAGGGCATGGGGACCAAACCACATGAAAAATTATGGAACGGCAATGATGACTGTTTGAAGAAAGAATTTGACCTCGTTCAGATTTGTTTAATTTAAGGTGCATTAATTAGCATTATTTATGAAACCATGTGATTGATTAAATTCATATCAACACATGATTACCTTCTAATTCTATTCTAAGTTCTAACTCTAACCGTAGTTTTCAGACACTTTCTAAATTTAAAGCCGGCTAACATGCTCAAGTTTTAAATGGTATATATGTTGTAAATTTATTATTTGGGCTATACTCTTAGCATTATTACAATTTTCAGTTAAGGTACTAGTCCATAATACATGGCAGTAAACATAATGTATAAGTAAATGAAAGTGGGTTGTTTAATTGCAAAATTTGAAAGGGAATTCAAATATTCTATCTCACCTTATGTTACACTTACTATGCCATTGAATCATAGCATTACAGATGTCCTTGTAAAAAATTGTAAACCAAAGTCGGTTAATATAATTACACGTATAAGATTAAGATTTAATGGAACAGATAGTGTGATAGAGGCGTGATAAAAGATTTAAAGCCCTAATGGGTAGCATAACCTCCTAATCTTTCAGTAATTATACCTTTATACAAACTTGCATTTACAGTTTTTAGTGCACATATATTGATATTCTGATTATTCTCCAATCATTTAAATTTTGAAATTTGGAGTCTAATGCTAATTTCTTCTTTGTTTAACAGTAATTGTCACAATTAAAAGTGAATAAGTTAAATCTTTTGGGATTCAAATCACTTCCTTTTCAGATTGCTCAACATTTTCAAATCTATAACTCATAGGTTACTAAAGAGTCAAACCTGACGATTCAATCTTCCCAAAAGTGGAAATCCATCAATCTAATCCATCAATCTAATCTGATCTGAGGAATCTTAAAATTTTAAAAAATAAAATACGTACTTAAAAAATGTTACTGTTGTCTGTTGACAGTGCAAGCAACTCTTTGAGTTACACAAATTCTTACGTCTGCGTTTCAAAATTAACATTGTTTTATGTTTTAAATACCATAAACGAAAAAAATTGTATCCCCTCTATTTCAATATAAGTACAGTCTTCAGTTTTATTTTGAAACGTTCCAAAATAACTGTCACTTTTTTAATGTTTAAAAAGATTCACTGAATAATTATTTATAATGTATCCTTATTGATTGTGAGATACTTCTTTCGTTGTAGGTAAATAGTCAATTTTTCATTTTAAAACTTAATATATGACTATATTAAATCAAAATATTACCTATTTTACTTAAGATTTAGAAACTAAAGTTTCATTAACTGATAAGTACATTAAGAATATTATATATTTCAGCTTTCATAACTTTATAAAAATAAATAAATCTATATAAATTATTGGTCAAATTTTAATTAAGTTGATCCAAAAAAATTAAAAAATAAACTTTTGCCTGGAACAGAGGGAGTAGTAAAGAAGAGGGTTTCATTAATTTGACACTACTAATGAATACATTAAGGATATTAAAGAAAATATATATGGAATCAACTATTTTTTAAAACTCGGATGAATTAATAAGAGACACTTATTTTGGAATGGAAGAAGAACTTATTTTATATAAAAAAAATATTGGAAGGAGATTAATACATAATTATTACTCCATCCGTTTTACTCAAAGAGTTCACGTTTGAAAAGTCTAATTATTAAAGGATATATGAGTGTCATTGGATTTAATCATAATTACAAAAATACTTAAGGAAAACCAAATGATTACAACACAAGTGGAGGGTAAAGATGAAAGATTATTAAAATTGTAAGCATATTTTTTTTAAAGTGAACTCTTTAAGTGAAACATCCAAAAATAATATAGAGGACTCTTTGCCTGAAACGGAAGGAGTATATATTAATACGCAATCATTTGTATAGAAGTGTAAAATTGCGTGTGCATAGTTATTAATCTAATTTATTATTCTAATGTTTAGTTGAAAATTGTTTTTGTGCCTCTCAACTTAATTTAAAATGCAGCTTATTTGTAAAAATTATGTTTCAATGCTGCGGTAGAAAAAATTGCGGTTTCAAAACGCATCTGCGTTTTAAAACGCTGGAATTCCCAGCTTTTTCCCAAAACGCAGGTTTTAAAACATTGCTAGGAAAAAATTGTGTATTAAAGTGATATCCCAAACGCATTTATATAAGAAAAGACCTGCATTTTTAAAACACTATATTTTTTAAAACGCTGCGTTTTATAAACGCAACACCAAACGGACTTTTAGTATATAATAAGTGATAAGAAACCATGAACTATTAACAATATTGACTCATTAAACATTAATGTGTATAATTGTATAATACCCAATTCTATTGATTAATAAATGAGTATTATTCGGATATACCCAATAAACTTGATTACCTTTTATAAATGAAAAATGATATAAAGATAATATATTTAAAAAATACTTGAAAGTGGTATCTTAGAGAACACTTTATGCATTAAAGTATTGTACATTATAATACATTAAAGCATTTTTTGTGTAATTCTTTACAAAATACAAATGTGTGTGTGTAAGTGTGTGTGTGTGTGTGAGAGAGAGATTAACGTGAACTAGTGTATGTAGGAGTAACTGCTTTGTACGTGTAATGTGTGTGTAGGGTAGATTGTGTTGTGTGTTTTTTGCATGGGTAAACAACAAATAAATTAAAAATAGTGGTGTGAATGATACTAACATGTAGGAGTGTAGGTGTTAAATTGTAGTGAGAGGAAGAATGCGGAGGATTACTTGGAATAGAAAACTCATTCTTCCCAAATAATTATCTTGTTTAAATTTTTTGAGTCAAATTAACTATTTTTAATATAAAAATTTAACATTTTTTTCCTTTTCAAAATCATATAACACATAATTTGTAGTTTTATAAAAGAAATACGAATTATGTGTTTTATGTTTTTGACGAAAATAAAAATATATGTTAAATTTTTATTTAAAAAATCAATTTGACTCCAAAAAAGTTAAGCAGGGTAATAATTTATGAATAGATGAGATGATTATTTATTTATATTAACTTTTTATTTATTGCTGTAGTTAGCACAATTTCTAATTTTATTTTGATCACATATACAACGTTCGCATGTGTGCTTTGCTGGGCAGGGGGTGGGGAGAAGGGCGAGTAGGAAGAAGAAAGGTACTTGGGCACAAGAAGGTTGCCCATTAAAAGGAAGCCACCAATAGTAATTTTTAAATCAATATTACTCCTTCCGTTTTAATGAGTCTATTATATTATTTTTAAATATTTCATGTAAATGGTTCACTTTCAAAAAATTATGCTTACAATTTTCATAATCTTTCATCTTTACCCTCCACTTAAGTTGTAATTATCTTTGTTGTGCTCAAGTATTTTTGTAATTATAATAAAATTTAATGACACTAATATGTCCTTTAACAATTAGATTTTTCAAACGTAGACTATTTGGGTGGAACGGAGGAATTAATATTATTATTGCAAAACTTATTGAATAACTGGGTTAAAATCCAAAAACACCCTTATATGAGTTTTAAATAGATTAATCCAATAAGTCATTTTTAATGTGTATAATGGATAGGCAATTGGAATTGGTAAAAAAATTGCCACCCCTAGTCCGAAGAGAGTCGGAACTCAAACTTTGGGTAATTTATTTATTATAATTATTTACTCCCACCTTTTCATGTAAATAGTTTATTTTTAAATTTTTTGAGTTAATTTAACTAAAGTTTGACCGATAATTTATATAAATTTAGTTATTTTTACAAAATTATAAAATTTGTAATACATAATATTTTAAAGGTAATTTTTAATTAAGTAAATTTTATTTCTTAAATTATAAATAAAGTATGTATAATTTTAATTTAATTTAATTACATATTGATTTTTAAAAAAAAATTAGCTCTTGACTGGAAAGTACGGAGTAAATTTAAAGGAGCCTACTTCAGCTTTTTTATGTTTCACAGGCTACACTCTCTCTCAACCACAAAGGTAAGTGTTACTGAAACCAGCTCCATAGATTGAGCCTAGTGGACCCTTGCCAAAGCCATTGGTTCGTACAATGGCGCCTTAAATCGATCGGTGGGTTCAACCTTTCTTCCATTAGAACGAAATGATGAAAACTGAGAGGAAAGATCAGAAAAAGACACGTGGTCCCCATCCACCACACGTTTCCGTGTAGAGGTGCGATGCTGTCTGTCTTAATTTTCACTCTCAAATAGAGATAGAGAACCAGGGGCGGGGACCAACGTCAGTCAGAGGCTCTCGCTATCCGGCTTACAGTGTACAGAATCGATACGACACGTGGATGAGTAAAGCGATGGCTTTCTCCCCATAACCCGTGTTTTTAGCTCCTATAATTTAGAGAAAACACCCTCCCCCTTTGTCGGCGTAACAAAAATTACAGAACGGAAATAAAGGGGCTGTTACTACTTTTCCTTGAAAAATGGAGGACTTTCTTGACAAACCAACAAAACTAATGCAGTGTATATACCAACAAAAATTAAATAAAAAAAAAACGACAAAGGCTGCTAATAGAAAATAGAAAAGGAATACAGAGACTTAAAGTGAGTTGACAAATATGCCCTATATCATTCTTATAACACCATTGAAGTCCTCTACCAGAACCACAGTGGCACAGTCCCACACCATTCAACATGATCGATCTATGATGATGGATGTATGTCTCTTGTGTTTGGTTCCACTATTTTACATTCGGATTCCAAATTATTACTATCCCATTATATATTGTCATCACTAGGACTATAAAATTAGTCATTTATTCCATTTTGGGTTTATGTTCTGTTCAATAAATGAAACTAGTTAATACCCGTCTTATGACGGAAAAATTCAAAAATAATGTATTTCATATTTTAGTATAATTACATAGATTCATATATACCAAAAAATTTAAAAATATATATATATATATTAATGCGTATTTATTTCAGATCGAGAGATAACTAATCCATTGGACATATTGTTTATTTAAAGAAATACATATAATATATTTTGGGAAAAGCTATTTTCACTATAATTTTTGCTAATCAACTACATTATTAATTATTACATTAAACAAATATATGTTTAGACAAAAATACTCTTAATTACTTGCCCATATTAAGTTTACTAACAAAGTTATTTTTCTAATTACTTTTCAATATTATTTTCTTATTTAAAACATATTGAATGATCTTTGATTAGCGTTCACATAAATGACATAACTACTTTTTTTATTTTATTTTAAATGTTTAATTAATTAAGCTCGTGTCAAGTTGCATAATAGATCGACAAAAGTCAAATAGTAATTAAAAAAATTACTGATAAAAAAAAGATTTTACAGATTTAGGATAAGCTTAAAGTTAATTAGAAAAGTTACACGGATAAACCTAACTGTTAGAAATAAATTATAGGTAAAAAAAAAAAGATTATATAAATTTAGTATAAGGTTAAAGTCAATTAGAAAAGTTACGGAGTTAAACTTAGCTTTTAGACGAAAAAAGTTTTTACGTAAAGCAGTCATGTGGAGGAAACATTAATTTTTGTTTTAGTTATTATTAATAGATGTTCGCTTGAGAATGACTTTCAAGCTTATCATATGAGATTATTAAGTCCAACTAGTAAATAAATATAAGCTACTTGAGCTCATCTAAATTAGAAACTAAGAGCATCTCTAATGCTATCATCTAATTTTTTCTATATGATATGTTTAAACAAGAAGACGTCTTTCGTATGTGGCAAAAAATTTAAAAGATAAAAAAGTCCTATTTTTAAACGTGCTCCAATGCAAGACTCCATTTAGAATATTTTTTTCAGACGTGCCAGTTTTTTATAATTAATTACAAAAAATAAAAATTAAAAATTACTTCATAATGTAACTGATTGACGGTAAAAAATAAATATAAAAACTGATGGTAATGATGTGGATAGAAAGACATCCTCTAGGTGATCCTCTAGAAGTAGAGGATTTCTTCCCAACTAAATGACACCTCATGTCCAACTCAGCATAAGAAGTTTGCATTTGAGAAGATAGTTTTGAGAAAAATCTATTTGTCCTATGTGTTTAGCATTTTTTACTAAATAGATGATTGAATTGGTGAAGCTCTAAGTAACTCGTTAGCTACTAGGCCAATGTCAGATTTTTCTCAATTCGTGTTCATCTTATCAGCCGTATATTATGTAGCCCTAACAAACTAAATCTAATAAAATAAGAGTTCGGTGGACTCATTTCCGGTCCTAGTAAAAAACCTAATGCTTAAAGTTATTGGGAATCTAAAAACCTTCATTTTGTATATGAAGAGGTACTAGAGAGTCTTTTAATATTTTATAACTCACCTAACACCTAGTGTCGACGACTTAAGAGGAACAAGTCCCACCAAGGCGGCACTTCTACCTGTAGCTCGCTCACCTAAGTGGCCGACTTGCCCCTTGGGCCAACCTCGCCAAGGTACCACTATGTTGGCGACCTGGTGAGAATACGATCAATCGTGAATTCAAATGAAAGCATACTTTAAACTCGACATATATCCATGTGGTTTTCTTTTACTGTCTCGTAACATATGACGATAAGTACTACTTAAACTTGCCTGAACCACACCTACACCACCTAATCACCGTCATCCCCAATGGTCGTGGTGTACGGACAAGCTCCCACTAGTTCACCTAGAAGACCAAATGTAACCTTGTTCCCCTACCTTTGACTATTATAACTACCTTAGCTTGGTAAGTCTCTCTCTCTAGACACTATTCGTACACACCTGTTCCTTTTCTTTTTTCCCAAGCTCTTTCCCTTTCTTTTCATTATCTATGTTTGAGCTCACACCAAATAGTCTTGCGGGATCTACTCTCCGTTCTTCGACCGTATGATAATGTTAGCCGGTGGATACTTACTTTTACGTTGAAGGGTTTGAGTCGGGACAACTTTTCGGCTCTGGCTCATGGTGTTGTTTCCTTGTTTTTGTTCTCGTAGCTAGAAGTCCAAAGCAATAATTGAAGATTGTACCATGTCCCTACAATTCAATTCTATGATAATAAATGTCAAAATAATTCAACATGTATTCACAAGTGGTGTAATTAGATAGCCAAGGACTAGCACTTTCTGAGCTTCAACAAGTGGCATTAAGTCTTAGGATAGAAGTATAGCTGCAATACTAATGTGTAGTTTGTTTAATTGGTGACAACCCCAAAACTACATTTGACTGCGCAATTTGGCGAAAATCAAGTTACATACTAGTTTGCTTTAAGTATGATCCAATGACTGAATTAAGAAAATTTCAGTTTTAAATTTTTGTTTTTGTTATGGAAGAAGATACATTTTATCCTTCTAAAAATGATTTTCATGAAATTCTGATAAATTCAAAATGAGATTACTTTGAACAAACTTTCTCCAAACACATTTCAACCTTTTGATAGAAGAGTCTGTGAGGGTAACTAAGAAAATGTTCAGTTAATATGTGCTCTAAAAGCAAATAATTTTATACTTCTATATAGAAGAAAAAAATGAATTGAAAATGAAAAGGGTGGTGAAATAAATGCAAAAAGTTACTCAACAAGAGAAAAACACAGTTTATTTCTTAACTTAGCGTTTTGATGTTGCGGTGCGTATTCTAAACACAATTGCGTTTTTAAACGTTGAAATTTCTGTTTTTTTCCTGAAATGCAGATTTTAAAACGCTTTTGAAAAATAAAAAAGCTGCATTAATTTTTTTTTTCCAAACGCGTTTATAAAGAAAAATATTGTTTTAAAAATTAACATTTTCAATTATCTGATTTAAAAAAAGTATTTTGAAAACGCTATACTAACCGGCCTCTACATGCGTATAGTGATCATCCAGATTAGGATTTTGTTGGTAAAATGTTACATCAAGAATTAATTGAGGGTTCTATTTGAGGATTACGATTAAACATGGACTTTAATTAGTGAGTTGATATCTATTGACTCCCAATTGTCTGTTTCATAGTTTCATGGATAACAACACCTCCAATCACCTATATAGTGGAGTATATTAAATCTTTTTTATATTATATTAACAAATTCTGGAGGGTAAAGTGCAAATTAAAAAAAAAAAAATTTGTTGGGTATAGACATGGCCCTAGTCCAGGCGCATGTTCAATTTTTTTTTGCAAAAATGTACATATTGCAAAAATATACATTATAACAGACGAGGATAAGTTAATAATTTTGACGGGAGGGGGGGGGCTGCATTTAGCGTATAGAAGATTGCGTTTAGCACCTATGTATAAGATAAGTCAATCCCATTACGACATAAATTTGTCAACCATCTTTGTCCACTAATGTTTTTTCCCTTCCAAAATGACTAGCGTAATTTCGCTATATATATAAATTGATTTGTGTACCTTTTTTTTTTTTAAATATTGACATGCGCACTTTCAAATTCATTAACAAATCTCTCTAAAACTCCAATGTTGTCTATCTCTTCTAATAGAAATGCTGACATGACATTTGTGAGACTTAAATTTAAGGGTGAATGACGGGCAGGTCCCTTTTTCAATATTTGTAATCGCTCCAGTTCACTCATTTTTTTTTTAAATCAGAAAAAAGTATTTTTAAGACAAAAAGACGATTATGTCATTAATGAAAAAAACACGCACGCATCAGTAACCCAAAGGCATCGCGATGCACATCAGTAAAAACACGCGCACATCAATGATTTGAGTTCCTTGCATTGGGGCATTGCGATGCAACGATACACAATTGGGTTAAAAAAAATTGGGCATCGCGATGAAAATAAAGATATTCAAAATGCAAGTATTTTGTAAATAAAGGTTTCGTAGAGAGAGAAAGAATGGGTTTTACAGTGGTGGATTTTCATCACATAGTGTAGGGATTTAAAGAATTATCTTTGTGAGTTAAAAAAAACGAAAGAATTAAAGAAATGTTACAGATGAAAACACACACACCAGTTCTTATTCTGCCATCATCACTAGGATCACCAGGACTTCCTCCACTACCACCAGCAAGACCCTTTTCTATCTCTATCATTCTCTCTCTTTCTTGAATGTCAAAATTCTGGGAAATGGTGAAAAAATGGAAAGACAAGGCAATTTATACAAATTTGGACGCAAGCATTGAAGGCATCGCGATGAGTAACCCAAGGCATCGCGATGAGTAACCCAAGGAATCAGGCTGAAAAAATGAAAATGTCAAGCTGCAGGGGGCAAAATGAAACTTTTGAGTGTCGCACCTTGCCTTAGCGAGGTGGGTGACTCTAAGTTTCCTCTCTGTTCAATCTCTCTCTCTCTCTCTCTCTCTCTCTCTATCTCAATATATATTTCCAAGGTTTCCTTCACGCCATTATCTGTTTAATTTTCTTTTATGTGCATTGCAGATAGAACCAGAATCACAGACCCAGCTCTTAGATGTTACCATGAATGTAGCCGGAGTCCTATTGGTTCGAGTTCTTGGGGCAAGTGGGTTCGATGGTGTTTTTGCTGTCACATTGGGGGATTCAAGCACCAATCCGGCCAAAGTATGGAGTTCACACAATGTTTTGGCCTTGCTAGTAAGAGAAGATCCTCGTGGCGTTTCTATAGAAAACAGTGATCCACGGACCACGAAAATCACGGCAGGCATTTCTTCTGTTCAGATTGTGTAAGCTAATTTTGTGAAAGTAAATAGATAAAATATGATTCATTTGAGTCGAAAATAAGGTATATATGAGGACACTTGCAAGACAAACACTAATCAGTTGTATTGCGATTCTAAATTCGTTGCTGCATCGTGATTCTAATTAGGGCATCGACCTTGGCATCCATTACCACTTTGCCAGTGACGAGAAAAAAGATAAACAAAAGCAGCAGTGAAGAATAAAAGTTGAAACTTGAAATCCATTGCCACTTTGCCAGTGGTTGACATCTTCAGAACGAGCACTAATACTTATTTCTATAGGCAGGTCCATATGTGTGTGTGTGTGAGAGAGAGAGAGAGAGAGAGAGAGAGAGAGAGAGAGAGAGAGAGAGAGTGCTATCTCAAAAAAGAAAGGTAATTAAAGTACAGAGCTTCTTTATGATATATATTTTTGAAAGTTTTCAAAGTGTAAACATGGTGTTTACAACTGAGTTTCAACGAGTTTTACGTTGCATAGGGGCATTTTATGAACAATATTTTGAAACTGCCTTTTAGTGGTTTAAAAAAGAAAGGTGGATTGAAGAGAAAAAAAGTTTAAGAAAGTAGACCGGCCAGTAATTTCTTGTAAATTTAACCTAACTAGTAAAACGATTGTCCTACGGACCGGATAATTTAAAAATTAAGGAGTCGTTTGGTAGTCGGGATTAAGGTCGGATATAATTAATAAGCCAAATTGTAGGATGTTTGGTACACGATAGGCAGTCGGGACTATTAGTTATCCGGATAAGGTACTTATTCTCTCACTAATAATACCATGGGAGAAGGTGGTATTCACTAAAAAAAATACGTGATTAACATTTTTAATTCTAAAATTACCTTCTATATATAAGTAGAGATTAATAACGAGGGCACTAATAACACCGGAATTAATAATAATGCTTATTCTTGCCTAATTGTCAAACAACCCCTAAATATTTTTATATTTTGGTATATACTGAATGTTAATAGAATTAATTACAGAAATCGCACCTATCTAGAATTAATGAGATTATTATGCACTCGTTAATACCTAAAGCACCGACAAAAAATTACTATGCATTTGTTAACATCTAAAGTATCCCAAAATCACCTGAACTATAATAAAGAAAAGATAAATGCAAATACACTTTTATCAAACTTAATTAACTAAAAAAATAGCCCAAATATTTTTTACAAAATTTAAAAATAAAAAACATAAAGAGTTGCACAAAGTCTATTCAAGAACTCGGATTGTTATATGTTACTTAGATACAATAATATATTTTCTTTAACATTAACATATTAACCTATAGACGATTTCCCTCCTCCCCCCTTCAAATAGAAAAAAGAAAAAGAAAAAGAATAACTCATTAAAGATAGGGTTAAATGAATCAATGGTTCCTCTACTATGGAAAAGTCTGAAGACTAACAAGTGCGTAGATTAGTTAGTTAGGGGACTATTCTAGTTTAACAATAAATCTCGGGTTTGAGTTCTATGAGAACGTAACTGTGTTTAAATTTTGTTGGGAGAGCTTCTACCACTTGTGATACTATATGGCTTGGGGGATTAGTCTTGGGCTTTCAGCCTAGTGACACCTTTGGAAAACAAAAAAGAAAAAACTAAAATAAAAAAGTTTGAAGAAAATTCGTGTACTATGAAAATGCACGTCATTGACCAAAATAGGGATTTTTGCACATCAGAAGTCTGTGCGTTGGATGCCGTTAGAGTCTGGTTCGTTAAGTGATTAGATGAGCTGGATGAAGTTGTACAAATTGAAGGTTTAACGTATTTAATTTTCACAAAACTTTTTTTTTTAGAAATTAGTAATTTAAAAAATATTTATTTTTAAATTACTAATTTCTTTAAAAAATTGGTATAAAAACTTTCAATTATTTTCTTTTCAAACAGATATTTATTTCATAGGGAGGCTCGGAGTAACTAATACCAGTTCCACGATTTGTGAGAATTGAATCCACTGGACAGTATTTGTGAAGACTATTACGCCAATAACCTACCTTCCCTTAGTTCTTAATTACCTGGTGTAGGTGAGGCCAATCGAATCTAACTAGCACCAATAATTTCCTCCTTCTAAAACAATTTTTGTTATGAATCATATATCAGTCTTAATTTTAATTATATAAGAAATTTTTTTAGAAAAAACGTTTATATTTTTTGTAAGATGGATCTCCCTGACCCGATCCACGGTATGTTGGTGGGCTGAGCTGTGAATGAGTGAGGTTTCGTCTTACGAATTAAAATCTATAAGACGGTTTTATAGGAAACCTACCTATCAAATAATGAGTATAAAAATGTATGAATGAAAGGGGACATTAAGCCTGAAACTACATAGGACTATTTGTTATGTTTTGATTGATTCAATGGATAAGGAACCTTGTTGGCCAATTTTTACTCATTGAAATCAACATCTGTTACCAACTACAAGCTTGATTAACTAATTAATAATATTATGAACTTAGGATTAAGAAATTTAAACTGATTATTGTAAGAACTCAAACTCAATTAGATTTTAGAAAAGCTAATAAACAAACCTAATTATGTAATTAGTGATTGATCTTAGCTGGCACGTAATTAGATTTGTTTTCTTTGAAATATAATACTAAAAGTTTATAATTAAAGTAACTGGAAATTAGACAAAAGGGGTTGGTGAAAGAGGAAAAGGTGGAGATGGATTATATATTGAGGTGTAAACTAATTAAGGTTAGTAGAGATTTATAAAATTAATGCCAGCATGAATGGAGGCATTATTATTAAATGGTAGAATCATACATATGAAGACTTTTTAGGCATAGATAGATAATTAGGTGATTGATCTATGTATTACCATATTTATTTATATGATGAAGGGAGGTTTGATTGTCTTAAACAACCGAAAGCAACTAGTACAATAGAATAACATCTATTCTATTGGTTTTGTAATTTCATGATACATTGAAACCGTCGATCGGTTGGTAGATGTCATTGCTTGTAGGCAATATTGGTGATGTTGGTTTTGTGATTTTAAGTGTTTTTATTTTATTTTAATTGATTGGATTGATTGAAGAAAGCAACACAGAGATAGAGAGAGCTAGCTGGTGGAACCAAAGAGAGAAAGTCTAAAAATCACAAAACCAAAATTACTAAATCGCAATAGTGAACAAACCCTAAACACTAAGAGCTCGTTTGGTGAAGCATTTTCAAACGCTAATTTTTTTAAAACATAGTTTTTTTTCTTTAAAATCGGGTTTGAGATACTATATCAAAACGCAATTTTTTCCCCAGCTTTTGCGTATTAAAATCTGCGTTTTGAGGAAAAGCTAGAAATTTCAGTGTTTTAAAACGCAATTTTTTCTACCGAAGCATTGAAACGCTAAATTACGGAATAAGCTGCGTTTTGGAAACATGCTCTAAGTATCAATCAGTCTTAGCAACACATTAGAAAAATGCACTTGTGCTATAACATAAATTATAAACAACAATTATAAAAACAAACAAAAAAGGACATCCAAGCTGATGAGGCCTAATCCTAACAACCCTAATTTTTAAAAATCAATTACATAAAGATATAACATAAAACAAATTAGGAATCTAAGATGATGCGGTCTAATCCTAGCAACCATCAATTATTAAATGAAATACGTAAGGCTGCATACTTAATAAAATATATTAATCTAACATAGTGATTCTTCAATTTTGCTCCAAGAATATTTAGTTACATTCCATCTTTTTGTACTAACAATAAATTCATATCAAGAGTGTAACTGATTTTCCTTTATGTAGAGTGCAATTGATTTCTCTTTCCACTGCAGTTGAAAGAAAGAAATGTAAAGTGAAAATGAACACAGAAAGCATAATGGCTAAAAACTTTCTGTAAATTGCACTATCAACTTGATATTTCAATATCATCAAATGAAGGCGAAGCAAGGGTACTATCCCATTCGTTTATTAAAAGCAGATTCTTTTTGTTTTACGAAAAATATTCTATAATTTTTTTAGTATTTAGTAGTGTCAGGAAAATAAGTGAAGAGTAGTGCTACGCACACACAATTCATCCACATGTTTGATTTATATCATGCTTTAAGTGTTGTACATTTTGATCAGTGTTCAACACGTTAAAATATGATGTACATACATTTTGTGGATAAAATTAAAGGCAACATGCATTTTCAAACATGCATATATCCCTATGGAATTGGAAGTGGAGAGGGACGCGCGCATGTTTAATTATTAAATCAAAGATTAATGATATTTTGCGTCCTCACAGAAAAGGTGGAGAGGGAGTGGTAATAATAATGATTGCCAAAATGGATGCCTCAATTACAATACTTTGGTGCAAAATTTTCAACCCTTTTGCTTTGATAGTACGAAAGCATATTATGGGCAAAAAGGGAATATAATCGATTGAAAGAGCAAAAAATGAAAAAGAGAGGGGTATGGGACCCACATAACTTTGTTACTCCACGAGACAGCTTTAGTTGCACCTGCCATTCTCTTTTCTTTTGTAGCATAAGGCATATGGTAATGTTATGGGTATTTAAAAAGTATTAAATTTTTTTGTACTAAATAATATGTTAGCTGATGTGGTATAAAAAATAAAATTAAAAATTATAATTAATGTATCACATCAGCTGCTACATCATTTGATACAAAAAATTTGATACTCTTTAAGTACCTATAGCATTCCTCTAAGGCATAAGCAAAGTCTATTTCTTTTTTTCTTCCTTGGATTCGTTTTGCCCTTTTGTAGTAAGTCTATCCTTAAATTAAATCCCCTCCCGTTGTCATATCACAGTCACAACTTAAGTTTTGTTATAGTACTACTTGCTCTTGTTTTTCGCAATTACCATTCATTAGTCAATGCTTATAAGTGAACTGAGAATGACAAATACAAGCAGCAAATTAATTAATAAGGGAATATATTAGACTGATTACTTTTTTCCTTGGTTTATGAGTTTTGATATATCAATATGGAATTAAACTGTTAAGGGAATTGATTCTCCATCTTTTTATTTATGATCATACTGATACACAATACAAGCTAAGAGGAGGAGTGACGAATAAAAGATAATTTGATCCTTTAAACAAAACATTTCGATTTAGAGTAAATAAGCAAAATACACCAGCGAACATACAGACTCGAAATGACAGCAAATTACAAAACTATACCGCGAGATCATGCACTATTAGTTCTACATGCTGTAAATATATTGTTTTACAATATTTGTATAACAATTAAAGACATTTTTGAATCAAACAAACCAATACACGTAAAGAGGAATTAGGAGAACGAGTGTACATCAGACAAGTCCTTTATTTATATGTATGTATCATTTTATTCAATCCATGCTTAAACGTGTTAGCCATCTTGTTTGCACAAGAAAAATGCATGGTACGAGCAAGTTATTGCATCATTGCTAACAATAATATATACTTTTCAATATGTAATTAACTAGCATTTGATCCTAACATATTCGATGTGAGTAAATCGTACGTTCATTAATTTGTAGAGAAACTGAAATATACATGTGAATGATAAGACATGAACCTTTCCAAGTATATGCGATCGAGTAGAGTAGGAGATTATTATTTTTGTTAACTCATATTGTTGCTGTGTCTGTGGTTGAAAGTGCCGACACTTAAATCTCGGGGACACATTCATTAGTAGTAGACCCAAATGAGATCAAATATTTGGATTTTTCCAGCCACATCACAGTGCATCACTATAAATATCACTCGAAGCAGATCTGGTATATATTGTTAGAATTAAATAGGATTTTTCCAGCCACATCACAGTGCATCACTATAGTAGTATATATATAATTTACTTTAATTTTGGGTTGAATGTAACAAAATGAAAACACATATTTAACCAAAATATTCTCTCTATCACCCAAAAATAGTGTGTCTTTCTTTTTTTGTTTGTCCCAAAAAACTTTCATTATTTTTCAAAGTAATTATTTTTCAAGAACATGACATTTCTAATATGCATAAAATTTTTTTTTTTTTTTGCTGCTATGTTGATGCAGATTATAGAGAATATATAAAAACAAAAGTATAATATTAAAAAGTTTAATTTGTCAAATAAAACTATTTGTTAGGACGGAGGGAGTGACAATAATCATAAGAATGATATAAACGAGAGTGAATTTTGCGATAACTTTTCATTATATCGAATTAAATGACAAGAAAAGATTGATGTAGCTGATCTAAATAATTGGGACAGAAGTTGAGTAGAATTCTTGAATTGAATTAAGAATGACCAGGTTGTAATTAATACTCCCTCCGTTCCACTTAAAGAGTCCACGTTTGAAAAGTCTAATAATTAAGGATATATAAAAAATTAAAAACCATTAGAATTAGTCATAATTACAAAAATATTTGAACATAGTTAATATATTTATATCACACGTGGAGGTAAAGTTGAAAGTCTTAGGAAGATTGTAAACATAATTTTTAAAGTGAACTCTTTGAGTGAAACATCTCAAAATAGTATAATGACTCTTCACATGCAATGGAGGGAGTACTAGTGAATGAAGTTACATTCCAACAATGTAAACACGTTCAAAAAATAAAAAAAATCAAATCAAATCAAATCCACGCAAACAACCACTTATACATTGCATAAAGTTATAAACACAGAAGGACGAGAGTGAGGATGATTTTCGTAACAAGATTTAGCACTTGGGATATATCAAAGTTTACAAAAGGTGTACTCCCTTCTTCCAAAAAAAAATAGTCTTATTTTTTAAAATAAATAAAATTAAAATGTAATTTTTTGATAGTACAAGTATATAAAATTACAATTTTAAAAAGTTTTTCGTTAAATGTGATTATTTTTTTAGTACAAAGGAAGTAATAAATTGATGAGCGCAACTATAAACACAGTCCAAGGACTCGGGACTTTGTTGCCGCCTCGGGAAAAACATACTATCAAAAATGTTGAAATGAGATGATTAGAACTTATTTGAGCTTTGCTTTGTTGTTTACTTGCAAAATATATTGCTTTAACAAACCACAACTATCAAGTATATGACCTTTGTTGTGTTAATTAGACCTTTAATTGTCAAAAATCATTCAGTGAGCGTTAAAACCATAAAAAGTGTGCGATGTTGAAAATTTCATAGTTGTCAACATATAATCATACATATCAACATTAGTCATTCGATCAATACCTCCTCCTTGACTTAACACACAAAATTAATCACAAGCCCAAGTAATTTCTTAAGTACATATCCCAGTGATTTAGATGCGGTAATGATGATTAATTACGGTAATCATATACATATTTGGATTCACCGAATATGTGATATATTTGACAACATCGAGTAGGTATCTTGTGAAATCGTCTTAACTCAAATATTTGTTGCCCTAAAAGAAAAAGAAAAAGAGAAATATCATAAACAGATCGCTCTTTGAGTCGAGTGCAAATGAAGTTATACGGCTGTAATTCTTTCTTCTTTTCGATTCTAGCTTTTATGAGTTGGAAATAATTTCAATTTAATTTTAAAGAAAAAACTGGGGAAACTGATCTAGTGGACAAAGTTAGGGCAAGATGCACAATATCCTACTCTTTTTTACCTTTTCGAGTAGTTTTCGTAAGTTGCAATTTTGGAATCCAAAGAAATGAAACCCAGAAATAGTGTTAGTTGGGGGATGTTTTTTTTCCTTCTTCTTGGGGTTATAACCAAAGTCCAAAACAAGCGTGCTTTCGTGAAGTTTGGGCTTTCCTTTTGTTGTTTACTACAGTACGTAGTATACACAATATATAGTGCAACAACAGTTAGTGGACTCTCTCTCTCTCTCTCTCTCTCTCTAATCTTCTATGTACAACTGTACAACACTGCTACTAGCAGCAGTGGCATCATCAGATAAAAAGTGGTTTTGTGGTTCACATGTGCTCTCCACTATCCCCACTAAATTCTACTTCTACAGAAATCTATGCAAAATGTGTGTGTATATATATTTACAGTATACATTCTTCCTAAATTATTTTTTTGTTTGATTTTTTTTATTACATATGATATTTTTTAAATGTAAATTTAATATATATTATTTTATCTTTTTTAAAATCATAAAATACCTAATTTGTAGTATTTTAAAAGTACTACAAATTACGTATTTTATAATTTTAGAAAAAAAATAAATGTCAAATTTACATTTGAAAAATATTATATATAGTAAAAAAAAAAGTTAAATATAACAATAATATAGGAATAGAGAGAATATATAATGGAGATTCAAAAACTTCGGCGGTGAAACGCACACCTAATTTTCGAGCATTTTATTAAATCATTTCATAACGCGGAAAATTGATCCTAAACGTACAAACTGCCTTGCTATTACATGAGAAAGATAAACCTTGATCACTTAGATCCATAAATAAGTAGTTGTAACGAAAATATGACAAAACTATTTGGGAGTATTTTATTTTGAGAATTCATTAAATAAATGAAGTATCGAAAATACCAAACTCCTAAAACAAATATAGGGTGGTCTTTCTTTATGGTTTGGAAAAATACTTTGAAAAAACTTCATTTCTAGAAAATAAAATAAAAAAGTTTAAAAAGTTCAATCTCTAAAAATTAAATCGCTTTCATCCTCGTACTCCTAGCACACCGTGACGCCAAACAATGCCCAATTTATTGGATTATACATTTGGGCCTAACCCAGTTTAATTAAGAAACAGGCAGAAATATATAGGGTGAATTACAGGTCCGGTCCCTTTTTGAATATTTATAATTATTCCAGTTTACCATACTTTTTTAAAAATAAAAAAAATGTACTTTAAGGACAAAAAGACGATTATGCCATTAATCAAATATTTACAGGAGAAATTTCATGAACGCGATGCCTAATTTCATCATAGCGATGCCCAATTGCGATGCCTAATTCCATCATCTCGATGCCTAATTTCATCATGATATAGCCAAATGAAGATTTACCAGAGAAATTTTAGTAAGCAAGATTCATTAGAGAAATTTTAGGACTCGATGCCAAATTACGATGCCTAATTCCATCATGCAACCAAAGGAAGATTTACCGGAGAAATTTTAATAAGTAAGATTGCCTAATTCCATCATCGATGCCTAATTCCATTATCGCGATGCCTAATTTCATCACGATGCAGCTAAAGGAAGATTTACCAAAGAAATTTTAGTAAGTAAGATTCACTAGTGTTTTATTGGAATGGAAACAGAGGCTATCCACAAAAATTAAAATGTTTTTTGCTAGGAGCTATTGGAATGGAAACAGAGATTCACCGGAAAAAATTTAGGAAGAGAGATTCACCAGAGAAATTTTATGAAGAAAGGAAGATTCACCGGAGAAATACTCCCTCCGTCCTGAAATTATTGTCCTGTTTGACTTTTTTTGGTCAAACAGGACATTTTTCAAACGCAAATTTGACGTATATTTTTTTACTTTTTCCAAATCATAAAATATATAATTTCAGGACGGAGGGAGTATTAGGAATAAGTTATCTAAAAGATTGACCGGAGAAATTTTAGGAAGAAAAAAAGATTTACGGGAGAAATTTTAGGAAGAAGCTACTGTATATGTTATTGTGGGGCATTTTAGAAACAATTTTATGAAAGTGCCTTTTAGCGGTTAGTCATTTTAGAAACAATTTTATGAAAGTGTCTTTTAGCAGTTAAAAAAAAAAGTAAACTGGAGAAAATAATTTTTTTTTAAAAATAGATCGGCCACCAATTTTCCAAAATATATATATGATACGTGCCAAATGGGCCCTGTAGTCATGTCAATAACCTTCAATCACTTCCTAATGGTAAGCATGTTTTCTTAACCACCAGCACTGCAATTAATTTTGCCGAGCTTTCTCTCATTGTATTTGTCGGTCACAATTTTTTCATGTAACAAGTTTCACTTGATCTTATATTGACAGATGAAGTAAGACGGGCCTAAGAGACATTTCTCATTATTATCCATCAATTAAGATTGGGCCAAAAAGGAGTAGCGAGTGTGCTCTTAAGCCCAAAACAAATTTATGGTCAATTTGATCATTTCAGAAATTGTACAAGCTTTTGAATTGATAGTTAGTCCAAAGTTTTTATGAATATTATATATCGATCAAGAAATCTATGGAATTGCAAAAAAAAAAAAACTTGGAATCTCATGATGCAGACTACTCTTTGTTCACTTTGATTAAAGGTTCTTCATTTTACAGCTGCTTTAGTCTAGGTTGATGATACTATAGTCACTGGGAATGATGCTCTTGCTATTGAATCTTTGAAGCAGTTTCTGATGCTCAAGTTAGCATAAAAAACCTTATTCATATTAAGTATTGAAATATAAGAGATAAAATTGGTATAAGTTCTATGGATGAATATTTGAAAGTACAAGGAGTAATTCAAGAATTTGTTTTCTTTTTTGAAATTCAGGTAATTTAAATATTCTACTTTGCGGATATATCTCACTTCACATTTTCCTTTGAGTTTCATATATAGCAAACGCCCTGGGCAAGTCCAATCATGCCCCCATCTAATCCACTAGTGATCTATTGACTCAAAAATTTGATTGAAATCTTGTTGGTATCAAATCTAGAAAAAGAGATGAAGAAAATTTGGTATCAATGTCTACTATGAAAGAATAAATCTTTAAGGCTTTGCTTTTGACTTTAAAACATTCTCATCACTTGAAAGCACACTTCCAATTGAAGCTCTACCACTACCACCCTAACTTGTAATCATTTCCCTTTCTTCCTTTCCAATCCTTTAATTTCATTTCCTTATCTCATTTGGAGTAGTACCCCAATCTATTGGAGTACAAAGAATTGATAATGACACACACCCATTTCCAAGTAGTTAGGCACGCCTTCAACAATTATCGACCCATTTTCTATATCGAGCGTTCTTATTAGCAACCACCAAAATTAGCAAAAGAACGAGATCAATAACGAGCCACATCATGCTAGGGTTCCACATTCCCCTATAGTTGGAACGACAATCGGTATAAATTTAAATTAGTTGTATTAACAAAGCTTCACTGACATTTCCTGGTACCGCAATTAGTTGTAGCTGTGCAATTCTACATACAACTACTTAATCAAAAACCTCCATCACTTTTGCAGTAAAACTTGTTAGGCTCAAGGGAACCAACCCGACAGCTAAATTCGTTGATGGCTCGTTTATGACCCTTATGAGATTGGGCTGGGGGCTGTAAGTTGAAGAAATGAAGCCTCTAGCTACTGTCATGGATCAACGATCTATTATGAATCATTGTTTGGGCTCAAACAGCAATACCGGAAATCGATGTGATTCTAAAAGTCTTTTCATCCATATCATGTATTGTCCTTATGATAATAGTAATAAATTTGAAAAATCTTACTCCCTCCGTTCCACTCAAAGAGTTTATATTTGAAAAGTCTAATTATTAAAGGATATATTAGTGTCATTGAAGTTTGTTATAATTACAAAAATACTTAAGTGCAATCAAGATGATTACAACCCAAGTGGAGGGTAAAAATGAAAGATTATGAAAATTGTAAGAATAATTTTTTGAAAGTGGACTCTTTAAGCGAAACGTCCCAAAATAGTATAGTGAACACTTTGCCTGGAACAGAGGGAGTAAAATTTTAATGCCCAATTTAATAGACTCTTTTAAGTTAAATATATTAAAATAGAAACTAAAAAAATTGAACCTTGGAGAGGAACATAGGGAGTATAAGATTTGATAGAAAATTTTTGTGGTATATCAGAGCAACCAATGGTCTCTTTCACATGTGAAGGTCCAACAAATCACGTTTTTGCACAACGAAAAATTAAACTTGCAATAGTGAGGATAAATATAATATGTCCATTTGTTAATTAATTACTCCTATAATTGAAGTATTGTCACCCAATATCTGATTCCATGTGCCAAATTCGTCTTAAGTTATATTCTCTCTCTTCCCTTCCATTAACAATCCACTATTCTATTTTAGAATAAATAGTCAATTTTAAAAAGTTATGCCTATAATCTTTATAATTTTATAACTTTATCTTCCACATGTAATATAAACATATTAATTATATTCAAGCATTTTTATAATTATGCTCAGTTATAATAATATTTATATATTTCTTAATTATTAAAATTTTCAAACGTAGACTCCTAGGTGGAAAAGGGTGAATATTATTCAGAGTTGAACCTCACTTTCAATACCACCAAAAAAACAATTTTCCACTTCAAACCATACATAATTAGAGTCTATTTGGTGTAGTATTTTGAAAACGCAGTGTTTTAAAAATGCAGCGTTTCTTAAACACATATTATTTAAAACGCGATTTTTTTCTTTATAAATGCGTTTGAGATATTATATCAAAACACTGATTTTTATTCTCCACCCTGCGGCTTAGATTTAGCTCCTATCTACTAGAAATTTTATTTATTTATTCATGTTTTAGTACTGTATTGAAAATTGTACTTTCAAAACAAAAATTGGATGTAAAGAAAAAATTGGCAGAATGGCTAGAGATGGTGGAATGAAGTCGTAGAGCTACTTCCAATCATGTACACACACTATAATCTAATCCATTTGTAATGATTGGACAATTTGGTTGAGATTTGGTGTTAAAGTACCATTATTGAAATCTGTAAACTTCTTTTCAATTCCAAGCACTTGCCCTTGCACAAAATAAGCTATACCACCCCCCCCATTTAATTATTCTCTTTCTTGACAAATTTGTTAGTCACGGAGAGTTTTTTAAATTGTTTGTCACAGATCAGGGTTATTAATAGACAATCTGTTTGTGAAAAAGATTTTACATAGTCAACTTTATTATCGCTTCATTTTTCAACTACAACAAGACTTTATTATACATATATATATATATATATATATATATATATAGTAGTAAAATATTGAACGTGATAACTTCATTGTCCTTTGTATTTTGGACTTTATGTTAAATTTACCTTTCTAATTTAATATTCGGTAAGATATTCATTACATTTCCGAATCTACACACATTTTATGTATTTTATTGTGATTACATTTAAATCTTATAAATGTAAAAAATGTTATTTACACTTTACTTTTCAATCAAAGTTGTATGCAATTCATAATTTCACATGTACATAACATTTCTTGTACCGTATAGTGGAGTAATTTTATATCCAATGTGACTTTGAAAAAATAGTCTATTTAAACCAAAAAAAAAAAAAAAAAAAAGTGGAATAATGTAAAACGTACTCCGTACTTTGCGTTTGATTGAGAGATGAGATAGTAAGAGAGAGGCACATGGAGTAAGCGGTTTGTAGAAAGATTGACAATGACACCTACTTCCAAGCAATTAGGATAGCTGGATAGGGCCCAAGAAGGTCAAAATGTCAACAGCTTGTTTTTATTTTCCTGGGGGCACGACACAAGCAATGAAATGAATGCAATCTCTTAGTCATTGTTTTGCCCTTGGTACGCGATGTATCGAAACCGCATTCACCATAAACATTAAACAATGTGTGTTTGTTATGCTCACCTTCTAATATTAGCTGTTTTTATTGGTACCATTTTTATTTCATTTTTTTAAAAAAATAAATTGGTCAACTGTTGAAAATCGCTGGAAATTAATAGTTATGCTAGGTCTCTTGGTGGTGTACCCTCCAAGTCATAATCATATTCTTCAACTAACAAAAAAAATAAAAAAAATAATAAGTAAAAGTCTTGCTGAAAAAATTGGAGGCCCAAAGTTGGGCAGCCTTTTTCCCAAGCCCACACCACGACCAACTCCTTGGTGGCCTGTCCAGCCTCTTTGCGCTAATTCGGAAGCTTCTCCTTCGTTTTCTCTCCTTTGCCTGTTCAACCCCTTTGACCACCGCTTTGGTTCTCTCCCCCCCCACCTGGTGGGATCTTCCAGTAACTCCCCCCTTATATACGCCGCTCTCCCTCTCCTTAGCAATAAAACGCATGCACGCTCTCTCTCAGCAAACGAAATCCAGTGTACTCTCTCCTTCTCACTGTATGTTACTGTGTGAGGTTTTGGTGTGTGAGGTATTTCAGTTTAGTGGTATTTTGGAGTCTTGAACTCCGGTGAGTGTGTGGCGTGGTTGCGGGAAACGTCGCGGTGATCTGGGTTGTCGGAGTTGCAGCCGAAAAACGGGCTTGAGTATTCATCTTGGACAATGCAGTGTTCCACACTTGGGTCACTCCGGTGGACTTGGTCGAGAACGGAAAATCTGAGCCTTGTGCCTAGACGAATTTCTAGGCTTGTGGTGATTTCGGGTTGAGGCCTTGGCCGGTGACACCATTGCGAATAGCTTCTCTCTTTCTTATTCACTATCTTATCTTTTTATTACTATTGTGTTTATTTCTTCCATTGTTTTTGTGATAGGATTGAGATTCCTGAAGATCAAAATCTAGATAATTATCAACTTGTTAGGGATCTAGGTGTATTATTCGAAAACCATCTAGATTTGATGATATAGCCTCATATGTTTTTAGCGTGTTTGAATCTATTGACAACTGTAGTGAACCCAAAACTTACAAAGAAGCCTTAAAATCTGCTAATTCAGTTGAGTGGTTGAATGCTATGATGGATGAAATGAACTCCTTGCATGTTAATCAAACTTGGACACTTGTGCCCAAAACCTAAAAACTGCTCTATTGTTGACTGTAAATGGTTATTTAAAGTCAAAAATGAATATGAATCTGTGCAATAAGGCTAGGTTAGTTGCTAAGAGGTTTACTCAAAAAGAGGGGATATATTACACGAAAATCTTTGCCCCGGTTGTCAAATTCACTACAGTTAGAGTCATGATTGTTTTGGTTGCTCAATTTGTTGGTAGTTAAAACAAATGAATGTTAAAACTGCGTTTTTACATGGTGATTTGAATGAAAGAATTTACATGCGACAACCTGAAGGTTTTATTGACAAGAAAAATTCTGAACATGTGCATTTATTGAAAAAATCTTTATATGGGCTGAAACAATCTCCTAGAATGTGTTCCTGTTAATTTATATGGACTGAACTTTAAACGTATAGCTCTTATGATCATTGCTTGTATTTTAAAGTTAATCATGCTGCATATGTGTTCCTGTTAATTTATATTGATGATATGCTTCTAATTGTCCTTGCATTAAGACAATTAAGCATGTGCAAAAATGTCTTTGCCATAATTTTGACATGAAAGATCTAGGAAAAGCCAAAAAGATTTTGGATATGAACATTGTTAGGGATAGAAAAAATTCCATGATTTCTCTTAATCAGATTTCCTACGTAGAAAAGATTTTGAGTAAATTTTAAATGGAAAATGCAAAATCTGTCAATGTGCCTATTGCTAGTCATTTCATCCTTAATAAAAGCCAATCTCCCCAATCTGAATCAGAACGGAAAGAAATGAAAAATGTGCCATATTTTAATGTCATAAGATTCGTCATGTATTTAATGGTTAGTACAAGACGTGACTTAACTTATACCCTAAGCTGTTTAAGTAGATACATGCCCAATCCTGGATTGCCACATTGGCAAGCTATTAAATGGCTGTTGAAATATTTAAAATATTCATTGAATTATACCTCGCCCCACCTTGTGAGCCCATGGAACCCCACTGCTCACGAACAAGTCGAAGGTCCTTCTAGTCTTTTTCATGCTTAAACTAACCAAGACATGAACCTGCCTAACCCCTGAGCCCAAAGAAAATAAGCATGCACTTTTTCCTCTAGAAGTTTAGAGAGAGTGAGAGGGGGGGGGCTAATACTCAACTTTACTCAGCCTTTTTTTAATCGAGACAAGTGCAACGAACACCCTTACTGAATACCAATCACACTCAGGTCTAGATGTGACATTCCTTGCTTATCTGCAACACCCTGAAGCAGGTGTAACATGTCACATACGGGTGATTCTTAGCATTCATAAAGATCTAAAAGAGAGAGAGAGAGAGAGAGAGAGGATTTTATACTCAACTTTACTCAGCCTTTTTTTAATCGAGACAAGTGCAACGAACACCCTTACTGAATACCAATCACACTCAGGTCTAGATGTGACACTCCTTACTCATATACAACACCTTGAAGCAGGTGTAACATGTCACATACGAGTGATTCTTAGCATTCATAGAGATCTGACAAAGTTTTACACTGGTTGTCAGAGTACCTAACGTATTTACTCGGGCTTAAGATCGACTGTGAAGGGATATATGAATCTAAACTCGACACAAGAGGGTCAATAATAAAACAAATAAAAAATATACACAAACAGATTACCATAAATATATCATAATTTACATGATTTTAGTGGAGAGAAATCGCTTAAAAAGAGTCGGTCTAGTAGCCAAACTACAAATAACTAACATCTAAATATTATATTTCCATTAAGTATTTCTTAAATGGGTTGGGTTTGGGGTTGATCGAGTGTATACCTGAACCTGTCCCGAACTCGACGAACTTTTTGTCCCAAACCCGCCTCATCAAGAGTGGATAGTTGTGGATTTGGGAAGGATTCAGATTCTTTGTCATCCTTACTCTTCAGTTTAATGTGGCTCTATTGTAACAACGTTTGTCATCTATTAAAAAAAGAAGAAGAATAGAGGGAGAAGATCATGGATTGATTGAGTTTGTACATTTACATTTAGTACCATTATGTACTTTGGTAAACCTTGAGGTAATATAGTATAATTAATCCATTGTAGTTGGAAGGACACCTAGCCTACATTAGTTATTTGTACAATTTATAATCTATTGGTCTGAAAAGTTTTAGATCAACAAGTGGTGCATGACAACTATATTCTATTTTCGTTTGCAAAAATGTATTTACTGTTGATCAAAAAATATATTTTTTTATTAAAAAAAATACAAGTTGTTGTGAAAGTACATTCAAATTAAATTATCCAAACAAATGGTGTAAAAAAATTTTAGGTGCCCTTCCCCATTGTAATGACATAAATGCACTTCCAAAGTCCCATGTGGGTGCACGTAAACTTGTGTTTCTGTTAGTTCTTTTTTATGTCAATTTACTCGGACCTTAACTTGCAACCAATTTGGTCATATGTCAACTACTATATATAAAAAGTTGACATGTTGGGTTCCAATGTACAAATTGGAGTAAAAATTTATATTTTCTCTTTTATTTTTTCTTTAATTATAATAAAAATTAAAATTTAAAACTAAACTTTTAATCTCGAATTAAAATACCGCAAGTATAAAATTTGTAATATGCTTTGTTTTTGTGTTTTTCAATGTTAAAAAAAAAAAAAAGGACGAGTGAATATCATCATCAGGTGAAACAGAACAAATTGATGTACTCATTTGCTTTTACTGCTACACATGGGTTGTTGCGATTATAACTCCCATAACGGCCACCACAAATGCCCACGCCCCACACCCACCCCTCCGTAAAATAAAAAATAAAATAAAACAAAGACACACAAACACAGTGGCGAAGCCACAGCAAGGCCAAAGGTGGCCATGGATGGCGCCCTTAGACTTTTAGTAATATGCATATTACTCACTTTATATTATGATTATAACCTTTGGTATTATATCTTGATCCTTTTTAAATTTTACATATTACTAACTTGACCCCCTTAAGAGTCAAAACTTGGCTTCGCCGCTGCACACACATACACACACACACAAAATAGGAAGAAGTAGAAGAAATTTAAAATGGGTAATGGACCATCCCGCTTGAATTGAATTGAATTTCTCTACAATTTTTTCATTAATCAAATCAATAAATCACATAATTTACAAAAGTGACACATAAATCATCACTAGCTTTTCAATGATTCTTGTTCCTCGGCTGGCTGCTTCCTCTCTGGCTTGAGTTTCCTCTCACCTCAGAGCTTTGTAATTCCACTCCGAATTTGAATCCGGGACGACTCGGTGGTAACTCGGCCCCACCTACTTGCCATCTCCATTCTGCCTTCTCAATATCTCTCCACCATTCCGTTAATTGCTTTAAAATTGAAAAAAAAAAAATAAAAAATAGAAACAAGAAAATACAACGAGACGCGCCTTTTTTTCCCCCTTGGCAAGTAAAAGTTAGTAAGCCCTACTCGAGTCGCTGTCCGAGTTGAGAAGGATTTGGAACTCCCTTTACATGGGTCCACTCGGACGAGTCGACCCGGATCAAAATCAAAGTGATCTTTATTTTGTAATTGCAATGCTCCTGTTACCAAATAGACTTATCGGATAGACCGTTAAGGAGAGGTCGAGACTCGGGCCAAAATTCGAGATTGCTCCGAATACCCACGTGGCAGTATCTTTGGAACTCTTCTAGATTTGTAAAGCGACCCGGTTTGTTGGAATCGGAGCGAGACAAGTACCGGATTATCTCTTCGAATACGGTCTCATCGCAAGGGATCGCCAATGGGCCGGAGTTGTTGAACCCGAATTCCTCTTCGGCCTGAACCAAGAGCTTCTTAAACACCGGGTGGTTCAGATGTGTCGCGCGGACTACGAATCTTCTACAATTGGCTCCTACGCACACTGCCACGTGACCCGCTGGTACGTCTGATGGTATCAGGCGGCGGGTGCTGGTCATCGCGGCCTTCTTGCGCCACCGTCGTAGCATTTGGCGGAGGCGTACAATGTGGCGGATTTTGCTGCAAGCAGACATGTTGTCCTTTTTTTTTTTTTTTCTCGAGAAAGTGATGGAAAATGAGAGAGAAAATAAATTATTTTCCTCTTTGCTGTAAAGACTTTTTCGTTTGGTTCGCTGTTGAGAATGTGAGAAGGTGAGGGGACTGAATGATGGGGAGGGAGAAGGGTTTTATAAGAACTGAAATATGAAATTGCCCTTGTGTTTCCGATTAATTACAATTTTGTGACGGCTGTTTTCCCCTGCATGTTAAAAGGTCCGGTCTTCATAAAAGCTTTTAACACTTTATATTAGATTTTCGTTTTTTTCCTTTCTTTTGCATTATCAATTTCTCTCCATCTATTTTATTTTTTTTCAATCATTATAAAATGAAACTTTATAACCTAAAAAAAACTTAACAACCTCGATATCAAACACATCCAAAATGTATTGATTAAATGACTTAAAGTTTAGTGCTCCCGCTACTAATCGAACACATATTTTGATTTTTTGGATTAACCAAAATTTGAATAAATAGTTAATGAAAATTTAATAACTTCATTCTTATAAAAAAAATATAAACACATGAGTAGTAATTATCATAGTATTTTATCTAAATAAATGATAGTTTGTTAACCCAATGGATTAGCTCAGTGGCTTGATCCAATGTAATTTAAAGACACTTCGTGGAAGACCAAAAAAAATGTTAAATATCTTCAAAAAATTGTCAAAATGAAAATTAAAATAAATATTTTTAACAGTATTTTTGTAAAATATTTTTAATTGTAGCATCCAAATGGAAAATGTTCATGGCCAATTATTTTGTAAAATATTTCTAATTGTTTTGTAAAATATTATGGTGCTACTATTGAGCTTTCTAAAACGGAGATTTTTTAATTTCAAATTCTTAAAGAGTGGTATAAAAATATTTGTTAAGAGGATTTAAGATTTAATTACTCTACGGCTTTGGCTATAATGAAAAGTGAGAACATGAATCGATGTTAGAGCCAATTTATTTTAGGCTTTTTTTTGTCCTTAAAATTATAAAAGCAGTTTGCACACTATAAACAAATTAAAGACTTGGCTGTTATTTTATTCTTATTATGATATATTGAGAATGAAAGGGCTATACAATTTGAATAAAAGAAATATGTTTGACAAAATATATAATCGGGCTACTGTATTTTGAGTAAGGTTGCAACTCGGCCACTGATTGTTTGAAATTGTTATTTGGGCCACTTTACTTCAGTTATCTTGCAAGCGAGCCCTCTAACACGTTAATTTTAAATGAAATCTCTATTTTACCCCTGTCTTCATTAAGGGAAATGAGGACGAAGATAGGGGTAAAATAGGATTTTCATTTAAAATTAACGTACTGGTGGGCTCGCTTGCAAGATAACTGAAGTACAGTGGCCCAAATAATATTTTCAAACAATTAGTGACCGAATTACAACCTTTCCCAAAGAACAGTGACCCGATTGTGTGTTTTGCCTATTATGTTTAAGACGATAATAAAGCACATCTTTTTCTTTTTCATTCAAGCGGTTTGAATTATATATGCAGACTTGAATTTGTCAAAACTTTATATACCCAAAAAAGATTATGTCTAAATTTCCTACTAAAGTTAATGATCAAAGGAAAATCAATGAGAAGAAGTTAATGATTATACTTAAAATAGTCTAGCAATGTTAGAACTTAGAATCCTTTGTTTGGTTCGAGTAAAAATTTAGTACACACATCATTTCTATCACAAGCCAACTAAAATGTATCAAATCAACTACTACCTTGTTGATGTGCAGAGTAAAGCCGTTTGGCGCTCTACATCACTAAGTAATTGATTTGGTTCGCTCTACATCACTAAGTAATTGATTTGGTGCATTTTAACTGATTTGTGATATCACGCCAATTCTGTTATTGTTGCTCGTTTGTTATTAGGATTGAGAAACTTATGATTCTTTATAGTCTCGTTAACAGTAAGATGATATTTTTAAGAATCAAGCGTAACATGAATGAAATTCTCATCTTATCCTCAAATTCTATTGTCTAAAATTTTACTCCATCTGTTCCTTAATTATTGTCTTATTTGATCCGGCACACGGATTAAGAAAAAATAATTGACTTGATTATTAATATTGATATAGTGTGTAGCTTCCTTTAATGCCCATGTGTATGTGGCCATAATTAAAATAAGGAAAAAAGTAAGGATAAAATGGTAAAAATAATGTCATAAAAAGAAAAGTTACAAAAAAAAATAATTATTTTGAAACGAAAAAAAAAAAAAGATAATAATTTAAGGACGTAAATAAAGTTTGAGCATATAATTGCTTTAAATGCACTCTGTTTTTGAGCTCTATCTGTAAGGATATAGCTATTTTTGGAAAGTTTCAAAACCTCTCATTACTGACACTAAATTTATACAAAAAGTTACAAACAATTTTCTAAGATCGTACGTTAAAACTCAAACTCCCAAGCCAACCCACCACATGCAAATTTTGGTAAAGATTTAGCAGTCGTAGTGGGTATGTGTGTGGGATACTTTTAGCATACCAAGTCGAAATGCCCAGCCCAAACTCCAAACCCCACCACATGCAAATTTTAGAAAATGGCGAAAAAAGACTAGGGAATAAATTAATAACAAAAACTTTATTTAATGACTTACCATTTTCTAGTAGTAGTTAGACCTATACAAAGATGCTTTTGCTCCTACTAATTATATAAAAAAATATGTTATATAATCCTTACAATTTTGTATTCTCCATATCTGACCATAACCCATGTGCAAGGATGTCCCATCTCTCTCTTTCTTTAATAATCATTCCATTATATGATTATGAGTAGCCAAAATGTTCTCCCTTTAAATTTATTTCTTTTTTTTTTCTTTTTCCCTCCCCGCCCCCCACCACACCCTTCAAGTAATCCATTTTTTATTTTTTTGGTTTCCGTCAGGTATTTTGGGCCTAAAAATCCAAGACTATTACTTTGAGTTGGGTAAGACCACGAGCACCGGCAGAAGTTCTTCAATAATTTTTTAACACAGCTCCTTTTCCATAGGACTCGAACTCGAAACCTATGGTAAGATATAACAACTCTTTACCAACTGATCTACGCGCTTGTTGATCTTCAAGTAAACCATTGAGGATGAAGTTCACCTGGGTTGGTCCGATGACCGGCTTAAGAGTCGATGGATAAGATATACAGGCTTGATTTGAGGTGCATATTGTTGGAGATCTAGGTGAATGTTTGGTCATTTCTACCGTCAGTATTTGCTTTGGATTATCTTAAAGAAAATGTGTAAGAAATTATGTGTGAATTAACAGAATGCCGAAAACATAAAGATTGTTAAGAACAAAAAAGTAAAAGGAAAGGTCGATCTGAAAGATTATCCTAATTAATGGAACAATGTGTTGTATAACTAACTGAAGTTAACGGATAAACGCAACATCTAATTTGAACCGATGGTTGGAAGCTAACAATTACTCCATCCATTTTTAAAGAGTGTCCATTTTTTAATGTCCATAAATAATATGATATGTGTTGAACGTGAAATTAGTAATTTTATACAAAAATTATTACTCATTTAGCCACAATTATATCTCATATATATATATATATATATATATATATATTTATTTTTAAATAGAGGGAGTACAATTGAAGAACACCTACTTGCAACGACTACTATAAACAGGTAAGAAAAAGTAGTCTAATTGCATGAAGTAAAGCTATAATAAGAAGGTAGCACGTAAAGATCTATGATGCTAAGCTATTGTAGGAAGATGAATTGAAATTTGACAAAATTGAAGGAGTGCGTTGATGTTGTGGGATTTTGCAGGCCAGGAAGGTGTTTTCTATAGCAATTCGATTGAATAATCGTTACCCATGTTCTAGTTACCCATGTTCTAGCCTGAATTGAATTTCCTCTGAACTGCTCATGAGCGAGCTGCTTTGTTAATTTTAGACATGGGATAAATGTTGTCTACTATGATGTTTACCTGGAACGGAAAAAATATATATATTTTTTTAATTTAATCGATAAGGTGGTTCATTCGGTTAGTTTGTACGCAAAATAATTTCACTTACTTTCCATGCAAGCTCAAGGATACATTCTCACTTTTATCTTATTCATTTAAAAATTACCTTCTAAATTTTGGCCCCAATACTTAAATAAATAGAATGAGTAGCAACTTTAGCTACTACCCCGACGAGCCCTTGCGGTTATTGTGATCAAATCATTATGTCATTATAATATGATAGAGTTATAGATCAAAGTACTATATACAATGTGTATTGAAAATATTTACGTTATTCTGACAAAATAATCGATCTCTTAATATAGACAAAGTTTAATTAAATTGAGGTGAGTAGAGTATTCTCACAAAATAAAAATACTGTTTAAATATTTAAATCCCTATCTTTTAAACCCCTAATTTAAACTCCCATCCAATCAAATTGGAGTTTCAACCATGATTGGGTTTGAGTATTATGAGGAAATAAAAATTGAGGACATGTGTCAATTAATGGAAACATCAAGAAAAAGTTTGGATTTAGTGTTGGATATTGAAGTTGCAAGCCAATGGTGTTTACCATTGACTGGTCAAAGAGGGGGCAAAAACAGAGGCTCAAGGGCAAGGGCCCATGTTAAAAAGAGTTTAGGATTAGGGTGCATCCCCCCTAAACGTCAAACTCGGGGTCTCAAGTCCCCACTTGTTAAGAATTAAGGATCACAACATCTATAAACATTGTTGAATGTTTGGAGCAATCATACTTCTAAACTACATCAAGTCTAAGACTTTTAGGAATCAAATGAGTTACCAACACAAATAATGCCCCCCTTCATTAACAATTACTATTGTAATATTTTTTAATTTTTAATTTGTATGTGTAAATGAAATATATTGGGCTAATATGGAAACAAATATAATTGGAGTGATGGAGAAATTATTATGCCCTCTGTTCCTATATATATGTGTGTTCATTTTTTAAATTTTCTTTATAAATAGGTGTCAATTTTTAATTTATGGGTTAATTACATCATTAGTCCCTCGACTATAGTGTTTTTCACGAATAGTCCCTTAACAAATTTTTTTTAAATTTCAGTCCCTTGAGTATAAAAATTAGACACGGCTAGTCCTTTTGATGGATGTCGTTACTAAAATTCTGTTAAGTCACTCATGTGCCTCCCAGGTGCATTTAAGTAAGGGCAAAATTGAATTTTACTTATCATCTTCTTCCCTAATTCTTCAAACCCTAATCCCTAATTTTGAAAATCAACAGACTGACTTAACCCCTCTGCTAACTCTCGTGCTCAAAGCTTGAAAGAAAGCCATATCTTTCTCGTGCTCAAATCACTATCAATATACAGTTTATGAGTTGCATGTTTAGGCTTGAAAGAAAGCTCGAAGGGTTTATCATCCCACGATGACGGCAGGACTGACATTGACGATGGCGGGACTGACGTTGACGACGTCGTGGTAGCTTTCCGGCTACTGCCGCCATCAATTGCATCGCATAACAAGGGTTCCGTCCTCCGTCGACCCAATCCATTGCCTGCATCAAATTTGAAAATAAGAAATTAGATTATTTCAACAGGGTTCAAATCGAAGAAGCGTTTGGTGTTTGGCTTACTAGTATTGAAGTTTGAAAACCCTAATTGACGAGGTCGGAAATTCGGCTATTTAATTGGGAGGTTGAATTGGCGGGAAGAAGGAGATAAAGATGAACTTGAAGCTGATGATGGGCAATAGCAGCTACCATTGCTCCAGGTTCGATCGAGAACCCAGGTACTCTCTCTCTCTCTCTCTCACGATTAAACCTGTTAATGTAAACAAATGTTGTTGATGAAGAAGGTACATTATTCATTGATTCTTGGTATACCAAAATTCAAATCAAACTGGGGGTTCTTATTCATGGATTCTTGGGTTGTGTTCATGGATTCTTGGTACATTATTCTGGGTTGTGCTTAATTCCAGTTGCAGAACTCATTTCATATAAGTGAAATCACTAATTTCTGGTGTGTGTGTGTGTGTGTGTATGTGTGTGTTTTGGGGATTAGGGTTTTAAGAATTGGGGAAGAAGATAATAATTAAAATTTTAATTTTGCCCTTACTTAAATGCACGTGGGAGGCACATGGGTGACTTAACGGAATTGTACTAACGGCATCCATCAAAAGAACTAGCCGTGTCTAATTTTCATACTCAAGGGACTGAAATTTGAAAAAAATTTGTTAAGGGACTAGTGGTAGAAAAGTTCATAGTCGAGGGACTAATATTTATTTATTTATAAGTTTACTAATTTTAACTTTAACACTTATTACTTCATCCGTTCAAGACAAAGAGTCCACTATTCTATTTTGTGATACTCTACTTAAATAGTCCATTTTAAAAAATTATACTTGCAATATCCATAAACCTTTCTACTTCACCCACCACATATGCTAAAACTATTTTGGTTATGCGCAGACATTTTTGTAATTATGACCGACTCTAATGCTACTTATATATCCATTAATTAATTATTAGACATTTCAAACGTGGACTTTTTGGGTATAACAGAAGTAATATCCTAATGTGAACTTCTAAAATTGTATGTTGAATAGTAAGGACATTTACAATATATGTGTGCTATTAAAATGACCCAAAAGTTAACCTTTTTTATTTTAGTAAAAAAATTAAATAGAGGCGAATTAGGGATGACAATAGCCTATCGGGAAGTTTATTTCTATTTTATTTTCTCCATTTTTGATAATTGAAGATATAAAACTAATTTTGATATTTTATAATTCATAATCTTAATAGATGATGATACTATGGTATACAAAATACATATAGATATTGTAAAGAAATATCTTTTTTTGATGAAATAGATACGTCCTATATTTTATTATACTTATTATCCTTTTCTTGCTAAAAAGATTGTCTTTCTTTCTATTGTTGTTTGCTTTTAATCATCTTCATTTTTACTACATTTTTTATTAAATACATAATTTAATTACTTTGTTACTCATTAATAATCTTAGAATGAAGGGACTCAACGGAGCGTATTTGAAAAGTAATGCTAGATCTACGTTAATAGTATCAAATTTTGTGTATAAAATAATGTAATATCTTAGGTATTATCTTGTTAATTTCAATTTTTCAATTGAATGTGGTGCCAACGCGCTGTTCATAAAATGACACATAAGATATCATTTGATTTTACGCATAAAATTTGGTACTTATATTTTTCAATACATTATTAAGTGATACTCGTTATGGGCCTCTAAAATTGCTGTTATTTAGATTATTATTTTGTCTTATTTTCTAATACTCTTTTCGTTTTAGACAAAAAATTTATATTTATTTTTTAAAAGTTAATATTTGACTAAATTAAATAAATATTTTACATACCTACTTATATTTTAAAAAATAAAATTTTATTAATTAAAAATCACATTAATAATATTATAAATAACGATTTTCATAATTTTATAAAATAAATAAATTTATATAAATTATCAATTAAATTTTAATTAAATTAACTTAAAAAAATAAAAAATAAACTCATTATCTAGAAGGGAGAAAAAAACGCCCGACTGACTCGTGACCGGAAGCCGGTTAAGGAGGAAGCACAGCTCGTTCCCCAGGCTCAGGTTGCGGCGCATATTTCAAGAAATACCGTTACTGTAGTGTCGTGCGCCTGAAGCTGACATGTCACACCGTTTCCTCAGCAGATATCATTATAGCAGTTCCACTTGCTCTGCTGGCAGGTGGACCCAGTTTCCAGACACAACAGAAGCGGCCAATCATAATTTTTCTCCAAATATTTTATTTGACCAAAGGAAATCCAGTTGGCAAAAGGACTTGGTGGGGTCGTTACTTACTTTTTAAAAGAAGAGGAGAGGGAGGGGGTGTCCGTGTCTACGTGTCTAAGTACGTAGATGCTTAGTTGTACTAACCCCCAAACCCTTATTGTACGGCCAGTTCAATTTTTATAATTCAGTGTTCTAAAAATCGTTAGGCGGATGCTAGGCGTCAAGACAGGGCCTAGCGCCTAGGGACTTAGTCGAGGCATATGCAAGATCTAAAAATTGAGGCATAATTACACTATAAATTTATACCATACTTGCTACAACAATATTAATAACTAAATACAACCAAATAAACTAAAAGTAATGGTCACATTACAACATTAAAAGTTAAAATTAAAATTTAATTTAATAATCAATACATGCTGCAACAATAGTAAATAACTAAATATGACAAAATAAACTAAAATAATGATCACGTTACAAGATTAATAGTAAGAAATTAAAACCAAATTTAATAGTATCATTCCAAACTTCAAAGTTTAAACTTTAAAACAAAATAACAATACTACAACATATAAAGTATGAAAAACAAACTTACTTAATTTAGATTTTTCTGTTTTTTTAAACCAAAACGACGCTGTTTTTAAAAATAAAAATTAAAAAATAAAAATAAATGCAATTTGGCCAGGCGACTAGGCGGCCAGGCGGGCGCCTAGGAGGCAATTTTTTTCGGTGACGATTTTTTACCCGATTTGACCCTAAATGCGGCGTTTTGGGGGCGCCTAGCGCCTAGGCCGATTTTTCGAACATTGCCATAACCAATCCTAACACCTGTATAAGAGGACGCCGTTTAAAAAAAAAAAAACTGTTTAAAAATATACTTTCTCCCTTTCAAAATAAGTTATACTTATTTTAAAGTAATACAAACATATAACAAATTTTGTAAGTTAATAAATACTCCATCTATTATTAAATTATTGTCGTGTTTGTTTTTTTTTTTTGTTAAACATGATAAATTTTAAATACAAATTTCACATATATTATTTTATTTTATTTTTAAATCATAAAATACATAATTAATAATATTTTACTATATCTTTATTAAATATTCTTACTTTTTGTATTAGGAGTAGTTGGAAAAAAAATTAAGAAGAGATAGTTATTGAGAAAATATAAATATTTAATAAAGAAATAATTTGTTGTTAAAACTTGAAAAATAAAGTTAACTAGACATAACATGTTTTGCATTGAAAACCTAAAATGATAGTTAGTTTGAAACAAATTGTATATACAAATGAACTAAAGAAAAGAAAAGAAGATATTTCCTATCATAGCACGATAATATTAAGAGTTTTTTTTTTTTTTTGTGGAATGAATTAATTCTCTTAGAGAAATTATAACCATTTACAGCGTTTAAAAAGAAAATTAGAATCTAAAATCTTTCTAAAATTGTGCCACTATGTGAGACGTGTGTGTAGGGGCGTGGCTTTGTGGGCCACTCATATAAGTATCCTATGAACACTAAAAAGAATCATTAAAGTTTGCTAATGAACACTTTTAGCAGGACCTAAGATGACGTGTATCCTTTTAATTGTGCTATTAACACTTTTAGGGAATCTATTTTCTTATCCAGTAATAAAGCTGGATTAAGCCCGACAATGTCGGTTACAAATTTTAACTATTAGCTGGCATAAACCCACAACTTTATTATAAACACATACATGCTCTCTTGGCGTTTGCTAAACTTCATCCGCAGCCTGCCACGGCGCACTCAAAATCTATATTCTTTCTTATAAACTTTTTTAAGTTCTGTTTTATTATTTAATGTCAAGTTTTAGAATTAAAATTGAATAAATAATTTAAGCTTCAAAAAATTTAAATTATTTTTCTGATTTTAATTTTGATTTCTAAAATTAAATATCCAAACATAGACATTCCTTTCGACCGTGTCACAATTTTCATTTTGTTGTCTCAAAAAAAAAAAAACATTTTTTTTAATATTTAGATCTTTTTTCTTCATTGATTTTCAAATTTATTTCCTGCTATTAGAAGACTTGACATCAATCTATCGTAACGTACAAAATATATAGCTTCAAAGTAATTTCATAAAAATATAGAGAAATATAAGTATAGTATCAAAACGTTTGATTTGTAAAATTAAATACGAGGGTTTTTGTGTGTGTATGTGTGTGATGATTGATGAAGGGAGTATTCTTTTAGAGCTTTAAAGAATGCTTGGATAATAAAGACAACACCACGAACGTGAAGGAATATACATCTTGTGCAGTTCATCTCCCTAACACCCAAACATAAACAAGGAAAATAATGTAAGAGAGAACAAAATATTGTACATGTTTCTAAGTGAACTACAGATCCATATATAGGACACTTCAAATCAAGATGTTTTCAAATCTTAATCTTTATTTGGCTTACGGATTTTGTCCGGAAAAATGAGGTGGATTGAAAAATTTATGATCATGCAAGATGTTGTTGGTAATGCACTACATCTGTTTCAAAATAAGTGTCGTTTTAGTAGTAACAAAAAATTTTTTTGTCTCAAAATAAGTGTCGTTATAGGATTTTAAGAAATATTTGTCCTTCTTTAAAAAAGAAAAAGAAAAAGAAAAAGAAACATTTGCCCATATTCTATCAAAACTGGCCTCATTTACTATTCTCATTAATAAAAGTTGATATGAAGAAAGATAAAAATACTCATGTACCTTATCTACAATATCTGAACTTAAATAAGGATATATTAGTCTTTTTGTAAACTTCTTTAATTTGTGTGCAAAATGCTAAAAAAATTTTTTGGAACAAATATTGTAGTATTTATTGTATGTAGTAGTTGAACTAAATTTAGGTCATCCTTGCTTTATTTCTTTCTTAAATTTTATACCAATTTTTCCTACTATAATCCAAGTACACGATGTAGATTTCCTTATTATTTCTTGCCCTTCTCTTTTATCCTTAAAATTTATGAAGACAGAGGACAGTAAATTATAAGTAAAATTTATGAAGGCAGAGGACGGTAAATTATAAATATTGTAACCACAATTTTTAATAGTCTGACATTTTTAAATAGGATAAATTAAAAATATCCCCCTTCAACTATGAGTCAGGATTGAATTGCCCCCCTCAATTATAATATTTTTTTAAATTTCACCTTTTGTTTAGGCTTTGTCATTTGAATTGAAGTAATTTACCCACCTAAGACTCACATAACTATTTTTTCCTATTTTGATATTAAAAAATAAAGATAAGTAATAATTTTTTTTAAAACCATCTTTAGGTGCAAAGAGGGTCCTAGAACAATAAGGGTAAAATAATCAATTGAAATATAAAAAGGTATTATGGTAAAAAAAAAAACTAAAAACTAAAGACGGTCATGTGAGTCTCAAGTGGGCATTTTTCGTCAACTCAAATGTCAGTGTCTAAATAGAAATTGTGATTAAAGAAAATCTTATAGTTGAAGAGGGGGGTCACATTGCTTTAATTGGTAGTTGAAGGGGTCAATTCAAACCCAACCCATAGTTGAGAGGAGTTATTTATAATATACCCTTCTAAATAAAATAGTGAACTCCAGTATTTTTGTAAGCTTAGTCTTTTTGTAAGCTTCATTAATTTGTTTGTAAACTGTTAAAATAACACGTATTTTGAAACGAAGGTAGCATTTATTGTATGTAGAAGTAGAACTAAATTTAGGTCATCCTTGCTTCTTGCCCTTCTCTTTTATCCTTAAAATTTATGAAGATAGAGGACAGTATTAGAAAAATTATGAAGATTGTACGCACAATTTTTAAAAGTATGAATTTTTTAAATAAGGTAAATAACAAATAACACCCTTCAACTAGGGCTTGTGATCGAATTGTCCCCCTTAATTATAATATTTTCTTAAATCTCACCTTTGCTTTAGCTTTGCCATTTGACTTGAGAGAATTTACTAATAGCAACAAGGGGTAAAATAGCCAATAAAAAAATCTAAAAATGGTCATGTAAGTCTCAAGTGGACATTTTTTGTTAACTTAAATGTCTAGAAGCTGCAATTAAAGAAAATGTTATAATTGAGGGTCTATAGTTTTGAAAGAAAATGGAATCAGGTGACCATATTGTTCAGTGAATGGAACCATTCATGTATTAGTCAAATCTAATCTCTCATCAACATTTGTTCACGCATGGTGGCGTCTAATGAAGAGTGACTAGACGTACTAGCTATATGACTATATTAAATTACTGATTTAATTAGTTAATTACTCCGTACTATATTAAGAGTTACAGTAGATTGGGTTCCTTACAAGAACTCTTTTATATAGCTAGCTAGCTTAGCTCGTAGAGAGAGAGGTAAAGATGGTACAGTATTTTTTTCCTTGAGTCATATACTTCAATATTTATAGTAGCAGACATTGAAGTTTATATTGTACAATACAACCTATTAATGCATTGTAATTTGGTCATTATAATTTTGTAACATCGACCAGTTAATTATCTTCATTCCACTAAACTTAATTTTGTAACATCGACAATATAACGTGAATGAACCTGCTTACGATGAAAAAAAAAAAAAAGGGATAGCAAAACTAAGTTCTACACATTTTCTTTATTTATTTATTTATTTATTTTCAATTTGCTGCAGTTTGCTTAACTGTTGCCTGTTGGGCAAATTGACTCGGTATGTATAATAAACGACTGACTTTAGATTAGAGAAATTATTAATATATAAGTAAACAAATTTGTAAGCGTTGAAACTTCCAAATGATTGCTTTGTTCGGTAGTTAGAATTTTAATTACTAATCAATTTGGTTATTAGTTCATACCAATACGTGTCTAAATATTAACTAGAAGCCAAGGCCAAAGCCAAAGCCAAAAGTATTCTTAAATAAAAGTACACAAATGAGCTGTGAGCGGCAACAATACTGTATTTAGTTGCCTTAGTTTATCGTATTAGTACATAATCAATTAGAGCACAGCAAAAACTTAACCCTCATATGTGTCTTAATTACGGTTTTAATTGCTGTAATTATTTACGTGATTGAGGAGAGAGCCATAACAAGTTATTCAAGCCTAAACTCAGAATCAAATCGGTGAGCCATAGAGTAGATGTATAGATGACTAGAATGTATATACTCCTTCTTAAGGGGTGGCCAGTTGTAGAGCGGGGGTTTCACAAAGTGTGAGATTCGATCTCCCCATACTCCCTTAAGACACACACACACACACTTAGAAAGATGGGTATTAGTGACGGAAATATCAGTCGCTAATTAGCGACAGAATTACAAAATTAGTGACGGAAATCGTAGCTAAATTAGTAGACTTTTAAATTAGTGACGGAATTACTTCTGTCGCTAAATGAAGGAATATTCGAATAATGTTCCTTTTAAATTAGTGACGGCGAAAACGCGAGAACTTTAGAGACGGAGTTTCTGTTGCTGATTAATGGCTCCGTCACTAATTAGAGATCGAACTTCTGTCACTAATTACCGTTTGAAATTAGCGACGGAACTTCCGTCGCTAATTATAATTAATTTCACCCAGTCAACCCCTGCTTTCCCCCTTCCCCAGATCACGACCCCCCTTCCCCAGACGACCCCCTTCCCAAAAACCCCACATTCACTCTCTCTCTCTCTCTCTCTCTCTCTCTCTCTCTCTCTCTCTCTCTCTCTCTCTCGTCTATTAGACTACTCTCACTCACCCTTCCCTCTCTATCTCCAGCGACCACACCAACCACCTCCGTCGCTACCCAACTGCCTGCCGCTGCCCGAAGCCCCCCCCCTCTCTCCCCGTCTCCCTTTCGCTCTCTCTTTCTCTCTCTCATTCTTTCTTTCTCTCTTTTTCCCCGTCTCCCTCTCTCTCTCTATCTCACTCTCTTCTCCCTCCGACCACGCCACGCCTTGCTGTCTGCCTCCCTCTGACCATGCCGTCTAAGGTAATAAATGTAAACCGTTTTCTTTTAATTTTATTTTTTCTTTTTTTAGTTTATTTATTTATTTTATTTTATCGTTAATAGCACCGCCACAAAAATTAGTCGGAACCACCACTGCCAAGCCGAAACCACCATTGCCGCCACCGCCACCACCGCCCTTTCTTCAGCATTTGTCCTTCCAATTTTCAGGTAATTTATTTTTGTAATTTTGTTAATTAGACATTTTAATTTGACAGTATTTTATTGTATTCTTTTTCTATTTTCTATTTTTGTTTTTTGTAAATAATCTGTATTAATTTTGTAATATTTGTATATATATATATATTTTATTTTTGATGTACTAATCTGTATTTTTGTAATTCATCAGTAATTAATTTTATTGTAATTACTCTGTATTTTTGTAATTAATCTTTTTTTTTTTGTATTTTTGAAACTTTTTGTAAATAATATGTAGTTAGTGTGTGTATTGTGTGTAGGGGGTTGCATTATGACTAATTAGTGGGGGTTGGAGTATTTGTGATCAATTTTGATGAACTTGTAATTTGCATGTTATTTTATGTTATTTGCATGTCATTTTATGTTTTAAAGGATTTAGTTGGGATAGTAATGCTATTTTTATGTTAGTTATGATTTAGTTGAGTTATTTATGTTATTTTTGTAATTTGTATGCTAGTTTTATATTATAAAGGCTTTAGTGTATTAGATTAATATGCAATTGTTGTTTAGCTTATTAGCGACGAAAATTAGACACGGAAAATTCCGTTACAATTAGTCACAGAAATTTCCGTCTCTAATTTTCGTCGCTTAATTAGCGAAAAAAAAATAGCGAGGGCTTTTCACCATTGGTAATTACCGTCGCTAAATTAATTAGCGACGGGAACTATTTTCGTAGCTAATTTTCGACGGAAATGCCCCTGTCCCCAATCAGCGACCTTTTTTTTTTTTTTTTTTTTTCTATGGAGTTTCGTTGTTAATATGAATTTATCGACGGAAACAAGGAATTAGCAACGGAAATTTCCGTCGCTAAAGTATGTTTTTCCGGTAGTGACACACAAAAAGAAAAAAAAAATGAAAAGAAAAGAATGTATATCTTAGGCTCTTAGATGTGCATTCCAGTCTAATAACCAGCTCATTTGATTGGGTTGCCATTGAGAGTGGTTGAAAACATAAAGATAAAGAGGACTTAATTGCACCAAATCAGCCTGAAAATGGACATGTTAGATGAAGTGATTTCACATAAACGATGTTGTGAGAAATTCCGTATATGCGATAGCATTCACACCAAATTATCCAAATGCATGTAATATTCCATGACCATGAAACGAGGTTAACTGAAGTAGAACATGTCATGATGCTATATATATATATATATATATATATATATATATATATTAAATTAAGTTTCTAAATATTTCATGTAACAATTCAAATTTTTTAAGATCGACCAAGCCTTAACTTCCATAAAATGATAGTGGGGGGGTTCTATATATGTCCTCCTAACTAAGCCTTGACTTCCATTTCCATAGATGTAATATAGTAGTAGCAATATATAGTCAATAGTCGTATGTATTATCATCATCATTCCAGCCTACAAATATATATACATGATGATACATCATCAAAGTAGAATGTAAGAACCGAGAAAGGAGGAAGACAGTACAGATACAAGTGCACTAACACGTACGAGTACTAAACATATCATAGTACGTCATGTATTTGCTGCTGGGGTAATATATATATATATATAATTACGTGACCAACCTTTCTATCTGTACTAACATATTTTAATATGTCAACGGGACTCACCGCACGCCCAAACCGAAAGCGTCCCGGCCCCTCCCCACCTTTTCAGGCTCATCATCTCATCTCATCTCATCACACTTTAGGCGGCGTTTATTATATAAATTTTTTTCACAACACAAACAAACTACCGGTAGTGGGCAGCAATATATATATATATATATATATATATATATATTGCTGTCTATTAGTGTAAGTAGGTGAGTCATTTAATGCAATTAATCTTAATCATTGATTTTCAATCCAATGATTATTATAATAGTAACCATTAATGGTTATATTTTTGAAGTTTTTTTTTTTTTTTTATGTCCTGGGAAGGGATTGAACCGCGAGACCTCACATGCTCTCCTACCACCTGGTCACCCCTAAGGACTTATATATATTTTTTTATATTTTTGAAGTAATCATTGAATACTTCTCCGTATATATATATATATATATATATATATATATATATATAAATACACACACACAAACGAAAGTGCAGGGAGGGGCTACCAATAAGTCGAGTTTAGCCAAGTTTTGGTACGTTTGCGTTTGACTTGTTCACTAATCAAAAAATTTTTTTTTTTGTTTTTGTAAAGTTTGAGCTTAGTTTGTTTACTAAATAAATGAGCCTAAGCCGAACTTGCGATGAACCGAGTTTTTCCAGAAGCTAACTAGCTTAACTTGCTTAGTTTTAAAATATATATTAAACGCTATATATCTTTGAAAACTTGATATATAGATGTTTTTGTTTTTTTGGCATAATATCAACATAGAATATATTTTAGTGTAACAAATTAATATAATAAAATATTTACATTTTGTGTCAGAAAAAAGAAAACATTTAAACTCATATAGTTAAATATTTCATAATTTTCATAAAAAAATATTCATAATTTATATAAGATATTATTTTATTCCTAAAAATTACTAAACGAACCGAACGAGCTTTGGCGAGGTGAACATATTTTTGTTCAAGTTTGACTTATTTATTTAACGAGCCTAAAAACTAAGATCTTCGCTTGTTTACATTACAAATGAGTCCGAGCCCTTAGTGAGCCGATCGAGTTGAGCTAAGTTCATGAACTGTTTATTGCTCACAAGCATGAGATTACAGGGAGGAGGGGTGGCAAAAAATAAAAAATACACAATCTAAATTTACACTCTCCAACGCTGCTTTGGCAAAAACATCTAAAAAAAATGCTTGAGGGATAAAAATTACTGAAAATTACAAAAATATTTTGTTCAAATAAAAATTATTACAAATGAGTACTTAGTGTACTTTTAGGGTGACCTATTGCCAAATCCTTATCCTTACTGAAACCACATATATAGTCCCTAGAAACCAAAATAGCAACCCTTAGTTGGCTGAAATTAAGCCCACAGATTTCATTCCTTGCAAATAGATGAAGATAGCAACCCTTATTAGTTGGCTGAAAGTAAGCCCACAGACTTCATTCCTTGCAAATAGATTTGTGAGAGAGAGAGAGAGAGAGAGAGAGAGAGAGAGAGAGAGAGAGAGAGAGAGAGAGAGAGAGAGAGAGACTTTTAAGCTTGCACATGGCTGGTTCTCTGTGTGTGTGTGAGAGAGAGAGTTGGATAACTACTCAGGCTGATCAACATATAACTAAGAGTGTATAATTGATTAATATTAATGGTAGAAACATAAATAAGTTTAAAAAATTGATAATTAAATTATTGTTACCCATTATTGACTAATTAATCTTAATATATAACTAGAAATGCAACCGTGCGATGCACGAGCAATATTGATAAAATTTAAAGTATATAGTAACATTAATAATAAAAATGTAAGTTCAATGTATGTAAAATAAACAAATTATTTTAATGTAAAATTTAAGGAAAAATAAAATTAATAATTTTTGAACATATAATAAAAAAGTGTATTATAAATTTTGAAATACTTTTTTAAATACAACATTGGTAGTTGAACATTGATGACTACTACTATCATTATCACATATCAAAACTCGAAGACCTCTAGGATTGGTAACTCTTGACAAAGCAACATACAACTGACCATGACTAAAAACAGGTTTTTTCAAAAGGAGCCCAACATTAGACAAAGATTGGCCTTAATTTTTATTTATAGACATTCCATAAGACACCATAAGCGGAAACTGTCTTCGTTCAAATTTAAAAGGAAGTCTAGGATTAGAAGGCGTCAGCGACATTCTCGGAATAAGAACCTTAGGACCAAAATTGCCCTTGGAAAGAACTTGTCGTTCTAAAACATGATTACCAAGCCTTGTTATAATCAATCTTGTGCCATTGCATAATCCAAGAGAATGATCAATGTTACGAAGCAACATAACAGGAGTTCCAACCTTCAAATTTAACTCATGATTAAGGATTCCGGAACATTTAATTCCATTTAAAAATTCAGGAGTATGAACATCATTCAAAAGATCAACATTTCGATCAGAATGACACGGAGAATCTGAGCTCAAATACAAAATTCCTTCTGAATTGTTCAATAAAACCATATATTCATTTATCTAATGAACAACATCAAGAGTCGGAGCCAAAATTGCTCTATCTTAAAAATACGACCAATCAACACTATTATTTCCGAATCTAGGAAATGTACTTTGGACAATTGTAGCAATCGGATCATCGAATTCCTTAATCAAAAATTCATTAGGAATATCAACAGAACCACAACCATCATTTGGTTTTCCAATTTTGCCATCTCCAATCTTTGCAATCCAATCAGCAAAAAGTTTCAATTCTTCACAACTATCATTGGACCCCATGTTCTGCAATCTCATGTTCTTTGTCAACCTCAACACCGTACAATCTCTCCACAAATACGATGAATTAATAGTGGCATGAACGATGTCTTGTCTACTTCCCTTAGGAATCACAGGTAGTATCTGTCGAAAATCTCCCCCAAAAACAACTGTCTTGCCTCCGAACGGAATATTAGCTCTAGATGAACTCAAAATTTTCATGATATCTCTCATACTTCGGTCCAACGCTTCAAAACAGTACTTATGCATCATGGGAGCCTCGTCCCATATAACAAGCTTCGAATTGATTATAAGCTCAGCAAGAGGACTCCCTTATTTTATGTTGCAAACTGATTCTTCATTCAGATTAAAGGGACTCGAAAATCTAGAATAGGCTGTTCTACCACCAGGCAACAAAGGAGATACTATACCACTGGAAGCCACATTTAAAACAACATTTCCCTTTGATCTCAATCCAGCAGCAAATGTTTTCCAAATAAACGTTTTTCCAGTATCACCATACCCATAAAGAAAAAAAATCCTTCCAATATCTGAATTAGTAGACTCGATAATAGTCTCATAAACACGAAATTGCTCTTCATTCAAATCTGACACAAGCTTTTTGTGTTCTTCTGCCAAACTCATTTGATCATAGCACATTTCATCGTGTATTAACATATTACGCGAGAACTGGAAAAACTGATCATTTGGAAATGGCATTGATGCGAAATCACGCAGACTCCTACCATGATCTCTTAAAATCTTTTCAACTTCTACAAGTGCGTAACTCTTTATTTGATTCTCATTTAATTGCAATCCTACAATTTAAATAAAAATAGAGTAAATACTTAAGAAATGAAATGAAATAAAATTACAAATTTATATATACCTTGATATTGAAGCAAATTTTGCTTTTTGAATAAGATGTCATCAGATAAATAAGACCAACATGAATCCCAAACTACTTCAGGCCTACTCATAGAACCAGATAACAATAGTGTGGCAAAAAGAATTCTCACAGACTGAGTTGATCCCCATTGGCTAGCTTCGAATATCCCATCAATGTACTCCTTATCATCGTTCAACAATCCTAGTGCATAGCAAGCATCACGAAAAGAACGATATTGCACCCCATTAATTAAACATAAATCCTCAAAGCATGTGGCACCGCAAACAATATTCAAAAAGCATCTCAAATAGTACAACTCGCCAGAACCTGGTGGAACAAAGAAAATCCGTCCAATTGCAAAACCTCTTTTCCTTGGCGTCCATTCACGTAAATCTGATTTTCAAACAAATTTCATAGGAAATTCAGCATAAGTTAATTCTTTTTCTTCAGGATATTTCTTATTAGCTTCCATCCATGTCAAAAACATACTATGATTGATTGATTCCCGATTCATAACAGATTCAATCCTATCTGAGTCCGAGAAAACAATATTTTGTTCATTCGGGAGATGGAAACTTAGACGCTCTACCATTGGATCTTTGAATTGATTTTCAAACCCAAAAATTCTCCAAGCAGCTTCACAAGACGAAATGTATCTACAGTCATAGGACAAATTAACCTCGTCAATATTCTTCTCCGAACTATCATCACTTGAGCTCTGATAAAATGTTGCAGTTACGCGATCATTGTCCTTGTTTAGTACTTGAACAAATATTTGATCGCATGTGATTGATTACACCACTCCACGTTCAAATGTGCTCTACAAGTTATCAATAAGTATCGATTATTAGGAACAACATATCTATTGTCCAACAAAACACCATTCTTAAGAATCGTTCTTCCATTATCCCTGCGTCTGTATACGGGATAACCATCTTCACCAATTGTTGTCGTTTCAACGAATTTTTTTGGAAAATGCTTTGAGCAACGACCATCAACCATGCAAGGAGAATTCCTTTGGTCATCACCACATGGACCGTGAATCATAAAATCTCGAACTGCGGCAAAATAAATCGGATCCTCATTCTCATCAGGAATCTCTGCTGAAATGATACGATCAATTGCATCTGCTGTTGGAGATTTGTTTTCGTTAGCAAGGAACAACAATATGTGAGCATGCGGCAAACCCCTCTTCTGAAACTCCACAGTATAAATTACTGGAAAAAAAATTACACATATTAACTATAAATTTGTGATAAATAATAAATTACCTAAAATAAAATTATAGGTTATTGTATAATTTACAAAAATAATAAACAATTATACCTGATCTGATATTTCCAAAAATCTTGTTTTTTTGTAGGTCCTGAATCAATCGATCAAGCTTTATTTTGAAGATTCTGCAAACAATATCTGGACGATCTTCAAGCCTTAATCCACGCTTATCAAGAAATCTAACAATTTCTGGCCATTTCGGGTTACATGTAAATGTAAGAAATTAATCAGGGTAACCTGCCCATTTACATATAGCCATGGCATCTTCATAATTCTGTATCATATATCTAGCTCCTCCAGTAAAAGATGAAGGCAATATAATTCGCTTCCCTTGAGCTGACGCATCAGTCTCACCACGCAATAGAGCTTCTTTCAAACCTTTATATAATTCACAACGCAATTGCCTCTGATGCAACCTAATGTAAGTCAACCGTGCAGATTCAACCATAGTGTATGCATTGACAACAAATTGTTGAAAAAGTCTTATAGAAAACAGAATGGTTGTCGGCTCGCATTCCCTTTCATGTAAGCTAAACACAAAGAATTCTCTTATACTAATTAACTTTTTTCTGTCCTCCAGATCCTTTTTTTGAATCATAAAATGGAATATCTTCTCTGTATCCATCTTCATCGTACGAAAAAATCAAGGGATATTAAAGAGCAAGATAAGCAGGATTCAATTCATTAATACGCTTAAGTTGTCCTGTCTGAGTCTCAACTAAAATATCCCTAACACCCAACATTTCATTAAAATCACCAACTGCTAAAGCAGCAGCCTCAGAAGCAGACGAAAGATTATACCTTCTTGCATCACCACTTCGTCTACCAATCAATTTTAATTTCACATTTGATCTTTCTTCTTGAACCATTTTATCCTTTGCCATTCGAAAGGACTTAACCAAAACATTATTTGCATCTAACATGGCCTTCAAATCCGAAACAATCTCACCATGAAGATCATGACTATTTGATCTTGCCTACATAAATAAATCGGTTAAAATATTAAGAAGTTAGTTAGACAATTGCATACAAAAATATATATACTAATTAAAGTAAAAAAATTACCTTATAGCAGCAATTCGATTTGCTATTTCATTTTCAGTATCGTATATATACAACTATGCAAACTTAAGAGTTGCACCAATCGATGAAAGAAGACTTCCAATTAAATGATAGTTTTGACCCTGAAGTTTGAAAACAGGAGGAGAACCACCTTGATTAACACGAGTGTCTATCTTCCCTCCCATAGAAGTGAAACAAAACATGTTATAAGAACGAATGTTTAGGCGGAAGTGTTTACTTTGTTCACTGGCACCAAATAACAATGCTTGTAATTCTGGAAGGGGAGGTTGTAAAAAAAGAAGTTGTATTTTTCCATGATTACAACATAAACCATATTTTGGATTGCGGGTCTTATAATATCGAGATTATCTCTCTTCAAACCAAAACAAAGCACCACAGAAACTACATTTGAACGTTGGATCGCCAATATCCCAAAAACCTAAACAAAACAAATACAAATATAAATGTTACACTTATAATAATAAAAAACATTAACTATTACAAAGCAAATGAACTTTACACAAAAATATATATGATCATACCGATAGATGAAAAAGGCGAATGATTATTCTCGCTAAGACATATAACATCATTATCCAAATCTTGTGGTAAAGTTTCATTGCTTGGATGATGGATGCTAGCTGCATAAGAATTAAATTTAAAAATTATAAATTGTAAAAGCGAGCAAAAAACAAAATGGGTTCGATTAACTTTGAGCGAGTTGACTTTTCTCAATTGATATAGAAAAAACTAATTGCATGAGACATTTTTCATTGACCTATATTATGTAATAATATCTAATATAATTTAAATGAAAATGTAACTCAAACTTTTATTTAAATAATTGTTAAATTTTTAAGCATAAATATTTTTGAAATATAAAAATTATAAAAATATATATATAATAAATTTGTTAATTATCATAACTAATAACAAATAATTGAGATTAAATTTATTTACTAAATAAATAGTATTAATTATCATAACTAAGAACAAATAAACACAGGAGATTAAATTTATACAACTAAAAATGCTAATCATAAAATATAAAATTAAAAGCCAAAATTTACATTGAATAAGAGACGGAGATTCATCCAAAGTACTTTTTTTGTTCGACGTGGGAGGAACGGGAGTGTTGGATCCATCTTTATTATTCGTTAAATCCATAATTCTTGAGCTACTTGATCCTGTGAATGACGAAATTTGATTCAAATGATAGTTTTCCTTATTCCATATGGGAGTTTTAGCTGGAAAAAGAATAAAACTTTATTATTTATAACAATTACAAATAAAAAATTAGTAAAAATTACTATAATAAATTATCAACAATCATAGCGTTTGTGATATTCGAAAGAGGAGGAATGGAAGTCGGATACAATATACTTTGAACAGAACACCCAACACTATAATGTTGCGATGAATCATTTTCTGTATAATAAATTAAATACGATAATTCAAATAAAAAATAATAAATACAAAAAAAAACATTAAATAAAGAGAAAATAATAGGACATTTATAGTTGGACATAATTATGATAGGGAATAATAAAAGTGGCACATACACAACAAAATTGGCCCAAACAAATTATTTAGTTCGAAGAGGTTCAGTATCTGGTCCTATCTATATCTATATATAAAAACTTTTACTCTTATTTGTCAAACATAAAACCCTAAAATCCAAACCAACCGCCCCATCTCTTTCTCTCAAAAAGAAAACCCTAAACAACCCAATTAACAACGCAGCATCATCTCTTCTTTCAAAATAAGCCCTAAAAATTCCTAAGCCTGTTGCAAATCAACACAAATTTCACTAGAAAACCCTAAAAAGAAACCTAAATCAGTCACCCCTTTAACCCTGCTTTCACAAAAATTCCCTAAAAACACATTTCTGGATGCACCTCATTTACCAACCCAAATGTGTTACCTTAAAAACCCCAAATAGCCGCACACTCTACTTTGCTTTCACACTACAACCCAAAAAAAACCCTAACGATCCTCGTCTCACATTTCTAACTAAACCTCGATGCTTTACCAAACCAGTTAACAAACGTTGACTAAATAGCTCCAAATTAATTTTTTCTTTCACACAAAAACCCTAGATGAAACGCACCTTCATCTTCCAAATATGGTTGAAGGGGTTAAGTTAGTAGCGATTTTTATCTCCTGAAAATTGAGATGACGCATTCCTAGCTTACCCCAAAATCAGTATATAGGGATTGTATATTACTACTCTTATCACGATCTTTGGTTTAAAGAGGTGTGCTAGGATCGCAACTCACCTCTTGAAAAGTTGAGATGGTTTGATTCTAGCAATCCCCCAAACCAAATTGTTTTTGCTGTTAGTGAGCCAACGAAACAAAACTCATCAAGGGTAATAATCAGAGTCGGACTACGACTTTACAATTTTTTTCTCATCGTTTTGAAGGTAATCTTTTTCCAGTGTTTTGGATTTACTTTATTTAACTATTTTCATGAGTCAGATTGTATAAATATGGGGAAAAATCTATCTCTTATTGCTCAGATACGAGGATCTAAATGTTCCATTGCTCAGATCTAAGGAAATCTATCTTTTCTTGCTCAGATCTAGGGATATATATTTTCTATAGCTCAGATTTGGACATACCTATCATTATTGATGATTTAAATTTCATAAAAAAAAAAAATTTGTTTTACAAATGGAAGTTTATCACTGAAAAAATAAAGGAGTCTAAAAATAAGTGAAAATAAAAATGAATTATGAGATATTATGCTACGATTTTCTTACTTGCAGTTCTATATCTTTTATTGTTTATTCAAAAAATAACTGATAAACAGTATCTTATTATGCAATTAATGTGTGATTTTTTTTCTTTTTTTTCAAATTACAACTCATAAAGAGAAATGAATTTTCTATAACTAAATTAATATATTATATGGTTATTTTTTCATAAGATCATGCATGCCTTAATCATACGGTAAAGGAGTGAGTTTTTTTAATCTTGACAAAAATGGTTGGTTGTTTATCGATACATGTATCTATTGATTTGATCGATTAAGAGTTGAAATTTTAATTTGCAAGTTACAAGGGAGGCAGTTGTGAGCAAACGGATTAAGTATATATAGGGACTGGAGGATCTCAAGATGAAGAAGAACTCAATTATGATATTGCTGGAATCAATGGCTGCTAAGCCGGTTGTATCTCAATCTACTAATCAGCGTTCCTCCGTCAAAGTCTTTGTTTATGGCAGTTTACATTTTTTGGAATTCAATTACTAGCTCGGTGTGATTTGGTGACAAAGATTTTTACGGCGTTTAAGAAGAATCAGGTGGAGGTTTTTGTTGGCAAACGTGGTTGTGGATGAGCGGCGGCAGTTGGCGGTGACTGTGACGACAATGATCGTGTAGGTGAATGTGTGTGATATCTTCTTTGTCTCACGTGTATGTGAAAATAATAGAAAAATGTATTGCATCTAGCGTTACTAAAGCAGACATTGTTGTGAAGTAAGAGCCTCCGGAAGAAGATTAAGTTTTTATTATTGAAAAAATAATAAAATATTGTTGCTTTCATTTTTTTTTATTACAGTATTTCATTATTAGTTTTGTTACGAAATAAATGATTTATAATTCATTATTATTTCATTATTTTTGTGTCATTTAGGCTTACTCACCCATCACAAAATTTTGAGCATACGTTAACCTCGAGTATACAATAATCTGATCCCTACTGTCACCGTGCCATATGTACGGACACAAAATCTAGTATATATATATATATATTTCAAATCAATATTGAAATACATATGTGAGTTATGCTAGTAGCACTTGATCTTTTCATCAATGCTTCATTTCATATGTGAGTTTTGCTAGTAGCACTTGATTTTTTTTTTGCCCTTGTATAATTTTATTGTTCTCGGACCGTCCTTCTATCCGCTATTTCTGTTATATGGGCATTAATTCTCTCCCAATACATAACCTTTTTTAAACGGGTATTTTTGTTTGTGCATTTTTTCTATTAAATAGACCAAATTACCCTTATTTTTGTTAAATATATCTTGAGTAGTTAGTCTTTTAGTAGTTATCATAATTATATTTTCATTACTTTAATAGTTTTTCTTCCTTCCACTCCCTCAACATATCGCCCAAATCAGAACCACCACCACAACCACACCGCCAAATTACCACCGCCACCTCCGTCAATAATGTGAAAATAAAAAACTACATTCAATTCACATACTTCACAATGTGAATAAGAATTTAGATCTAGATATTAAATTAAGATGAAAGTGATGGAGAGAAGTATCCAATTATTAAGGATATAGATCTAAGATTACATTGAGAGAAATTTAATGTGGGTTAGTTAACAAAATAGGGATCGAAGATCTTCATTGGGAGTATCGAACAATAGATAATTTTAATGGTGGATGTAAGTAGATTGGTAGATATACACACCACTCCACTCCATTTAATTGAATTAATTTCAATTTAATTATATAATATATACACGAGATTTATAAGAGGGAGGGACCCACGAAAGAATATGGGGGTGTTCTTGAAAGAAACCCTATACCACATCAATAACGCAATAATATCCAATCATAAGAACATGACGCAAATGTAATGAATTTGCAACCCTCCAAATCCCACAAAAATGATTCGACTTAAAACCAACATCCCCTAAAGATTATAAAATTTCTTCATTATATATGATTCTTTATTTTTATATATAAATTTAAAGACACAAACAAAAAGATTAATCAACGGCTATAATGCGGTGATCTTTGACATTTGTAAAATGTAAATGCTACATTTGATACGATCCACCAATCATGAGCCATCCTACCCGAAGATACAATCTACCAAATTGGCCCATCTAGACACTTCACCCGCAAGATTTGGCTGGTGAGTGTTTGAGCACATTTAAGACCCTAGATAATGATACTTTAGCTACATATGGTCTGTGTTGTAAACTACACAAATCATAAAGATAAAGAAAAGTATGACGTACGTCTCCTACTGTGAAACCGTCTTACCGTAAGACGAAGTCATTTTAACTAATTCACAAAATTAATACTATAATATTAGTCATTTGAGATCGTTTTACCGTAAGACGGTCTTATATAAGTTTTGACAAAAGTATATGATGGGATCCTCCCAAATACCCATCCTACGTATCCTCTATGTCAACCTCAGGTGGGTCCTAAGATCCACGCTGACAGCGGTCACCCGAAGTTCCCAGCAGGGCTCACCAGCCAAGGTCCCCAGCCGAGGTCCCCTTCTGAGGTCTTCAGCCGAGGTTCTAATATCTACGTCACAATTATGTTCTGGAAGGTCCTAGCCATCGACCAGGATTGTCCTCGTCTACAGATGGAGTTACCTCGGAAACGAGCTCCCATCTTACTCGGCAGGAGTCAACATCAAGCATTCAATACCCACCGCCTGTCAGCACTTAACCTGGAAGAGGCAAGACATTCTTACTGAAGGAAGACATTCCTTCCCATTGAAGCTACGACGACATTAATTGGCTCCTCCTCCTCCTAAGACGGAAGCTTATATTTATCTGTTTTATACTGATAGAAGATTAATTTGCCTCATTAATGAACAGTCTCTTTCCAAGCATTCAAGTGGTCAAATTCATACCATTTACACGTCACCTTCAGCTATAAATAGCATGTATCACTTCATTTATGGCTAAACCACGTTTACTCCCAAAAATATACCAAAGTGTTGTCTATTTTGCATATACTCACTTGCCTTCAATACACTCTCTTTTACTCTTTCTTTGAGTGCTGATTAGAGGACTGTTGGCCTTAAACACCAACTACCCTTCTCATATTTATTACGGTACTGACTCTTACGCCGCCTGAGAGTACTAGTCGGGTAAAACCCCAACACCTAACAGTGTTTTCAGTGTTGTTAGTTGAAGTGATAGGCATCCAATGATAGCCAAGTTCCAGCAAGATAATTGCCTTTTAAGAGCCAGGGCATCCTACCTGTTAACTACCTACACACGTGGATCCGACATGGTCATCGATATTTATTTTGGCTTCATCGGTATGTAAAGCAAAACGACCATTTACTTTACTCGTAATTGTTTCTATTCTCACTAATTATATGTTCCGTGTAGGAAATTTCAAACATAATAAGCACGTACTCACTTATTTTGAGGTGTGTAAGGGCTACAAGAATGACTACCTCAAAACTTGGTCCAATTGTTTCGTTATTTCTACGTGTAAAACTGTAATATTATGCTTCATATATATTGTCGTATCTCCCTCTAGTAACTTAAGTTTTTAGCTGAGATGGAAACTTAATCTGGTACTCAGAACTCGCTTGCATTTACTTGCAATTATAAAAATGGTGTATAATACATATATTAGCTCTATAGTAAGTTACCGTATTGTCACAATTAACTCCTTTTAACTTGCAAATTTTAGCTTTTAGATGAACTTTAACCCACCCTGAGACCAAGATGCATGGTAGAAACATTATTGTGAACATAATAAGCTCGTACTCACAATCGAATTGAACTGTAACTTGAAACAGAAACCAAATTTGCTTTCTTTAACTAATTATATATAATTTTATTATCTTAGGGTTACCATGCTTTCCACTCATGTGAAAATAAAGCATGCATGAGGTGTAGGATATCGTCAGACAGACTTCCAAGCAAGGATGTTAAGGCTTTTTCTATTACGTGCTCCTCCCTCCGTTCTTAAAAAAGTGTCGTCATTGACTTTAAAAATAAATTATAAGAAAGTTAAGTAATTCTATATATATATTATATATATATATATATATAATATGTTTAAGTAATTCTGAAATTGGAATACAGATATTCACACCAATCAAATTTTAACATTTCAACTACTCAAGGTTTTGGGTTTTAATGGACTCGGAAATCTTACTTAATTTTCACCTTAAGCATGTCAAGAGGAGTTCCTTAGAAACTAACAACTCTAGTTTCTTTACTACCCAAACTACTAAGTTTTCTTATCGATCATTGCAATTTTGCAAATCATCAGTTCTTCAAAAAGCATCCTTAGTAAATGAAGTTCTTATCGGATGTAAACTCTTCATGTCTTACCATTTTGCTATTTAAGTAATAATGACACTTATTTTGAAACTGAGGAAAAGTATATATAACCTTACTTTTTGAGTATTTTCTAATCAAAAGTCACTGAAAGGTGCATTTGGCCACCTTCAATACATTACAAATAGAGAAGGAATCGCAGAAAACAGAATTCAACTTTCAGGTTTTATCTCTTTCTCTCTTGTACGTACTTTGTCAAGCTAAAATAGAGTTCTACTGAAAGTTCTGAATTATTTTCAGAACTTCTATATGCATAATGTGAGTATGTGACTTTGTTATGTTCTGTAGGCGATTTTCCATACAACCGATTATCCGCCTCGAAGCTCGTGAGTTTTCAAAATCATTGTTCTTCATGCATTGATCCTGCTAAAACAATATTTCATTTGCGCACAAGGCCGTTCAACTCGCTCAGACACGTTAATTCATCCCCTAGGCAGGCCGATCAGAATGTTCTCAATCCTCATTTTCTTCCACTAGCAGCCACATAGATTGGGAAAACAGATGAATTTCTCATCAAGTACAGAGCAATGCCTCTAGACGCAAGCCCATTTGCTTACGAAATAGACTTATAATCCGTTAAGCAGAGGTCGAGACTCGGGCCAAAATTCAAGGTTGCTCCGAATACCCATAGAGCAGTATCTTTGAAACTGCTCTAGATTTATTAAACGACCCGATTTGTTTGAATCGGTGCGAGACAAGTACCGGATTATTTCTTCGAAGACGGTCTCATCACAAGGGATCGCCAATGGGCCGGAGTTTTTGAACCCGAATTCCTCCTCGGCTTGGACCAAGAGATTTTTAAACAAGGGATGGTTCAGGTGCGTTGCGCGGACTACAAATCTTCTACAATTGGTTCCAGCGCATACTACCACGTGTCCGGCGGGAACGTCGGAGGGTATCAGGCTGCGGGAGGTGGTTGTCGCCTTCTTGCGCCATCTTCTTAGCATTTGGCGGAGGCGCACAATGTGGCGGATTTTGCTGCAAGCAGACATGTTTTCCTTTTTTTTCTGGTGAAACTGATGGAAAAAAAGAAAGAAAATAAATTAATTTTCCCTTTGCTGTAAAGACTTTTTCGTTTGGTTTCGCCGTTGGGATTGTGAAAAGGTGAGGGTTCTGAATGAAAGGGAAGGAGGGAGCTTTATAAGAACAGAAACAAGAAAATACCCTTCATGTTTCGAGGTAATTACAACGTTGGGACGTCTTGTTTTCCGCTGCATGTTGATTGGATGATTAAAGATGCTTTTAGCTCACCAACTCGAAATTCCAAAACTAAACCCCAATCCCACCACATGCAAATTTTGAAAATTGGCAAAAAAAATACAAAAATAGAAAAATTAAGTAAATTAATACTTTATTCAATAACTTTCTTTTATCTTTGCTTTTTTCGAGTAGTAGTTAAGACCTATATAAAGATGCTTTTGCTCCTCCTAATTATAAAAATATTTTATTAAAAAATTCCTAACAATTTTGTATTCTCCATATCTGACCATAACCCATGTGCAGCCAAGGACGTCCATCTCTCTTTCTTTACCTTTTTTTTTTAAAAAAAAAATTATATAAATACTAGTTAATGAGGTTAGCAAACAATATTAAGAAATACAAAACCTAGAAATATTTACAATAAAATTAATTAGTATGTTTGATTGGCATAGCGTGTCAAGCCAAACTTTCTTCTTTTAAAAACGCACGTTTTGAAAATGCTGCGTTTTGAAAACGTTGCACTGAAGAGACTCTTTATTTTATGTCACTTAGAGCCCATTTGGTGTAACGTTTTAAAAATGCATCGTTTCTAAAACGCAGGTTATATAAAACGCCGCTTATTTATTTATAAATGTGTTTGAAATTTAATGTCAAAACGCTTTTGAGAAAATTTATTTAAAATTGTTTGAAAAGCTTTTTACGCATCATTCCCTAAGTTAAGGAAGTTTTTTTTCTTAATAAATCTTCTTTACAAATGTTAATAAATATTTTGACTCTTCCCATTAAGCTGAAATAGTGCAAGAAAATTATCTTAGTTATTAAAATAAATTTTATTTTCAAAAACATTTTTATTATCACTTTAATGCAATACTTACTGATATATATATATATATATATATATACATATAAATATATAGATACATATATATATATATATATATAGGGTCTGATTGAGTTTATTTTTTAATTAACATTTCATAAAAATGCATATACAGCTAAAAATTTTGATAAAAAAGCATACAATTTAAATAATATTGTAGAATAGTAACTTAAATGCATTAGTGATTACAAAGAAGAGTTTCACTCAATTAACTTTAAAAAAATTAGATATAATAAATAAAATATTTTAATCTACTCGACATTTAATGATTGTTGGGTTAATGATGTAAAGAAAAAACTTTAAATCTGGTATAGATAAAAAAATAGTTTTAATAGGAATAATTACCTCCATATTAAACGAAAAACTATAATACCTCTCCATCTCCAAAAAATTGTTCTACTATTATTTCGGTTTGTTACAAAAATTAGTTTAATATCATTTCACTTGTCATACAAAATATTTGAGTGCATATTTTTGAAAATAGATAGAAGCCAAAGTACAATAATAACAAATTTGAATTTTCTAATCAAACTATTATTTGGAACAAAGGTGATTTGAGCAATAGATTAATATCATTTCACTTAATATAATTAATAAGATATTTTTTCTTAATAAGTGTCCTTAGAAATTCTTACAAAATATTACCATTACTAATTACTACATATCCCTCACTTACACCTAATATTCAACTTTTCATCAATAGCCTTAACATAAAAAAGGGGTATAAATATTGAGTGCAAATTAACCTAATCTTATTTAGTTCTTCAATAAATCTAGATGGATCAATTTGATCCGGCTCAACAGGGGTACTTTTGTAATATTTAAGAAAATAAAAAAATATTTTACCTTAAATACCTTTTATTGAAAATTGCACCTTTTTCTATAATTAATAAATATGTGAAGGGTGAAAATATCTTTTTGGGTTAATGACACTACAAGTCCCTCGACTATGACCGATTCCACTAGTAGTCTCTTAAGAATCTTTTTTAAAATTTTAGTCCCTTGACTATGAAAATTAGACACGGTTGGTCCTTTTGTTGATGCCATTAGTATTTTTCCGTTAAGTCCTTCATGTGCCCATCACGTGCCTTTGGTTAAGGGTATTTATGAAATTTCATGAGGGTATTATTATAATTAGCTAATTAAATTTACTCTCTCTCCTATTTCCTCTTTAATAATTTCCTTATCTCTTATCATCACAACCCTCTACCCCCATCCTCCACCACTTCAACACCTCTAGTTTCATTCTCCACAACCACCTTCATTCTTCACCACCATATCTCCACCATTCAACCCTCACAAAAATCAAGAAGTCATCCCCACCAATTTTTATAAATGCAATTTTAGTTTATCAAGTTTAAAAGCACCTCCACAAATCCACCCCCTCTTCTCCCTGCACTCTTTCCCCCTCTCTCACAACAACCTACACCAGTGATTTCCATCAAATCTGACCATCTCTCTCTCCTTTGTGGGCTCAAATCTCTCGCATCTCTAGTCGATGTGTCCTTCTCCAGCTCGACCTCTTTTATTACAGTGCAGCAGTCACTCGTCGCCCCTCTCTCTCTCTCTCTCAATGCCCGTGACCTCCATCCTTGAGACGTCCACCGCTAACCTCCCACACGCTGCCATCCTCAGTAGCAACAGCAACGACACTCATCATCCATCTCTGATTCGTTGTCCCGTCTCCTTCGCCGCAACCAACCTCTCGCCACTGCCATCCCCTTCCTCCAGTCCGGCTTCTAGTGTGGCCAAATGTTTTCCTCCGGCGATCTCCAGCTCTCTCTCATCTCCCCATGTCTGAATTAGGGCTTTTCCCCCCTCCCTCTTTTTTATTTTTATTTTTTTAAGGTTTGCAAACAGAGAGAATGAGTCATTAAACCCTCTCCCCCTGAAAAAGTCGACAGCTGAAGGCTCTTCTGACCAAACCCATCTCGAAAATTGGCCGGAGGAGAATACCCAGAACACATAGACTTAATTACTGGAAGTAGGTTTATTCTGCGATTGGGTGTTTTTCTTTCTTTCTGTTTGGTGTTTATTGTAAAAAGCATTACTGGAAGTGGGTTGATTCTGATTACATATGTGTGTGTGTGAGAAAGAGAGAGATGTAGAAAGAGAGGGAGGGGGAGAGAGGATAGATGTTGGCTGCAGTTTGGGCCTTGACAGAGGGAGGAGGTTTGCTGGGTTCGGTGTTGAGGGAGAGAGAGTGGGGGAAAGAAAAACATGAGATGAATTTCCTTTTTAGCCCTTAATTAAATGCACGCGAGAGGCACATGAGACACTTAACGAAATTTTCTTAACGGCATCCAATAAAAGGACCAACCGTGTTTAATTTTCATAATCAAGGAACTAAAATTTTAAAAAAATTTCTTAAGGGACTACTGGTGGAAGACTTGTAGTGTCATTAACCCTATCTTTTTTAAATGACCTAGAGAACAATAAATGTTTTTTCATAAAATTTTGGAGCAATAAATGCTTTTCTCGGAGTATGGAATTCATGCCGTCAACTTGAAACTTGATAGTAAATTAAGCTTAAATTTTTTAACCACCCGAGCTCCAATTTTAATTTCATGGCTTGGATTTAATTTATGCTCTCAAATGTAACCTTTTTAAAAAATAATTATTCGTAAGAAGTTGAATTGTGACTTATCTTATTAAATGATACTCCCTCCATCTCTAAATTATTGTTTTGTTTGACTCGGCACACGGATTAATAAAAAATAATTAACTTGATTATTAATATTTGTATAATGTGTCATTTCCTTTAATGCCCATGTGCAGTGACCCATAATTAAAGAAGGAATAAAAAGTAAGGGTAAAATGGTAAAAGTATTATCCTAAAAAGAAACTTTTAAACAAAATAATTATTTTGATACAGATAAAAAAGGAAAGCAAGATAATAATTTAGGGACAAACGGAGTACAAGAATGCGTGTTTAACATTGAAAATTTTAAGGAAAATATCATATCTTTCGTATGGGTAATTGACGACAAAAAGGAGGTGAAAAACGAAATAATTAGGAAGAAACTGACAACAATCTAAATAAACAAATTGACAATGCAATATATATTTGGATAACTGGACGTATTGCAAGTAAGAAAAGCAAGAGCCTTTACGTGATTTTGGAGCAAATGGTTAATAAGAGAATTTTCAAGTAATAATTAATTTGATTAATTAAATCAATGAAAAATATTAACGTGCAATTAACTTCATTAAATAAGTATATCTTAATTAATTTGAACAATTAAATCAATGAGTATCATTAAAAATAAATTTATTAATAATACTGGTCTTATCCTTAAAAATAAAAAATAAAAAAAAAAGAGGATTGACTTTTTGAGAATTTTAGATGGAATAGAAATTCTTAAACCTATCATATTTTCTACGTACTAATTTAATTTTTAGAATTTCTAGTTTGTCTTATTTCACTTTGGTAGAAATAAAACGGTCTAAAGAACTGGCTCCGACTGGAAGCGCGTTAAGGGTTAAGCACAGCTCACTAACCAAGTAAATTGCGGCGCATATATCAAGGAATACCGTTATCATTACGTCATAAGCTAGAAGCTGACATGATACAATTTCCTTGGCAGACATCAAAAATGAGGTCCATTTGCTCAGCTTCAGGGAGGCTCCTTCACCAGACCGTCCCAAAACGGCCAATCAGAAGGTTTTCTTGAATATTTTAGTTGAACAAGTAAATCCAAGTGAACAAAAGTACTTGGGTGGTTGTTAAAAGCGTTAAATGCACCGATGGTCCCTGTACTTTATAACTTTATAACATTAGTCTTTAATTTCAAAAAGTAAATATTTGAGTCCAAAGTACGCAGTTTTTGTTTGCCCGTAGTTCTTCCATTAACGACCGTTAGAAAATTAGCCTTTAATAGCCAATGCGTAAAGCATGTGTGATTTTAAAGGAGGCAAATTGGTAACTTCCCTTCAGGCTGTCTCCTCCTTCCTCTTTAACCCGTAAACTAATGCTCACTGATTCACTTGAACCAACCGTGGAGGATGGGCTAGCAAGTCTTTTCTTGTTCATCAAAGAAGAAGACGAAAAAGAAGGGCCTATGTAGTATTCAATTGCTCCTTTGATCGCATTCTCTCTCCCTCTGGACAGTACACCATCGGTCTTCGGGTGGTGGAAAGCCGCTTGATCGAAGTGAGCCGACTGCTGAAATTTTATGTTTTGCATCTGGGCAAAGAAAAGTAACACAGAGTGGCAAACGAGCACTACAGGTGGCTACGCCCCACCAAGACGATGCCAGCGATGAAAGAACTGCCGCTAACAGAGCTTCCACGCGCCACCATAATGTTGTCGGTGCTGTCATCATTGTTGAATCTGGGATTTGAGATCTCAGCTCGTAACGGACGATTTCAGCACGGGAGAGAGAAAATGGGGAGGTGTAGTCATTAATTGTTAAATGATCCGACAAAGGATGGGAGCGACGTTGCTGGAGAAGATGAAGAAACGACATGGGCATGTTAAACTATGGAAGAGGAAGGGCGAGACAGTCTGGAGGTAAGTTACCAATTTGCCCCCTTAAAATCTCACATGCTTTGCACATGGGCCGTTAACGACTGATTTTCTAACGGCCGTTAATGGAATGACCACGGGCGAACAAAAACAGCATACTTTGAACCCAATTTTTTTACTTTTTAAAATCAGGGACCATTGCTAGAAAGTCGTAAAGCATAGGGTCTACCGGTGCATTTAACCCTTGTTAAAATTAGTGAGTCCAAGACTCTTCTTGTAGCACAATATATGCTCCTCTCCGCACTACTAGTTAAAATTAGTTACGGGGCTTTAGGTCATATATTGACACATCCTCTGATTTTAACTAGTGATACAAGGAAGGATACATGTTGTTATTCAAAAGATTTAGACTCGTCTATAACGATACAAACGAATCCAAATCTCTAGTACCACAAATTTTTTCCATTCCATGTACCACTAGTTAAAATCAATTAGATGGTTGTTTAGATTTTAACTAGTGGTATAGGAAGATTTTGACTAGTGGTACAGGAAATGACACATATTGTGTTATAGGAAATTTTGACTCCACTACTAAAAGAAACTATCAACGTTAGGTTCCTTTCATTAAGCTTGATTTTGTTTGTGCGTGTGTTTAAGAGAGGATTTAAGCAGTAAGAGAATCATTAAAGTTGGCTAATGAACTTTTCAGCGGAGCCTAAATGACGTATGTCCTTTTACTCACGGAGAGATGATTTAATAATCATCAAGAGAATATCATTAAAGTTTGCTAATTGACACTTTTAGCACAGAAAGAAAGCCGATTTAAGCAGTTAGAGAATATCATTAAAGTATGTTAATAGAGGGCCTAATATGACGTGTCCTGTTATCTGCGCTGTTAACCAAAAGTAAATGAATTAAATAATCAGTGTGTTAAAGGAAACTGTTTTAGCTGGCATAAACCCACCCTTAGCTTTATTACGGACATGCTCTCTTGGCGTATTCTGATCTGCATTCCCTGGCTGCCACGTTGCACTCGAAAATTTTGATTTAAATTTTAACATATTTTCTTTCTCATTGCCATTGGTAAATCATGTCAAGAAATAAAGGGTTGGATAATAAAGACAAGAGCACGAACGTGAAGGAATATATGTTTGTGCATGGGTTGGTAACTTAGAATTTGTTAAGCAAGTTCGACTCGTTCGGTTCATCCCCCATCACCCTAGCAAGAACAAGATAATAATGTAAGTTTGAACGTTCATGCATGTTTCTAAGATCACTACAAGATTCATACGACGTTGGCCGGGGAACATATTTGTAGTTCATAATGTTTTATAAATCTTCATGTTTGATTGATTTACGGATTTTTGTTTGGAAAAACGATGTGGATCGGAGTGACAATTTCGTGATCATAATTTTCTTGGTATTACCATATTTAAAGAAAAAAGAAATGTGTATGTAGGACTAGCTTCCTCTTCAAAAGATTTTGCAATCTTAATTTGTTAACTTGGAACATCTCTAGTTGAGGTATCCGGCCGTCATTTGATTCAGCTGTGCATGGCTCGTAGCACGTGTGTGCACAAAGGTGATCCAACGATCCTGATAAAAGTTCTGTAACTACCTTCATCAATAGTTTGGACATATATATATATATATATATATATATATATATATATATATATAGTTCAATATGTACATTGGAGAAGTTTTCCGAAATGTACATTTAAAATGAAATGTTTGATCAGCATCAATATTAGATTAGCATCATTAATGCGTTAGCCATTATTGGTCGTGAACCTTTGAAACTGATTAAAATCACAACGTGAAAAGTCACTAATCACATTTTACCTTATGCAAATTCAATGTTAGCGTTACTTTGACCCTCAATCATCAAACAAATAAAAAATAAAAGATCCATGTTAGCGTTACCTTATGCAAATTATATACATACACATATATATAGTCTTTAATCATGCACGTAATTTTCATAGATTTCGATCCAAAATTAAAGATAATGAGAATGTTTTTTTTTTTTTTTGAGAGAGTTCGGAAATCATGAAATAAAATGAGTTTATTATAATTCTCCTTCTATTTCACTCAAAAGATCTATGTTTGAGAAATTTAATAATTAAATGACAAATTAATATCATTTGAGTTTTTTTTTACAAAAATGCTTGAACATAGTTAAGATAGTTATAACATATGTGGTTGGTAAAGTTTGAAAAAATTATGAAGGTTAATGACAAAATTTGAAAATGAACTCTTTAAATGGAACATTTCAAAAGAGATTAATGACCTCTTTCCTTGGTACGAAAATTGAGAATCCATGTGATATGTAGCACGAAAAAGTTACTACAAATAAATTTTGAGACTATAATCCTCGAGAATGCCAAGTTTAGAAGAAACAATTAGAAACAATGGTAATGACCGTATAAAATATCGGAAGGTTCACAAAAAGATAGTCCCTCAATTCCAAACAAAGAGTCTACTATACTATTTTGAGATGTTTTACTTAAAAAGCTCCATTTTGAAAAAATTATGCTTACAATTTTCATAATAATTCATCTTTACCATTCACTTGTGTTGTAATCATTTTGGTTGTGCTCAAGTGTTTTTGTAATTATGACCGAATTCAATGACACTAATATATCCCTTAATAATTAGACATTTCAAACGTGAACTCTTTGAATGAAACGGAGAGAGTATCACACAGTATTATAACAGTTCAAAATTTAAGAAATTCCCATTAGAATTTTGGACCTCATCTAAAGTCTATCGTCCGTCCTCCTATACTATTATACTCCCTCCGTTCCAAGTAAATAGTCATCCGTCAACGAGAGGACGGGATGCAAAGTAGCAAGGACAGGAGGGGGGACTAGCAAGATCTTAATTTGTGGAATTCGTGAATGATTCCCTACGTTAATTAATTATTTTAAGGGCAATATGGCATTATAATAGTTACACTTCAAGGTTAATTTAGTTACAAAAATAATTTACTGACACAAACCTAATTAGAGGTGCTTTGACTCTATAATCAAAATGTAATTACTTGGTATTTAACTTATTAAAAGCCAATAAACCCTAAAAGAAATTCAAATTGGGGTTAGAAAAGATGAAGACAAAAACGAAAAAACAAAGATATGCTATTAAGAAAGAGAAAAACTAACCAAAACTACCAATTGCTATTATTTTTCAATAAACCCTAAGCGAGCTAACTTCAACTCAACTTAGCATTGCGAACCAAGTGTTGGTATAGTACCGTCAGACTCCATTGTGTGCACAAATTAGCTAGGTGTGCGCAATTTATTTTTTTAGTATTATCATTAAGTCTTAGGCAGAATGTTCTTTAACTTGAGATGGAAAATCACATGTGTCTATACCATCTATTTTCTCTAATTATTATTATATACTTCTTTCGTTCTTAAAAAAAACAAAAAACAAAATAATGTTTAATTCGGCACACAAATTAAAAAAAAAAAAAAAGTGTAATTGACTCTATTACAAATATGAATATGTTATGTATTTTTCATTATTGTCATGTTAATGTGGAGCTCGTCATTTAAAGTAAGAATCAAATGAAACGTAAAATGGTAAAAATAACGTTCCAAAAATGAAAGATTAGAAAATAAGATAGTCACTTTTAGAACGATTTTTAGAGTTTATCCAATGTAATCATCTATATAGTAAAAAATACTAAACACGAAAAGATAGATTTTTCCCAAAAAAAAATCTTCTCAAATGCAAACCTCTAATGCTGAGATGGATATAGATTTAGTTAGGAAGACATCATCTAAGTGTGATACTCTACTTCTAGAGGATGTCTTTTCATCCACGTCATTTACCGTCAATTTTCTTTTATGTTTTACTATCAATCAATTATAGTTTACTGTCAATTTTCATTAATTTTTTATGGTCAATCAATTACGGTAGGGAGTAATAAGTTATGGTTTACCGTCAATTTTCTTTTATTTTTGAATGTAAATTAGTTACAGTATGTAATAATTTTTATTTTTGTTTTTGAATTCTTGTTTAAGCATGTCACGCTAGAAAAAAAATAAGATAATAGCATTGAAGATGTTCTTATGAATGAAGGGAGTAGTAGATTTATCCTTTGCCCAAGTGTTCCCCTTTAATTCTTGATCTTGTTGTTACAAATAATGTATTACAATAATATATGGAATTAACAGATTATAAGACTAAATATAGACAAAATTATAAGACAAAGAATCTCTTGTCGTTCTTGAAAAATTCTTGTGTACGATCCGAGGCTTGTGTTAGACACATTGTCCTTAAAACAGATTTGCCCCCTCACCGTTGGTGCTTTTGAGGGTTTATGGACGTCTGTCTCCCAGGATACAACGGAGAACTGGCACCGCCTTGCACTAGAGGATTCCGGCGAATTGACGTTGTGCTGTGATAGTATCACCAATTTTGCATGCAGCAGGAGGCCAAAGGAACGAAGTCACAATATGCAGAAGATGATTGTCGAATTGGGATTTGCACCCCCCCTACAGGGGCGCGCGCGAGAGAGAGCCTCTATGTTATACAAGCTTACTCCCTAGGAGAAAGGAGCTTGTATATAAACTAAACTTGTTTTTACTTTCTTTCCAATGTGGGATAAATCCATTTTACCAACTTCAACCCACCTACTTTAAGCCTTAATATCTTAATCATCCAACCATCATTTTGGACAAATAAATATATGATTTCAATGTTCTCACGGAGTAGAATACATTTCCACAATTATCTTTGTCATTCGACAAACGAATCACTAAGAAATTTGCAAATTAAGATGCACAATTTCCTTCACTATTTTTTACATTTTTCCAACAATTGCTTGTTCCTTTGTATCTGTTTTTCTTACCATGATGGCCTCCCAGGTTTGACAAATAAAAAATAAATAATTAGAGAGTTCAAATAAGAAGAAAGTTTCAAAGCGAACAAGTGCATTTCATAATGCAAAATAAAGAAGCAGAAAATTGGATGTGAATTAAATTGACGAAATAACCAATTAAGTTTAAATATGATATAAGACCAAGTAAGCAAGTCAGCTCGACCCAAAAATATTAGGAGTAGACCGTTTTACGGATTCTAATTCGTAGGACTGTGCCCCATTCTCTTAGCTCAATCCACTAAAACACAGTGGACTGGGTAAAGCCAAGACTCCCTATATTCGTGTGAAATAATTATGTTGCTGTTGCTTGTCCTTTTTATAAGTGTTCTTTCCTGGTTCACTCGCCCTTTTGTAGGGGACGATTTCGGCTCTTTGGGGACGAGTCGTCCAGTTTGCGCCTGTTTCAGTCGTCCCTTTGATGGGGACGATTTCAGCTTATTGGGGACGAGTCGTCCTTTTGTTGCTGTTTCTGTCGTGCCTTTGTTGGGGACGACTTCGGTTTGTTGGGGACGAGTCGTCCTCTTCTGTCTGGTTTGGGCCTGTTTAGATTTTCTTTGGTTTTCCCCTTTCCCCTTATGTAATGGGCAGCTTAGAAGCTGGCCCTTCCCCTTAGATATTATTTATTTTCCGGTGGTTGAGGTTGTCATGTCCCCCACCTTGTTTGTAATTTTTTTCATATTTAATAAAAGTTAGGGAGTGCCGTCTCCTTTCGCCAAAAAAAAAAGAAAAAAAAAAACAGTGGACTGGGTAAAAGAGATCCGTCTTACAAAAAATACATGTAAAACGGTCTTTTATAATTTTTTTGTTAAATACTAATAGTGATCCGAAATTACGTCCGTCTTAATTAAATAATTTAAAACAAGAAAAGTGGATAGCAAAATTTGAGTTCTTTACATTACTTTTCTTTTCGATTTTTTTTTAATGCTTTTATTTTCCAATTAGTTGGAATTTGCTTAACTGTTGCCCATTGAGCACGATGCTAGTATTGATTCCGTACATATAATAAAGTATATTACTGACTTTATATTAAGAGAATTGATAAAACTAAACAGATTAGTAAGCATTGAAACTTCCAAATGATTGCTTTGTTTAGTAGTTAGAATTTTTTAAGTCCTTGCTTAAAATATTGTATCGGGCCAAAATATTATTCCAAAAGGTCATTAGTTCATACTGTACGTGTCGTAATACTGAAACAAAGATAAAAAGTATTCTTATAAAAAGGACAGAAATGAGCTGTGCGCCGCAACTAGAGGTGTAAATTTAAACCACCGAACAGCGAAATCGAACCAAATCAAGCGGTTTGGTTTGGTTTTAAACTGTGGTTTGGTCACGGTTTGAAAATTTTATAAACCGATCGGTTCGGTTCGGTTTGGTTTGTGGTTTTAAGGGTCAAACCGAACCAAACCGAACCAAACCAAACCGTTATATATATATATATATATATATATATATATATAATATTCTTGTTATTAATAGTCATTGATTTGTCTTGAAAATTTTATACCGAGATCTAGAAAAATCTAAGAGTAAAGATGGTAATTGCACGCCTTAGTCTCTCAACTCTCTCTCTTTTTCTCTCACCTCAACGTAATGTCGTGTTTCACCATTAATCCGCTATTGTCCCTCTCACCTCGCTGGCACTCTCCGTTTCACCTCTCTAACATTCTTTCTCACATTTTATAGAACCAAAATTTTCTCTCAACCATCGTAAGATCTCTCTCGACCTTACAAAATTAGTCTCAACTTTCTTTTTCTTTTTCAATATTTGAAAATTTACCTTGTCTTCTTCTTTTCCAACATTTGAAAAATAAATTACTTTGAACCAAAAAACCGAACCGAACCAAACCGAATGGTTCGGTTCAGTTCGGTTTCAAGCCTCATGCAGTTCGGTTCGGTTTGAAAAAAATGGAACCGTTAGGAGGCGGTTCGGTTCATGATTTTGTCATAAACCGAACCAAACCGAACCATTTACACCCCTAGCCGCAACAACACCGCACTTAGTTGCTTACTCCTTCTGTTTCAGGCAAAGAGTTTATTTTTGACTTTTTTCGGTTAATTTAGTTAAAGTTTAATTAATAATTAACATAAATTTAGTAATTTTTATAAAGTTTTGAAAGTTACAATCTATAGTATTCTTAAAATAGTTTTTAATTAATGCAATTTTATTTCGTAAAATATAAGTAAAGTGTGTAAAATTTTAATTTGATTTAGTCACATGTTAACTTTTTAAAAAAAGTAAACTCTTTGCTTGAAACGGAGGAATAATTCAGAGTTGAAACAAAAAAATTTAAAATAATGCTCCCAGCGCAGAGGAGTCCGTTTGATCGATTAATAACTTCATCTATACTTAGATGCGGTCTTTTTAATTTTGGCAACACGTATATTCTTACATAAAACTCTCATTATCTGAAATTATGTGTCACTAGCTAGCATTAACTTTATCTTAAGTGGGTGCGCACCTGATAACATAATAAAAACTTTGGTAAGATGTAAGATCGCAACTCGGGAAGTAACTTATTACAGATCTAAGAGATTGGCTGTTTATTTGATCATCATTTACTTTTGAGTTTTGGCAAAGAAAAAAAGAATAGAAGAAGGGTCTGGCAATATTAGGAAGGGAGCACTAAATGCAATAAGTCCTATATCTTACTAGTGTATATACTTTGACACTAAATTAAGGAAATTACAAATTTACTCCAAGTTATTTAATTAGGGCTGGGGCTGTTGGTATTTATTTGACCATATTTATATATATATATATATATATATATATATAGGTTGTACATTATACATCGTACACCATCGAGCTGAGTAGTAAGTAAATCATACTTCCCAAAATTAATGAATACGACACTTGGAGATCGAAGAGATACAACCATTTAACTAATTACTTATTAGTATCTGAACCATCACATAGATTCATCATGCAAAAATAGTCTCTTCTAGGGTTTTCTATCTAATACTAATCCTAGAAACGTACTACTCTCTCCATCGATCAACCAGTACACTTCTCAATTGTCTGATATTCGGCTTCACGCCAAATCACTACCAATCCAACAAACCCAATCAAGCACTAATTTGGGCTTAGTTATATATTACCTCCGTCCCAAAATAATTGTCGTTTAAGCAAACATTTTTTTTTGTCTCAAAATAATTGTCCTTAAAATATTTCAATAAACCACACCACCTAAATAAAAAACATTGATCAATCATTTTGAAAGTTTTCTTAATCTGTATGTAAAATACTAAAACGACAATTATTTTGAGATGGATGTAGTAATGATTATGCTAGAGTCGAGCTAATTAAATAAACATTTGAACAACAATTTTGTTCAAGCATGACTAAACCATTTTGAATTTAAGTTCAATCCAAATATTTTATGGACTTTGAGCTTAATCCACCATATTGACAATCCTATAAAAATCACATACGTCGGTCTCTCCATAAATATCATGTACGTATGTTAATGTATATATTCACGGATATCAAATTATAAAGTGACTAGTCTTACACTGCACGCACATCGATACTTGTGCTCTCCATAGAATTTAAGCACTACCTTGCATACATGCATGTAATAATGTAATACAATGGGCGTAGAATGAATTAAATAATGAGATCATCATCATCATCATCATCATCATCATCAACAATTGAGTAGTATAAATACAAATGGTCTCAAGAACCCAAAAAGGAGGACGACAAGTACAGATAGAAAGTGCACTAACGCACGTACAGAAATTCTCAGAAACAAAACCCACCCGGCCTGTCCTATTCCTATATGCTACGCATCTCACTTAACCTTTTTATCTCTACAAATATACAGCTCACATAATAACAATGCCTCTTTGTTCGCGTTGGAGTAATGTTATAGCAATATAACTTATCAACAGAGTTAATTTATACTCATTCTGTTTCAAAATAAGTGATGTTTTAATTAAAAAATTATTTTAAAATAAGTGTCGCTTTAGGTTTGTAATGCATGTTTTGTCTAATTTACTCTTTTCTTCGCTCAACACCCAACAATTAATCATCTTTTTATTAAATAATTTATCTTCTCCGAATAGTTATCTCTTCCTAATTTATCTTTTTAATTATTCCTGGCACAAAAATTAAGAATATTTAATAGATATATATTTGTCAACCTTCAAAATTTTTTATTATGTGTGCACAACTTTTTAGCGACACTTACTTTGAAACGAAGGGAGTAACAAGTTTTTAGATTTTAAATGGTATTCTTTGTTTCTAAATAACTGTCCTGTTTTAGTTTTATAAATCAAATTAATTGTTTTTCAAATAAAAATTTGATGTATTTTTTTTTATTTTTTTGAAAACTAAAAACAAGTAATTTGTAGTACTTTTTGTGTAATAACAATTATATGTTTTATGATTCTGAAAAAAAAAAAATATATATATATATATACATATAATTCCATTTTAAAAACAATTAATTTAGTTCTTCAAAGTCTAATCAAAACAGTGATTGCTCTACTGATTAGAACCACACTCCCCCTGCTATTGATCCCAGTGTCGAATCTCGTTGGGGGGTCTTTGGGGTTTAGGGTAGATTTAGGATATCAAAAAAAAAAAAAAGTCTAATCAGAACAATTATTTAAAAATGAAAAGAGTGCAATTTATTAATACATCAATAGTTGTACAAGACTATAATGCTAACCGTAATCAAATGTATAAATATCCTTTGTTGATCTATTATTTTACTTTTTATATTGCAAATTTTTGGTGAATGATGATACATCATACTCCCTCTGTTCCTAAATTATTATCTTATTTGACCTGATACACGGATTAAGAAAAAATAATTGACTTGATTATTAATATTGGTATAGTGTGTAGTTTTCTTTAATGCTCATGTGTATATAGCCCATAATTAATTAAAGTAGGGAGAAAAAGTAATGGTAAAATGGTAAAAGTGATTTTCTAAAAATAAATTTTAAACAAGACAATTATTTAGGAACGGACAAAAAAAAAATAAGGCAATAATTTAAGGTCAGGTGAGTATTATAATATGTACCGCACGCCAAAACCGAAAGCGTCCATTGTACCTAGCTTTTCAAGCTTATCCACCATCACAATTACTTGGTTTGGGCGGCGATGAAAAATTCTAGATTCTTCTACCCGTAACTAGACATGCCCATTTGGTTTCAAAGATTGGAACCAAATCAATTTTGGAATCGTCCAAACCGTGAACCACTAAAACCATGAACTGTCATGAATCGAAATCGGATAAGGACAGTTCGGTTTCGATTTGCATTTCTCAGAAACCGTGAACTGTCGGTTCTAAACCGCCATAAAACCGTTCAAAAACCACCAAATTCAAATTTTAAGTGTTTGAAACTTTGAATATTGAAATCATCTGCTCCTACATGCTCCACGTCTGCAACTACTCTGATCCCTTGAACATTAGACTTGATGAAATTGGAGAAGACTTAATAAAATGATTGATGAGTCTAGCATAGTAAATTTTGAATTTCAAAATCAACCTAATATATCATGATACCTAACACACCCTAAGTATTTTTTTTTAAGTTTGTATTTTGATAATTAATAATATATTATAACACTTTTTTATACTTTATAATAGATTTTAATAATTAAAAATAAAAACAAATGTTAAAAAAATCAAAAAATTAAAATCATGAAACATGAAAAATGGAACCGGAACCAAAATTGAAACTCCACGATTTAATTTCGGTTTGTTTTGATACGATTTGTAGAACCGTGGATTCCGAACAGGGTTAGGAACCAGTTGGGGATGTCTACCTCTAACCCAATTAGACACTCCTCATCGCCTGAGAGTAAGCCCATGAATTCCATATTTTATTTTCACCCTATTCATCGCAATAAATGAGTATACTATACAATATTCAATATAACAATTTATTCTTTTTCACTTAAATTTTAAAGTTTTAATTCTATTTTCTCATGATTTTGATTTATAATATAAATATAATATTTGGCCGACCATTGATCAATTTAACTAAAAGAACATATTAAGTCTCATTAAATATTACAAAGAACTATAAAAATTGTGTTCCTATACATATTTTAAATCTCTTTATTAACCTTTAATCTTTTTTTAACCATTAATTGTAATGTTAAACGTTTTATTTTCTTTCTCTTTTATGTATTTTATTATTATTATTACTTTTTTTTGTTGAGAGGGTAAGAGGGAGTGTTTAAGTTCAAATACAATATATGATACTATATTAATGTTAACAAAATATTATTATATCTAATAATATTTCACAATGTCCGGATACATAGCACCAAGGTTTTGAATGCACTTAGTGAAATTATTTTTCTTTTTTGGCTTTAAATACAACAAAGAACCATGTAAATTATGAGTTTTCATACACATTTTAAATAATTTTTTTAACCTTTAATATTTTAGTCATAATAATACAATGCATTTTTATTTTCTTTCTCTTTTTATGTATACGTGTGTTTGTCTATGTTTTCTTTATTAAGGGGGGAGAACACCGTGTTTAAGTTTAAATACGATATATCTATACTATACTATACTATATAGCAAGTTTCATCTATTTTCTCATAGATTTGATTTTTCAATAAAAATAATTACATGGCTACCTATCATTGGTCAATAAAACAAAAAGTAAATATTAAATCTCGTTAATTAAAATCACACTGATTTGAAGTATGCTTGATAATTTACAGCTTATTAAAAAAATTATAGATTGGATTTATCGTCCTACTGCTACTATGCACTGATTTCTTTTTCTTTTTCTTTTATTTTAAAGGAAAATGGTATGGAGACACCAGAGGGCTTTTCAGAAGTATGCACTGCACATGGACATGGGTGGTTGTATTTCCACTCTGCCCTCTCTTAGTCTTTCTCTATCCCGCATTCCCGCACTAGTAATGTAAGTATACTTAGGTTTTATGCACGTGCCTATGGTACGGTGTAAGTATGACATCGAATCAATGCGTTCTTAAAGTTAATGTGTGCTCGTGATATTGTAGAAGGTGAATACGGCTAAATGACACAAAAATAATAAAAAATTTATTCATTTATTTTGTAAGAAAACCAGTAATAAAATATAAAAAATTGTATAAAAAAAAATTGAAATGCAGCAACATTATTTTTTTGTTTTCTCAATAATAAAAATGTAATCTTCTTCCGGAGGCTCTTTCTTCACAACACTATATGCTTTAGCAACGCGAGCTACAATAAAATTTTCCATTACTTCCACCTAGAAGCCAAAAAATATATCAAACACATCCATTGAGCAATATTTTATGCATATGAGTCAATTAATTAAAATATCAAAAAAAACTTACGAACCGAAGAACGCAGGCAGAAAAAAAATCATACTGAATCGATTCATTCAATATATAATAGAGAGCGGGAGAGAGAGGACTAACCTGCCGAAGGAAATAGAAATTGACTGGGAGCTGTGCCGTGGGTTTTGAAACAAATCGCAAGCAAAAAGTATGACTGATTCGGGCGTAATTAACTGTAAAACAAAAATAATCATATCACAATTGTAAGTGCGAGAGAGAGAGAAAGACGGACTTTTTGTGTTCAAACTTGGCTAAAATAATGAGGAGATAGGCTGGTAAGGAAGGTTTCATGGGCATCCTGGAGTGGAGCAGTTGTTAAATGAATCTAGGTTAAACATTCATTCATTCATTCTTACAACATCCTTCTCTGTTGAACTATTTCTCTTAAATGAATCTAGGTTAATTTCATGGTTTGTGAAATCATCTGCTCATGGTATTTGCAAAGGCTATATCAGGTTAAGGTATTCATGAAGGGGGCTTTTTTATTTCAATAATTTAATTGATTACTGTACATCTTTACCGAATTACTTAATGAACAAACATTTTCTTGTTTTCTCTTTACTTTCTGAATTTTCATTACAAAAATTAAAGTTTCAATGCCTTACCTTCTTATCTTTGACATGGCATGTTATGTGATTTTTCTCTATTGATGTTCTATACTTCTATCTTTTGACTTCAACATCATGTCCCGCATTTCCTTCCCTTTGCAGGAAGCTATTGAGATTATGGTTGCTTGCTCTGCAATGGCTATACTAAAAGAGGAATAGGCAAAAGAAGAGGAAAATGGAACACCAAAAAGCTCATGGGCCAAGTGGAAACGTGGAGGTATCATAGGCGCTATTGCATTAACTGGTGGAACCTTGATGGCAATCACCGGTGGTATGATTTTCTCGTAATCTCGATTCTTATATACTAAAAGTGTCTTCTTTAAACATGTAATGATAACTCGAAGGTTTGTTCTTACATGTTCTTCTTTAACAGTTTAGTCGCTCCAAATATTGCAGGATTCGGTGCTTTAGCACCGACATTGGGTACTATTATTCCCGTAATTGGAGCAAGTGGGTTTGCTACGTTGCAACCGCCGCAGCAATGTTGCGGGTTTGCTGTGGTCGCATCATTTGGAGGTGCATACGATAACAAATTTGTTACCGTGCATTTTACTGCTTAATTTGGCTTAGATGTTTTTGAGAAAATATCTTCATTTTCAAAAGAAAACCTAGAAAACCGAACAGTACAATCCATGGATATGGATTGATTGACATGTACCAAAAGATGAGTCAGTGAGTCGCTAAATTTTCCGCAAAGGTGAAGAAGAAATTAGTCTACTCCCTCTGTCCCAAAATTACTGTCCCTTCTTAGTTTTTTGAGGAAATTAAGGAAGTTGACTTGCATTTTTAGTAGCACATGTACATAAATACCCTTGTTGTTATAGCATTGCAAATAGATTTTGGGACATAATAGTTGGGAAAGGTGAATTTATTAACTTCATTATAATAAGGACACTCATTTTGGGACAAATTAGTGTCAAAAAGGGAACTTATTTTGGGACAAATTAGTTTCAAAAAGGGAACTCATTTTGGGACAAATTAGTTTCAAAAAGGGAACTCATTTTGGGACAAATTAGTTTCAAAAAGGGAACTCATGTCTCAATAAACTCTTTACTTTGCTAGATAAATACCCTTGGTGTTATAGCATTGCAAATACATTATATTATTCTCCAAAAAATGCTTTGTCTCAATAAACTCTTTACTTTGCTAGATAAAGAGATCATACTTCATATATAAGTTTCTCTTCTTTGAATAGATCACAATCTACAAACAGATTGGAACACGTAGTTTAGTGCTAGTGTTCCAACCACAGGAATCTTGCTTGATACATGGAATGTTAATTCTAAAAAACAACATAATCCTTTTCATCCTTTATGATCTTCAGTTCAATACAAGTTTTCAGACTAACACTTCCATCAATCCAGCTGCTGGAGCTGGACTTACAGGAACTAAAATGGCTAGAAGAACAGGAAGTGTTGATGAATTTGAGTTCAAAGCTATAGGGGAAAATTAATTGAAAAAGAACCAAATTTAAAAAATTTAAACACACATAAAATCCATACAAATATACTCAAATATACCAAGTTTCAGATTCTATAAACAATCAAACAACACACTCCAGCACACACACCAGCACACACACACACCAGCACACACACACACACAGCAGCACACACACACACACACAGCACACACCTTATCCTGATTTTCTTGTCAAATAATGTCTTAATGCACTTATTTATTTTCTAATTTTTACTCCAGCTTTTGAGGCTATTTTAGAAACATAATATTGATAACATTGGTTATTATTATGTAATTGAAAATTGGGGTGGGTTTTAAACTTTTAATTAGTTTCATCTTTTCCAAAGACATTTACTTTGAGTGTATGAAATTGGATATTAAATTTCTTCAAAGAAGGGCAATTATGAAAGATGTCTAAGTCCACTCGCTCCTCTTAGGGAATAGAGGTACAGTTTCTCTCAAGGCAACAAAGAACACATGGTAATATGCTAGAGAGACTAAGGCATGTAAAGGCTTTTCATAGATGCAAATCTCAAAGATTAAACTATTAAAGTAGTCAAACATCCAATAAACCAAACAAAATCTAAGAAAATTAAATTAAATTTGAACTAACACAATATTCAGTAGCAGCAAGCATGCATAACAATCCAAAGAATTCACAAAGCAACAAATCTCTACTAATCTAATATTACTAAGAGCTTTAGGATTCAATCAACTTGCATAAACTAAGTGATGGTTGACATACCCAAGGTCCGAACTATAAAATCGAAAAGTTATACATGAAATCTGATACGAAATCAAAATTTACCTGATTGAAGACACCTATTGCTTCTTCCAAACTTTATTTTTGGAAGTTCGATTATCATGCCCGGTGGTTCTTCTCCTTTAATTTTATTTCTCGGAGATTCGAAATCATTGTTTAGCCTGCAAATCATTGTTTAGTTTCGAAACTCTTGATTCTGCAAATCTCTGGACATGAAGAGTTCAACTGTTCGAGTGGTGGAGCGGCTGTGGCACAAAGATGTTTGCTTCAAAGAATAGTAAAGCAACTGTAACCCATTAATCAAACTCTTAAAATAGTCAGAGATACATAATAGTACCGGTTTGAACTACGAGTGAAATGTAAGGAAGTTAAACACCACTAATGTAATAAAAAACTTGTAATTTTATCAAATTGTTGATGTGAAAGTTGAGTTATAAGCAAAGCGCAACAAAAAAAATTCTTAAATAACCCAATAATGGGTACTGAAAGATGTTAATCCACAGCAATAGCAACAGAAATTACAATCAATATATGGTTGGAATCGTCAAAAATTCTTACATAGAAGCTAATTAGTGCACTCTTCGGGCTCGGTATGAGTGAGCGCGCCGAGCCAATTTGCACCCCGACGCAAATTGGGAGCTGTCCGTTTTTTAGTAGAACAGAGTTTTGGGCTCCGATGACAGGGAGTTCTTCCAGTCTCACGACTACTCTTCTGTCGACAAAGGGGGTAAGGAGTTCTTCCTCTCTCTTGAAGAAATTGAAGAACTAAAAGCATATAGTATTGAAATTTTGAGAGATCGAGAGGAGGAAGGGAACGGAGAGAGGCAGTTGGGGAGACGGAGAGAGTCGAAACGAACATGGGTAAGGTGAGAGTCGGACGGTCAAGGAAACGGCCTTCGCACGTGTGAATCTTGAGGTTTGATCTTGGCCCTTAAAATTTAGTAACCCAGTGAATCCTAACCGGTAATTGTCTCCAGTCAATTGTAAGCGTGCGAACCGAGCTGTATTGTATTATAGATATATATATATATATATATATATGGGAAAGTATTTAATGGTTACTTTTTTATTTAACCATCAATGGTTACTCTCATTATCAACCATTGGATCAAAAATTAAAGGTTGAAATTTAATGTTTAGTTGAAAAATGCAATTAATGCAAGTAGGTGAGTCATTTAATGCATTAAATCTCAACCTTTAATTTTTAATTTATATATATATATATATATGTATATGTATCTACAAATCATGTACATAAAATGTCTCTGTGTGTGTGTTATGTGTGTGTGTGTGAGAGAGAGAGAGAGATATGCGATTTGCATTAGCTAGTGCTAGTCAGGCGCAGCGCAGTAGTGGATAACAATATCTTAATACGGAGATGAAGATGATGATTCCCGAGAAATCCGTACTGACCCCATGGACAATTTGTTGCTTGTTCATTCATATTAGTAACTAATTCGTAAGCCATATTAAGAGCATATCCAAAGGATAAATTTTTGAAAATTTTATCTATCATGTCACGTTTTTATAAATCTATTTTCTAAATAAGCATCTAAATATTTTATAGTATGGATTTACTATTAAATATTTTATTCTTTAACAATATACATATAATAGTAATATATTTATTTTTAAAATTAAGTATATTATTTTAAAAATAATTAATTAGTTTTTAGAAAAAAACATATTATATCTACCAAATAATTCATTTATTTTATTTTTAAAATAATTTTTTAATCCAATAATATTTATAATTGAAAGAGTGAAATGAAAAAATGGTTTGAGAATCAATTTATAGAAAAAAAAATTACACATTTTTTTTATTTGCAAAGAGCCGTTTTAAAACAGCAAAATTAAATAAATGAAGCAATGCTATGTAGTCTATTTTTAAAGCCTTGAATTTGTGAAGCCTTGAAATGCGTTCAATAGAAAAGTAGGAAACAACAAACTGGTTGATACAGATCAACCGGTTCTTGCCACATCATCTTCCACTCATCTCTCACTGTGGCTTCATTTCTTCATCAATGGTTGATCAACTCCATGAACCTTTTCAAGTTCCTCATTGGAGTTGCTCTAATAGCATCCACAACAATAAACCAATCAAAAGGTTTATCCCTCCTGACACGTCATGCCACGTCATCAGCTTATAAATAATTTTCTTTATAAACCTATTCTCCACTATACATAAACACATAAAAGGTTTATAACATGTACCCACTACTAAATATTTTATTCTTTCCCAATATACATTTGAAAGTAGTAAATTTATTTTCAAAAATAAATATATCATTATAAAACATAAAAAAAGTATAGAACAAATATATTATGTCTAACGAATAATTATTCATTTCTTAATTTATCTTTCCAAAAACATATTATTTAATTTATTTATTAATATTTATTAGTAATTCAAAATACAGATGCAACAATATAGATTTTATTGAACGAAAATTAATATAAAATCATAAGAAACATAATTAAAGTTGCCTAATTAATTCAGTTACAGATTAATTAAATACTAATAAGAATTATTCAATCGATACAACTTAATTTTCATTGTTATTGTCGCCGAAGCGTTCCCAAATATGCTCGACCAAGTCGGATCGAAGTTTTTGATAAACTTCACAAACCTCAACCCATATATCGTCACTTTTGCCTTCATTTTTCTTGGTGGTTTTTGCTTTCCCTTTCCTCTTTGCTGCCTTTTGACCAATCGGACGGACTTCAACTTCGTTATCGTCGATGTTGATGCTCGTATGCACATCAGATGATGATGTGTATGTCCCCGATTCAGATATTTTTGTCCTTTTAGAAGAATGATCACTTGATTTTCCACCTTTCCACTTTGGTTCAGCTTTCACCATTGTCCATACATACTCGTATTTGAAATGTTTTTTACATATCGAGTGATAAAGACCACGTCCAGCTTCCTTCACTTGGTCATCGGACCACCCGCTACGATGTTGACCTCTAATTTGGATGAATAATTGGTTAAATTCATTAACCAATGCAGCAATCATGTACCAATGTGACTTCAAGACATTCAACTTTCTTCGAATTCCCGTCTTTTGGTGGTTGTTGTAGTATTCGGTGATTCGTTTCCAAAACTCCTTATCATGTTGAGAGTTTCCCTTCACGCTATCTGTTGAAATAACGAGCCAAGCACTTGCAAGCATTTTATCATCTCCATTGCTCCACTTTGTTTTATGTATGTCTTTTGCTTGATTGTCCACTTCGTCATCCATAATAATGTTTTTCAACCCTTATTGGGTGGAAAATGATGGAATTTCAGACTCACCGATACTATCATTTCTTGTATCAATCGGTGTTGTTAGATGTCCACTACCCATAGTTAGATTATAAGAACCAGGTGTATATTGATTTGTCATAGCCGGGTAATATCCATAATTCGAATATATGAGAAATTGAGAATACGAAGGATAAGAAAATTTTGGAACATTTAAAATACCTTTAATATTTGGAGGAACTTGCAATGTGGAAGGCTTGGAAAATTTGAAGCATGAAGTTTTGGTAGAGCTTGAAAATTTGGCGGAGCTTGAAAATTTGGCAAACCTTGAAAATTCGGTGAAAATTTGGAGAACCTTGAAAATTTGGAGGAGTTCGGGCATTGGCAGAATCTTCGACATTTGAAGAGTTCAATAAATTCGTAAAGTAATTATTATCCATAACAAAAGAAGTGAAATAAAGAATTTATGTAGTTTAATGAGAATGTATAGAAAGAATGAATATGTTTGAGAGAATCTAATTGAAAAAAACAATTAGAATCCTATTTATAGAAAAAATTACATTAAAAAAAATTCAATTAGTCGTTGCAAAGTTTTTTTTTTTTTTTTTTGGCAGAAGGAAGGAGCCGTTGTGGAAAGGAGGATTAAAAAAAAATTTAATGATTCATCAATTACCAACCGGTCCATGTTTATGGACCTTTCTCATCCTAGTCAGCTTATGTCCTTTCTCTCCAATGGTTTAAAGCTTTTGATAAAACTTTATACTTTTTGATAAACCTCCTATTGGAGGTGCTCTAACTGCTGGCCACTCACGTCCGTTGACTCCTATACATGACCAATGCAGTTAAAATAGCGATAAAAATCCATTTGTAGCAAAGCAAGAAAAGAAAAATGGATGTACATAGATTGGGTATTGCAAATCAAATCAAACACCTACACAAATCGTATAGAAAATGGATCGAGACACGACACTATTGATTGTAATACTTTATGCATTCCAAAATAAGTGTTATTTTAGCTAAATAATAGAGTAAATATTTTAAAATAAGTGTTGATTTACGCTTTTAATGCAAGTTTAGCATAATTTAATATTTGCTTCTACCAAGTCCCATCAATTAATCAAATATTCATTAAATACTTTATTGTTAGAATGGATGGCTCGGTATGGACTATATATTGGGTTCATGTAGGCACTGTCGCGTGGCGCTGGCATGCGGTAAGCGAGGAAGACTGTGATGTTGGCACGGTTGCAGGGTGTGAATGCGTGGATTCGGTAGGGGGAGCTTTCTATACATGGTCGCGCCACTGGGTAGGTGTGAGCGCGTTGTGCCGCGCCCGCAGAGCGCTTTTGTTTTCCTTATTTGTGTGTACATAAGGCTAGGTCTTGTAATCTATATTTAAGTCGTAATAATAAAACGTATATAAGATTGGAATAAGAAACATGGTAGTCTTTAAACCTCAAATTATCTATTCTCTTCCTGATAACGCAAAAAAGGCTAAAGGTGACCACGTCTGATCCACGTGTGTAGTCTAGTAGTATTCCGGCTTATGTTGCAGGGATTGCCCTCGAAGTCTAAATAGCTTGAAACCTGTGATCAACAAAGAACACCATAAGGGGGGCTGGGTTGTCCCAGCGATAACCCTCAGGCGTGAGAATTAGTGATACTTCAGATGAGACGTACAGCTAAGAGAGTATCTTGTGAGCAAGTAATTTGCATGTACCTTACGATGCCTGTGAGGGTGCTTATTTATAAGGAGATGAGTCATAATCCTGGAAGGTTTCAGAATGAGAGAGATATGATCAATTCCCGTGCCTTTCGGATTACGTTCCCTTGTCTGCTTATGACTGATGTATATAACGTGGCGTTAGGACTCTTCCCAGGCTGAGAGTCGGTTCTTTGAAGGACTCTGTTTTTGCCGAGCTGAGAGGGGCCACGTCGAGGTCAGCCTGGTATGTGTCCAGGTCGTTCGAGGCTGTCGTGGTTGGCCTGGTATGTTTCCAGGTTGCACTGTGGGTCCCTGTAGTCAGCGTGCTGGGAGAGTATGCCTGGTAATGTTGGCGACCTGACTTAGTACTTTTACCAAGTCGTTATACCGATGTGGTGTATGTTACCTCGGTGTTAGCCCAGCTGGCGCCTCTGATGTCGGGTGTCTGCCACGTGTCCAGCTGAGGGCTGAGACCGTTCACTTCCAATTTTCAATTATTTGGTAATTGTGATTTGCTCAATTATTTGTTTGGTTGGTTCCGCTGGCGCACAACATTTATCTTCTCCCAATCTCATACAAATTTATCTTTTCAACTACTCCTAGTACAAAAAGTAAAAGGATTTAATAAAGATAGTTATCAACTAGCAAGATTTTTTAATATGTGTTCATTACTCTAAATGATAGAGTAATTGTTTTGAGATGTACGAAATAACTTCTAGTATATTCTCTGGCCCAAATTACGATCAGTTGTTTTAAAGAAAAAATCATAATTCTCGTCAAGAATCCCATACAAATTGAAAATCACCTAAAGACAAACTTAATTTGTTAATATTATCCAAGTGCTATATATATATATATAATTAATGAATTCCTTCTGTGAATTAATCATGCTTAAATATTGTCAAATTCTTAACCATTTATAACCATCGGGTAATACAATACTGGAAGAGGAGTGGATTTTAGGATTGATATACATTTTTGGGTCCTCTCTAACATTTCAAGTATTTAGATTAGTTGTCTACTTGAATGTAACAATTGCCCAGACTCGATCCTCCCTAACCATTTTCTTTGCACAGTTGATCTCCTCTTCCTAACTTGAGTCATCCACCTTCTACTCTCTGCTCATCTCTCGAACCAACTTCCATTAAATAACCTCAGTACATGGCTTGGTTGTGGTTAAACGCTCCTGGCATAGGCGATACAATGCATACCCAATCACAAGATCGTTCCCTTTGATCCTTGGACATTTTCCAGTGGCAAGTTCAAGGTGAATAATTTCTACCAAATAGACTTAATTATCGGATAATTGGTTAAGGAGAGGTCGAGACTCAGGACAAAATTCTAGGCTGCCCTGAATATTGACGTGGCAGTATCTTTGATACTGCTCCAGATTAGTAAACCAATGGCCTGATTTGTTCGAGTCAGAGCGAGACAAGTAGCGGATAATTTCTTCAAAAACGGTCTCATCACAAGGAATCGTCAATGGGCCGGAGTTGTCGAACCCGAATTCCTCCTCAGCTTGGACCAAGATCTTCTTAAAGACCGGGTGGTTAAGGTGCGCGGCGCGCACTATAAATCTTCTACAATTGGTGCCAACGCAAACTGCCACGTGCCCGGCGGGTACATCGGAGGGTATGATGCCGCGGGAGGTGGTTGCATCTTTATTGCGCCACCTTCTTAGCATTTTGCGGAGGCGTACAATGTGGCGGATTTTGGTGCAAGCAGACATGTTTGTTTTCTCCACAAAGTAATGGAAAATGAGAGAGAAAATGATGATTTGTTTTCTTTGTTTGTGAAGACGTTTGTTTCGCTGAAGTGAGAGAGTGAAAGGAGAAGGTAAGGGGTCTGAGTGATGGATGGGGAGGGACGAAGGATTTATAAGAATTAAAGGATGAAAGTACAAAATTTTCTATCTCACCGCCCACTATTACATTCTCTAATCTCATTAAATTTAATCCTGCCATGTGTCCTTGTAAAAAAAATGCTAGGTAAAATAATAAAAACTACGTGTGTAAGGCCAATAAATTAAAGTCAGAATCAAATTAAAGATAAAATAATTTTCATAAAAGTAAAAGTTTTAAAACAAAACATTTTTTTTTGAACGGATGAAAAAAAAAACGATAATTATTTAGAAATGAAAGGATTACATTTTGGAGCGAAATTTGCTTACTAGTACTCTAGTACGTAGTACAATTTACTACTCCCTCATTTCAAGACAAAGAGTCCATTTTCTTTTTATAAATGTCAACATAAGAATAAATCAAATAAAAAATTTATATATTTTACTTATATTTTAAAAAATAAAATTTTATTAATTAAAAACTATCTTAATAATACTATGGATTACAACTTTAATAACTTTGTAAAAATCACTAGATTTATGTTAATTATTGGTCAAACTTTAGCTTAGTTGACCTTAAAAAATAAAAAATGAACTCTTTGCCTAGAACGGAGGGAATAGTAACGATTAGATGTAGAGTGGGTGTGCTTGTGGGATGCTTTTAGCTCACCAAGTCGGAACTCCAAACCCACCCCACCCCGTATGCATTTTGGAAAAACTAAAAAAAAAAAAATTATTAATTTAACAACCAATAACTTTATTTAGTCTCCATAATTTTCTAGAATAGTTGGACCTAAAAACAAAAAAAAAAAAATTAGGAATAGTTGGACCTATACAAAAATGCTCCATGTGCAAGGATATCCCGTTTCTTTCTCTAAATTTCCACTCTATAGCAGCCAAAATGTTCTCCCTCCAAATCTATTTCAATTACTTATAATAAAAATAAAGTCACTTTCCTCAGTTTGGTTTATCTTAAAAAAATAATTTTATTTTTTAAAAAAGATTAAATTTTAATAATTTTTTTGAAGGTATAATTAAACAAGTAAAGCTTCAAATTTATATATATATATATATATATATATATAAACTTATTGAATGAAACTAATTTTTTAGGACGGATGGAGTTTTTTTTTTTTTCTCCTTTAAATACTGTGTTATTATTAAGAACTTATTTTTTAAAATAAGCATTACATTAGTAACATATGTGTTGAAAATTTTGTACATTATGCTGAAAAAATAAAGGGAGCAAAAATACAAAGACTGAAGTGAACGTAGTTGAGTAAATCCTTCATCTATCAATTTGAGGTATCAATTCAAGTACCCCACTTGCAATGGTTTAAGGATCACAACATTTATAAACATTGTTCAATGTTTTGAGCAATTATACTTCCATACTACCTACAAATTTTCCAGCATTTAAGACTTTCAGAAATGATCTTGCAATAATGTACTCTCTCCGTCCCGAATAAATGTTCCTACTTTCTATTTTGGGATGTCCCAACTAATGTTCTTAAAGATTTTTGATCTAACTATACTCTAACATTCTTCCTAATATACTCTTAAAGTTTCATTTAATATAACACATCTCAAACAAGCTCAATTATTTAAAGTAGTTGAACTCAATTAATGTTTATGGGTATTATGGTCAAAACACATTTTACAGCACATCATTAATTATGTTTCTTAATTCCTGTGTATTATCCACTAGAAACATTTATCCGGGACGGAGGGAGTATATTTTTAAAATCTCAATATTCAAAATTAAGCTTACATCATTATCACTCCATATATATATATATATATAATATATTATATATTATATATATGATTAATAAACTGTGATTAGTAAATAAATCACTATTAGCACTCTATTTTTAAGGGTATTACCCCCACAAAATATATTGTATAAGCAAAATAAAACATCGATAAAATCCCGCGGTTGGAAATTGGATTGCTAATAGCAATTCCCTTATTAGTATTGTAACTCCTACATTTAATACTCCGTTCGTGCAACGAATCCAGTTTTGACATTTTTTAGTTAATTTAATATAATTTTCTGACTAGATTAACTTGAAGCGCGTATATATTTAATTATCTTTATAATCTCTCTGGACTTAAAAATTTTGAAAGGGAAAAAGAAATAACTAAATCAATACTCCCTCCGTTTCACCCAAAGAGTTCACGTTTGAAAAGTCTACTTATTAAGTGATATTTTAATGTCATTGAAGTTGGTCATAATTACAAAAATACTTAAACACAATCAAAATGATTACCATACAAGTTGAGGGTAAAGATGAAAGATTATGAATATTATAAGCATAATTTTTTGAAAGTAGACTCTTTAAATGAAACATCCCAAAATAGTATAGTGGATTCTTTATCTGAAACGGAGGGAGTACTAAACTAGAGTACTAAATATAATGATAAAATCAGATGTGGAAAATCATTCTTGAAATACGTGGTGGTGCCATCTTCAGTTGTGATTTTTTTTCTATTTTTCTTATTTTTTTATTTAGTCATTACAATTTAAAAAATAAAAACTATAAATTACAAAATAAAGCGTGTATTTAAAAACAGAAACGCTTAGAAGAAACAGTGGCTCCCACCAGGAAGCGGTTAGGGCCTAGGAGAAGAGAAGAACCGCTTGTTTACCAGGCTGGGGAGTGGGGGTTGCGGCACAAATATCAAGGAATACCGTTATTGTTACGCGTGCGCCGGAAGCTGACATGTCACCGTTTTTGGAAGAGATAAAAAATGAGTTCCACTTGCACCGCTGGGAAGTGGGCCCTATGAGGCTATTATTTTAACAATTTATACACAAAAAAATATTTAAAGATTAATTTATTTTTATTTAAATTTATTTATTATAGACAAGTTGCATGAGTGTTATTTTATTTTTTCTAAGGAATACTCTTTAATGAGGGTAATAAATAAAAACAGTTTTGATAAAATATAAACAAATATTTTTCAAAATTTTATAACAATAATTATTTTAAAATAAACTTTTTTTATTAAAACAATAATTATTTTTTGACGAATGTAGTATATATGAACGAGAAAAATACAATTGGAAAATAACTTGAGTTGGGTTGCTACTTTTTCTTCCAAAGAAGAGTGGTGGTGCTCCTAGGTCTAGCTAGGTGCGGAGCTGCTTAGTTGTACTGCCTCCACTCCTTGTACGGCCAGTTCAATTTCCATATATAACCAGTCTCATATATAGGGTTTGAGCGTTTAGAGAAAAAAAAAAAAAAAAAAACACTCCAATTTGCTCTCCACAAAAGAACCATAGACTACACAATTCAAGTCCTAGTTGATCAACTCACAAAAAAATCTTTTTTATTTTTAAAGATTCATACCATTTAACACCAATAACGAAATACGCTAATCATTAAAAATCATCATAGTAAAATCTAGTCTGATGGTACTATGTCGCTATCACCATCACTATTTCCATTTGTTAGATCGGTTGTTATTTTACAAGTGATTTAGGCATGAGCCTATGCACGATGTCAGTGTGAGACCGGATTAAGTATTTAAGTTCGTGCCTATAACATGATATTAGTCTGTGATCGGATCAATGTATATTCGAACTATTGTAAGGGTGATTGCTTAATATATTAATTAAATGGCATGTTAAGAATGGGACGGCTCGATTACCCAGGCAAGGGGCCAGTTCCCTCGAGTAAGAAGTAGGACTTGATTGGACCTCAAAAGGGGGTGCGAGGGGCTCCGCCCCCGTGGTACGGACTATTCAGGATTTTGGATAGCAGGGCGTCCGCATAGAACACTGGAATTTATGCGGCCGCATAAGGCGTCCGTGTAAGGTTTTGGAAATCATGCGGCCGCATAGTGCGTCCGCATAAAAGCCTTACAAATCGTATGCGGCTGCATAATGCGACCGCATAGCGGCGGGTTTTGGGTTTTTTCTATTGTATCCATATAAATAGTTGTATACCTAGAACGTTTAAAAGGTGTGAGCCTCTAATAAAATTTCGGCAGTCCGTTGGCCCCAATCTCTCTCTTCTTTGTGATTGATCCTATTATACTCTATTAATTTGTTTACTAGTCTTCCGCTGTGCACAACAACTGGTATCAAAGCAAGGTTAACATGTCTACTTTAGGATCAGTTTGCTCTTCTTCCAAACAAGAAGTTCAGAAGTTCGATGGAGCGGGGAATTTCGCTTTGTGGCAGAGAAGGGTTAAGGATGCTTTGGTACAGGCTGGTTTAGGGAAGGTTCTTCGGAACAAAACTAAACCTGAAGATGTAAAGGAAGACGACTGGAAAGAACTCCAATGGAGGGCTGTCTCAACAATTCGTTCGTGCCTTGTGGACGAATTGGTGTATCATGTAATTGATGAAGAATCAGCTACACAGGCATGAGAAATTTTAGAGGCAAAATATATGTCAAAATCCTTGTCAAATAAGCTACATCTCAAGCAAAGGTTATATGGGCTTAAGATGGTAGAAGGGGCTGATCTCAACGCTCACATAAACACGTTTACGAAAATCATCAATGATTTGCTATGGGTGGAGGTGACGTTTTAGGAAGAAGATAAGGCGTTGATGCTGCTAAATTCGTTGCCGTCTTCCATAACGTATGAAAATCCTGTAACTACGTTGACGTGGGGGAAAGATACTCTTGAGTTGGGACCTGTTACAGAGGCTCTCGATCTTAGCTTTTCATCAACGAAAGAAAACAGTTGTTGATGAACCACTAGAAAAAGGGCTGTATGTGAAGGAGAACAAGGATCGTGGGAGGTCACAATCCAGAGACAACTCGAAGAATCATCAGAATTCCCGGTCGCAGTCAAGGAAGAAGTACAAGGGAAATTGCTACAAGTGTGGGAAGAAGGGGACAAGAGGCAGGATTGTACGGAGAAAGGCAATAATGGTGCTGGTTCGTCGAAGTCAGTTAATGTGGTTATGGATGGTTCAGATGAAGATGGTAATATGCTCTCAATTTCATCAACAATAGATCACCCTGCAGATTTCTGGATTCTGGATTCAGCATGTTCGTTTCATGTAACGTCCAATTGTGATTGGTTTGACACCTACAGGTCAGTTAATTCTGGAGTAGTTACTATGGGCAATGATGCATCTTGTAAAATTGCTGGCATAGGTACTATTAGAATTAAAATGTTTGATCGTGTGGTACGAACATTGTATGATGTTAGACATGTACCGGAAGTTTCTAAAAATCTGATCTCATTGGGTACTTTAGACTATAATGGCTGTAGTTACAGATCTAAAGATGGTATGATGAGGGTTTGTAAGGGTGCATTGATAGTGATGAAGGGTGAGAGGGGACCCAAAAATATCTATAGATTGCTCGGTAGTACTGTTGTAGGTGGAGCTAGTTCTGTAGAGTCTGAACCTGAAATAGATGAGGCTACTACTCTTTGGCACATGAAATTAGGTCACATGGGGGAAAGAGGTATGAAGGAGCTTCATAAGAGGAATCTGTTGAAGGGTGTTAAGACTTGCAAACTTGATTTCTGTAAGTACTATGTTCTTGGAAAGCAAAACAAAGTGCAATTCAAGACGGCTAAACACACAACAGAGGGAATCCTTGACTACGATTGAATGCAGGGTTAGCAAAGTGTTTTTCGGCATATGCAGTGAGTATGGCTTGTTTCTTAATAAACAGATCACCAAGGGCGTCACTAGATTGCAAGGTTCCTGAAGAGGTATGGACGGGTTCTGAGGTAGACTACTCCGATATTCGGGTGTTTGGGTGTCTATCCTATGTGCATATACCTAGTGAAGAAAGATCGAAGCTTGATCCAAAGTCCAAACAGTGTATCTTTCTCGGCTTCGCGAAAGGAGTAAAGGGTTACAGACTTTGGGATCCCAAGTCAAGCAAGGTGGTGATCAGCAGGGATGTGGTTTTCGATGAAAAAGCTATGTTAAAGTGTACTCATGTAGAAAAGGAGAAACAGGAGCCAGAAAACAAAAGGGATAATGAGCATGTTATTGAGGTGGAGCTACCGGAGGTGGATTTGGATCGCACTCTTCCCGATCCCGAGGCAACTACACAAGAGGTTGAAGAAGAAAATCCGTCAAGTGGAAGACCCAAGAGAACAATCAGACCACCAGTCAGGTATGGGTTTGAAGATTTGGTTTCATATGCTCTTGTTCTTAGTAGTGGAGATCCAAATACTTATCAGGAGGCGATAAAAAGTCCAGAAAAAGATAAATGGGTGACTGCTATGGCAGAAGAGATGGAATCACTTCATAAGAATAACACATGGGAGTTGGTGGAACTTCCCAAGGGGAAGCGAGCAATTGGTTATAAATGGGTATTCAAGCGAAAGGAAGCAGTATCAGAAAAAGAGGGGGAAAAGTTCAAGGCACGGTTGGTGGCAAAGGGGTACTCGCAGCAACAAGGGGTGGATTATAATGAGATTTTTTTGCCTGTTGTAAGATACACTTCGATCAGAATTGTGTTGGGTCTTGTAGCACACTATGATATGGTGTTGGAGTAGATGGATGTGAAGACTGCTTTTCTACACGGTGAGTTAGAAGAACAGATCTTCATGGATTAGCCACATGGGTTCAGTCATCCTGGACAGGAGCATTTGGTTTGTAAATTGAAAAAGTCACTTTATGGGCTAAAGCAGTCTCCGCGACAGTGGTACACCAGGTTCGACACTTATATGGTTAGTATTGGCTATAAGAGGTATGAGTATGATTGTTGCGTGTATGTGAGAAGCCTTGATGATGGCTCTATTATTTTTCTGTTACTGTATGTGGATGACATGCTTATTGCTAGTAGAAGTGTTAATGAGGTCAAGAAATTAAAGACCTTGTTAAATAAGGAATTTGACATGAAGTATTTGGGGGCTGCCAAGAAGATTCTTGGTATGGAGATTCGTCGAGACAGAAAATCTAGAAGATTGTGGTTGTCTCAAGCCGGCTATGTTAAGAAGGTGTTAGAGAGGTTTAACATGGGAGATGCAAAACCAGTGACGACAGCGTTGGCGAATCACTTCAGTTTATCTACCTCAGATTCCCCAACTACAGTTGAAGAAACTCAACACATGTCAAAGGTTTTCTATGCAAGCGCAGTGGGATGTCTCATGTATGCCATGGTATGTACTAGACCAGATTTGGCACAAGCAATCAGTGTGGTATGCAAGTATATGGCTAATCCAGGTAGACAGCATTGGGAGGCAGTCAAATGGATTTTCAGATATTTGAAGGGCACTGTGGACTATGGTATTATGTTTGAGAAGCAGAGTATGGGGCTTTCAGTTGTAGGGTATGTTGATTCAGATTATATAGGCAATAATGATCGTAGGAGATCTACCACAGGTTATGTGTTTACCCTAGCAGGTGGACCTATATGTTGGAGAGCTATGCTTCAGGTCATTATTGCATTGTCTACAACTGAGGCGGAATACATGGTAGCTGTTGAAGTTGCAAAGGAAGCCCTATGGCTTAGGGGCTTAGTCAAGGAGTTGGGTGTTCAGCAAGGTGGAGTTCTGTTGCGTTGTGACAGTCAAAGTGCAATCTACGTACTTAGGGAAGAATCAGATTTATCAGTCAAGGACGAAACACATCGATGTGAGGTTTCACAAGATTCGTGAGTTGATTGATAATGGGGATATTCTGCTTGAGAAGATTCACACCACAGATAATGCTGCAGACATGTTGACGAAGCCAGTTGTAACTGACAAGTTCAAGCATTGCTTGGATTTGTTGCACATCGCTAGCTCTTAGAGATGTGGGATGTCCAGTTCTACAGGTGCTCAAGGTGGTTTCAGGTTCGTGTTCGTTGTCTTCTAAGGGGTTGGGTGAATACTCGCCAAGGTAGAGATTGTTAAGAATGGGATGGCTCGATTACCCAGGCAAGGGGCCAGTTCCCTTGGGCAGGAAGTAGGACATGATTGGACCTCAAGATGGCTCCGCCCCCCGCGGTACGGACTATTCAAGATTTTGGATAGCATGCGGACACATACGGACACTAGAATTTATGCGGCCGCATAAGGCGTCCGCGTAAGGTTCTGGAAACCATACGGCCACGTAGTGCGTCCACATGGAAGCCTTGCAAATCGTATGCAGCCGCATAGTGCGACCGCATAGCGGCGGGTTTTAGGTGTTTTCTATTGTATCCATATAAATAGTTGTATACCTAGAACGTTTGAAGGTGTGAGCCTCTAATAAAATTTCGGCAGTCCATTGGCCCAATCTCTCTCTCTTCTTTGTGATTGATCCTATTATACTCTGTTAATTTGTTTGCTAGTCTTCCGCTGTGCACAACATGACCCCCACAAAATTATCATCGAGAAGGGTTAGCTAACATGAGTTTTTAATATTATTGTTGAAACTCCAAGGATCAAGGAGACAATTGTGCAAAATGGAGGCAATTTATAAACTGAAAGACTTGAGGGGTCATTGTGCAACAATATAACTATTTTCACACGTGTAATCTGTGATTAAATCGTGACCGTACGATTTATTAGATGGGTAAATCTTTGCCTGTAATTAGCCTCTGTCAATTGCACACGTACGAACTAATGTGTATTGTAATATAGTTACTAATTTCCAATGATAATTAAGTCAATAAAAATAGATGTAAAAATAATAGAAGAAGATAATACAACGATTTACGTGTAAAACTCCTCACGACAATAGAAGTATAAAACCATGGGCAGAGGAGAAACAATCCACTATATGAAGAAGAAATGAATAAGGAAAATCACAAGGTGATAGTCAATCACATAATCTCACAATCTCTCAAAGTAAATCACTCAATCTTTCACTATTGATCTATAGAATTAACGTAAAGTAATATAAGAAAAAAAACACACTCTCAAGTCCTACAATACATGTCTTAGACAATATTAGGCGTCCTAATGTTTTACAATACGTTTTGTATATACTTCTCAAGCCAAAACGGTGTATGAAACAGAAAAGCTACAAAAGCTAAAAACTCAGTCACAAGCTTTGCGGGTCCGTACAGCTTTTGACTGCGCCTTAGCACAACGATCTCTACCCCTTGCGCACACTTGGAAAAGTACGGCTTATGACTATCCACATCGGGAGCCATACGGCTCCTACTTGCCGACATCTCTTCATACTTGTTTTCAAATATCTGAGCAAATTACTAAAGTACCCTTGAAACCATCAAGTGTGTATCACCAAAGCCGAAGAACACACTACTTAATAATGTTAAAAGCTTATTTAAAGCAGGAACTATATGCTTCCTCCATTCCAAAAACCATCAAATGGAGTTCTTTGTTCGTGGGAGGAGAAATAGCGTTGCCCTACATGCATACATTGAATTTAAATGAATGTTAGAATCATTAAAGTTGGCTAAAAACATTTTTGCACGGCCTAAGATGATAAGTTTGTTTTTAGTATTAATGTTATAGCCCTCAAATGAACATAAAATTATGTGCAAAAAAAAAAAAAAAAAAGATGTTATGTTTTAGATTGGTAATGTAGTTTATAGGTTATATATATATATATATATATATATGATATTTTGTTTGGCCAATCATAGTAGTAGTCAGCAAAGATTTTAGGCAAAATTTTACTCATTTTAATTTGTGGCATGGCAGTAGCAGATTGGATCCTCTATTCTAAAATGGTGTTTCATCTCCTATTTCAACCGTTGGATGTACGCCACATGTGCATGTGAATAAACAACATTAATTATCCCGTGATTTTTTATGCACATGTGGCGCACATCCAAAGGTTAAAATAGGAGATGGAACATCATTTTAGAATAGAGGATCCAATCTGTGGCAGTAGCGCCACTCCTGTTATTATGTGCGTTGTTAACAAAAGTTTATGAATTAAATAATCAGCGTGTTTATATATAGAATCTCCTTAATTTCTTATCTAGTAGGGTTTAGTAGTAAAAGATGGATTAGTGTATGCTAATGAAGTTGGATTAAGGCCGACAATCTCGGTAACAAAAGTTATCTATTAGCTGGCCTGAATCATAGACCGTACCTTTATTACATACATGCATGCTCTTTTGCCGTATTCTAATATTCATTCACAGTCTGCCACGTACGTATCTCCAAAAATCTCATTTTTCTTTATTATTTTTATTTTGATATATATATATATATATATATATATATATATTCTAGCTCTTAGGTAAATAATTAATGTTAAGGATTGAATAATAATAAAGACAAGAGCACGAACGTGAAGGGATATATGATTGTAGGTTGGTAACTTAGAATTAATTTGTTAAACAAGTTCGTTAATGGGCCGGGGTTCAATCAATGTTCATCCCCCAACACCAACACCAAAACAAGAACAAGATAATAATGTAAGTTTGAACGTCCGTGCATGTTCCTAATTAGTTAACCACAAGATCCATATATATATACTACTTTGACAAAACATATATATCTATCTATATAGATCGTAATGTTTTATAATCCTATTGTTTGTTTTGTTTACGAATTTTGTCCCGAAAATAATGGAGTACAGCGACAAAATTTTGATCATAAATTATTAACGTCCTTCTATTATGAAAATTTTCTAATCCTAATGCAGTTCTTTTATAATAATAAAATAAACATCATAGGAGTAGTAATTATGTACAGTAGAATTTTATTTATTTATTTATTTATTTTTGGTTTACTTTCTTCTCTAAGTTTTATCCCTTTTGGTTAAGCAAAATACTCAGGGGGAACATAGATTCCTTAGAACTCATTCGTTATTCGCGATCAAAATTCATCAACCAAACCCAATATTAACGATTTGGGCTCTTACATTGTAGTATATATGCTTACATCATCCAAGTTGAGCCCGCCCTTATTGGCATTTGGCGGCACTCATGAATTCACCCCAAGTCTTAATTAGTCCTTGTAAAATGCAAGTGCACACCGGTGATCAAAATCTGACATTTTTGCGTGTCAATGGTCCTTAAATGAGTGTCCTTAGAAATTGATCCGTTGATTAATATGAAAGTTATGGCTGCTGTTGAACTTTTTTTTTCTTTCACTTTTATACTTAAAACATTAATGATGAAATTTTTTTTTAAAGAAAAATCCAAAAACAAAAGACACAAAAATATACTTTAAAATTTCTGAAAATCCAACGATGGGATCCATAATTTTATATCAGATCTCAAGCAACCATCAACCAATTACAAATTTTTTTTTAAAAAAAAAAACTTTCATAATTTCGTCCCAAAGTAAAAAAATTCTCTCTTCAAATTGTCTAACTTTTTTTTTTTTAAAAGGTTGGAGGGGGCATAAACCTTACTCCAACCCTTATTATTATTATGTATTAGTATAATATTAAAATTATATCCAATATGAAGGGACCCCTAGCGAATAAGTCGAAAGATAGGGGTTTAATTACCATCGGCCTGTAAATTTACCAACTTTGGTCATTGGTGCACATTTGCATTGCACATGAACTAAATTTAGATTTTTTGATATACAGAGACAACGGTGCATTTAACCCTAAAAAGTACATTTAACCCAAGAGGAGCGCTATTAACACCCTTAATCTCTCTAAATACACCTTTCAAATTTTAATTACAAAAATAACATCCTGAAAATAGACCTGATACCCTTACCCCTTCTAAATACACCCCCCTCTATTTTTCCAACCTTTTTTTTCTTTCCCTCTTCCCTTTCTTCGGTTAGGGCTAGTCGAAAATGCTCTGTTGTTCGATCAACCATTTCATTTTGGAATATTATACTTAAAAGAGTCCACTTTGAGATATTTTTAGAAAGAATGTGTAATAAATGGTTAAATGTTGTTGCATCAATTGAATCAAATAATAGAATCCGATGGGAAACTCAGAGGATTGGGTGAAGTAGAATTTTTCCCGGTAGAAGCGTGATGAAGACGCGTTCTCTTGAGAAAACTTTAAATTCATTAATCATATTGACATTTGATTCAGTATGAAAGGGATTCTCTAGCTCAAATGGTATCACTCACATCTCCTAACAAAGAGATAAGCTGTTTAAGTCTCACCAGAAACACCTCAGTACGTAATGCTCACCTCTCTTAATTGAGAGTCAGGTGAGTTTGGTGTTCAAGTCTCACCAGAAATACCCTGGTACGTAATGCTCACCTCTCTTCACGGAGAGGTTAAGTGTTCAAGTTCCACCAAGTTCGAGTGTTCAAAGTCGCACCATTGTTCTAAGGATTTATTAATCACAACAACAAACAACAACAAAAAAGTTTGAAAGGGAGAATTGAAGTTGGCATTCTTCCTGTTCTTGGAACCTAATTAAATTTTACGTTACACCCTCCATTCCTAAATGAGTGTTTATTTTTTAATTTTTTACTAAAATTAAGAAAGTTAATTTTTTGAATTAATTTTTTCACGCTAGGACATGATATGTGTCAAAAATTAAATTAGTCAACTTATATCAAAATGGATTCTCATTTAGGGACAAAAAAATTTAAAAAATCGACACTCATTTAAAGACGGAGGGAATACTAAATTGGAGTTTCTTTATGAGTACATGAAAAAGTGTTTTCGAAACGGAAAAGCACATACTCCCTCATGCAAGCTTAAGTGACAATGTACCTAACTAACTCAAGTCGAGTCAGGCTGAGCCGTATATGAGTCTCCCAGCGAGTTCTTCAAGCTTAAGGTTACTCACCTCTCATTAAGGTAAGACAAAACCGATTGAGAGCTCAAACAAACGCGGGTCGAGAGATTTTGCAGGTCGGGAGTGAGCTGCCCCTCTTAAAACCTACTTGATTATACATTTTGTACACATTTTAAAGATGTTTTGAATTAACACTCATAAATAAGGATAATTAAACATATCAAAAGTAATGGAAAAAAGAACACATCAATATGTAAATATCTTTTACCTCAGATAAATGAGAGATGAAATACTGTCGAAGTTGGGATTGTAATTATAATTTAACGACACTTTTCTGACGCGAGACACAATAGATGCGAATAGCTAATAGGCCCTTCATTCCACCCAAAGAGTTATAAGTTTGAAAAGTTTTTAGCATATGTAAAGGGTAAAATTGAAAGGTTTACGAAGATTGTTGGCATAATTATTTAAAGTGGACTCTTTAAGTGACATATAATCTGGCACCGAATCGGCGAATCCTTTCTCTAATAGACAGTTAGTCTTAAGTTAATCTTGTTTAGATTGTCATAGCATCTCTTACAATCCCATGTGTTAGTCAAACTGGCATTCATTTATCGACATAAAGTAAGATATTTATTAATTTCATAGCTTAGAAAGAGACAATCGTTAAACATGTCATTTGACTGTGATTAGAACATACTAATAATTTACGCAAATTATACTCTTGGGAGAAATCCGGACATAATAATCTACGCAAAATTATACTCTTGGGAGAGATCCGAGCTTGGTGCATGAACGGCAAATTAGGGGTTGGGTGGGATGTTAGGAGTCAATTAGTGATGGTGCTAATGATTCCCCCAACATCTAAAATTTACTTCATGTTAGTATAAATAGCAAAAACCCAATGAATCGGTTTAGTGGCTCGACCTCTTTTTGTTCGAAGCCATCTATTTAATAAAATGTCTCGTATTCGACTGAACACGACTGATAATAAGTAACTGCTATCCAAATCTGATGCCAAGAGGGCAACTCTTTCTGCATTTCTTGAAGGACCCCATACAAGACTTTAAGAACATGCTGTAAAATCATTTAGTTTCAATAATTAAACAGGAGAACAGTACGGCGAATTGAAAAAATAGTCTTAGGTTCATTGCTCTGTATACCAAAGATTTGCAAATCAACGGCAACTAAAAAACAAGGTATAGATAATAAGGCACTATTAACTCCACATACAGATTCTCCCTACCAGATTTTCATAATTCATCATCACAACTACAAAAGATCTTTCACATTGATTTTTTTCTCTATCTTTTTCCCCGCATACACAAACTCACTCACAGTGTGAGTCAGAAATGGATCAAATTTAAAAAGAGTAATACTATGGTACCTAAAGAGTATTAAATTTTTACACCAAATAATGTATCGGTGATGGCAACGACGATGATATGGTACAAAAATAAAAGTAAAAATTATAATTAATGCATTACATCGCCACATCATCTGTCATATCAGCTGACACATTTGGTGCAAAAAATTTAGTACTTTTTAAATACTCATAGTATTACTCATTTAGAAAACATAAACCAAACAAAGATTCGGGCTTAACTAAACGTCCATTTCAACTCCCATACTAACTAAATAAACAGAACCCCCCATATTAAATAGAGGAACATATCAACATGATACTTTTATTATATATATATATATATATATATATATATATATAAAAAGAGAGAGAGAGGAAGCATGTTACAAGGCCGGAATACACGGAGGGGTATCTCTCTCTCACACACACACACACACCTCACATAGTCATATCAATACTGCCCTTTACAACTTTCACATTTCATTTTCTATGAGATTTTATAAGGGGGACCCACAAAGGAATATGGGTTGTTCTTGAAAGAAACCCCATACCGCACAACCAACGCAATTATAAGTACTACATGGCATAAATGGAATGTACTTGCAACCCTCCAAATCCCACCAAAATCATTGAGTTAAACCCAACACCCCTAAACAAAATCCAATTGTTTTATGCGTGTTTATAAATGGATATATACACATACAAAAAGATTAATCACCGTCAACAAGGCTTAGATCTTTGACATTTGTACTTATCTAGATGCAACATTTCATACGATCCTCCAATCACGAGCCATCCTACCCAGATACAATCTACCTTCTACCCGATTTGGTCAATCTAGACCATCCATCAGCAAGATTTGGCTGGTGAATATTTAGTTAACAGTGTACCCAAGAGTAGCAATTGGTGTTGTTCCTAATCCAACTTCTTAATAATCTCGTAAACCACCAAAGAAATAAGTAAATCTACAGCAAAATGGCCATCTACTTGACCCGCAAGAGTTTGCATATTCACTAAATATTCTTTTCCTACAGGAAATTTCAAACATAATAGAAGCACTCAATTAGTTTGGGGTGGGGGAGGGGCTAAAAGAAATAGCACGTCAAAAGTTAAGCTAGTGCAATGGTTTCATCATACCACCTAGGTGGAGAGATGCAGCAGAAATCCGTTAGTTTAACATGCTGGAAACATTGTTCTGATGCAAATAGGTGCAGCAGCAACAGCAATTCGGTGAGTTCAAGATTATTTGGACAGATTTCACATCCAAATTTATAATTCACGGGAAAACCACAATCAGTATAAAAACTGTGACAGAAACATAAACAGTATTTGCCTTCCATAATGATCAATAATTTCTTCTTGAGAAACAGTCGATACCATGTATTTTAATCACAAAAACAATGAGTGCATAACTTAAGATTATTCCTTTTAACCATGGCTAGCTAGCTAATAAAATTATCTCACAGAAGGCGTAGAATGAATATATATGCATACATGTGAATACAAACTACTTCAGGCAGCATAATTAAAAATAAGGTAGCCAGAAGTAGACCACTTAGGAAGATATTGATTCTGCCTGAAAATGTGTTTTACCTACGAATTCTCCTTTTCACTCAGACCCCACAGATACCAAACCAATGTGCTCCTGGATTTGACATTCATCTCCGTTAATCAAAGTTTGTAGACCCCCATCATTCAACTGAAAAAAAGAAGTATTAAAATAGAACAATCAAACAAGACCCATTAGTTTCATCTTTAGAGTTTAAGAAAAACATCATCAGAAATAAATTTGTAGGTTGAGGATATACATGCACCTTTCAGATTCAAAATATTACATCAAGCCCCAACAAAAATAGGGTTTGAGAAGTATACCATTCCGGGGACTTAAAAGGCGGTGCGGAGCTTTTGGTTTGGTGAGGGGGTGTGGACAGGAATCTTTGAGACATTTGGTTTGGGAAGGGGGTGTGGAGAGGAATCTTTGAGAGTTTCTCACACTAAAGCCCATGTAAACTCAGGTAACATGTATCCGGCTTAGTAAGTAGCGTGGTAAACTAATCAATGAAGTTTCGTAGATTTCAGACCAAACTTTAGAGTACCAACGAGCTCTATCTACGTACTGCTCACTTCTCTTAACGGATAGGTCGAGTCTCAAGCCTCATTAGAGAGGCCCGGATACTTAAAAAGGTTGGGTGTTTAAGCCTCACCATAGGCATCGTTGTTGTTCAAGCCTCACCAAAAGGCCCATTTAGTACTACTCACTTTTTGTAACGGAGAGATTGAGTCTTCAAGCCATACACCAGAACTACCCTATTCAGTGGCAGATTCAGAAAAATATTTCAGTGGGGTCATAAATTTTAACTATTACATAAAAAACTTGAAAATCACAATTGTCCTCTACATGTTTTATCAAATTAGTTTGTTCTTAAAAACATCACACACAACTACACAAGTAACAATAGCTCAAACTAAACAAATCCCCAAACATCACACACAAGTAAATGAGTAACAATAAGTTAAACTAAATTTTTCCAAATAAAAAAAAAAACCATAATTTCGAATATAAGCTCAAGAATCTCAAGAACCCAAACAATGCAACAAGGCAAAAAATAATTTCAAAAAATCGAATGAATATTACCTTCAAACTGTTCCAAGATAAGCTCAACCAAATCTCCAAAGCTTATTTTCCTATACAAATTCATTACTTAAATCAACTATTTAACCCCAAATTAAAAGCCCTAATTTCAAATAAAATAAAGGGGGAAGAGAGAGAGAGTGTTTATACCGAAAATTCTTTGAAAACCTAGCTTTAATCCACGCTCTCTTCAAACTCTTTGTCAAAATTTACATCAAAATGACGAAAAATTGGAGATTTTTTAGTGAAGGAAGAAGGGTTTGCCGTCGTTCGCTGTCTTGCTCTGCTACCGTGCGTGAGGTTGGCGTGTTGTTGGCTTGTTGCTCCTGCCGTGCATACCTAGGAAGAAAAAAGAAAAAGTTTGAGTGGGGTCACATTACAAAACGTCGTCGTTTTGTAAAGAATAAAAGAAAAAATTCTATTCAGTGGGTCACGGGTCCCGCAACGTGCATCCGCCCCTGATCCTAGTACTTCACTACTCTCAACGGCGAGGGTTCAAGTCTTACCAAAAGGCCCATTTAGTACTATTCACTTCTCTTAACGGAGAGATTGTGTTCAAGCCCTACATCATATAGTCTTAATTGTAACTTTTTAAAGCATTAAATACATAGTTGACGAGCACCCGAGCCTCAAGTAAGGCGAGGATACGTCGCCCTCTTGAAGGCCAGCAGGCGATGTTGAAGAAGCGAGCCAAGGCGATCGCCTCTGTCGCCTAGGAAAGAGGCGAAAGGCTTGAAAAGGCGAGGAGAGGTGAGCAACTAACATTTCCAGCCCAGATCTAAAGGTTTCCGTCTGATATTTGAAGTTTTCCAACCTAGATCTAATCGATTTCAGTGAGATCTACAATATCCGAAGGTTTTTAACTCAGATATTAAGGTTTCCGGCAAGATCTGAACTTTTTTGGCCTAGATCTAATAGATTTCAGCCTAGATCTACCTCTAGATCTTCTTTATTTACCCAATCTAAGGCTACAGCTGCAATCGCCTCACATGGCGACCTTGTCTATGGCTTCGCCATCGCCGGAAGTTGCCTGAATAGTCCTCATGCGCCCCACGCGCCGACACCGGTGCCGAAATTTTTTGCCGGACCTAGGTAGACTTGGTCGCCGGCGCATATACATCTTGGTCCCTTGCTTGGTTTTTAGATTTGGGGAGTTTCAAGTTGTTTTTGGGGTTTGTCTAAGGGTTTTCACAAGTAATATGAGACTTTTGAAAAAATAAGGTTGATTTGGGCTAATAACAGATTTTTTTTTTTTTATTGAAGTGAATTAAAATAAGTTTATACTTATTTGTTTAAGTTTTTCGTTCAAAGTAATTTGAATATTATGAACTTAATTTAATGATAACTTCCATTGATAGCATGCTTTTAAAAATTGTTATAAAAGATATATTTTGATTTATTTTCTTTAATTGTCATCTTGTTCGCCTTTTACTCGTCCGCCTTACATCTTTCACCTTTAATAACTATGATTAAATAACAAAAATAATAAAGTGTAAGGTAAGGTCTATGTACCTTCCGACCTTAAAAAAAAAAAAAAAAAACATTTATAGTGAAGTTTCCTATTCAAATCAAGTACAGAAAACCTAAGCGGAACTCAACTTGAGTAAGTATCCCGGTCAAGCAAACCTATTCAAACATGAATTGAGATTTCTCCGGTCAAATTTGATCAAGCCGGGTACAGTATGTATTGTTTTAAAGGGCCACCATCGACAAAGCCCAAACCCAAAAGGAACTCATTTTTTAAGACCCAATCACAAAGGAAAAGAATTAAACTAGACCAAAAAAAGAAGAAAACAACTAAATAATTTTTTACCCAAGTATATAAATAAGATGTACATACGCGCAAATACATGTTTCTATTTGAGTTTAGTCGAGTTAGTACTCAAGAAGTGAGCGAAGTTCTACAACTTACTTAGGTGGACTTGATTACCTAATCAAATCTGACATACCCATCCAACTCAACTAAAGCAACACAGCCGAACCGGGTCGAGTCGAGTTTGGTATCAAAACTAGCTACTTGGTTCAAAGTACAACCCTAATATTAAGTGCTAGCCCTTCTCCATGGATCAAAGTACTCTTTCTCCACTCATAGAAAAGTAAAGCGTATAGCTGCGCTCTAAATGTGGCTTGTATAAAGGAAAAAGAAGTTTGTGTATGCATCAATCTTGATGATAAAGACCAAAGTTCCGGTAGAAATGAACATGGATCTGAAGTGAATAAACTAACAAATGTTCTAAAAAAAAACAAACTCAAATTTTGAAAATATAAAGTAGAATTGTAAATAATAACATTTCAAAATAAATCATGACATTGTGCAAATGTGCTAAGCTAAGAACTGATCTCTAAATTCTAAGCACTGTATCTGTGTGCCTTCTCTTCCATTGTCTAGCTCCAGATTTACACAAATGAAGACAGAAGTCAAACTTATATAATTGCATCCTTCTGTTCTATTTGAGCATCTCCTCTTTCCCCTTCTAATATTCTTTTGTCTAAATACAAATTAAGATAGACTTCATAAGAGACTCTACGTAGACCATGAGATGAGACTGTTGTCCAGAACCCACCAAACCACTGATCAGGCCACACAAAAAACTACTAGCTTTTTTGTTCCTGGGATAAAATTAAATATCTTCGAAGTTTGAAAAGATTTGAATTTGCAAAAAGCTTTAAAGCTATACCAAGTGTTAATACAGATAATAAAATTACATTATAACAACTAATTTGATGCTTGTAAGAAAAAATAGGCAAGTACAGCCTTGCTAAAGTACAATAAGGGTGTCCAAAATAATATTTGCATAAGAATATCATTTCACGACACTCTATGGTGCTGTGATGGAAACCTTGGTGATTTGAAAACCTACAGACCTGACACTCAAAGAATCAGCAGAATTCTAGGGTACAAAGAAGTCTGCAGTAATTACAGCAAAAATAACAAATTACCTAGAAATAACAATGTGTATAGACTTCTGCTCTCAGCTGTATTCAAGAATCACTACTTTTTGGTTTCTTTGACTTCTTTTTTCAGACTTTTAAGGACAGAACCTCCTCATTGGCCATCACTTCAGCATCTCTGTGTCTCCCTCACTTGCTCTTCGCTTCTTGTGTTACTTTGAAGAACTTTGGAAAAATTGGAGGGAAAAGTTCTTCACTATTAGAATTGAATCTTCGTCAAAATTACAATACTTGAAGAAGTCAAAAAAACAAGAACAAAACAATGACTAAAATATACTGACTAACCAACTAACTTTTAAGACATACACACGACACCCTTGAGAACACAACATAAATACACTTACACCCCTTAACAACTTAACAACTATGTAACAGCTTGACTACTCTGTTGGCTATGATCCTCTGAAGCAGGACCATCTTTATCATCCCCCCGCAAGCTGCAAGTGGAGAAAAGATTGAACACTTGAAGCTTGGACAAGAGAAAATCCAGGTGAGAAGAAGAGAGAGCCTTAGTAAAAAGATCAGCAGGTTGAAGAGAAGAAGCAATGTGAGCAGTCTTTATAACACCAGCACCAAGTTTTTCCCTAACCAAGTGACACCAATGTCAATGTGCTTGGTTCGTTCATGAAAACAGGATTAGAAGCAATGTGTAATGCAGCCTTGTTGTCACAGATAAAGGCACAGGAGTAAGCGAGAAATGTTAAAATCTTTAAGAAGGAGAGAAGCCAAGTAATCTCACAACAAACAAAGGCCATGGCCCTGTACTCTGCCTCTGCACTAGATCTGGACACAGTAGTCTGTTTCTTGGCTTTCCAAGAAATCAATGAAGAACCAAGCAAAATGCAATAACCAGACAAGGACCTCCTTGTAGTTGGACATGAAGCCCAATCAGCATCACAAAAAGCTGTAAGAGTAAAAGAAGATGCCTTGGAGAACAACAGGCCCTGACCAGGAGTGCCTTTGATGTACTTGAGAAGTTGAATAACTGCAGCATAATGAGGAACCTTTGGGGCACTCATAAACCGGCTCAAAATGTGAACAAAGATAGGATAAATCAGCCTGGTGATAGTTAAGTAGATCAATCGACCAACCAATCGTCGATAGAGATTAGGATCAGAAAAATTATCCCCAACATCAGCAGCCAAGCCATGATCCTGAGATATAGGTATCTTTGAAGGTTTAGCAGCAAGAAGGCCAACATCAGTAAGAATATCCAAAGCATACTTCCTTTGGTGAAGACAAATACCCTTAGAAGATCTAGCAATCTCCAAGCCAAGGAAATATTTTAGAGGCCCCATGTCCTTAATTTTGAAATGAGACTGTAAATGACTCTTGACAAGAGCAATGGTAGAAGAAGAAGATCCAGAAATGAGGATGTCATCAACATAGACAAGAACAACAGTAAAGGAAGAAGATGTATTAAGAAGAAATAAGGAATGATCATTGGATGACCGAGTAAAACCAAAGGCTAACAAGGCAGAAAATTTAGTGAACCATTGCCTTGGTGCCTGTTTAAGACCATATAGAGACTTCGGGAGTTTGCAAACAACAGCCGAGAAGAGCTAGAAGGAGAGGACCAGGAAGAAGGAAGGGAGTAACCGGGAGGAACATGCATGTAAACTTCTTCATCCAAGTCACCATGAAGAAAAGCATTTGTAACATCCATTTGATCCAATTGCCATGTAAAATGTGAAGCAATAGCTAAGAACAAATTTCACTGTTGTCATCTTAGCTACAGGAGAAAAAGTCTCAAAATAATCCAAGCCCTCTGTCCGAGTAAAGCCTTTGGCAACCACTGGCTTTGTACCTATCCACTGTCCCATCCGGATTATGCTTAATCCGAAAACCCACTTACACCCTACAACTTTCTTGCCATGAGGTAAATATCAAGCTCCCTGGTTTTATTTTGTTCTAAAGCCAACAATTCGCTTTGCATAGCATGACACCAGTTAGGATCTTTGAGTGCTTGAGAGTAAGTATGAGGTTCAGATTCTAAGAAATATTATTAATATAAGAACAATATGCGAAGATATATTGGAGTAAGAAAGAAAGTTGGACAAGGGATATAAAGGACCGGACCCGAGATCGAAGACACCGTAAAGCATTGGTAAGATGTTGTGGAAGACCAAGATAATCCCGAAATTTAGTGGAAGAACTCTAGTCCTTGTGCCTGGGTGGAATAATGAAGGAACAAAAGGAGAAGAAACACCAGGAGAAGATGGAACTGGTTGAGCAAGATAAGATTCGAATTATCATCGTGATAGCAGTAGCACTAGGAGAAGAATCGAAGAAATATCATCAAAGTTGGTCAAGGGGATTGGAGAGACAAGAATCAATGAAAAGAGGAGTATGAGAATCGAATTGGAAAGAGTAGAAAAGGGAAATTGATCCTCATAGAACCGAACATCTCTCGCTATGAAAAATTTTATGAGTCCGAAGGTCATACAACTTGTAGGCCTTTTTACCATAAGGGTAACCAAGAAATATGCATTTGGTTGCCCTAGGATCAAACTTGTCCCTCTTGGAGAGAGAGTGGAAGCAAAACACAAACATCCAAAGACTCTTAGATGGTTGTAAGAAGGAGAATGACCAAATAGCATCTCATATGGGGACTTATTGTGAAGAACGTAGAAGGTGTCTGTTGATAAGATAAGTTGCGGTGAGAAGACATTCACCCCGAATTTCTTAGGCAAATGAGCATGAAATCTTAAAGCCCGGCAACATTTAAAAGATGTCTATGCTTTCTCTCAACCCTACCATTCTGTTGTGGGGTTTCTACACATGAACTATGTTGTTCTATGCCAAGAGAGCCAAGAAAAGATGAGATATCTTGATTAAAAACTCAACCATTGTCTCGATCTTACTTGAGTGACGTAACCATTGAACCGAGTTTTAGCCATAGCAAGAAAGAGTTTTAGATAACTAAGCACTTGAGACTTAGAATAAAGCAAGTAAGTCCAAGTAATTCTCGTACAATCATCAACAATTGTCAAAAAGAAGTACAACCATTGAGGGTACATTGTCTATAGGGACCCCAAACATCACAATGAATCAAAGAAAATGGGGTTACATTGTGAGAAGAACTCAAAGGAAAGGGAATTCTAGTCTGTTTAGCAAAATGACAAACATCACATGTAGGAACATTGTGTTTATCGACATGAAAGTTCGGAATGAGACTAAGAGAACCGTAAGGGAAGTGTCCTAATCTACAATGCCAACCGAGACAGAAGACTTAACACCACAGGCTACAGAAGAAACCAATGTGCTTGGACTTGAGGTTCTTCCAGGTGGAATCACAAGCTTGTACAGTCCCATATGCAACTTACCAATCCCCCGGTTGTCTTTGAGCTAAGTCCCGAAAAATACAAGTAAGTAGGAAAGAATATCATGCGTAATTACCGTCATAAGCTAGCTTACTACCGATATAAGATTGAATTTGAACTGTGGAACATACAACATTATGAAGAGTTATTTTCGGTGTAAGTATGACGATCCCTTTGTGAGTAATTAGAGAACACCGACCAGAGGCAAAGATATGAAAGAGTGAACAAATAGGATCAACAAGACTACCGAATTGAGAAGTAATATGGTCAGTGGCTCCAGAATCAATGATCCAGTCCGATGTTGCTATAGCATTCGATTTGAGTATAAAGAACTGGTAAAGCTAGAGAGAGACAAATTTACTCGCAAAGATGATTGTCGTTAAAGAGCGAAGATTGAGATTTGTGGTAATAAGACCGAGAAGATGTTGGTATTGACTTTCTGATATGTTGGGATCTGAACCACTAGTAGAAGCAACAGAATTTACTTGAACATTGTTGTTGGGAAGATTAATCACAGAATGAGATGGTTCTGGTATATGCTGAACATAAGCAGCAACTCCTTTTGGCTTGAGATTCTTAGGCATTCTTGAGGGATCTGGCTTTGTACCATAAAACTTGTGCCAATCTGGATACCCATGAATGTAAAAACATGTGTCTTTGTTGTGACTATTACCCCCACAGTGATCACAGTACAAATTCCCTTTGGCATTATATTTTCTGTAGTTGTTATTTCTTGAGGAAGAGGAATTACTGCTGTTAGTATTTCTTTTGACCATCAGTGCAGTAGTAGAATCAGTTAACAAGGTGTTGTAGGTAGACACATTTGCTACAGATAAGGTTCTTGTCTTTTCATCTTGTATCAACAGAGACAAGGCTTGACTTATATTTGGAAGAGGTGTCATTGCCAAAATGCTACTCCTAGTGTTAGCAAAGGTCTCATTCAGTCCCATAAGAAACTGAGTCAAAGTCTCAACATGTTCATAATCATCCAATTGTTTTGATGCTCCACAAATACAGTTACAAACACATCTTGGAGGATTACAGAGATTAGTCAATTCATCCCAAAGAGATCTAAACCTAGTATGATAGGCAGATACAGACAAAGATCCTTGAGCACATGACATTATCTCTCTTTTTATCGCAAAGATTTTTGGTGCATTGCCTTGAGTATAACGAAAAGCCAGATCATCCCAAATTGCTTTAGCAGTGGTAAGATAGACAACACTGGATACAATATCTTTGGATATTACATTTAATAACCAAGAAATTATCATGTCATTACATCTCTCCCATTGAGACAAATACTTTGAACTAACACTAGGTTTTTTGTTAATACCAGTGACTAATCCAAGTTTTGACTTAGCAGATAATGCAATTGTCATTGCTCTCTTCCATTGCATATAATTTGAATCATCCAGAACTATCGAGATCAAAGTCATACCTGGATTATCATTGGCATGAAGAAACAGGGGATGTGAAGGATGTAATTTGAGATCAGTCTCACTTAGATCATACTCATCAACAATTGATTCTGTTCCTTCAACATTATCTTCTTCATTCACATTCTGTGAATGCCCTTGATTGCGAAAGTTAGGGTTTGGATTACCAGATGTAGGCATTTTGAAACAGATTTTCAAGATGATTGAAACAGGGACAATGAAGAACAATTTCAATCGGTAGAATTGCTTTAAAGAAAGAAATCAGAGATTAAACAGAAGCACATGCTCTGATACCATGTTACTTTGAAGAACTTTGGAAAAATTGGAGGGAAAAGTTCTTCACTATTAGAATTGAATCTTCGTCAAAATTACAATACTTGAAGAAGTCAAAAAAACAAGAACAAAACAATGACTAAAATATACTGACTAACCAACTAACTTTTAAGACATACACACGACACCCTTGAGAACACAACATAAATACACTTACACCCCTTAACAACTTAACAACTATGTAACAGCTTGACTACTCTGTTGGCTATGATCCTCTGAAGCAGGACCATCTTTATCAGACTTTTAAGGACAGAACCTCCTCATTGGCCATCACTTCAGCATCTCTGTGTCTCCCTCACTTGCTCTTCGCTTCTTGGTATTACTACAAAGATGTCACAGAAACAAAAGTAAATATCACTCTGTTAACAGGCTTGCTCATCTAGTTTAGAAACACAATTCCAAATGCAGAACAAAAAGGTTCATGCTAAAACCTGTCAACCTGAGGCAAATCTTCTGTATTTTTGTTCAACCAGTGGACGATTCTAGTGTGAGCTGGAAGCAAAGATCCAGATACGTGGAGTATCTCCTCATCAAAACTACAAGTGAAAATTTTAATCAGTTATCTTATACAGAGAAGTAAACCATCTGTTTTCTTTCTTTTCGTAAGGAGAATATGTTTACTTTTCAGGTTATGTAACAACACTGCTTAATGCATATAATATATGATAACACATGAAACAGTAAGCCTAAAGTGTTCAACTAAGATCTAAATAGCAGTACACTAGATTTGCAAACCATAAAGAGCCACATGAATCAGTTTCACAGTACACTAAGTGCCTGAAAAAGTACGTGAACATCAATATATCTTGGCAAACGAGTAAACAAGAGAGAAATGAGTATCAAACGCATATGCGCCCTCTGCAATCAAGGGGCGATGGTCAATGACTTGCAACTGGTGAACTGTGTTTCAATTTAACAAACACAAATATGATAAGCTTGCTATACAATAGCTACGTACCTCCATGCATAAATCCGTAAATACTCAGAGTAGTGCTAACCAAAGAAAGAAACAAAGAGCATTAATAGTCGCATATACAATGTAAGGTTACTTAATGCCTTTGTTTTTGGTTTATATGTCATTTTCCATTCATTTATGATAGATTATGTTTGTGCTTTCTGCAACATGAGGGAAAAGGGGTCAGCAATCCAATCAGCTACGAGTAGCATCATTAAAGCGTCACCAATAGAAGTTGATTAACAAGAGCAATAAATATTTAAAGTAGGCATTGGAAAGCCAGAAGAAATTTTGCACCTTTTGAAGCAAGATGTCTTACTAGTGATATGACATGTACACAGCATTTCCATTTGCATATCTAAAACACGAGTCATTGATCATCGACCATAGTGTAATAATGACATGTACATAGCTTTTCCCTAATAATGACTATCCAATCTCCTCCATCTGCTGAATTACAGGACGACATTTTTAACATAGGTAATAGGTCTCTCATAGACCATAGTGTAATACCTGCCAAAGCATGCCGTCGAGGGGTTCGCACAACCGTGCAGGAAAAAGAAAGCAGACTTTGTATCAATTAGGTAGATAAGATCACTGCTTTCAGGAACAGATGTTAAGCAAGTGCAAAACCTTATTACTCCAAGCAGTATGCATTTCGGCTGAAGGACTAGTGACTCAATCACAGCAAAAAACTTGGCAGACCTTAATGTTCTTTTCGTTGAGTGAAATAAAATATCAAGTTTGAACCACTCCAGTTAATCGATTCGGGTTTTTTTCCTTTTTCAGGGGCTTACTATAATATTGGGCTCATCAAAAATTGTCATAACCCACTGGATAGCTCAAACTATAAGACCTGAGATATTGATGGAAACCATAATTCCAAACAAATACATGTAGAGGCCCTTACCTCAAGTCAGCTTATACGCTGCCTCCTATACCCAAACCTGTGTGCCACAAAGCATGCACTATATATATTTATGGGCTACATTCATGAAGTATAGGTATGAATTCAACAATCTAGTATACTATACTTTTCCTATTATGGGATTCCTTCACTACCAATGACAAAAAGGAACTCTTTCAAATGAATGAGGCAGCCGACGGTGTATGAATTTGTATGTACACACTTGGACTTGGTCACAAGTTAAATCCAAACTAGCAGAGTGAAATTCCATAAATTTTCAAAGTTTCGGAGGACTCTAGAAGAAATATTAAACATATATGCAGACACAATGAGCTAACATATAATGCACAAGAATTCATATATATATATTGGCCAGTACATATAGTGAAGACATTGTGTTAATGTCTAGGAGAAATTTGTATAGAGAGGCATTGAACCCTATCACTCCCCCCTAAATCAAACTTTACATCAAGAAGACGAGATGAGGAAGAAATTGACTTTCCAGGTGAGCTAAGAAATGCAATCTCGGTAGTGAGAGGAACTCTGCCCGATTGGCAAGAAAGATGACCAGTTGCAAGTCTTAAGTATATAGTAAGCTCTCCTTCTCAATGCGTAAAAAGATGGAATCAGTAGTAAAAGGAAGTAAATACTTGAGGCAACACATATCAACTAATGGTTTTGGCATTACGTGAGCCTGCTATGTTTGGCAGACAAAGGTTAGGAAACCCACTAGTCAAAATAGCAGATAAAAGTTGTTAGTAAATTTCCACACAAACGCAAGTGCATGCGTACCGCCATATGTGTGTGAATACACATATGGCGGTACGCATGCACTTGATAATTGCATCAATATGATGTACACGTTGCTATCATTTCTAGGGTGAGAAATGTAACTGATGGAACCAACATTACCGTTGATAATTGCTCTTGTATTTGGTTGCTTCATGATGTGTTCAGCTTGCAATCACAGGTTAGAGAGTTAAGCCCATATTTAGTTCCACTGATTCTGACTTACCAGTACACTTCCGTTCATCCCGTGGCAGGCGCAACGTTTTGAATCATTATTTCTTCCATTAACAGCGACAACAATTGGCCACAGGGAAAGGTGTCTAGGATGATAATGGTTAAATCATATTGATGCAGGAGCAAATCCAAGCCCAGACCAAGAAATATTGTGCAGATATATTAGAAACCAAACAATATATGGACATTTAGATCCAATTTATTATATATGTGGTTACTTTTAAATATAATTAGGGAAGTTTAATTAGGCATCAAATGCTTAGGTACTATTGATGGAATGTTTCCGTTTTACGATTTCACTATCTAGAGTATTTTGCTAATTTAGGATAGGATGCTTGCTTTTCTTGGGCATCAAGTTTTTATTCGCCTATATAAATGCTTTCGATGTAATAAACTAGTAGCTTTTCACATATTACAAAATTAATACACTTTGTATGTTCTTGGGTGATTGATTCCCTATTAAATCAAGCATTGCAGTTTAGACGAGTGAATTAATCCTCGTTTATCGATCTACACTAGCTAGTTGTTAGCAAAGGTCAACCCTAGTCAAAAGGCATCGGGAGGAACCTAGAGTTTATCCTATTCTCCGCCAATTGGATTCGGTTTCCCTATCTTTCCCGCATCACATATTCTCTCCCAGGCCTCCCTCAATTGATCTCCTACGATCATTAATTTCATTTCTGTTATTCAAATTTGTCGATTACATTCACAAAGCTTCAATCGATCAGCCAGGGAAAATAATGATCATCAAGACAATGATTCGAAATCAACTAGTTCTAGTGATGAGATTGATGATTATGACTTGAATGATTCACTAATTCAATTAAATTCTTCACATCCACTGTACTTGCACCCAAATGATCATCCAGGTATAACACTCATAACTGAAGTTCTCACTGAATTAAACTTCAATTCCTAGAAAAGATCCATGGTTATTGATGAGCTCAAGATTTTCACGAATTTTCCCTTATTTTCCTTTTATTTTGTGCTATTTTAGAATTAAATATGCTTGGAAATATTATTATTTGTGCTTCAATGTAGGTTTCCAAGGTATTTACAAGCATTCAAGGATTTTAGCACAAAGTTTGAGTTAATTTTGGGCTTTAAAGTTAAGCTATAAATTATCCCGTCAAAATCCGTTAAGTTTTCCAAGGAAAAATGGGCTAACGGAGCTAACGGAGGACTAAAATGAGAGAGCTGGAGGGAAAAGGACTTCGGAAGACAGTCTGAAGAGCTCAGGGGTAGAGCTGCAATTAGGCAAAGATTTCATTAATGTGTTGGCAGCACCAGAGGCCGCCACGTGTCGATCCCTGGTCCAGCCCAGCTCCAGACCCGATCCGCTTCTCCGCCCATTTCACCACACACTCTGGCCCATTTCTCCCTTGGATGATCCGCGCCCATTCCCTTCCATCCACCAGCCCATTCTCTATTTCAGCCCACTTCCCTCCTTCAGCCCACTTCCATTCCACCCACCAGCCATCTCTTCATTTCCCCATTCCATCGAGCCCACTTCCATTGCCCAGCACGGATCAGCCCTTGGCCAGCCCGTCCCAGCTCCTTTTCTCCTCCAATTTTTAGCCCTAAAACCTTGTGCAATTCCCATTTGTCCTTAGCTTTCCCAATACTCTAAAACCCTTCTCTTTTAATCCCTCCAGGAAGCCCCATTTTTTATCAGACAGTTTCAAAACGGGGCTGTGAAGCCCTTTGGGGCAGTAGCAGCTCCTCCCCCAAATTCTCTCTTCATCTTCTAAAATGTAATCATCATTGAAAGTTTGGAGCAACAAATTAAGTGCCAAGAAAGCTTTTGCAAGAGATTTCAACCTCGGATTTCAACATTATTTTATTTAATTCTTCCACCATTTATCTTGAGATACTTGTTGTAATTTTCTAGGGTTGAATGAACTTGTAATTGTGGAATTAGTTTGTGCTTAATTGATTTATGAAAAGCAATTATTTTCTCTATGTCGTTGTAGTGATTTAATTTAATCTCTCTCTATTTAGTATACAAGCATGCTAGGTTATTAATTTGTGGGCTTAATGCTTTTAATTAATTGGCCACTAATTAAATGATTTGAGAAATGTTTGGATCCGCGAGAGCCACCTTGCATTTCGGACCGAACAAATTAGTAGTTGGTGCACGAAAACACCGATAGCCATGGGAGTACTTGTTTTGTGAAGCGATCACTCCACCGAGAGGTAGGATATTAGGTTTTTAACCACTTTCGATGTCCGGTTACGGCATGACTTGTAGAAAAATAGAGAGATCATTTCTCTACCCATTATCTTGGTTATTATTGTGTGTTCCTAATGCTTCTGGTGGATTAGCTACCCATTAGATGACCACTAGAATTATAGGATAGTAGTGAGAGCCCTTCCTATTAATTCCGAAAACACAATAATTGTCTATGTGACGCCAGACCGAGAGGTAACGAGTGTTCATAGATAGCCAATTGAGGACTTGTTCTGACATGCAATTAATCCACCTTAGCCATTCGCGATGTAAGGGAGATTCGGGTTGCTATTGGGGCGAGAGCTCGTAGTTAACCAATTTAGTATTCTCGGCTACTAAGACTTGAGTTAAAGAAAAGTAAAGAGAGGATTAAATTAATCACGAGCTAGACTAGAAAAGATTGCATTCTTAAAATCTTATCTTTTATCTTGATTTGTTGTTGCCAAACCATTTTGTGACATTTGTAAATATTAATTGCTTTCTTTTATTTTTATTTTTAGTTTTTATTCTCAATTTATTTTCGCTCAAATATAATTAGCTAGCTTAATTTCGGTACTTAGTTGAAGTGAAAATTTCGTGCATTCCCTGTGGGATCGATAACTCGTACTTACGTACACTATATTACTTGATACGGTCGGGTATTCTTGTCTGAGTTGCATTTTATGCACATCGCTTATTGCTCGACCGCCAAGAATAAAATAGGGTTGATTCTGGACAACATAAAAGGCCTAAAATTGACACTAAATATCTTGATCATTGGGATAGATGCAATAGTATGATCATTTCTTGGTTGTTGAATTCTATTTTCGGTGAATTCGATCAAGTGTGGTGTTTATCAAAAACGTTAAGAAAATTTGGGATAATTTGAATTCTCGATTTTCACAAAGCAATGCACCACAAATTTTTCAAGTAAGACAGCAGATTGCCTCTTTGACCCAAGGGAATATGTCAGCTAATTCTTACTTTACCAAGTTGAGAGGACTTTGGGATGAATTAAATAGTTTGATTCAACTACCACGTGTGTGTGTGTGTGTGTGTGTGTGTGTGTGTGTGTGGATGTACCTGTGGAGTAGTTCAAAGAAATAAAGAATATGAACAAATGAATAAGTTGACTCAATTTCGATGGGATATGATAATTTCACCGGAACAAGAGGTCAATTGCTAATGATGACACCATCGCCATCGTAAATAAGGTGTCTTGTTACTAGTGAAGAAGAAAACGAGGCTATGCACCACTAGTCTTGGAACTCATGCTGCTGCTGTAAGTGATGTTTCTACAGCCTTGTTCACTAAAGAAAATACACAAGTGTCCAAGAATAATGTCAAGAAGAGAGGGAAATTCTTTTGTGATCAGTGCCATGGTGATTCTCACACCAAGGATCGATGCTTTTACATTTATGGTTACCGTGGCATAAAGATCATGGTACCAAGACTTATCCTGGTAAAATTCCCAAGCACAAAGGGAAAATTGCTGGTGGAACTGCTTCTGTGATGAAGAATAGTGTTAATGCTGTGACAACTCCCACTTGTGCTGCTACTGTTGTTGGTGATTCCATTACTCCAACTCTCACTAATTCTCAATATCAGCATCTCTTGTCTCTTCTCAGTCACATTTCTTTGGACAGTCCAGAGTCTCATTTGGCTAATAAGTTTGACACTTTTAATAGTTGTGCATTTCTAGTTTGTCTAGCTAGTCCTAAGCATACACCAGATGGATGAATTATACATACATGGGCAACTGATCATATCACCTCATCCTTTCATTTTCTTCTTAATCCAGTTGTTATATCATCCAGCATTCATATTCCCACTAGTAATACTGCTTCAATTACTCATAAAGGGTCAATACAATTAGCTCATGACCTTGTTCTTCATGATGTTCTATGTGTTCCTGATTTTAAATTTAATCTTTTATCAGGACATAAGTTTGCTTGACAAAACAATTGTACTCTCACATTTTATCCTTCTTATTATGTTCTTCAGGACTTAGCTCAGAAGAAGTCCTGAGGGAGTGGTAAAGTTGAAGGTGGCTTGTACAAATTTGTCTTACCTTACTTATCCACTACAGCTTGTACCCCTATTTATACTAAGCCCGTTGCTTCCTCTTTTACTTCTATTGCGAATAAAGCGGTAAACTCTATGCATTCCTGTGGCATCTCAGATTTGGCCATTCATCAGTTCATTCTCTTAAATATATTCCATTCTTATCAAATAGTAATGTCAATTCTTTATTCAATGATTTTGTTTGTGAGATTTGTCACTATGCTAAGCAAACTAGAATTCCCTTTCATATCGGTACATCACATTGTTCAAATGTCTTTGATATTATTCATTGTGATGTATGGAGACCTTACAGACACTTGACTTATGATGGTTGTTCTTCATTCTTGACCATTGGGGATTATTTTTCCAGAGCTACTTGGACATTTTTGCTCATGTCCAAATCCTATGTTTGCCACTATCTAAAAACTTTTCTTGTTATGGTCAAAAATCAATTACATTCATCTTAAGGAAATTAGATCAGATAATGGATCGAAGTTCTTTAACAGTGAAATGTCCTCTCTGTTGCAAGCCATTAGTAGTCTTCAACAAAGCTCTTGCAATGGTACCCCTCAACAAAGTGGCAGGGTAGAAAGAAAACACAAAAACTTGCTTGAAATGGCAAGAGCTTTGAGGTTTCAAGGTCATCTACCTATTCAATTTTGGGGGAGATTGCATTCAAACAGCCACTTATCTGATAAATAGACTACCCAACTCAATTCTCAAGTTCAAAACACCCTATGAAGTTTTCCTTGAAAAGCCTCCTGTCTATACTCATTTGAGAATTTTAGGATGCTTGTGTTTCGCTTCCACAGGGACAAATTTCAGCCAAGAGCCACCAAATGTGCTTTTCTAGGATACCTTTTTGGCAAGAAAGCTTATAAGCTTTATGATCTCAGTACTCATAATGTGTTATATAGCAGAGATGTTAAGTTCTATGAAACTGAGTTCTCTTTCAAGTCCACTTCTTCTACTATATTTTCTATTCCTATCTTTTTTTCTCCCAGTTTTCCTGTCAATGATCATGATGAGAGCCTTGTTGATTCTATTTCTTTTTCTCCCTCTTCCATTCCTTCTGTTCCTTTTGAGTTTACTTCAAGTTCTTCTTGTACTCCAGAATCTCATACATATGTTCCCTCTTTATCCTCCCAATCTATTCCTTCCACCAGGCCAGTAAGAACTAGAGTGCTACCAGCTAAGTACCAAGACTATGTAGGCTTACCATCCTCTATTATATCCATTACTTCTTCTATGCAAAGGTTTGTTCCTCAAGCTTTATCTTCAGTACTTACCTATGATCATATTTCTTCCAATTATTATTCTTTTCTTGCTAATATCTTTGATGTTTCTGAACCCCACACATGCCCAAGCAGTAAAAGATCCACTTTGGTGTAAAGCTATGGAACTAAAAATTCAAGCCCTGGAAAATAATCACACTTGGATTTTGCAAACACCACCACCCAACAAAAGGACTGTAGGATGTAAATGGGTTTATAGAATTAAGCATAAACGTGATGGTTCCATAGATAAGTATAAAGCAAGGCTAGTTGCTAAAGGATTCACTCAGACTGAAGGATTGGATTTCTTTTATACTTTTGCACTAGTTGCAAAAATGACTACTGTTAGAACTCTCCTTGCTTTAGTTTCTATTAAAGGCTGGGAGGACATTATACAAATGGATGTCTCCAATGCATTTTTGTATGGAGATCTCCATGAAGTAGTTTTCATGGATTTGCCTCCAGGGCACTCTCTCAATTTGCAGCATGGTTATTCCACTTTGTAGCCTAGTTCCTTTCACCCTATGGTCTGTAAATTAATTAAGTCTTTGTATGGGCTTAAGCAGGCTCCACGTCAAGGGTTTCAAAAACTCTCTTCATCACTTCTATCTTTTGGATATATTCAGTCTCAAAGAAACCATTCTTTGTTCACTTATCTTCATGACAGTTCCTTTAGAGTGGTTTTGGTATATGTAGATGATTTGCTTATAACTGGGTCTAGTCCTTCTGTGTCATAGCACAGTTAAATGCTTTTCTTCATAGCTCCTTTAATATTAAGGATTTGGGCCTGCTCAAGTACTTTTTAGGCATTGAAGTGGCAAGAAACACCACTGGTATATATGTACATCAAAGGAAATATGTCTTTGGATATTTTGAAAGACACAGTCAAGAAAATACAAAGTCATCTCTTGTTCCTCTTTAACAATATCATGACTTGGCTGTTGACAAAAGAGAATTGTTGCAAGATGCTAATAGATATAGAAGGTTGGTTGGCAGGTTAATCTACTTGACAATTTCTAGACCTGATTTGTCATATCCAGTGCACATTCTAAGTCAGTTTATGGCTTCTCCACGGTTACCACATATGAATGCTACCTTAAAGTTGGTGAGATATCTTAAGGGTACTATTGGTCAAGGGTTATTGTTTCATGTCTCTAGTTTTTTGTCTCTTCCTGCATATTGTGATTCTGATTGGGGTAGTTGCCCTACTACTAGAAAGTCTATCACAGGATATTATATTGTGCTTGACAATTCTTTGATTTCATGGAAGTCTAAGAAACAAAACATAGTCTCCAAAAGCTCTGCAGAGGCTGAATACAGGGTAATGACAACTACAGGTTATGAGATCACTTGATTATTGGCATTGCTCCGGGACTTACAAGTTACTACTCTTACACCAGTGACTTTATTCTGTGATAACAAGGTAGTTTTACATATTGCAACCAACCCTGTTTTCCATGAACGTACGAAGCATATAGAAATTGATTGCCATATTATTCGCAATCAGATCACTCAAGGTGTGATTTCTACAGCCCATATTCCTACTTGTCATCAGCCTGCACACTTATTTACTAAGTCCTTGTCCTCAGCTCAGATTAGTTAGTTTCTTCACAAATTGAAAGTGATCAATTTGTTTTCTCCTTTCAACTTGAGGGAGGATGTTAATATAGAAGATATGCAAACAGTTAACAGTTAACAGTTAATATTCAAGCAGTTAGAAGTTAGTTACATGTCATGGTTGGTTATTATTAGTGGTTAGTTGATTGTATATATTTTAAGCATAACAGTTATGTTATGTTATTATTAGTGGTTAGTTGATTGTATATATTTTAAGCATAACAGTTATGGATTCTGAATCTGTGTACAGTAAACTAAAAATGTTTCTTCAATGAAGGTTTATTTCATCTTTTAAATCTCTCTCTCTCTCTCTCTCTCTCTCTCTCTCTCTCTCTCTCTCTCTCTCTCTCTCTCTCTCTCTCTCTCTCTCTTTATCATTGCTCATTGTAACAAAAAGACACTTTACCTTGGGTGATTGAATGGAACGTTTCTTAACATTTGTGAAAATGGTGCAGGTTTCGTGGATTGACTCATCTCACAAAAACAACTTGATCATTCATGTGTTAAACAAACTCTACCCTAGCTCGATTACAGGAAATACATAGTTCAAACTTGATTGTTCGACCTCTTCGTTTTACAATCGCCCTAAAATTGGAATTGTGTTAAATTAATGATTCATCTCAAGCTCAAGCCAATAAAGACATGACTCAGAAATATCTATCAAAGTTGGGAGACTTTTTACTCATTAATATAATCCAACACATTCTTACTCCCATTACACAAAAAATAATACAGTACGTAAATGAGAAGGGAAGAAAAATTCAATAATAAGATAGGAAAATATAAAATTATTGAAAAAGGGGTTTTACTTTTTTGGAATGTCTTGAAAAAAAGCCCATAAAGCTGCCCCAAATCTCGGCCCACAATTACAAAAAGAAAAGGAATAGGTAATGAGTGGGGATAGATATAAAAGGATTGGTGAGAGAGAGACAAAATGAAGGTCTCTTTTGAACAGATGATACAGAAGAAGATGTACCCTCCACAACCTACATCCTCTACTGTTCTATGTTCCCTTTGCACCATGCCCAAATTTTAAATCATTGTGGGGCCACCATATATTCCCGCTATATAATCTTTTTGGTTTTTCTTTTCCCCTAATGAATTTTTATATCCTCTATTTGCTCAATTCTAAAATAATTACTCCTCTCTTATTAAATATATATATAGATTTAAAATAAGTGTTTGACTTTATGTTATTTTTCATTAATTTTCTTCATTTATCACTTGTGATGTTAAATTAACATAATTCACCTACTTATACATCTCCAAAACAAGGACACATTACAATTAATTTGAAAAAAAAAATCTTAAAATGAAAATAATTATTTAGTTTCAGATACCTCAAAAAAAAAAGACATTTATAATGGGACGGCGGGAACAAAAGTATGAGGTGAAAATAATACTACTACTGTGTACAATAATAAGCTTAATCATTTTGTGTGCTCCATTAGCTTCATTCCTTTTCTGACTCATCTTAATAGCCTTTGCAATTCTTTTTTTTTTTTCACGAGCTATATCTATATCACATTTGGTATGAAAAATTTGTGAAAATAAGAATTCTCTCTGTTTCAGGCAAAGCATCCACTATTTTATTTTTAGATGTTTTACTTAAAGAGTCTATTTTAAAAAATTATGTTTACAATCTCTATAATATTTTCATTTTACCCTCCACATATTCTATAAACATCTTGGCTATATTTAAATATTTTTGTAATTATGACCAACTTCAATGTTACTTATATATCCATTAATTATTAGATTTTTCAAAAGTAGACTCTTTTGATACAAACAACAGAGGAAATATTAATTAATGTGATTAATAGCATTAATCAACCTAATTAATGTTCCTTAACATATGCTCTTGGAGCATAAGGTAACAAGACCCATAAAAACCAGAGTAATGCTAAATGGATCAATCTGATCCAACTCAAAAGCATTTATTACTTTCTAAATTCCATTGAAAAATATTTCTTGCTTCATAAATCAATTGAAAAAGACATTTTCATCCCTACATATTTATTGTTCATGGAAAAGGCCAAAAGGGTAGGGTACTTTAGGTAAAAAAACCTTTTTTTTATTTTCTTAAATATTACTCCTTTCATCCCTAAATTATTGTTTTGTTTGATTTGGCACACAGATTAAAAAAAAAATTGACTTGTTTATTAATATTGATATAGTGTGTAGTTTCCTTTAATTCACATGTGTATGTGGTGGAAATTAAAGTATGTTAAAAAAGTAAGGGTAGAATGGTAAAAGTGTTGTCTTAAAAGGAAACTTTTAAATAAGACAAGTATTATGGAGCAAAAAAAAAGAAGACAATAATTTTGGAGCGAAAGGAGTACAAAAATACCCTCATTGAGCCAAAGTAAATTAATCCATCAAAATTTATTGTAAAAACGATACTTATTCACAACGAGAACAATCTTATTGACAATACTATATAAATAAATATATATATATATATTCTAGTTTAAAGATAAAATAGAAAATAAATTCATGATTTATCTATGTGGCGAGAACCATGAAATTTAAACTTATACTCCCTTTGTCTCTAAATTATTATTTTGTTTGATTTGGCACAGATTAAGAAAAAATAATTGATTTAATTATTAATATTGATATAGTGTATAGTTTTTCTTTAATATCTATGTAAATGTGGCTCATAACTAAAGAACTAAGAAAAAATAAAAGTAAAACGGTAAATATATTGTTTTAAAATGAAAAATTTTAAACAAAATAATTATTTTGAAACAAATGAAAAATAAAAACAAGACTACTCCGTAGTATGGGTGGTTAATTTCATGATTAAAAGCGTGCGTAATTGGGAAAAATTCAACGATACAAATTATTGAAAATGAGAGTACATTGACCCATAACAATTATGAGAGCCAGGGGACTTAGATTATACACACACATATATATATATATATATATTAGCATAACTCCTCACTGGGATTAATCATTTTGAGAACACCCTTTTTACGCGCGCATTTGGTGACCCAATAACTATAAGTTTAATCATATGAATGAATGATGAACATTTGACCTCCCTTTTCAGGTGGTAACGAATAAAGTTGACTGCTAATTACTTCTTAAAATGAAAAGATTCATGATTGAGACGATAAATCAACTAACAGTAAGAACTCGTCTAACTGTGAGGTTTGTTTTACTTGGCTATAAGGCCATCTCCAACCACAAACATTAAATTTGGTACAGTATTCACATTAAAATGATACAATTTCACTAACTACTATTCCAACTCTAACCTATTTACATCAAATCTTGCACCAAAAAGAGTATGTATTTCTTACTAGCATATTCCAACTCCAACTCATTTACACTAAAAGTTTAAAAATTTACGTGGATCCCACCAGCATAAAATATGGTGCTAAGAATACTGCTGCACCAAATTTGGTTCAACACTCTTCACAAATCACGACACCATTTTGGTGTGAATTATGGTGTATAAGTTGGAAGAGAAATGGTGTAAAGAAATACCAGTTGGAATTGCCCTAAATACTCTTTAAGAAATTGGAAACTCGAGTCTCAATGATATTTAGGCTTCGATTGGTACACGAAATTTGAATCAATTTCGCGAAATCGATTCCATAGAATTGATTAATAATGTTTGGTGGTGCAAAAATTATATTTGAAATAAGAATGAATTACTAAACTCTTGTAATTGATTCCTAAAATTTAAGGAATCACAATCCTGATGGAGGAGGTGGTATTTGGATTCCTAATAGTTGGATTGGAATACATGTAAAAGAACAATATTATCCTTCTATTAGTTCAAATATTTACTTTATATTTATATTTTATTTGGTTTCAACTATTTTACGACCATTCCTTTTTACTCCTCGTTGCCGTTGTTCTTCGGCTCTTCATAAGGTTTTTCTAACTCTTCTCATTTGATTTAATTTATTAATAATAGTTTATAATTTATGATTGTTATGTTAATTTTCACAATCGGAGATGATGAAAAAAGAGAGTGGGTGATTGTCTGCTTGAAACTATATAGAAAAATAAAATAGTAATTATTTCAAATAAGTAATTACACGTACTTTTCTCGAATCGTTTCAAATGTTTAAATTATTTTTATTTGAACCAGTTTCATTATAACATTAGATTTTTTTTTTAATTTAATAAAGTTTTCTTGCTTTATTGATGTTGGATAATTAAAAATTTTCACCGAACTTGAAAGAACTTGTTATTTTGTGGAGCAATAATAATGTTAATGTCTACTTATCATGGAAGTCATTAACAATTACTTGTCTATATTGGGATAATATTATCAGTTGTCTCAACTTTATCTTTGCATTCCAAGTTATTTTGTTTCTTACCAAGCAATATAATAAAAATTTGTACTACATTAGTAATAACATTCCTTATGCTACCAAACAATTTTTAAAAATTATTTTTCTATCTATTTCTGTGGAATCTCATTACTAGTAATCGATTCCGCAAAATTGATTTCATTTTCGTGTACCAATCGAGGTCCTAAAGTTTTTATTAGAACAGTAATCACAATATTACCAAAGTAAAAAAAGCAAGCATACATGGTCATATTAATAAAGATAAGATAATTATGAATAAAGAGTTATTCTAGTAATATTATACTCCTAAATTTTATTTATTTATTTATGATATGACATTCAAACGAACTTTGCCCGCCGAATTAAACCGAATGGTATGTGTGTTTTCCTTTTTTTGATCAATCGTATAATGAGAACGAATATATCTGCCTAAAATTTCAAAGATTTGATCTCTTTGTGTTATCTTCTCACCTTTTTGACAAAAACACAAATGAAGATCGGATTTAGGGAGACTTTCTTGGTACAGCGATTTTGTCTGAACATTGAATTGGTGATTGGCTTGTGGATGTCAAAAACTCGAAACTTATAGAGCACGGTTTTGCCTAATCGGCGGACACTTCAAGTAGCTAAAATGCCACGTGTAAGTTATCAACAATACTTTGGAATTTAGTGGTTAAGCTTCAATTTGACCCCTTAACCAAATTTGACTTCGAGCATGTTTGGTGCACTGCGTTCGAAATATTACTTTAAAATATAATTTTCTTTTTTCATAACACAGTTATTTGTTTTTAGTATCATGTTGTTTTATACCCGTTGGCCTCGGCCCTTTATGCCGTCCTTGAACACTAAGATTTAAACTAAATTGTTAGTAGGGAAACATGCCCTTCTAAATTATACATTCCCTGTCTCATGAAACATGCCCTTCTACTTTGTCTTTAAATAGTAGTCTCACTTTTTTCTTTAGTATTTTTTTAAAAAATAACTTTATTTTAAAAATAAAAAAATTATAGTGAAACACAAAGAAGGTACGAACAAATAAAAGAGCTATAATATTAAAACGTTTGACTTATCAAATGAGACAATAAAAATTTAGACAGAGGGAATACTATTTTTGAATAATAATAATACCTTATCCAATGATTAAAATTGAACAAAGCTAAGAGTTCAAAATTAAATGATTTCTTTTTTGGAGAGAGGATTGATCTAGCCAGCCACTTGTAAAAAATTTTGAGCAAATTCACATAATTATATACATCCGTCAGCTACTAGTCTACTCCCAGAGGCTTTTAATACTACACAAAACTTCGTTAAAACATAAAGAATGCATTTGATATGATATGCGCAAGCGCACAACACACACACACACACAGAGATTACAGCAATATATAAAGGGAGAGTATATTCATGACTTCGATTTTCTATCGACAATGTTATGAAGGACTCAATTTATCGGACTCAATTAGCTGATTTAGAAGCGTTAGGAGATGTTATGATAATCATACAAAGTACGACAGGGCGTAGATTTGGAGTATACCCTAAACAATCAAGCATATGAGGAATAACGGGGGAGGAGGAGGAGAGCTGAGATTGCGGCGAGTTTAAGTCCCAAAGCTATTTTTGGACAGAGTGCTTTTGGATCGGCGAGTACTTATAAAGTCAAGTATTCCTACTCTCTCTCCAACTTAGGCGTGCCCCCTCGATTTCAGCGTGGCGTTTGGACCGTTGGATCGTGTTGCGGATCCCGGTGCGTGCATGCGCAAACTCCGTGGTCCCCATGCATATGATCACGTGTCACACACACTCGGGATTGTAAAGATGAATTCTAGCCGACTTGCTTCCGGCTTCGAGTCTTCCTCACGCTCTCTTTTCCTTTACTAGTAGGTACAAATTTGTATTTTTGTGTAATATTCCAGAGAATAGTTTTATTTTAATTTTTTTGTAAAGATTTTTATTTATAATATTCACAATATAACATGAAATTTAATTACTTTAATATAATATATTTATGTTTGATAATGAATTTGATCACGCCAAAAAGTGTTCATGACTTCAAGTCACGTATGCATAATATATTCATCTTAGGGAGTAAAGCAAAGCCCTTGCTTTAGGCCTCAAAAAATATTAGGCCTCATATTTTAAAAAAAAATTTATTTTAATAAAAAAATTTAATGTTAAGAGTAACTCTTAGTTTTCGTCACCTACCCATTAATAATTTAACAACTTATAAGATTTAAAAAGTTTAAGTTTTTATTAGGAATGACTATTTGGTATGAAATATTATTTTCGGTAAACTCGGTTAGTAAAAATATGCAATCAAAATATATGTGTATCGAACTATCGATGTTGCTATACAACAATTGAACCGTCTTATTTCATTTATTAAAAAAATAGGGATGACAGATTTTAAAATGTTATAATTTCTACCAAAAAATTGCTATAAAAGTGAATATAGAACCTAAGTTCCGTAAAATTGTACTTTTCGTAGAAAGAAACAATTTAATAAAATTATTGAGAATGAAGTTGTAAGATGATCTTAAAAATCATTTAAAGTTGAATACTTTTTGTTCATAATTATAGATAAAACAATTACTTCATTTCAAAGTAGATTTGAACAATTTAAAATGCATCAAGATGTTTTTGGTTTTCTATTTATCATTGAGAAATTAAGGTCATTGAATAATGAAAATTTAAAAGAAAATTCCCTTAACCTTGAACAATATTCATTAAAACGTAATGACAACTTTGATATTGATGGATTAGATTTATTTGCAGAATTAATATTTTAAGAGAAATTATACAAGTGAAAAAATGATACACCAATTTACATTTCCTAATTATAAAATAAGACTTGATTCATTTCCAAATGCGTATATCGCTTATAGAATAATGTTAACGATTCTCATAGTTATTATTTTGGCAAAATGAAGTTTTTCAAAATCAAAATTAATAGAATCATATTTAAGATCGATCGACAATGTCTAAAAAAAAATTAAGTGGACAAGCTTTATTATTGATTGAAAAAGAATTGTTAAATAAAATCGATTACAATAATTTAATAAATAATTTTACATCTCCGAAAAACTTTTAATAAAGATATAATAATTTAATAAAAAAATTATTTGTTTTAGGCCTCAGTTAGAGTGATCGCTTTAGGCCTCCATAAATGTTGGGCCGGCCCTGAATATATTGGTAGGATGCCCCGGCTCTCAATATGCATAAGTGTAAAGGGAACTTATCCTCCGGTAGATATCTGAGAAGTTAAGAAAGCACCGTTAAGGAGCTGGACGTGGTCCAACTAAAGCCCTCCGGTAAGAGAATCAATATTTAGGTAAAAAGTTATAGCCTCCGGTGAGGATTCATGCTGTTTTCTAAGACTAGATGCTCTGAATGCTTTGGAGATTTGGTAGATTACGTGTTTAATTGAACTTAGGTTATAAATAAAGACAATAACTTAGAAAGCAAGTATACTTACTTAGAAAGCAAGTCACTTTGTAGATCAATGAGGAGCTTGATGGTGGCCCCGAAATGACGTAATAACAGGTGGACCTTAAATACGGCAGCTTTTGTTGACTATCTTCTGTTTCCCGGGATAGAGACCTCGGGATCTGACTTTGTAGCCCGGGTCTAGACTTTGCGGGCTCTCGGGCCCGGTGTGGAAGTCGAGCTGTCAGTTCTTCTGAGCTCTATGGGGAGGTCGGGATGGATGTGCTCGGGGTACGAGCTACTGACGGAGCCCGGGGCGAGATGAGCTGACTTCCGCGCTCCAGGTCAGCGTGACCACGTGTCATTGTTAATGCCACGTGGAAGTAAGATATTTTGGTTTCCAAGGTAAGGATTTATCCTTTAAGTCGGGAAGTATCTATTTACGCCGGGTAGCAGGTAATGGCTTCAAAAACACATTTCCTTACTTGGAATCTGTGCCACATCATTGGCGCAAAAAGTTCTGATGGTGCATTAAATGCACGTCTCTTCGGTTTGAATTTTTAACCGTCATTTTGAATCAAAATGACACCGTTCTGTGATTTTGGAGAGAAAACACACGGGTTACCCGTTTGGTGTTAAGTCAGACTTTGGATCCGAGCTTAAAACGGCGTCGTTCTACAAGGATATAAATAGGTTTTTGGCACAGTTTGTCTTCACTTTGCTCAAAAACTCTAGATTTTCTAAAACCACTCCGACAACCTGCGATTTTTGGCGATATCACGCCAGACAAACTTCCCTTTTTCACCTTCTTTCCTTGCTCTTTGTTGTTCCTTCTCCGTAGGTTCGTGCTATTTTATGCTCATTTCCTCTTCTAGCCATTTTTTAGGACATTTTTGCCCCTTTTCGGTGGGTACTTTAAGTCCCCGTTCTTTCTCCGACGTCTGCCATAGATATCAGTACTAACTCTAATGTCACGTGTCTTTTCAGGTTGCTACCGTGCAGTGACGTCATTCCGATCAACCTCTAACTCGCCTTCATACCCGAGTTCTTTTCTTTGTTTCAGGTACTCCGACCGTCCCTTTTAATTCACTCGGTTCTTTCCAAGTTTTTTCAATATGTTTGCGGGTAGAAAGGGTGTTAGCTTTAGTGTCCTCCCCGAGTGTAGTTCTAGCTCGGAATCTTCCTCATCCTCGGGATATTCCCCGAGCTCGAATGAAATAAACCCCCAGCTCCCTCGTGGACCGACAGATTTAGGTAAATCCCCTTCTCAGTTTGTTTACGCCCGCTCTCCTGCGGGGAAAAACGTCTTCAGGCTAGCTGAAGACCGTTGGGAAGTTGTAGTCCCTAGTGAAGTTCGGGATATCTGATCATGCCAAAAAGTGTTCCGGTGAACTGATCAAATCCACGTATGCAGCTAGTATATCGGTAGGATGCCTCAGTTCTAAATTGGCACAAGTGTAAAGGGAACTTGTCCTCCGATAGATGCCTGGGAAGTTAAGAAATAACCGTTAGGGAGCTGGACGTGGTCCAACTAAAGCCCTCCGGTGAGAGAATCAGTATTTAGGTAAAAGTTATGCTCCGGTGAGGATTCGATCGTTCTTTAGGAGTAAATGCTCGAATGCTTTGGAGACTTGGTAGATGTAAGTATTTAATTGAACTTAGGTCATGAATGTAATGTTGTATTTATTTATAGGAAGAATGTAGGCTTGAGGCAAGTGGGCCTGCCAGATATCAGCCTGGGAGAGATAGTTACACATCTATTTATGGCAGTTGTTATTTGCATTGATGAGCCTTTAAGGAAAAGTGATCAGCCTGGGAGAGATAGTTACACATCTGTTTAGTAATCAGTTTTGTTAAGGATAAAGGGATCCCTCGGCTATATTGTATAGTATAGATTTTATTTGAAGAGTTTTATAATGTCTATAATTTAAGCATTATGTCCTTAAAACTTTATTTTTAATTAAGACACTCGAAATACGTGATGCTTTTAGCATATACTCTAAAATGTCTTAATTAAAAATTAAGATATTAAGTATTATAACTCTAGTTTTTATTACGAACTAACTTTCTCCTCGTACCAAATAAACTAATTGACACAATCACTTCTTCAGGTCACAGTTATCTTCTAAATATTAACTATTAAAATGGGTACTTTGAGTTGAGAGAGAGTATCTTTATTTTTCTTTTACAGTATTATTCTTGTTGGTGTACCTCTCTCCAATTGTGTTATGTATTTCCATAACAGAATCATTATTTGTTAATTTTATTTGATTAATAAGATAATTTGTTTAGGTCAGTTGTGTGCACTTAAATTTCATCAACCTAACCAAGAAAACACCCCCTATTCTCAGCCTGTGGATTTGTGAGCTACCTCCGTGGTGTTGGTGTAGGCTACATGAATCGAAGCCAGATTGTTAACCTGGGGAGCAAACCCATCTATCTATTTGACTAAGCACAAGAGGAAGACCAGTCTCAGAAGGAGGAATCTACTAGCCGAACTAGCCAATGTTTTGAACAACAGATTATTCACTATTAAACCGCATTAGCTCCAAAAATAAGTAATTTTTTTTAATGAAATTATTAAGATATATCTGTAACGTCTCTTTTTTCCTTTCATTTTCCTTTAGTCAATCATAACAACATTTGATAATGACCAATATACCAAACCATTATCATGGTGGCTTAAGAACAACTGACTTTCTTTGCCTTGTAAGGTCACACTTCTTTGTCCTTTGTGTCATGTTTATTTGATGACCACCCCCTTTTGTCTTTGAACAACATTTACCTCTTAATTGCGTCTTCACTTAATTTTCTACTTGAATTCTGTTCTGACCAAATTAATTGTATTTTTGACATTTTTTATTTGGTACATAAAAGTTTAGGAATATAGTAAATAAATTACTCCATTTTAAAGCCAGGCATGTCACCAGTCTCTACATGGCTCGAATCTAAAACATGAATGGTCGAAAATAACGAAACTTATCAGTTGAAGTTGAGCAGCTCAAGGGATTGTATTTGACATTCTAAATCAAACTCTACGGGCTTGTTTGGTAGTTGAATAAGGATAAACAATATTATTAATTTCAGTGTTATTAGCGCCCTCTCTATTAATCATCACTTATAAATTGGGAGTAATTTTAGAATTAAAAATATTAGTCGCAAATTTTTTTTAGTGAGGGTGCTAATAATAACACCTCTCCATTGGTATTATTAGCGAGGGGATAAAAACTTTATCCGGATAACTCGTACTATTAGTCCCGACCGCCTATTACGTATCAAACATTTTACTATTCGACTTATTAATCATATCCGGTCTTAATCCTAACTACTAAACGGCTTCTATTAGTTTAATTATCGTGGAATTGATTGTACTTAGAGCTTTTTTGGTACAACGTTTTCAAAATAGAGCGTTATTAAAATACGAATTTTTCAAAACGCAATTTTTTTTATAAATACATTTGGGATATCGCTTCAAAACGCAATTTTTTTTTCTTATCAGTATTTTAAAATCTATTTTTTTGGAAAAAGTTAAAAATTCTTGTATTTTAAAATACAGCTGCATTTTAAAAATAAAACTTTTTTTAATATAGCATTAAAATATAATTTTTATAGATAAGTTACATTTTATAATGTATTTTGGGCAAAAACGTACGGGCTATTAACCACTTCTTCACATGAGGGTTTAGCGCTTTTGACTAAATCTTGTGAACATCAGTCTCTTTCAATACGTTGCGTCCATTTAGAGAGAAACCCCAACCACCCACTCCCACCCCCCAAAGTCATAAAATAATATAGTTTGTAAATAAGTAAGTGGTAATTAAGTGGCCCCTTTGTATAGTGTTCTAATTAGTATAATTCATAAAGGGTCTGATTCGAAGTTCAGTCAACGCTCAAGCACATATGGAGGCAAGGAAGAAAAGGAAAAGATGGGGGTACCGTGAGGCTTAATAATGGAGATTTAATCAAGTTTGTATCCTTAGATAAAAGTTTTGATCCACATTTTTTGTATAAAATTCAAGAATGAGCAGTTGTCCTTTGTTGTTGTTGTTTTTTTTTTTTTTGAATTTGGGTTACATGTGTGCCCCATTGTTGTAACTTTAGTTTCATATGTTTTTGTAGATTTAATCTGTGTCAATTGGGGAATTTATTTTTAAATTGGCATGTATTGTATTTTGCGTTGCTAAAGCAGACATTGTTATGATGCAAGAGCTTTTAGAAGAAGATTAAGTTTTTGTTATTGAGAAAATAATAAAATATTATTTATTTCATTTTTTATTACAATATTTTATTATTGGCATTGTTACAAAATAAATTGTTTATAATTCATTATTATTTCATTATTTTTGTGTCATTTAGTCTTATTCACTCATTACAAAATTTTGAGCATACATTAACCTTGAATATACAATAATTTGATTCCTACTGTCACCGTGCCATAGGCACGGGCACAAAATCTAGTATATATATATGCACAATTTTCTATGATATATTCGTTCATAATCTTGTACGGGTCTGTTAGCTGGACGAGTATTGCAAGAAAGGTCACGGCGGCAGCGAATAATATAGTATCCGAGCTAAATGGACCAATTTATCAGGTACTTAAAATAATAATTTGATTAATCTAGTAAATTAATATTTTGACAGCAAAAATTATTCTTAATTTCTTTTATTGGGGGTGATTTTTAGTTAATCTTATGTTTTTTATTTATTATTCATTCTAAAAATGGGATTCTAGCTCCAAGGTTGAAAATAAGTTTCTCATTTTGAACAAGTCTGTTCTAAATTTCATTTGCAACCAAACACTATTGATCACACCAAAAAGTGCTCTGGTGATCTGTCGATGTCCACGTATGGTTGCCCTGGCTCTCAATAGGCACAAGTGTTAGTGAGACTTGTCCTCTGGTAGACACCTGCGATGAAAAGAAGCACCGTTAGGGAGCTGCACGTTGGTTCAGCTAAAGCCCTCCAGTGAGAGAATCAGTATATGGTAAGGTTAATGGTCTCCGGTGAGGATTCAGGCTTCTCTTTTGATAGTGAATGCACTGAATGTTTTGGAGATTTGGTAGTTGTGTGTGTTAATTTGAACTTAGGTCATCAATGAAGGCAATCACCTTATATTTATACTGGGAGAATGCTGGTTTAGGACAGGGACTGCCAGGTGTCGACCTGGGGTAAGGAGTCATGTGCCCATTTATGGCAGCCGCAATCTGCATTGATGGGCTTTAATGAGGAAGTGACCTGCATTGATGTAGAAGATATAACTTCTCTTGGAAGTGACATTAATCTTCTAAAAGCAGCTTTATTTATAGAGCATGTCACTCTTTCATCCAATGAGGAGCTGACTGGTGGTCCCGGGATGACGTAGTAGCAGGTGTGCATTGGATGCGGCAGCTTTTGTTGACTATTTTTACTTCTCAGGGTGGAGACATCGGGGTCTCAATGTTGTAGCACGGGTATGGGGTCTCGCGGGCTCCTTACATCCGAGGTGGAAGGCGTCTCTGGCGACTTCGAGCTCCTCGGGGAGGTCGGGACGAGATGAAGGGTATACGTACCCGGGATCCGAGCTATAGTCCAAGCTCGGGGTCGAGATGGTTGTCTTCCGAGCTCCAACTAAGTTTGGCCACGTGTCCCGCTAGCGCCACGTGGAGACATAATATTTTAGTATCTTCAACTATCATCACCTTCAACTCACAAATTCAAGTTTTTAAACTACAATCAACTACTAAAAAACAACGTACCACAAAGAAAAAATATTCCCTTCTCATGAAGGAATCACAAACAAACAATCAAACAAAATCCCTCCCAAGCATCAATCCTCTAATGGCCTAAATACTATTTCATTCGTTCCACCTAAATAGTTAATGTTTGAAAAATCTACTAATTAATTAAAAAATATATAAGAGTCATTAAAGTTGATCGTAATTACAAAAATAGTCGAGCAAAGTCAAGATACTTATATCACATATAAAAGGTAAAGTTGATTTTTTTTTTTTAAAATTGTACGAATAAATTTTGAAAATAAACAATTTAAGTAAATTAACCAAAAAAAGTCAAAGGTGAACTCTTTGGCTGTAACAAAGGAAGTAGTTCCTCTGTAGAGAAAATCAATTAAAAATCGTTTTATAGGTAGGCTTCATTTTCCGTTGACTCGTAAAATGATTTACATTGACTACATTTTTCAAATGTTACCAAACATCAGAAAATCAGGAAAGTGTTTTTCGAAAATCATTTTCCGTGAAACAAACGGAACCTTTACTTGAGAATGTTTCACTTTAAGAGTTCACTTTAAAAAATTCTGGCTGCAATATCCATTACTTTTAAAGTTTATCCTCCAATACGTGTTGTAAATATGTTGACTATACTCAAATATTTTTATAATTATGATCAATTTTAATGATACTTATATATTCATTAATTATTAAATATTTTAAATAAGAATTCTTGGAAAAAAATAATAAACACTATGTACAAATAAATTTAAATATTTATATATTACATAAAAATTACTATTAACATGTTATTTTCTAATTACAATACTCAATAGTACAACAAAAATGATAGGTTTATAATTATTTCTACAATTTTGGTAACAATTTTGCCTTGAAGGCAAAGTGCATATAAATTTTTTAATGTAAAACTATTATTAAAGTGATAAAATTAATTGTAAAACTAGCAATGTTGATTGAGCGCGTTACCATGGTTGAAATATGAGAAAAGGACAAAAAAAAAAAAACTCCTTCTGTTATTAAATTATTGTTTTATTTTTTTATTATTTATCCATCGTTAAATAATTATTTTGTTTGAATTTTTTTTAAATACATTACTTTTACCACTTTATTTTTACTTTTTCATCATATTTTAATTATGAATTACATATATATAAGCATTAAAAAAAATAATACACTATATTAATATTAATAATTAAATTAAATATTTTTTTATTTTATTTATTAAATTAAATAAAATAATAATTTAGAAACGAATGGGTAGATAATATCTAGATTAGATGTGAACAATCCTAAGACTAGTACGAATTCATAGACGTGACATAACAGTTCATTGAACGCGTAGGAAGAGGAGGAGGAGGAGGAATATGAGTTCAATGGTATTTTTAATTTTAGGTGCAATTCAATTAATTGCCAAAAGCCAATTTCCCGCGACAAGAAAAAGGAGGAATGGAAGAAAAAAGGTTCAGTTGCCAAAAACAGTATTAAGATGGGAAAGGAAGGAGGCCAGTCCTGAAGATAAAAAAATCACACCATGTCGACACGTGTCAACTTTACTAACCTGCGCTTATTAATTTTTCTCGAATCACACGCTTAACCGGCTAAAATAAATAAAAGCAAACAGTCCTTTCCCACCCCAGACTTGCTGGTAGTGGTAGAGATCTGAAATCATTTTCTTAAATTTTGACTTTAGATGATACTAATACAATGTCAGAAATTGTTTACTCAGTGGCTTCAAGACCTAACAATTTAATTACAGTATATTTTACAGTTTTAGAATTATTTTAATAATTCAAGAAAAATTAAGAGTTAAAATAGAGAGAGAAAGTTGGTTGAATTAAAGAGAGAAAAAATTAAATCAATTCACTAAAGTTGGTTGAATTAATTTCTCTCTATTACAGCACATTTTTGGGATATTCTATTTAATTTGCTTTTTATTATTTTATTGTTAATTTGCTTCCTCTCTTCCAGGCAAATAATTAATTTTATTTTTAGTATTTTATTGTTAATTTGCTTCTTACGTTGGTTATTAAATTTTATTACCTCATGAATATTATTAAAAAATATAAATATTTATAATATAATATATCGACTTTTCTTACTCTTTATTTACAATCAAATATAATTTTTTTTTTAAGTTAAATACTTTATCTAAAATCAAACTTTTTCTAGCTGCTTTACCCCTAAACTGAACAAACAAAGGCGTAATAGCCTTTGGTCAATTAATGATTTTCCCTCAGTATGTCAATCGCACTAAACCCAGAAAATCAAAAAGCAAAAATAAGCCCCCAAAAGGTCACATTCTCTGAAAAATACATACTCCAAGATCCCTTTGCATATTTCCTCGTAATCCACGTGCTAAAATGCGCACTCTTTTTGTCACCTTCCTGGCCTTCTACACATTCTTTATTTTATTCTCCCAGAAAAAAAAAAAAAGAATAAATTTACGAAGTGAAGTACTCCGTAATAATACAATAATCAAAGTTGCTTTATATTTTTTAATTTATCTTTTCGTGGTTAGTATTTTTATATGTTTTATTTTCTCTTTTATCAGTCTATTTTTTTTATCTTTACTTTTTTCACTAATTTAAAACAAAACTACGGAAAGAATCATAAATTATGAAAAAAAAATTCGTGTGTCTAAACAGAGTCTGTGTTTATTGTGTGTGAGGTGTGAGTTCGTTTTCGTGTTCCCATACTCTTCCTCTCTGTTGCATTTCCCCAGTTTCTTTTTCTTTTTCTGCTGATTTCTTTTCTTTTCTTTACTTTCTATTTTTCTTTAACTTGCTCACAGTATAAAGCTGCAATGAAATCAACCCTATACAGAAAGTATGTGCGCAGGTTAAGAGCATGCACTAGTCTACTCTCTCTCTTTCCACTCCCAAGCAATTCTAGAGAGAGAAAGCAATACCTTTAATACTACTACCAGTGTAGTTATAGATATAGAGGGAGAAAGAAACAAATAAAAGACAATATATATATATATATGTGTGTGTGTGTGTGTGTGTGTGTAAAGAGAAATGGAAATTTTTGGTTGTATGAAAGCTAAAGAAGAGATTTATGACCACTTTCATTGAAAGGTTGATTTCTTTTTTGCATCTTTGGAGCCCAACCCCCTCCATTTACATATAAACATATAAAATCAAGGTGTGGGTTCTTTTAAATTTTTTTTTTGTTTAAATAAAGCAATCAATAATCAGACCACTCATGCTTTGAATCGCGTGCTTTGATGCAAACTGGCCTTTTTATTTTCTCTCTCTCTCTCCCCTTTTCTTTTTTGTTGTGATGAAGATTGAAGCCCCACATAGATTTTTCAGAAACTTTATTGCAGGGGGTGGGGGTTATTTGTTCTTTGGTTTTGGATTTTTGGGGCATGCTCTCTTTCTCTTTCTCTCTCTGTCCAACTAGACTGTTTATGTTCCCTCTCACAACGTTAGATTCCATGACCAACTGTTGGCTTTTGAATTTTTCCTCTGGTTTTTCCCTCTCCTGCAACTACTTTTGATGAGTTGGGGCTTTATCTTGTTTTGATCAAGATTATGTAGTTGATTCCCCATTCTTTGAACTCTTCAGGTGGGTCTGGGGAATTTTGTGTTTTTCGTGGATAAAAATGCAATCTTTGTAGTGGGTGATGAGGGTTTTCTCAAATTGGGGTTGTGTTGTTGGGTTCATGAGGTTGATATAGAAAGAGAAAGAGGGAGGAGAGAGAGAGAGAGAGAGAGAATATTATGGGTAGTGTTGTCGAAGAGAAGCTTCAACCAGCAGGACTGGTGAGTGGGGAAGGACATAGTCTGCTTGAGGAGATGAAACTGTTGAAAGAAATGCAGGATCATTCTGGTTAGTTCCTTTTCTTTGTGTTCTTTTTAATACAAGTATAATTGCGCAATAGCTCAAATAGCATTGAAAGGAAATGAATCACGTATAGCTTGTTCATGAATACTAACGTTTGCTACATGTAGAATTTAGTCTTAACTCAAAACACTTCCAATAGTAATTTTCAAGGAATATTATGAAAAGAATACTTTTATCAGTCCTTTAAGCTTAGAGTTCTTGATTACAGTAAATAATTATTTAACAAATTTTTATTTTGCTTGGAGCTCTTTTACAATGTGTATTATTGAATTGTGGTGATTGATTAATTTAGGAGCTAGGAAGCCAATTAGTTCGGAGCTATGGCATGCCTGTGCGGGTCCATTGGTCACATTGCCACAGGTGGGAAGCCTAGTGTATTACTTCCCACAAGGACACAGTGAACAGGTTTGATATTATTGATTCCATTCCGTTAACTTCTTAGCTATTGTTGTTGTTTCTCAAAAAACAAAAAAGAAAAAAGAAGCTATTGTTATGGTGACAGAATGTGTTGAATGGAGCTGTCCCAGGCATAATTTCTTTGGTAAACTAGTGGTACTATTTATCCCAATATTCCTCTTTGAATTTGTCTATTTTAGAAGCATATTTCAAGATCATGCAGCTTGTTGGTCTAGTGTAACTTGTAATGCATGAAAAATTAGTGATAAAGAATTACTTGCCCAAAAATTTGAATAAACTCCAAATTTATGAAATTTTGACCAAAGTTGAGAGAGAGATGATATAGTCCTTAAAAACAATATACTGAAATATTTGTACCAATTTTCCTCTTTAAAAATTGCTATGTAATAGTTTGTGAGTTGGTGGTGCTGTTCAACAACATTGCTTTACGAAGCAGCAATCAAGGCAAAACTAAATTTCTCAGTTTAAAGTTAAAAGGTTACCCTTTTCTGTTCAAGAAGTGTTTATTATCTATTTTCCTCCATGAAGCCAGTTAGAATGAACTAAAAAGATTTGGTTTTTACAAATTCTCATTAGCTTATATTATCAATTTTATCATGATTTGCAGCAGCATGCCTCTATTGATACATATTCTTGACCGAGCTAATGGACTCCTAAATTTGTCATAACAGGTAGCAGTTTCTACAAACAGAACAGCAACATCACAGATACCTAACTATCCAAATCTTCCATCTCAGTTGTTATGCCAAGTCCACAATGTTACTCTACACGTATGTGCTTCTAGCCAGGCTTCTACGAGATGATAATTCCCTTTCCATTTGTAAATGCATGCATTAGCATTTAATTTTTGTTGGATTGTGTCATAGGCAGACAAAGATACCGATGAGATCTACGCCCAAATGAGCCTTCAACCCGTTAACTCTGTACGTTCTACTGTATGATAAGCTGGGTTTAGCGTTTCTTGTTTGTAGCTTTACTTTTTAAAAATTAATCAATCCGCTGTTGGGTCAGGAAAAAGATGTGTTCCCTATACCAGATTTCGGACTGAAGCTGAGTAAACATCCAAGTGAATTCTTCTGCAAAACTTTGACTCCGAGTGATACAAGCACGCACGGTGGTTTTTCGGTGCCTCGCAGGGCAGCGGAAAAGCTCTTTCCACTATTGGTGAGCCCTTCTCTTTGTGGAATGAGATTAGTTGTGAATATTTACTGGCTTGGCTTGTTCTTAAATTACAATTTAAATCCACCCTTATTTTAAGTTAGTTTTTCACGTCTTGCAGGATTTTTCAATGCAACCTCCAACCCAAGAGCTTATTGTCCGAGATTTGCATGATAATACCTGGACATTTCGTCATATATACCGTGGTAAGCATTCTACAAAAATATTTACTCTGTTGCGTCGTTTCCAATTATTGTTATTGTCTTATTGAGATAGTTTGCATTGAGATAAGATGGATCCATTCATGGATCTTTTCATCAATGTCACTCTTAGGAAAGGGAAAAAAAAAGAGAAGATCTATATGGTTTAGATTTGTTTTCCCTTTAATCCTAAGGGGGCACGCGAAGGTATTGAACCTGAGACCCGTCACTTTGTGAAGGCCTGGGTAGAACCTAAGACCCCGTCGCGTGAAGGCCCAGGTAGAACCTAAGACCTGTCACTTTTTGAAGGCCAGCTACCGCTTAGGAGTAAAACATGATTTTCGTGGAGATGCTTTTAACCATGTATATCATTTTGCTTGGTTCCTTTGTCCCCTCCTCTCCCCTCTCTTTCTGGTGCCATTTGATTTGGTTTCTCAGAACTATCAATGGTTTTCTTGCTATGTAGGGCAGCCAAAGCGACACCTTCTTACTACTGGTTGGAGTATGTTTGTTGGTGCTAAAAGGCTTAGAGCAGGCGACTCTGTATTGTTTATCAGGTAATTTTTTATAAAGACAACCTCTGTTCATTTGTACTCTAGGTTCAATCGTGTTTTTAATTTCTTTCCCTTGTATGTTTAGCTTCTGTGTGAATTGTGATTTGTGCATATGCTTCTATTCTCGATGTTTGTGGATGAAATTCCCACTTCAGCAATCCCAATGATCAACTTATCTGACCAAGTCTATCTAACATAGGGTCTTATACGCTATTAGATGGTAATTTATCTTGCCCATCTAGTGTTAATGTTTTTTATTTGTTATGATAGGGATGAAAAGTCACAGTTATTGCTGGGAGTGAGGCGAGCAAATCGTCAACAAACAGCTTTGCCATCATCTGTTCTGTCTGCTGATAGCATGCACATTGGAGTCCTTGCTGCTGCAGCGCATGCTGCAGCTAATAGAAGCCCGTTTACAATCTTTTATAATCCAAGGTATGCTATATGTCTACGTGTATATTCTTTGGAACATTTAGATGAGAGTGCAATTTGTGTGTAACGACTGATTAATACCTAATTTTCACTTGTAGGGCATGCCCTTCAGAATTTGTTATTCCTATAACAAGATATCGGAAGGCAGTATATGGAACCCAGCTTTCCGTTGGTATGCGGTTTGGAATGATGTTTGAAACCGAGGAGTCAGGGAAGCGCAGGTAACTTGATAGACACGTTCAAGTTGTAATTTGCTTGGTGTCTCTGATATGTGGGCTATATTTGTATCCTAAATTACATCATTCTCTTTTACAGATACATGGGCACAATTGTTGGCATAAGTGATCTAGATCCGCTTAGGTGGACTAATTCCAAGTGGCGTAGCCTTCAGGTGGAGTGGGACGAGCCTGGGTGTGGTGATAAGCAGAGTAGAGTTAGTCCGTGGGAAATCGAGACCCCAGAGAGTCTTTTCATATTTCCTTCTCTCACTTCAAGTCTCAAGCGACCTTTACATTCTTCGTTTCTAGGTAAGTTCATCCTATATTCTTTTTTCCTTCCCTTTCTCATCAAAAAGTACTCACTGAGGTCTCTTTATTTCTCTTGTCGAATACCAGGAGCACAGACGGAGTGGGAAAATTTGATTAAGAGACCTTTCATGCGATTCCCAGAAAATCTAACTGCCAACTTCCCAAACCCCTCGATGTCAAGTCTATGGTCAGAACAACTAATCAAGATGCTGATGAAGCCTCAAAATGTTCACCAAATTGGAGCCGTTGCTCCTGCTACTCAAGACTCCACTGCTACTGCAAGTCAGATACGAGAGGCAAAGACAGCACAAATCGAATCTCACCCTCCGTTCCACCTTATCCAACCTGATACCATGCACCCAAACTGCTCACTACAAACAAATATACCTGGCAAACTACAATCGCCCAACCAAAGCCAAAAACCTCCTGTAACCAACCCCGAGGTGGCAAAGTCAGAACCTGTGGACCAATTTACTTCTTCTGTGGGCCAGTGCTACGAAGACAAACCTGCCATGAAGGCTGTGAATCCTTATAATCTTGTAAACAACCTAACATTCCTTAACCAGAGCCACTACCCTTTGCAAATCGATTCGAATATTCTTCACACTCAACAAATTGATGCACCCCAGCTTGAGTCTGCAAGTCTGAGTGGTTTACTTCCGTATGCTGACGTGACTGAATTGAATTCATACCCACCTCCTTACCAGTCTCTCCCGGATTTCATAGGTCACCGGAATTACCTTCCGTAGCCCATGACACATGGGATCATCAAATAAATAATTCGAAATGTTCATTTCAAGCAAACCAAATTCCTCCACTACCTCAGCAAGACACGTGCAACTTCCAATACGAGCCTATTTCCTATAGTTTGAAAGATTTGTCAGATGAGAGTCATAACCAAAGTGATATCTATAGTTGTCTCAACTTCGATGGCAGTAATGGTGGAGGCACAGTTGTTGATCCTTCCATCTCGGGCACAATATTGGACGAGTTTTGCACATTAAAGGAAAACGACTTCCAAAATCCTTCAGATTATTTAGTGGGCAACTTTAGTTCAAGCCAAGATGTTCAATCACAAATCACATCGGCAAGTCTGGCCGATTCTCAGGCTCTCTCTCTTCAAGAATTACCGGACAACTCGGGTGGCGCATCTTCAAGTAATGGAGATTTTGATGATGGAAGTCTTTTGCAGAACAGCTCGTGGCAACAAGTTGCTCCGCGTGTGCGAACCTATACAAAGGTAAGACTTGCATGGTGTATATTACTCCCTCTGGTCCACTCAAAAGTCCTACCATCTATTTTGGGGTGGACCAGTAACATTTTTGAAAAATTAAGTTAATAAATTTTATGTGTTTCCACATTTTGCCTTGCTATATGAAACTTAATATTAGGAAAAACAATATCAATTATTAAGATCAAGGGGATTATTACAAATATATTTATAAGGTATTATGCCGAGTTTGTGAGTAAATCAAGTTTAGATGAGAACATAGATGCTAAATTCTTAGTCCTTACGGCGGTTGTTGTGGGTGATTCTTAGAACCGTTATATGTTAGCCTAAGCTAGGTCTTGTTCTGTTATCCAGTTTACTTGCATCTAACGAGATAAAACTAGGGGTTTTCAGATGGACTAGTTTTCAATTTTATTGAAGTCCAAGTTTTTGAACTTGACGTTTGGAAAAAGAATAGATGAAAATTTTATAAACTTGGCCAACATTGGAGCCATCATCTTCTCCTTGGCTGGCATTCTCAGAGATTGACAAAGAAAGCCCTTAATTCTCACTGCTGTGACAACAACTTACATAATCAACTAAAAGTTTGACTAGTGTGTTGATCACACATGGAGTTGAAACTGAGTTCAAGTCACGTTGATACATTATTTGGCATACTATAGCACTAGACAAGTTGTGAACTGTCCTTGTTTTTGAAGCCCCTTTTTGTCTGTCTCAGTATTTTTAACAATTTATTCTTTTTACTTCCATTTGAAAACTGTTGTTCAAATTTTAGCATAATCTGATTCCTTGATGTAATGCAGATCCAGAAGGCAGGATCTGTGGGAAGGTCAATTGATGTCTCGGGTTTCAAGAATTATGAACAATTGAGGTCAGAAATCGAACGCATGTTTGGACTTGAGGGGCTGCTCAATGACTCAAAAGGTTCCGGGTGGAAGTTGGTGTACGTTGATTTCGAGAATGATGTTCTTCTCGTTGGTGATGATCCTTGGGAGTAAGTTTCTTCTACATTTTGCATATTTTAAGAAAACTTGCAGACTAACGATCTCTTCAATTAGTTTGATTGTCAATCAATCATCTTTATGGCATAGATATCTGATGTTTGCATTTGAAATGAATGGTCAGGGAGTTTGTAGGATGTGTTCGTTGTATCAGAATTCTTTCTCCATCTGAGGTTCAGCAAATGGGTGAAGAGGGTATGCAGCTTCTCAACAGCACGGCAGCAATGCAGGGGATCAACGGGTAGTAGACGGCCATGCTTGGGATGGGTCCACTTAAATTGCCGGATGACCACTTGATCTGTTGCTCCAAGGGAGTCGGAAATTTTGGTTCTAGTTGTTGACATAGAACCTCATTCATGGTGAAGGGATGTTAGGTACTGATTATTTGATACCCACTCTGTAAAAGGGGCATCTGTCTTAGCTAGTAGTGCTTTGTAGAGATGTAATGTAATGTAATATATGAGAGTGATGCTTAGTGAGGAGGAGCCCTTTTTAGCTTAGGAGTTCTTGTGACAGACAAATATCATAAAAATATTTATTGAAAATTCAAAAAAGAAGGGTGAATGTGCAGTAACTAATACTCCAAATATCTCAAACTTTAGTTTTGCAAAATCAAGTAAATATCTAAAAGTTGATATTAGCTAACTATAAAAAAAAATCTAGCTTTCGGTGGGATGTTGAGATGCCAAGTAAGAGGATCTTCCACAAGTAATCTCTGTTTTTGAAGTATCTGCATATATTGAAGAACCAAACCAGGCTTCAAAATCGTTCTTGGTTGAAAAAATTGCCAAAATTTCATTTATGGTGAGTTGGTGTATAGAGATTTAATTTTATTTTATAATGATTGATAAAATAGTCAGAGAGATATAGAGAGCCCGATGGACTCAAAGATAGAAAAAATAAAAAATTATAGTAGTACAAGAATGTTTGGCAAGGTGGTTTTGAAATTTATTTTTGAGTTTTAGATTTTGACAAAAACTTAGAAAATACGGAAAATTGTTGGTTGGTTCATTTTCATAACTTTTTTTTTATCTCTAGTCTACCCTTTTTTTAACCCCTAAAAGGCAGTTTCATAAAATTGTTCCTAAAATATCCCTATGCAACGTGAACGTATCCTACTTCTTCCTAAAATCTCTCTTGTGAATCTTTTTTCCTGTAAACTCTATGATTTTTTAAATACCTCGCAATAAAATATACGGTAGCTTCTTCCTAAAATTTCTCCGGTTAATCTTCTTTTCTTCTTAAAATTGATTTTCGTGAATATAGGAGGTGATCAATTGCCGGAAGTCAAGGTTGTCTAACTTGGGAGATAAATGTGAAGAAACAGAGAGAAAACTCAAAGTCAATGCATCCCGATGCACAAACTGATGCATCGTGATGCATGATTTTGAATTATGTTTAGATCACGATGCATAATTTTGAATTATGTTTACATCGCGATGCATGCTTTTTGCATGAAACTTCATCCTAAAATATATCTTGTGAATCTTCCTATAGGAGGTGATCAATTGCCAAGAGTCAAGGTCGCTAACTTGAGAGATAAATGTGAAGAAACAGTGAGAGAAAAATCAAAGTTGATTCATCCCGATGCACAAACTGATGCACCGCTGAATTATGTTTCCATCGCGATGCATAATTTTCAATTATGTTTATAACGAAGAAAGCTGATTTTCATAAATTCTGAATTGCGATGCATGAACTATGATGCATCCCGATGCACAAATAGACCAGCCTGAAGTTTACCCAAGTAAATGGATGCATCGCAATGCGGAAACTGATGCATCCACTTTGAATTGCGATGCAGCGTGCGTCTGATCAAATTTCATTAATGACATTTTCGTCATTTCGCCCAAAAGTGCTTTTTTTCCGTTTAAAAAAGTATGGTGGACTAGAGCGATTACAATGTCTAAAAAGGGACCGACCTGTAATTCACCCAGAAAATACCGTCTTACGGATATTTTCTGTAAGACGAATCTCTCTGACCCGACCCAACGTGTGTTGATGGGATGAACTGTAAAAGAGTAGGATTCAGTCTTACGAATTAGAATTCATTAGACAGTTTCACATCAGACCTACTATTAAATTTTGTTTTGTAATAATAATATAAAAAGTAAAAAAGAAATAAAGAGAAGTTGGTACGATCAAAAGAGAGAAAAAATCGAAAATCAAAAACTATGTTCTCTTATGGTGTGTTTGGTAAAGAGGTTTTGGGGCTGATAATCAACTAAACAAGTAGTACTAATTATCAATCAACAATTAATTAGATGTCTATTTGAATATTAATAATATATCTTTAATATTTAATCAATTAATTCTTCTGTAAATATTACTCCATATTGTTAATTTTCGTATAATATATAATTATATTATAATTATGTTGTAAAAACGTTATATTTGAACAGAGGGGGTATATTGGTCACGGGATGGCATTATATCAACTTTTTTAACGGCAACTACACGGAAGGAGCGTCTCTCATTAACATTTGTAAGCATAATGAGGCAAAGCAACACAGAAAATTAAATACAAACCAAAAAACAGATATCAAGAGCGATACTATGGGCACAAAATTTTACAAAATTCAGGGCCGTTTCTAGCATTTTATAGGCCCGGGGCAAAGTTGAAAAAAGGGCCCTTGTTTAATTAACCAAATTCAAGTTATAACAAAATACTAAGACTAAATTATTAAAAGTAGTACCTAACAACATATTGCAAATGTCATAACAACAAAATTACTAAAACAACAAAGAAAAGAACAAAAGCGACAATAAAACATCACTAGCAAAGAACAAAACAAAAGAACCGTACCTTAACCAAGCACCAATCAAAGAACTCAAAGAACATAAAGCAACATAAGCGCACTAACAAGCAACAAACTGATCATAAAAAATATTTTTTTCGTGCTTTTCTAGATGCAAAATCATCGATAATACTTTCAAGATCAATATTGTCCAACATGTCTTTCTCAACACATAAAATAGCCAAACCATTCAATCTTTCTTGTGACATTAATGACCTCAAATAGGTTTTCAACAATTTTAACTTTGAAAAACTTCTTTCAGCTGATGCTACAGTCACAGGTACGGTCAATAAGATTCGATAAGCAATTGGAACATTTGGATAATAATCTCGAGCTTTAACAAATTTAAGAATTTCAATCGCGACATTGACTCATTTGGTAAAGTCATCCGCAATACTCTTAATTCGAAAAAGATCATGTAAATCCACATCCAACACATTATCATGAGAAAAGTAGTTGTAAAGTTAGTACAACATTCTTTCAGTTCATCTTCATGTAATAACCTCAACTTCTTTGAATCAAATAAGAATCAAAAATATTATCAAATGTTGTTAATTGCTCGATCTATTCTTCAACGAAGCAATTGCCATATCCACAACAACAAGAAAGTAATTAACTCTAAAAGACTCCTCAACCGATTGTATTTCTTCATCATGATCATTTTCACCAAATTGTTTTTCTTAATAATACGACGTTTAGTTAAAAATGTGGGCTCTACATTCATCTCTTGTGCAAGACTTTTAGCAATATTCATACTAGAGACAAAACCTTCATTTCTATATTTCTCAAAAATACCATAACACCTTGTAGTTGCTCCATGATAGCATCAATGCACATAGATTTAGACTACAACTTTTTACTCACCATGTTAATAGCAAATAAAATATCGCACCAAATAACCATACCAAGTAAAAATTCAAAATTCTCAAGTGCACTAACCAAACTTTCAGCTTCACTCTTAGACGCATCATCACAAGATCTTGATAATTCCACTAATGCCAATCTTATTTGAGGAGATTGAAACCTAATAGGTTTAACACTTTTTATTCGACTCTCCCAACGTGTATTGGACAATGATTTCACAGCTTAAGCCCAAAACATTATCAAGTAAAACCTTCCATCTTTTGGAAAACTTGAAAATAATACATATATACGTTGCACAATTCCAAAAATGAAACGGCTTTAACGCAAGAATGTGTCATATCGAAAGAGTGCGATTAAGACTATGACAAGCACATGGCATATATAAAGCTCTTGGATTTATTTCAAGTAATCGTTTTGAACCCTCTGCTTTCCCTTCATATTAGAACCATTATCATAACCTTGACCCCTAACATCATTGACATTGAGATCAAGAGACTTAAATGCATTCATTAATTCATTGAAAAGTCCTAATCCAGATGTGTCATCTACTTTCAAGAATTCTAAAAAGTACTCATCTACATTTATTTTGTTGCTTGACATATTCACACATCGTATTATCAAACTCATTTGTTCTTGATGGCTAACATCTGGAGTACAATCAATAATTATAGAAAAGTATTTCGCTTCTTTAATGATCTTTATAATAGAACCTCTTACACTCTGGGCCAAAAGAGAAATCAATTCGTTTTGAATCTTATGACCAAGATAATGATAATGAATGTCATGATTTTGAATTCGTCTAATATGATCTTGCATTACCACATCAAATTCAGCAATCATCTCAATCAATCCCAAAAAACTTCCATTACTAACTTGGTAAAGCTTTTCATTTGATCCTCTAAAAGCGAAATTGTATTTAGCAAGGCATTTCACAACAGAAATTATTCTAATCAAAACTTGTCTCCAACTTTCTTTCTCCTTTGTAATTTCTTGTTGCAAATCTTTATCAATTGTTTGATTTTTGCTCAATCTTGCTCTTACTTCATTCCAAGTATTCATGTTAGTCATATGTTCAACATTATTCTCATGTTCTTTGAGTCTCTCACTAAGGTGCTTCCAATCTCCAAATCCATCATTTGCCAATGCAATTTTTTTTGCTATTAGATTTGAACAACTTGCAACAAAATTTTATCCACTTGTTTAGAGTAAACCAACCATTTTCTATCGCTAGTCTCTCCATTACTCAATTTTCTAAAATAAAAAGAATATGAAAAATGCCGAGAAGTATTATCTAAAGGAAACACGAGATTCATTTCCCTTTGAGGCCCCTTTTTAACTAAAAAATCCCTTGTTTTATTATCAATATTATCCCAATTTCTAGGATCATAAATATCAAATGAAGGAAGTGATTGCTCATCTACTATCAAATTTTCTAAATTGGATGTATTTGGGACATGATCATGCTCACTCAAATTAACAACATCCTCGTCCTCATGAATATGAATCTCATCACTTAAATTTTGCACTGATTGTTCAAGATTACCCTCACCCAATTCCTCAGGATTCTCACTAAAAATGCCTACTGTTTTAACAAATTTATCAATAGTTCGTTTTTGAGATTCTATTATCTGTTCCGTTCATTTTCTTTTTTTTTCTTTTTTCACTTCCTGATAAATGCTTTTTAGGCAACATTATATAAATGATAAATCAGTGGCAACAAAATTAGTCAAGAAAATGAACGAAAGCACCTGTATTTCCAAGAAAAAACAAGGCCAATTCTTCAATATTTTTTTCAAACTCTCTATTCAACCGTGTACCTCAGTACCTGGCATTCAAAATTAAACAAATTATATTAATCTCATGTCTCTTTAGTCTCCAACAAATTAAATTAAAAAAAAATTAGAATTACACCAATAACCAAATAACCAATTAACACCATGATCACCATCACCAAGACACCAAAATCCAAAAGGCAAGTAGGCTAGGCAACTGGGCAACAGTTCAAACCCATAACTATTAACTATAAAGTATTAACAAAATTAACTAACAAGTAAGAAGTAACAGACTAACAACTAACAGGTTGTAAAAAAAAATTTTATTTAACAATAAACAATAACAAGTAACAGCAAAGAGCAAACACACAGGCACAGGTGCACAGCAACACGCCAAGGCGCACACACACACACAGTAACACACGCACGCACACACAAGCACGCACACACATACAGAGTAACACAATTACAATTTACAAACTGAGTTTTTTGACTTTCTCACCTTAAATCTTAATATTTCTGATTTCTCAAATCTCAATTCTCAATCTCAAACAGCCTCACTACCTCAGACTGAGCTTTACTAATTACTATGATGAAGAATCGAAGATTGATTTGATGAATTGAAGGAATTTGAAGGAAGGATTACAAATTTTTTGATTTTTTGAGAAGAGATGAAGGTGGGTCTTTGTCTCTCTAATCTTTTTCCGACCTCCGTTTCTTGTGCAGTCGTTCGACCTTCACGATGACGGAATTAGCGCTCTAAATTCCAGCCCCAGCCTGGGAGCCTCTTTCTTTTTCTTTTCCAATTTTTTTTTAAAACACAAATTAAACACATTTGATTTTCCGGTTTGGGCCTAAGTTGTGTAGTATTTTGGGCCTAAGCTTCACATGACATGGTTCTACCTATATAATACTATCATATATAAAAAGTTTTGGGCCCCTTGCCATTTTGGGCCCTAGGCGGCCGGCCGGCCCTGACAAAATCTTCGTTGGCGGTTATTAATTGGCCAAATAGTTTACGGCCCGCCACTAACTAATGAAAAAAATTAATCAAAAACTGACAACAAGTTCTTGTGACCAATTTTTTGTGCCCAAAGTATTACCCATCAAGTTATTATGACAGAAATTATTCACGATTCGTGTATAGCAGGTTAGCAACTTTTGTTGGAGTTGGCTTATAATCAACCGGAAGTTTTTTAGGACTTCTTCAAGTACTTCATCTGGATCGAGGGAGGAATGGCTTGCGCACGGCAAAGTTCCAGAAATGAATATATATGTCGGAGGGAAACCAATATATCAATTTTTAGTTTGGTTATGTTAGTTTTAATGAAACTTTAGAAACCTCAATTCAGGATGCATCAAGGGAGTATGCATGGCTTGAAGAAACCTCAATCAGGGAGGAAATATCTGAAAATTTCTGGAAAATCTCTATCTGCTGCGTATGACTCCTCGTCTGCTTTGTATGATGGTATGCTTGTCCAGGGCTGGTCCTGAATTTTTGAGGGCCTAGGGCAAAAAGAAAATAAGGGGCCCTTATAAAAATATAAATCTGAATTTTACACAAATAATTTTTTATTTTTCATCGTTCAAAGTATTGAAAAACATATACAAACATACAAGAAAAAATAAGTATAAAATAAAACTACTATTTTGCACCGCTTTTCACAATCTATAACAAAAACATACTTTGTTTGCATCATTTGATAATTTTCTTGTATATTAAGAATATGAAAAATGTCTAGAAATTTCATGTTTAGGAGATTTTTGCTAAATAAATTTAGTGGACCAAAATAAAATGAAGAATGGACCCCATTAATGTCGAATCTAAAATCTCTAGTCCTATAAAACAACACCTTATACATTGGGTCACAAGGTCAACTATGAAACTATAATACATTATATATTATAATTATAAATAGATAAGGTTTGATAATTAAATTCAACGAACCCAAAATAAAAAAAAAAAAAAAAAGTTGAATGACTTTAGTAGATATTGAACCTAAAATCTCTAATTCAATAGCACAACATCTTAACCACTGGGCCAAAAAATTATTTACAAAAACCATATTACATTATATATTATATATAAAATATTGTATTTATATAAATTTGGGCCCCTCAAATTTGGGAGCACATGGCGATCGCCCTCCCAGACATAGTCTAGGGCCGGCCCTGTGCTTGTCAAGAATCCAAGAACTTTTTTCACGGAAAAAGAACCATGTTTGTAGGACAAGTAGTTTGTCCCACTGCATGAGTGCATGGACACACACACACACACATACACACATACACACACACACATATATATATATATATATATATATAAACAATAGTACGATATGATTTAGGTTTAATCATCAAATTTGCATATTTTATTTTATGTTACTTTTTCTTTAACGTTTCATACAAAAAATACATACAATCTTACTACTCCAAAAGGAAATATATATATAGAGAAGTAAAAATACAATATCCAAAAGTTTAACTTGTTGAATACGATTCCCCAAGAGTCGCCAAATTATCTCAATCCTTTCTAATTTGGATCTCAAAACTAGTACAGAGTTTATTTTGCAATTATCTCAATCCTTTCTTCTCTAATTTGGCCCTTCCTAATCCCCAAGAGTCGCCAAATTGCCACCCCCCACAATCCCCTCCTCGTTACATGTGGTCTATTTAGATGTTTAAGATGTAGACACAATAATTAAAGGAACATAGACGCTAAACGCAGCCCCCTAATGCGCTAAACGCCCCCTTCCCCGTAAAATTACTAACTTGCCCTCGTCTTTTATATATAGAAAATATTTAACTTAAAACTCTCACTTTTATTTGCTTCGAATGTGTATGTTTTTGACATATTTTGTGTTGAATTTTATTTTTTTGTTTAGTTATTTGCTCTAGTGTGTATGTTTTGATATATTTTGTGTTAAATATAATTTTGTTTTTGACATATTTTGTGTTAAATATATATATATTTTTGCTTTATTATTGTGTTTAATGTATATTTTTAACAAAAAAAAAAAAAGAGGGCAAATTCAACAATATTTTTTTTGAAAATTTGCACTTTACCTCTTAAATTTGTTAATTTCGTTAAATTTTTTAACGAATTTAACAAATTCAAGGGGGTATTGTGAAATTTTTTTAATTTTTTACAAATTCAGGGTGTAAAAGTGCAACAATTTAAAAAAAAATGACATGCGCCTACACCAAGCGCATGTCCTTTTGGACATGCACCTGGTCCAGGCTTTTTTTTGTGAAAATTTGCATTTTACCCTTAAATTTGTTAATTTCGTTAAATTTTTAACGAATTTAACAAATTCCGGGGTATTATGAAATTTTTCAATTTTTTACAAATTCGGGTGTAAAGGTGCAACAATTGAAAAAAGACATGCGCCACACAGCGCATGTCCAAAAGAACATGCACTTGGTCCAGGCGCATGTCTTTTTTTTTTTTTTGCAAAATTATACATTATAACAAACGAGGGTTTTTTTTTTTTTGCAAAATTATACATTATAACAAACGAGGGCAAGTTAGTAATTTTACAAGGGAGGGGGCCTGCGTTTAGCGCATTAGGGGGGACTGCGTTTAGCGTCAGTCTTAAAGGAATTCTCTTAGGAGTCGTTTGGTAGTAGGATTAATGCCGAATGAAATTAAAAAGTCAGATTATCGAATGTTTGGTACGCAATAAACAGTCAGGATTATTAGCACGAGTTATCCGGATAAGGTTCTTTTCCCCTCATTAATAATACCAAGGGAGAGGGTGGTATTATTAGTGCTCTCACTAAAAAAATACGTGATTAACATTTTTAATTTTAAAATTACCTCCTATATATAAGTAGGGAAACACGTGATTAACATTTTTAATTTTAAAATTACCTCCTATATATGAGTAGGGATTAATAGAGAGGACGCTGATAACACCAGCATTAATAATAATGTTTATCCCTCTCTAACTACCAAACAATCCCTTAATACCTTATGAAGTTATTAAATTCACTTTAATTATCTCTCACGGACTTCCGAATGTGAATTTACAATTTTAAGTTTAAAAACTAAGAATATTCATGTATATCTAAGTATCAAAATGGCCTAAAAACAGATTTTGTTAACTTTACAAGAAAAAAAAAACACCTACAAAGAATACTTAATTATGAACAGAGAAAATGCCTTCTTTTTTTTTCGCAAAATTTTATTTAAAAAGTTTGTTTCAAAATTATACATAAATTTGAGTTCGTATATATCATTGTCTATATAGTACAATATACAATACAAATCCAACTGTTTGGCTATTTCTTCCCATATCTTCCAAAGTTTTAAAACTATTTTCCTATATTTTTTATTATTTTAAAAATATCAAAATCTCTAAGGGTCCGTTTGGATAGAAAGAATTGGAATTGAATTAGAATTACAATTATAAAGAATTAAATTTCAACGTATTCAAATTCTATAAAGCTTTAATTCTATTGTTTGGCTAATACGTAGAATTCCATTAGAATTGATTTATAATGTCAATTCTATTGTTTGGATACTCAACTAGTGTCATGGAAATGAATTTGCTACTTTAATATACTTTCCCTCTTGTATTCCCTAGCATAAAATACAACTACATGTTTCAAATAATAATAAAATTGATCACAACCAAACAAGTTTCAATTACATTAAAAAAATCAAAAGATAAACACAATTTAATAATAAACCATCCTCAGAATAACTAAAGTTACTACAATCAAGTTTAAGCATGTATGAAAATAAAGCAACACATAATTCTTAATAACTATCCACTACCACTACACAAGACCAAGTTGTTTTCACTTGATTTGGAAGGCCCACCAATGTTTCAAAAAAATTCCTTTGATCATTCGTAAATGTATCAACTGCTTTCAAAAATTGTCTCGAACCAAGTCTTCCACTTTAGACAACTCTTCCAATGCCATTTCGTTGTAGCTTAGGAGCTTCGGAGTTCATAACGCATCAAGAGAATCCGCCATACGAGAGAGTACATCATGTAATGCTTGGGAACCATTATGCTTCCGCTTTTGGGACAAGAAATAGATGAAGATGAAGCATTGTTACCTTGTCTACCCTCCAAGCTACTAGCCATAATCTGAAATTTTATGAAATAAAACTTGAATAAATAATGTCATAAGAAATGAGATGAATAGATCAATCAATACCACTTGCACTCCCTTTCCATCACCTTTATACCCAGTTTGTAAAAGACTTTGTGATGGTACATAATTTAAGAACCCCATAAGAAATGAAATGAATAGATCATTTTAAAGGCCAAGTTGATTTTGAAGTTATATTTTTAATGAAAACATAAAAGAAGAGAATACTCTAGCCAAAACAGTGGACCAACCAATGTATATAACTAATGAGACATTGCCACATTTTAGTCATATTACATGATCAAGGCTGTAAATTAAAATTTAAAGAAATGAAAACAAAAAGTGGACCAACCAATATAAATATATATATATATATATATATATATAGAATTTAAAAATATAAGAAATGAGAAATGAACAACATCCATGAAACAGAGAAACAAGAATCCCGAACAAGGAAAGCTCGAAGTTATCTAGTTCATGAGCTCGAAGTTATAAGGGTGGTTGAGAAGAAAAAAGACTATTCTTGTGTTTAAAAAAGAAAAAAGAAAAAAAAAAAGAACACAAGCCGGATGGATCTTGGTTGGTTTCATGTGTCTTGAGGATTCAACAAACAGAAAACACTCGACAAAGGGTGACCTATGTTTACGACTCCAGGATCAATTAAGAAAATAACATCTAATGGCAAGGATAGACAAAGAGGGACTGTGGTTCTAGTGGAGGAGCCACTGATGGGAGTGAAATCCAAGATTGCATGTTGGAAGTCAGACATTCGAGTAGCTCCAAAAGTAAAAAACAGTGACGGGGTGCAATCTAATAAGGATTGTGTTGAGGGATAGAATACGTTCGTGAAAGAAAGGAAAGGAAGGAAAATAATTCGGGAGGCGGCGGAAAATTAGGTGGAAGAAACTAAATACCCATCGAACAGATTGCAATTGACGAGTCATTGAACAACCATACCACAACCGATGTAGCACGAGTGACATAGAATGAAGATTCATCCAACAAGTGCAAAGAGAAGGGAGAGGGAGGGGGTAAGAAGAACAAAGATAAATCCTTAAACACAAATATTATTAAAATTAAATCAACGATTGGAGATTACATGGATATCAATATTTAAGGCAAAAGTAACCCCTACTTTTACTAGAGCTAACTAAATGAAAAGCCGGAAGTACCATAACAAGACTACTAGACTAGGATAATCCTAGCACTGAAACTTCTTGGGCTCAAATACCCAACTAATACTAATCCCCAACTATTTCTACTATATACATTACAATCAATTTATCTCTACACAATATGACACAAATCCCCAAATAATAACTCAATGCAAACAAGAGTACTATTGAATCTATCCATTCTATAAGAGTACTATTGAATCAATTTATCTCTTCATAATCAAGTATCTAGATGTTTTGGCTAATCACTCAGGGTACTTAAATCATCTAAAACAAGAGTACTATTGAATCTATCCATTCTATAAGCAGGTATAACATCATCAAGATGCAGGAAATATGGATGCCATAGAAGGTGAAATGACTCGTCTTCCTCCAGATGTCATAACCCAGTAAGTCCCAAAACAAACTTCAAGCCAAAAATATAATAATTTTTTAACTTTATTCAGGTTTTTAACTACAGGAAAACAAGTACTTGGAAAAAGTAAATCCGTCAAAATTCTAAGCAATTTCACTATCCTGTAAGCAAATTTATCCACAAATGTCTTTGAATGGTACTAACTGGGATCTATCGACAAATTTGACTAATAAGTTTCCCATGGCTACAAAAAAAAATTGGAAGTGATTATGAATTTAAGGAAAGGCAACAAAAAAAAAAAGGGACTTTATTCAATCCAAATTGCAAATTATGACTTCAAAAGGAAATAGAAAACACAAACGACTATGCAAAATGAAAGGCACAACCAAACAAGTTTCAATTACAATGAAATTGTACCTTATTAGAAGGCAAATCGAGAGATCGAAAGATCAAGGGAGATCGAGAGATCGAAAGATCAAGGGAGATCAAGAGATCCGAGAGAGAAGGGGGGAGAGATCAGAGGGGCTCTAATCCATGGCAAGCAGCTACAAAGATGGGAAGGACGATCTCGCAATAGAAGCCATGACATTGGTTTGGGATGAAACGGTTTGGGAGCCATGTGATGGTGTGAGATGAAGACGGTGTGAGATGAAGACGGCGTGGGATGAAGAACAACCGAGTTTTGCGTTAAAATTTTAGAATTGGCTTTGTAATTATCTACTTCCAGCTTAGAATTAGTTTCATGGAATTTGACTTGTCAGAATTCTAATTCAATTCTATTTCTTTCTCTTATTTATGCATCCAAACAATAGAATTGAAATTTTATACTCCAATTCCATTTCCATCCCATTGAATTGGTGCATCCAAACAGGCCCTAATAGTAAATCATTGGTCGATTTGAATTCAATTTCAATTGGGCACACCGATCAGACACGAGATAGATTGATGAGATTTTCCCAATTAGATCAACAAAGATTTTCCTAGGCGACGGCTGTTATATGGTCGCTATGATTTGTACTATTTTGTATCTAAATTATTGTATTAATTATCTATTTGAATTATTATTATTATTATTATTATTATTATTATTATTTTGTTGTTGCAGGAATGATAATAAGGATCACAGTGATAAAAATATTTAAATTTAATTATTAATCAAGTTTAGAGTTGTTAAGGGTTTCGTCTTTATTCAACTTTTTATATGTATGATTTATGAATTTTCTTTAATATATATTGTTCGATCATTTTATATAAAAAAAATTCCGTTTTTGCTAGTGGTTATAGTATTACATTTTAAATTTATTTAAACCTTATCTTTTTAAAAATAAGCTCTCTAATTAAAGTTCATTGGGTAGTTTTAAAAGTTTTCTTGGTACATCATAGTTCTTAAGTAATTGTAAACAACTGGCGTCATTCTCTTTGTTTCCGTATAATCGATTTAGATTTTCATTTTCAAAAACAATACATTTACTCAAAGTAATTTGAATAACACTTTAAAATAAATTTAAATCTATATATAAATATATTTAAAGTTGGTGAGGATGACTTAGGTTGTGACACCTCACCAACCTTTGCATTTCTCTCAATTCTCAACTCTCCAAGTAAGTTTGATTTTTGGAGTGACGTAACTTTTCATTTTTAATTCATTACCTAATAAATATACCTAATAATAATAGGTTTAATAATAAGTATAATAGTAATACATAATACCTTCTTCTAATTAACAATATGTATTACTATTAGGTAATAGTAAATATTCTAATTATAAAATAGGTATTACTATTAGGTAATAGTAATTCTTTTAATTATAATAGGAGAAGAATTTTAGGTCAAAAAAAAAAACATGTTATCAATAAGATTTGAACTCATACCCTTTTAAATATGAATATATGCCTTAAACCAGTTCAACCAATTATATTATATATAAATATTTTAAAAAATATTAAATTATTTTATAAATTAATTTATAATATAAATTAATTTTTATTTTTATAAATGTTACTCTCTCCGTGTCAAATTATGAGTCTCATATTCTAATTTAAGACATCCTAATTAAAATAATATCTATAATATCAACAAAATTTTAAATCATTTCATTCAAAATTGATACTCTTTTATTTTTTTTATTTTATATATGTGTAAATTTCTTTTTCACACTGATAGGGTATAAAAAATATGTAAATATAGTATCAAAGTAAACATTTTCTAATCATTGAATGATCTTTAAAAATTATTTTAAAAATATAATTATATTCAATCCTTAAAAAATTCTTTTTTGTTCAGAAAAAAATTATTTCTTCAATATGTCCCAAAGTAAATCTTTATTTTTAATTTTATAAAAATTCTTCAAATATATGTCTAAAATATCTTTATTAAGTGCAAGATTATAAAAAAGAAACACAACAATTTGATATCATTAAAGGTCCTAAAGGATATATAAAAATAAAAATAAATATTTAAAAATAAAAATACATATATTGATCACTAATAAAAATATTTATTCTGAAACGAAAATAATATAATAAACTACCATTAATTTGTATATATTGATAACAATTAATTTTTGTCAAGTATTAAGTTAAAAATACATATATTCAATAATGATAATTTTTTAAAAATATTTTTAAAATATATTAATTAATCTCAAAATCAAATTAAACGACGGATTCAATAACTAGTAAATAAATAAATACTCCCTCCGTTTCAAGAAAGAGTCTATTTTTAACTTTTTTGTCAATTAAATTAAAATTTGATCAATAATTAATATAAATCTAATAATTTTTATAAAGTTATTAAAGTTTTAATTTATAGTATTATTAAGATAATTTTTAATTAATAAAATTTTATTTTTTAAAATATAAGTAAAATATATAAAATTTTTATTTAATTTAATTTTATGTTAATTTTTATAAAAGTAAAGTGAACTTTTGCCGGAAACGGAGGGAGGGAGTATAACCTTTAAAATTCTTAGTTGCCGACTGAACGTAATCAAATTCGAGGACTAACCTCCACGTCCAACATTTGGCGGTGGATTCCACAGCATCCACCTTTTTTTTTCTTTTTCTTTTTTTTTCAATCGTTTAAATTAAAATCGTCCTCATCAAGAAAGACAGAGATCATATAACGACACACATGCGCGCGCTCTCGCTCAGAGAGTAGAGGTGAATTATAGCAATGGGGGCATCATCGTCGACGGAGCAAGTCTCGCCGGAGCAACGAGAAGCTGAATCAGTAGCAGCGTCGACAGGAGCTCTTCCGATGCTCCAGAAAGCTTTCACTCTCCTCTCCGATCCCCAAACTCACTCCATTCCTCTCAATTCTCTCCAGGTCAATTTCCCTTCTCAATTCCTAAAACCTTATTTACTTTGTTTCGTTTAATTGTAGTTCCTTTTGCATTTCCTTAAAATTCGTTTACTATTAGTTACAGTAAAAATGTTAATTTTTTGGAAGACGGAGTCTAATTGGTTACTCGTAAGCAGTCCGTGAATGAGTATTGTTCTTGAGGTTTTACTTTGATCATAGTCGGTTTATTTCGGTTTTTGTTGCTGATGAAGGTTAGACTTGGTTACAAATCCTAATGATAACTGGGGAAACTCCTAAGCTCCATGAGTGTTTAGGAAGCTTTTCTGCTTTCATTTGTTAAAAGGATTATTTTTTTGGTGATAATGATCATGTTGTTTCCAGCATGGTTGTTTTGGAAAATGATATAAAGAATTGATTTTTTTTTTTTGATACAATGTTTGAGAACTTGGAGTTTGAAATAGAATAGTAAGCGATGATTAGAAATAAAAATACTATCCAAATTCATCTTTTGATTGGGGGTTGAATGTGAGGTCTTCCCAGGGACTGTGATGCATGTTAAGTAAAGTATACTTGTCAAGCAACCTCGAGAGGTAAAGGTTGAGCCACAAGTCTAGACTGATTAAGCAAGAGAAGAAAGGAGCAAAAGCTGATGAGAGATAAATCCATCAAAATGCTCTTTAATACACACTATTCCAATTCTTAGCACAAATGTACTCTGGAAATGAGGCAAGGACCTCTATTTAGACTGAGTGATAGATGACACAAGATTCTCTGCTAGGTGTCATCATCCTAGTGACCCTTCAAGGATCATAGGCACCTATCCAATGTGTGGGGACCACATCAGCTCTTTCGTGCCCTCTCCTCAATAATTAGATCACACGTCATTTGTACCGTGTACGTTTAGGGGAGTTTTCGAGACAGACATGGAAAAGAGAACTTCCTAAGACACCTCTCACACGTGTGACATTGTGTGTGCGCGATATCACACGTGCAATAGAGCATACGCATGGCACGTGACTTAGGGGATCCAAGGGTCGTGACAATCAAGGGAGCCTAGGCCAACTCTGCTCTTGTTAGTGTCCTAGGCCGGGTATCCTCAAGGGACGTAAGCGCTAGCAGTGGGTTGTTACCCTACTCTTGGGGCCTCCGGAACACTTAATGTTAGGAGGTCGGGGCTCTAGAGCTGAATCAACCTCTTAGCGCTATGTATGAGTTTTCTGCAAATCTCTTAATGCTGGGAGGTCGGCGTTTAGGCTTGTCTCTACCTCTTAGGGTGGGTAAGAGTTTTCCTTGGAGTGCTTAATGTTGGGAGGTCGGCCTCTAAGGCCAGTTTAATCTTCTTGGGCCAGGTAAGGGTTCCTCCTTGTTAAGCGCCTAGGTCCTTGAGCCAAACTGCTTATAGAGACCTTTGATGAAGCGAGGTTGTCTTGGCTCCTCTTTGATTATCTTCGTGGGCCTAGTATATTCACGTAGACCAAGTCTCTATTCCTAGGAGACAAAGACGTGATCGGTGTGACAATCACGTGAAATGATGTGGCATAACTGTTAAGATCAGTACGAGTCTTGTGGCACAAGCTCGATAATGGTATCTTCGTGTGACATACCTGCATTTTTAGGTGGTTATTTTCCCAAGTAGTTAGGTATTTTTTGGTTCTCAAGATATAATTTGACGTTTCTTAATCATACCAAGGTTTTGTTTTTCAGAAATGCTTTGGCTTAACCTGCGAGAATCAAGTTTGTAAAGCAACTGCAGTACCAAAAGAGTTTTCCGGATTGTTGGAACATATTGGTACTTCTGTAGTTGACCAATTTTTCATGGCTGAAAAGGGAGGTGTTAACTGGATTGAATTCTTGAGAGGTTACACTAAGTGCTGTGGAAGAATGCCGGCATCAGATTCTTTTTATAATGTGTGCAGGGTGTTTGCGAAGTCATTTGTGAGGACAGGCCTTCCTACAAAACTGCAGTTTGAATCAAGTGATTCTGATTGTAAGATGAGTGGGTCTCTATTGCCTGCTGATTTGCTCATGCTTCTTTGGATGTGTTGGATTATGTCTTGGGATTCTAGCAATTGGAAGTCTACTGAAGGGAATACAGATCTTGGTCTTCCAGATCTAAATCATTTAGTATTATCAGCTACTGTGTCATGCGCTGATAATGGTGCTTCCTTAGATACATGGGACTGCAATATTTTAGGTCTTGATGTACTACTTCCTGCTGGAAAACTGCATTTGTGGGCATTGAAAACGCTGCCAAACCTTCCTGATTGCTTGGTTCAATTTGTCCATGCAAGACTTTCCAACACCATACTTCATGAGGTACTGTATGCTTTCTATACATTGAGTTAATTTATTACTTCTGTTTTTATTTTCATTATTAAGTTGGCTATATAAAGCCACTGCAGTAGTAGTTGATGGAGGATTCAACAGATAAGACATGCAACCATGTAGTCTTCCTTTCCATTGAAATCCATGTGTAGATTTGATTGGAAGCATGTGAATGCTATCTTTTAGAGAGCTTTGATTTACTCCCTCCATTCCTAAAAAAGAGTCGTGTTTGACTCGGCATACAGATTAAAAGAAAATGAATTGACTAATATTAGGAGATTATGTATTTTTCAAAGAAGCCCATGTGGGAGAAGGACCCATCAATTAAAGTTACAAGGAAATCAAGGGTAAAGTGGTTAATGTAATGACCCAAAAAAGAAATATTAGAAAGTGGACACGTTCTTTAGGAGCAGCCTGAATAGTGGACTATTTTATAGGAATGGAGTGAGTTCAATTAAAGTTACAAGGAAATCAAGGGTAAAGTGGTAAAAGTAATGACCCAAAAAAGAAATATTAGAAAGTGGACACGTTCTTTAGGAGCGGCCTGAATAGTGGACTCTTTTATAGGAACGGAGTGAGTAGTTAAGTTGTGGGTGGTCTCAAGTAAGAGACTTCAGGTTTCATACATCTATGGTGGATCCTCTTTTTAAAATCATCTCAGTGTTAGCAAATGGCTTTGGTCTTCTAGTTGTTGGTTGGTGAATTTTCCTGTTCTATCTTAGTCTTGTGAATAAGCTTATGCAGTATATTCTAGTTATTGGTTGCTCTTTGCAAAATTTAATCATATACTGATATAGGGTTCAAGCTACAAACATGGAACAAGGGAAAAGGAGATGATAATATGACCTCTGTTGATTTTTCGGAATGTTTCACTATTTAAGCATTACTAATCAACTGATGCTAATTCAACCATCTTTATCATACCACAGTACATCTTTAGTTTCAAAGGGTAAAGATTAATTTTTATTGCCAATTATGAGTAGACATCCACACACATTTTTGTATTCAATATAATAGATGTTGTCTCTCAGCTCAATATTAGCAATCAGGGGCTTGTTAAATCAATTTCATCACACACCCAAGTCAATTTCAACACACACCCAAGCATAGCAAGCGCTAGTAGCCGAGGCTGTGGGGACATCCTTTGATCGGCCGATCCAAGACTTTGAGCACCTTATATAAAATGTCGGCCTCATAGTATTCCACGCGAAGGCCAAGGAGGTGTATCCACACTGCTGTCTTGGTTTCTTTTGATGCATTCAGTGGAAATATGGCTCCCATTTCCTAACAGTAAGGTAATGGTGTAGAATGACATAGGCCAAGCCAGAGTAAACCTTCAGAATGTTGCAAAAGAGGTTGTAGCCAATAGACTTATCCAGAAGCTTAAAAGTGAGGCTATTGTTCTACCTTGCTCTGATTCATTGAAGCGTCTCCTCCCAGATAAAATCCTAGGGATTCTCGAGTTGGTAGCCCTATCCTCATTGTCTTGATCCTATACCTATTCTTATTCATATGTGACGCCTTTTTTCCAGTGTTGAAATTTTGTCATAGTACTTTGGGAAATGCTAACCAAAAGCACTTCATTAATGCTTTATTTCACTTGTAAATGCTTCTTGTACTGTACGATGGAGTTCTTGGTTGAAAAGTGGAGTGCTACTAGCATTTCCCTGAGACTTCTGATGTTTTCAGGTGATTGGAGCACTTGATTTTTCATTCTGTTTTTGTTGTGTACAATCCTCTTAAACTCTTTTCAATAAGCTACCACTATGTACCAGAAGGGAAGGGTGAAAACCCATAATTTTGTTAATTTTCTGCAGTTTAAATTTTGGTGTTGCTATAATCTGAGTTAGGAAATTTTACATCAGTTAGGAAAGACACGCATGATACTTCATAAGTGAATGATTATCGACCAAGATCTTCACCGAGGAAGCAGAAGACATTTTAAAAAAAGCTATTCACACGCTGATAGTGAAACATAATGCATGACAGGACAAGTTGGAGTCATTATGCTCTTCCTCAACGACGAACTGCAGCTCTCATCTTCTGACATTGGCTAGGGCTTGGACAATTTCTCTTACCCTTAAGAGTACTATGCGCGAAGAAATTTTAAAAGCTAGCTTCCCCCGTCACGTTGCTGAAACTGAGGAAAACTTACTTTATTGGTTCGTCCTCTCCCTCTCTTTTCAGTCTCAAAGTAAAACTGTTCCTGTTCTTTCATTTGCTGCTTGAGTTGGAGATGACATTTCTGCTTGATTTGGAGCATAACATGCTTTAATTGTCTGATCAGTTCTTTCTGCACTAGTTGCACCAAGTCGTTTATCACAATGAGCTCAGAATATCCTAGTAGCCTTCCAGTTATATTGAAAATGATGTCTGCATCAGTTCTTTTGCCCTTAACCTTCTAGGGCTTTGCACGCCCATCAGTATTCACAGCTTGTACTTATGGTGGGTGACTACTGTTCTCATCCTGCTGTTCGAAACTATGTTGGTTCTAACTAGTTTTAAAATTGCTGTGCCAAACGATTGAAATTGGACAACAAAATAAACGAACTGAAAATAATGCGGAATCAAAGTAGACAAGAATTTACACATTTCAGAAAATTCCCTACGTTCACGGGCGAAAGGAGGCAAAGGTTTTCCTTAAATCAAACGGAGATACAAATTACAAAAGTTGTGGCTCAACAAATACCCCAAACCCGAATTCCAATTACACTCGAAGCAACACACCCAAAACGAACAAATTGAGTAATCACCGGTTGACAAATGTGATACTCACTAAACGGTACAAGACGACAAATGGTGTACCAAGGAATTTGCAGTTCTCTCTCTTCGTTGGTTCGGTCTCGGCACAAACCAAATTAAGGGATGAACCCTTTCATAATGAAGTGTACTGCCACTAATTGGTTTACAAAACCATTTCAACTTAGGAATAGAAAACAGGACAAATCAATTCCGTAGAGGAATTGTCTAATACATTCATCGGTGGGCTCCTAATCAGCAACGGTGAGAAAGTTATCGAATGTGGGTGTGCTCATCACAAATACCATACAACCACATCATTTCTAAGCTACAAAACAACAATTAGTCTATTCTTGTATTGAGTAAGCATTGACTACGTGATGCCAATTTTGATTAATTTCGTTGTTGTTCGGAATCTTTAGAACTTTGGGTATTTGTAATGAAATTATGCGATTAGCTCTATATATACTAATGCGGCTCTTATTGTATATAATATCTTTCTCTTTGCATGTGAGCTGACTTTTGGAGCAGATATCCTTGGCTATGCATGGAAATACTATTTACACGAGTTTTCTTGTTTAAAAGAACTCATTTTGCCTCTGCTCCAAATAGAAGTTGGTTATTATTTGGAGTTTTCTTTGGTCAATGACGTGTGGTTAGCCTGATAGGCATGTGATGAACCGAGTTTGGTAACTTTTCAATCAGAAAAGTTTTTGGGGTATAAGAAGAAGATTGTTTACAGACTTACAGTAGCTGCACGTTTCTCTCTCTCTCTCTCTCTCTCTCACACACACACACACACACACACACTCACACACACATTCACACTCACTCACACACATACATGTATGTATAATTTCGTAGTGGTTGAATAATTTCAGGGGGTTGAAGCATGAGCAAAATTCATTTCCTACATGTCTGATGCATTGAAATTGTCGAAAATTTTGAATTTTTGTTCTTAGAATTTTTTTTCCCCTGATATTTATCTTACGGTTCATTGTTACAATTCCCTAATACGTTGAATTACAATTCAGCTTGTATACTCATTCCTGAAGTTTGCATTACTTCAAAACTTTGCAGTTCATCTGTTCATGGAAAAGGTTTGAACAGATTTTGGTCAAATGTTGAAGGTTATAATGGCCCTTTGCTCGTGCTGATTGCTGCTAGTTCTGGAGATGCTCATGAGAATCACGTGGATGCCAAGAAATGGATAATTGGTGCACTTACTCACCAGGGTTTTGAGAACAAAGATACGTATTACGGATCCTCTGGCACTTTGTATGCTATAAGTCCTGTCTTTCAGGGGTTTTCGTCTTTAGGTGTGTATTTCCTCTATCAAAGATAGAATAGATTTCTGGAGAGAATCTATAGTTGAAATTAAATTGATTGAAACAGAGGGAATATCATTTCTTTGCAGGGAAGGAAAAAAACTTTGTGTACAGCCACTTGCATACTATTAGTGTATATGAGCCACATCCCAAGCCTGTTGGGATTGCTTTTGGAGGATCCACTGGGAATGAGAGAATTTTTATGGATGAAGACTTCTCCAAAGTTACCGTTCGCCATCATGCTGTTGACAAAACCTACCAACATGGATCCCTTTTCCCAAATCAGGTACAATTTCTAGGAATTTATATGGTAGTTCTTATGACTGAAACTGAAGGAAGTTATGAATCACGTTTATTTTCTGTTTTTCAAATTGATAGCCTGATATATGCATATTGACAACTTGGGATATGCCATAACGACCGTATGAACCAAATCCCGACATTTAATAAACCCAAACTTGGGATTATTTTTATGATTTTTGATTCATTCCTCCGTTCAGCTGTCTTCCTCCAAAGACCATATCAACCAATTCATCTCTGGCATGATTAGGTAAAGGAAGGCATTTAGTCTTGTCTGGTAGTGAGGTATAGGCTTCCCTCTTTGGTCGAGCTGTCTTTCAAGCTGGCCCTCTTCAGTGGTCTAGTTTTCTCCACAACTTAGCAGCTAAAATTCATGGCTGCACCCGATCCTGTGCTCCCTACCTCGTGCATATGCTCGAAAAGAGGAAGTGTTTGAGGTTTGAGAATGTGAGACCGGAAAAGGTTTGCTGTTCTCTCCTTGGTTAACTGTTGAAGTAAATCATCTGTGATTTCAATGTGCATTCATTGATAAGGGTATGTTTTGAAATTTATCAGCATCTCGCTGAATGCAAATAGGAGTATATTTTTGCTAGAAATTCGGAAAGAGGCTGTGGACTTGTTTTCTGTTTGAAGAAAGTAAGTGTTTCTATATTATAGAGTTTGCCATTGAAGCATTGCTGTAGGCCTTCTGATCAAATGATTTTAAAGATAATTGCAGCTGTACAAGTTCAACCGCCTGCATCAGGTGGCAGGACTTGATGAGAGGTGTGTCCTTCTTAGAGACTTCTGTAACATTTCACAGTTGACTTGAATAGATTTGAAATGCCTTTAATATGCACGACCCCCGGTATGCATGAATTTTCTTTATGCTGTGCTGTATGGATTTTGGTGGGTGGGACGTTCATGACTCGGTTAGATATAAGTTTGTCAGTGTGTTCAGTGAGTACACTTTTGGCTACAAAACTACCTCTGCAGTCCATACCTGCTTTTCTGAGTCTGTCCTCTTCTGAGGTGGAGAATGGTCCTTTATCTCTCTTAAATTTCGTGACATTTTATATTTTTTTGCTTATTATTTTGTTTGTTCATCCATATTCCATCTTTTTGTATTCTTGGGTATTTGTTTAATTCTGCATCTTGTGTACTAAAATGAAGAGCTGTTATTTCTCCAAGTAAAACTTCATTCAAGTCCTAACCTGTTCTTGGATTCATTGTGGTGGGTGTAGGGTTTCTTGCCTGTTGAAGCTTCAATTTTGGAGGTCGAAGTATGGGGACTAGGTGGTAGAAGAGCCAGGGAAGTTCAAATGTCATATAAGAAGAGAGAACAACTTTTCACTGAACAAAGGCGGAAGGTGACATATTCTCAGTGGTTCTATCTCTACGTACGTGGCCTTTCTTAAGCAGCACCAACTTATATTCTAACATTCCCCATTCATTTCTCACTTCATTTCCAGGTTGACTTGAAAACATTTTCTAATTGGGAAGATTCACCTGAGAAGATGATGATGGACATGATCAACAATCCCAATGCTGTCCGGCGAGAAGAACGATGATCAACACTGCGTGTATGTCGGATAATATACTTAAATATGGATAATAGGTCAACAAGGAGTAGTTCTTCACCACTTGGCGATAAGAGCACTCTTCTGAATATAATGTTAATGTAATATGGAGATCTTATGAATTCCTGAAACCGAACCAGGGTTTATGTGTAGTTTGTAGATAGCTAAACGCTGTTATCTCGTGATATGTACCTATCCTATATTCCTATCTATAAAAAACTGTAACATTGTCTTGAGGGAAAAAGTTTTAGAACTGCTCTATCCCAATTTCTTTAGCCAAGCTAGATGCATTTTGCAAGAGGGTAAGGGTGTGGGTGGTTGGGAAATTGACCATGAATTAATAATTTCATATCTTGATGTGTAAGTTTTGTGCTTCTCACACGCTATTCTCCCTCCAATGAGTTTGAATTTGTTGAGCTTTGAAGAGCCATCAAAACATTGTCAAGGGTCTATATGTCTTGGGCACCAGAGTACATATCACGATTTACGACACTTGCTAACATTTATCCATCGTAAATAATGTCATTATTGCTAAAATAGTAGTAATTGTTACTACTAAATTATCTGACATACTTTAATCTTTATAATATTGAAAATACGCAAACTACTGACATTTTGCAATTCACCCCATCTCATACTGCCACTAACATCTAAGGCGAAAAAGTGCACAAACTACTCGAGCTTGATTGTTTATTGATATCATAAAACTCACTTTGACAAAACCTATCAAGTTTGATGAAAACTGGAGTAAGAAATATTTAGGCTAGTGCAGACAATATCTTTGAAAATTCTCATCTCTTATTTGTAATTTTCCTATATAAATAATCCCCCGGCCGCATATACGTTATACAGTTTAAGGTCCATTTAAGCTCTTATATATATAATCCCCTGTTCTGAAGCATAGTCCATTTTTGAAAGTTGTAACATTACAGCAAAAACTCAAATTTTAATTCATGTGATATGATGCTTGGAATTTAGAATGAAGTATACAAATCCTGAATTCTTTAATTAAACTACTCAAAATATCATAGTTTGGGCACAAAATATGAAAGTATAGACTGAAATTCATATTTAAAGAAGCAGATAAATAAACATTTAAAACATGTTGATTCGACAGAGTAGAAATACAGAAAAGAGCTATACAATTAAAAATAAAAAGGAAAAAAAAGAGATCCAGAAGTGCTGGCTCCTCTCCATGACTGCTCCATTCTGCAGAAAAAGAAGCTAATATTAGTATCCCAAAACTATTGGCCCGCCTGTCCCAAAATGAGTGATTATTTTTAGTTTTTCTTGAAAATTAAGGAAGTTGATATTTAAGCAATTTTACTAGAGTAATACGTAGATTAATTGCCCTTAGTTACCACGTACCACATTATAGCACTGTAAGTGTACAACTAGGACATGACATATATTTGCCAAAGGTTAATTAGAAAATTCATATAAAAAAGAACACTTGTTCTGGGACAGTTTGGACGGCGGGAGTATGTTGGAACATGGAACACGAGAACACAACATCAACTTTTATAACTGAAAATTGTGAAAAGTTTCAAGTCTTTGTAATTACAGAATTGAAACACACACACACACACACACACACACACACACACCCCAAACAAACAAAAAACTTGAAATCAAATAAGAATTGCAAAGATTACCAGACATGCTTAGCAATATACTTTTCAGACTTGAAGGAATAAGCCCTCCCAACTCGACTCATGCAAACTCATACAATAGAGAATATAAAATCATATATACTTTCTATAACTTAGTAGGCTTAAACAGATGCATGCCGAGGGACATGAACACGACTTGAGATCAATTCAACTTGGGATCACGAGTGCTTTACAGTCGAAAATGAACTCATAAATGCATAAGCAGGACAACGAGAGGTACGATCTTATTGGCTCACAGAATGGTTGGATTCAGATTGAGTTGTAGTTAAGAATTGCATCTTGAGGAGGATATATGTCATCTGCTTTCAACTTAACACAGGTTTTGGTAGTTATCTTTATGCACAACATGCCATTGAATCTTGTTTAATTGATGATTTCAATAGTTTGACTTCATATTTGTGATAGTTAATAAATTTCCTGTCATTTTGGTTTTATCGTGAGTAGAAAATATTGACTGTTTTTGAAGTAAGTTTGCTCTTGCTATGCTCTCTTTTGTGTTTTCAAGTGAAGAAATAAATCTTCATTGCCTACAAAAACATTTCAAGCTTGAGTGGTTAGAAATCAAATGAGCTTCTGTTGAGTTGATCAATCTATATTCTTATTACGAGTTGAATTGATCTCAAGTCGTGTTCATGTCCGTCGGCAAGCATCTGTTTAACACTACTAAGTTATAGAAAGTAGATATGATTTTATATTCTCTATTGTATGAGTTTGCATGAGTCGAGTTGGGAGGGCTTATTCCTACAAGTCTGATAAGTATATTGCTAAGCATGTCTGGTAATCTTTGCGATTCTTATTTGATTTCAAGTCTTTTGTTTGTTTGGTGTGTGTGTGTGTGTGTGTGTTTTAATTCTGTAATGACAAAGACTTGAAATTTTTCACAAATTTCAGTTATAAAAATTGATGCCGTGTTCTCGTGTTCCATGTTCCAACATACTCCCGCCGTCCAAACTGTCCCAGAACGAGTGTTCTTTTTTATATGAATTTTCTAATTAACCTTTGGCAACTATATGTCATGTCCTAGTTGTACACACTACAACAAAACTGGGCATTAACAACATTTGTTGCACAACGATTATAAAACAAACGTTGTTAAAAGATTAGTGCAGGGCTGTCGTGAACTTATTCTCAAAGAATATGAATACTGCTGTTGAGAATTTTCAGGTATTCTGGCAATTTCATTATGTTTTTGCTTTCTTGTACAATCTAAAGTTTCATGGATATTCCTTCCAGATATAGTTTGGCTTTTGTTTGATGTTACAATTATCATTTTAAGCTGAAGTTTTCTTTCTTGAACGTGCATGTCAAGGGCTTCCTCTAGGCGCATGCTCCTCATTTATTTCCCTGTCTAACCTTCCTTTCCATATTTGAGCTACTGGTCACATGTCACTCCCAATATGGCCTCCTATAGCACAAATAGGATTTCTATACAAGCACGTAAACTCCTAGTTGGATATGGAGAGTGAGCCTAATTATTATTATTAACAGCAAAACTGTCTCATTGATTTACCAATAATGTTGAGTACAATTTATAACGGTAGGTTATGAGTCTAAACATGTTAAATAATTGAGGCAATTTGGCATGTAGTTATTATGTTCCTTCTTAAAGGGGTGTTCTGCCAGAGGGTTTATGCCCGGACTGTAGTGTGTTGCTCTCCATTAGGATTTTCTGTTTTTGACTGTATAGCATACAGTAAATACAATAAGGTTATGTTTGGATACTTAATTTCAGAGTTCGGAATTGAAATTGGAACCCGACGGAAAGATACTGGATAGATGAAATACAAGACTATATCGAGCACCAAATACTGCTTGAAGAAAAAGACTTAGCCTAGCTAGTAAGGAAGAGAGCAGCTCGCTACACAGTCATTGCTGGAGTACTATACAGGAGATCATTCACCAAGCCATTACTCAGATGTGTCAGACCGGAGACAGTGGATGACCTCATCGCCGAAGTCCATGAAGGAGTATGTGGGGGTCACCCCGGTGCCAGGTCACTGTAAGACAGAATCCTCTTCCACGACTATTACTGGCCGACCTTGCGGAAGGACGCGGAGACCTACGTGCAAAGATGTGACAAGTGCCAGAGATTTGCTAATATCCCAAGACTGCCGTCAGTTCTACAAACACCAGTAGTCGCAGCCTGGCCATTTGATATATGGGGAGTCGACCTCATAGGACCCTTCCCGAAGGCAAAAGGAGGCTACGAGTTCTTGATAGTGGTGGTAGATTACTTTACAAAATGGATAGAAGCAAAACCATTGGCTACCATAACCGAGGAAAAGGCAATCAGCTTTATACACGACTATATTTGGTGCCGATTTGGCCTACCTCGAGCTGTTGTGTCCGACCATGGCACCCAGTTCTCCACCAAGTTCACTCAGAGATGCGAGCAGATGAATATCAAGCATTGGAAGTCCTCGGTTGCTCACCCCCAAGGAAACGGTCAGGCCGAAGCAGGAAACAAAAAGATCCTTCATGCCTTGAAGAGAAATCTAGATGAGAAGAAAGGAAGATGGCTCGACGAGCTACCCATTGTACTATAGGGAATTCGCACTTTGGTCAGAGGCTCAACAGGGGAGACACCTTTCACGCTAGCATACGGATCAGAAGCAATGGCCCCAGTAGAAATGGCCTTACCAACATTAAGGGTAGCCCATTTTGACGAGCTAGACAACGCAACAACTCGGAGGCTCGACCTTGACTACCTGGAGGAAAGAAGGCTGGAGGCAAGACTCAGGATGATCAACTACAAGCAGCTCGCCAAAGCTCACCACGACAAATGAGTCAGAACAAGATCCTTCAACATCGGAGACTGGGTACTCAAGAAGATCGAGGTGACAGGCAGAAACGCTAGAAGGAATAAACTATCCCCAAACTGGGAAGGCCCATTCAGAGTAACAAGCATAATCAGAGATGGGACTTATCGACTGGCTGAACAGGATGGCACACCACTAAAGAATCCTTGGCATACAGATCATTTAAAAAAATATTATGACTGATGTAATGCTATGTTATCAATAAAACGAAGAATTTCTCCTATCTGGCACCAACTGCAAAATTTACTTTCCCCAACATTGGCAAAAGGCACCTCGCCACGTCGAGGTCACCTTACGACCTACTCTTCACCACGCTGAAGAAGATCGTAAGTACAAAAGGCACCTCGCCACGTCGAGGTCACCTTACGACCTACTCTTCATCACGCTGAAGAAGATCGTAAGTACAAAAGGCACCTCGCCACGACGAGGTCACCTTACGACCTACTCTTCACCACGCTGAAGAAGATCGTAAGTGCAAAAGGCACCTCGCCACGATGAGGTCACCTTACGACCTACTCTTCACCACGCTGAAGAAGATGGTAAGTACAAAAGGCACCTCCCCGTGACGAGGTCACCTTACGACCTACTCTTCACCACGCTGAAGAAGATCGTAAGTACAAAAGGAACCTCGCCACGACGAGGTCACCTTACGACCTACTCTTCACCACGCTGAAGAAGATGGTAAGTACAAAAGGCACCTCGCCACGACGAGGTCACCTTACGACCTACTCTTCACCACGCTGAAGAAGATCGTAAGCACAAAAGGCACCTCGCCACGACGAGGTCACCTTACGACCTACTCTTCACCACGCTGAAGAAGATGGTAAGTACAAAAGGCACCTCGCCACGACGAGGTCACCTTACAACATGCTCTTCATCACGTTGAAGAAGATCGTAAGTAATAAAGGCACCTCGCCACGACGAGGTCACCATACAGGAAAAGTTTGAACAAAAATACTAAGTAAAACAAGCAAAATTGAAAGACAACTCAAGCTTATATATATACAAATCAGATCATTTACAAGCCTAAAAGGGCCAAAAATAAAAATTGTTTGATTGCATGGCACAAACGCCAAACCCGACACAGCGGGGTCTAGGGGTCAGCCCGACTCTCAGCCACATGAATAGAGCGAGCATGCTCATCCTGGTTTGACTTAGTGCTTTCAAATTCTTCTAGCTTGAAATCTCCGTCGAAATCGACCTCATCCCCATCAGCCAAGGCGTCAAGTAAGAAAGGCACATTGTTGTCGAAAACGGGAGGAGGCACCCAGGGCTCGCAACCCAGCTCGGCATCTTTTCTACCAATTAGCTCGAGCTCCTCGAGCTGGTAAGGCACGAGCTCGTGTCCGCGCCGAGCTAGGTCTCCCTTCAACTCGGCATCCCTCCACTTGACCAGATCCCGAAGTGGAGTGCCGCAGGCTGCCGCAACACGTAAAATCTGGGCTTTGCCTTTATCATAATAAGAAAGAAGTTCGTCCATATAGGACGAACTCTTCCTGAATTCAGCAACAGCGGTCCCCGGGCTCACGACCTTCCTCGCTTCTGCCACCTACCTCTCCAGCTCGCCCACCTTATTTTCAAAGTTCAGCCTCAACTTCGTGAGCTCACCCTGAGCGGTCAGGGCGTCACCCTGGGCAGATTTCAGGTCGACACGAAGCTTAGCCCAATCAGCAACGACTTCAGCAAGCTCTTCCCTCAACCGGCTGGCATCCTCAACGACGCGATTCAGCTCCTCTATCTTGCTGGCGGCCAGATCCTGGCTTAGCCTTATGTCATCTTGAGCCTTAGCAGCAGCAGCCTCAAATTCAGCAATGCGAGCAAGAACACCTTCGAGCTCAGTTTTGCTGACATTTGCCAACCTCTCCTTTTCGAGCTCAGCAACGCGCTCGTTGGCCTTCCGCCTATCTTTGTGAGCCTGGGCCAGTCTGTTCGCAAAGGATTTTATGCCAGCAGCAAACTCCGAAGAAGAGAGAGTCAGAATAAAGGGAAGAGAACTAAATTAAATAAGCAAAAGAGGAAATCTAGCTAAACTTCTTACATGGGTGAGGTCGATCCCCATGATGCCAGCTAGGCGAGATAGAGTGGAGCCATTGAAAGATTCATTCAAGCTTTCATCGGCAATGTCCAAGACAGCTTTCCTGCCAAATTCTAATGAATGAGCCCCAGGACTCAAAGTTCGTCCAGCTCGCGGAGGGGTAGCCGAGCTGGGAACAGAATGCACCTCGGTGGAAGGACTCGCTACACTTTGTATACTCCTTGCCGGAGAAGCTCGCCTAGTAATGTCAGGCTCAGTGAACTCGGGGGGCCCAGAAGGTTGAACAATTTGGAGAGGGACCGCAAGCTCAACAGCCGCAACAGGTTCCTCAACCCTTGACTTCTTAGACGGTGCGGAAGCAGTAGACTGAGATCGCTTCACAGGGGCCTTCGAGCCCGACACCTTTTCCTTGCCCTTATCAGCAGATAGAACAACTGTGGGGAGCACCTCGGCAGTCCCGGCCAAGGTCGCGGCAACACGGGCCCGGCCCAACTGCTTCGATCGATCAGACTTCGCTTGAGCTCGTTTGCTCGAGCTCTTTTTCCTCATCGCATCGACATCCTCCATCACTGCAAAATCGAAGGAGGGTCAGATACTTGTAAAACACGAATACATAAATAAAGAGGGAAGCATTACAGAGAGTACATTAAAACACTCATTTATGGATACAACCCCTCTCCGGGTCTTTGTGACAGCCCGGACAATGCTGATGAAGCACAAAGTCCTTATGCAGAATCTACCCTGGGAAACTCTCAAACGGCGGAAAAGTACACATCGGCTCCAGCCCGTTAACCTTCAACGGGGACAGCCCGACAACAACGAGGAGGTTCTCATCCTAGACTATCCTCTTCCAGTCGTAGCACCGAACTTGTGTACTACCCCGTACGCCAAGGGGAACTTCCAAGGCTTGTTTGGCTGACCTATCATATTCGTCGAGGTCGACATGATGAACCAAGGTATAAGGCTCTTCGGTGGGCACCGCGAAGTTCCACCCAAGTCTACTCTCAACCAAGATGACCTTATCAGCCCAGCCCGAAACTTTGCCAAGGGGATCAGAAAATAACTTCACCCTATAATTTTGGCTTTTGGCTTGAAGGCGGTAATATTGCGGTCGAGGTGGAAGTAATGGCAAAACAGGGTCAAGGTCGGTTCAAATCCTAGAATACGCATGCTCGCAGCGAAACATATAAGGATTCTCATGGCATTCTAGGTAAGGTCAAGGGGAACAGTCGAGGTGACGTCGAGGAATTCACAGATGAATGGGTCTAAAGGAAGTCGAAGACCCAGCTCAAAGAAGCTCATGTAAAAGCCAACCCGACTTCGCATATTCTTTAGATCGTGAAGGCCGAGCTCGGGATCAGGAACATGACCTCGATAGTTATCAGAATTGCAGGGATACTTCGAAGTCCATACGCCCAGGTCGGCAATGGTCATCTTATTTCTCCAATCTCGGAAGGCGCACTTCGCAGCACCCCCGGCGTCAACATCAACCTTAGTCTTCCTCTTCTTGCTTCGAGGAGCTCGCAAAATACGGCTGGCGTCCAGAAAGGAAGAAGATGATGCCGAGCTGACAGCCCTCGAAGGTCCCGCGACCTTGCTTGCAACCCTATTATCGTCAAAGTACAAGTATAGAAGCCCTGACATGGCAACGTCATATTTCTCGATGATCCTCATCGAGGTTCCGAAGGGAATGTCATCGACCTTGAAGGGTTCATCGGCAGGGACGACCAGGCCGTCCAGATTGGCACCCCATGAAGTCAGTAAATCCTTGGCCTCACTCGGCAAAATAATTTTCCAGTCACCATCCTCGGTCTTGTATATAGCATGACCTTTTTGCGGCCTAGCAAACATGGGACCCTCATTGGCACGTTTGATCCTCATGTTCTCATAGAGGGAACATGAGGAAGAAGAACTAGCGGGGAGAATGGTTGTGAAGGAAAAGACAGTTCGGCCTAGACACTACGACCTAGACAGTTCGACCTAGACAGGTCAACCTAGATGGAAGGTTAAGGGACACAACTCACCGGAACCCTAAAATTCAAAATCGCCGGAAAACCTTACCCAGATTCTGGCCGAGAACTAACAAACAAAACAAGGCCCAAAAACAGGAAACAAAGGGAAGGAAATGGAGCAAGGGTTGGAGAAAACTAACCTAGAGTCTAGAGGAAGCAAGGGGCTTGAAGAAAAAGCGTGTATCTAAGCTTTTGGGAGGTTGAGAAAGTTCACCGGAAATCGCCTGGTCGCCGGAGAGGATTCGAAGATTCTGGTTAAAATGAAATGAACAGTGGGACATCCACTTATATAGAGGACCCGGAGTGGTCGGGTCGACCCGCACAGAAACACGCGGATCCTTGAACGGCGTCGTTTTGGAACAAAAACATCAACCGCCAAAAATTCAAACTTGAAGGGACGCGCCGTCTGACAGCCCACGATCTCTGTACCCATTAAATGTACACGCTTCCCAAGGAAAGTACAAAGTCGAACTGGAATCTGACGACTTCACGGGATATCAGTCAGCTCAACGCAACGAATATTTACTTCACACCTCGAGGATAAATCTTCTCCTTGAGAAGTAGGGAGCTACTGAACGACCTCAGCCTTCAGCTGGACACGTGGCAGATATTGCAGCCTCAGGAGCTTCAGCTCGAACATGACGACCTGGAAATCACAATATGACAAGTCACTCACCTCATCAATATACCCACTCAGTACGTTGACACAGGGACCCCACAGTGCGACCTGGGGACATCCCAGGTCGACCTCACCAACATCAAGCGACCTGGCGTATGTCAGGCCGACCTTGATGGTATCGAGCGACCTGGCGAATGCCAGGCCGACCTCGACTACATCGGGCGACCTGGAAGCATCCAGGCCGACCTCGGCGTACTCTCTTCAGCTCGGCAAAGCAGTGTCCTATACGGAGTCGCATCACGCCTGGGAAGAGTCCTGTTATAATTCTTTATATATCAGTCCTAAGCATATGAGGAAACATATTCCGAAAGATATGAGGAAACATATTCCGAAAGACATGGGGATCATATCTCCCCTATTCCGAATCCAACCAGGATTATGGTTCTTATCTCTATAAAAAGCACCCTCAACAGGCCTCATAAGGTACATGCACATTACTTGCTTACATACTTTCTTAGTTTTACCTCTCACACGAAGTATTGCTAATTCTCACGCCTGAGGGTTATAGCTGGGACAACCCAGCACCCCTTACGGTGTTCTTTGTTGATCACAGGTTCGAAGCTACTTGCACATCAAGGACAATCCTTGCAACACAAAGCCGGAATCCTACTAGACTACACACGTGGACCAGACACGTTCACACAATCTTTTTTTTTTTTTTTTTGGCGTGATCAACACACAAAACATAAGAAAATTTGAAGTCGAAGGAATGAGTTCGGAGGGATGAGAGAGAGAGATTACCAAGATCGAAGCATGCTCTTTTCCTCCTTTCCAGATGCATGCTTAGGGCAGATAAAGAGAGGGTATATTGAGATAAGAGATAAAAAGAGACTTTTGACCTCCTTTGATCATTAACGCATGAGTTCTTCAACTGGTAATTGAATGAGCCCTTAGAAAAAGGATAGTAAGTGTTATATAATACTCTATATCATAGCTATTATAATTAACTATAATTATTAGATAATGACAAAATAAAAGAAGTTGAAAGGACATATTTTTTTTTAGGAGACTTGAGAATGCATCTTTAATAATTGTAGATGATATGTCACAATGTGAGTTCTCTCCATTAACTTTAAATATACTAGTTATAGAACCCGCTTTGCAGTGTAATTTAACTTTTGTGTTTAATTGATACATTTTATGAATAATTTTATATAAAATTATCATTAATTCGATATAGGCGTGAACGTTTAGTATAGTATTTTTGTTTCAAAATAATTTTTTTTATTAGTAGTCAATATATGTATTTTCATTTTTATACATTTTTGTTGGGTTGTTTTTCCTTTGCTTTGTTTTTTTCTTTTTGTTTTCATCTTGCACTTAATAAAGATATTTTGGACATATATTTGAAGAATTTTTTAAAAATTAAAAATAAAATATTTACTTTAGAATTTATTAAAGAAAGATATATTTTTTTTGAACAAATGTGAATTGTTTAAGGATTGAATATAATTATATTTTATAAAATTATTTTTGAAGATCATTCAATGATTAGAAAAAGTTTAGTTGGATACTATATTTACAGAATGGTTTATTTTTTATACACTGAAATAATAATCAAAATAAGTGAATATTATAATACATGGGTCTCGTGACCCCCACTTAACCATAATATATGTAGTATTCTAAAAACATACATAAAATATAATTGGTTCACTTGGTTAAGGTGAGTATGCATATATAAAAGGTTGTGGGTTCAAATTTCATTACAAATATTGTTTTGCTTTTCATTTGCTTTTGATTTCCTTGTCAATACCTAAAGTTCTTCACCTATTACTATTCACTATTATATATACTCTTTATAATAGGTAAAATTATTAGGTAATATTATTATTAATGACTTCCTCTTCTAATAAATAAGAATTTGAAGAGTCAAGTTCACCAAAATGAAGATTTAACAAAAATGGTATAGGTGGCAAACTCATAGGCGTCCTCACCAACTTTAATATATATATATATATAAATTTATATATAGATTTAATAAAAAAATATTGAGTAAAATATATTAATTGAAATATTAAAAAAGGAAGAATTGACGTCAATCTTTTGCTGCTTCTACGGGAGCGGTATAACCGTATAAGTATAACCGTACGTTTTCAAAAGAAAGACCATCATCGCTCTCTCCCTAAATTAAAGACTGCGGTCGAATCTAAAAACTGAAACCCAAGTCAAGCACTCTTGCCCACGCACTTCTACGGCGCGTACAAAACACTGTCATCGAAAACCCAGTTAGCTGTATAGCCTGTATACAAATACAAACTAAACCACTAAAGTCCAAAAAAAACAAAAAAAAAAACAAAAAAACAGAGAGATAAGAGCAAAATTTTCAAAAAAATAAGATTCGGGCAGAACAGAGAAAACCCAAACGATCTATCTAGGTTTCCATTCTTCAATTTTCGGTGTCCATACATCTATGCATATGTGTATATATCAATGATCATGTGCGTAAGCCCCGTTTCAATCGTGTTTTTAAAGGAATGGAACGAAAATTAGGGTTTTAGGGTTTTGAAAGTTTGGGGAAATGTCGATTGATTTGATTGGTTAATTTTATTGTTCATCAATCAGCAATAAGACTTGATCAAGTGGAAAGATACAATCTATTTGACCATCGATTTTGTAAAAATTAATTGCGAAACCATGCGGGGATTGCCGAACTCTAAAAGGGTTTCTTGGGCTTCGGATATTAATCTTTGTCAGGTATTCATGTATACATGTCTGTGATTTCTGGTGAATTCTTGCCCCATTTTCTTCTGTTATGTGAGGATGTTGAGGAATTTGCTGAGCTCTGTGGGTTTTGTATTAACATTGTGTTTATACTTTCTTAGTTTGTGTTAAAATCTGTTAAAATTGCATTTTAATACCCCAGTTGCGATATTTGATATTTTCTTATTATTTATTGTTACTGAAAGTATGGAGAAAACTTGAAGAAAATTGCAAACCAATGTGAGTGACTTTTAACCAATTCTGCTAGAGTATGTGATGCCACCTGGCCTAGGCTAAATGTCTTAGTTTCTTGATTTGGAATTAATTTGAATGTTGCTATGTGATTTCAAAAGATATTTTCAATTCAATTTAAAAATAATTATAAAGTAAGTGAACTTAAAGAATAAATGCCAGTTATTTTTAGATGATTGAAAATTGACAACTAAATGGCCATTCTTCGCATTGGAGACTGTTTTAGTCAAAGACCTTATCTGGACACGATCAAGGATAGAGGTTGAAATTTTGAGAAGAGAAACTAACTCGAATAACATTTATGTTCACTATAAGTGATACATTGAGATGAAGTGGGATAATTTTTGACTTTGAGGTCTTTAGAATATATAGAAGATCTCTAGTTGCCGCAATGATTAGAAAAACTGGTTAAGTTTGTCTGTTGGAGAAGAGGTAGATTGCTGTAATGCCTTGAATGTGAACTTCCCTATATTCTGTTTCATTCAAGCTTCCTCTTGTGTGAGTTTCTCTTGCTCTATATTGTGAAACTCTTCTTTGCTGCATCATCATTTGATACTTTGGTTTGTTAGTCTTTGCTAGAGGTAGGTATGATAGTATTACTGCATCGTTTGATACAATTTTGTGCCCTTGAATTATGTGGAATATGAAATCAGTTAATGGCATGTGATGAATCTGAAAGAACCCATTGTCCGGAATGCCATTTATTTTAGGAGCATGCTCAGGCTTTGCTTATACTTTATTTGCTGCTCTTTTACCAACCTCTGGTGACATTGATCATTTTCTTTCTCTGCTTAAAATGTTCATCGTGGTTATCTAAATTAGCTTCAGCTATTACAGGATTCAAGAAATCCATCTCTTTTAACCTTTACTTCAGCTTGGTCTTTAACTTCTTTTACTTTCATACCTCTCTGTAGTTTCCTGCCAGGATAGTATGTCAGTTGAAACAGTCATTTGTATGTGTCAAAGAATGTTCATTGTTGGTTATTACCTTATCAGCTTTTGGTTCTAACCTCAATTTAAGTAATACATGGGAGGCCTCCTGCCTATGCGCTGTAGATTTTTGTTGGTAACTTTGAAGTATCTTCTGTTGCGTCTATTGATAAACTTCCTTTTTTCCATGTCAGTGCTTAAATGCTTTTGGTTTCTTACTCCAAGTGATTTTAGTGATGAATTTGTTGTCAAACTTCAAGCAGAAACACATGGCTATTGGGGATTGCTTTTCTTCTCGTTCTCGTGGGACAGGGCACTCAGCTGTCCTTGTTGTAGGATAGCTAAACAAGGAAATAGTCTCGCTGGCAACCAGATATTCTAGGGTTGTAGGATCTTCCACCTTATGAGAACATGGTGGTTAAATATTGAACTCTGGTACAAAATGAGTGCCACAAGGATGGCAATTGCAAACAAGTGGACACGATAACTAACAGAGAAATTGAAGGGAAAAAGGAAAATTGAGCATCTCACTTAATAAACCTGTTAATCTAGGATAAAGAAAAAGAATCACTCTTCCATTTATCTCCTGTTTGGAGCTTGGCATCTTGGCAAGATGATATAATTTGTATTAAACAAAGGGCACACAATTGTACAATGAAATGTTGCAGCTTGGTATGTGCATAAGTGCCTCTTTTTTCTCTCTTTTGTTGTTTCTGGATTAGATGGATCTTGATAGGTAAGCTGATAAAAGAAGCCAAGTTAGTTGCTTAGGGTATGCAAGGAGCTGATAAGTATGTGGTGTGTAGTTGGTGTGTGGTATGCAGGAGACACCTTGGGGTTACTATTGTACCACTGTAAACCCCTCAATACTATCTAGATTTACAAGAATAGAGCTACCTACTTGGTACACTGTTTATTAGTGGAGAGTTCTATTTAAGAAGACTTTTGTGTGTGTCCTGTCTGACAAGTATTTTGAGAAAATATGTGTCTTTGTTTCTTTACTTCTCTTTGTTAACTCTTTTGATTGTGCGTGGGGTTCTTATCTTTGGCTTACTCCAGAATGTGGTGATGGAAAATGTCAAGAGAGATTGAAGGCAACTGTAAATGAGAGGTGGAAGTAATTATCTGGTTGGGTACAAGGGGTGGGTGATGGGCAATGGGGAATTTACTTAGTGGGTAAGTTAAATAAAAACTGGTTAGAAGATTAAAGAGAATAAATATGCCTATATAAACCAGTATTTTCAGATTCCAAGTGCATTGGTGGTTCTATTGGCTGCCAAAATGCCTTTTAGGTGAAATTCTGCTCAACCATATAATTAACACATTACCCATCTTTGAAGGTGTTAGATGAAGTTGCCTATTAGGAAATAAAATGAGAAAGAACATACTTGATATGGTTCGGGAACATACAACACATATCATTTAGTTCACCAGCTAATAAGAATGATTCTAACTATACTAATGGCAAATTGGCAATGCTAGAGCTGGGCTATATCTTTTTAAGGGATAAAAGAGAGAGAATCACTTAAGATGCTTAAGAAACATATAACATAACCCAGTAATTCCTTCAATATGAAGAGTGATACTATCAACAGAATGTCCGTGTGTTGTCCACGTATCTTCTCTTCTGTTTCTCTATAAATTTTTTATTTTTATAAGAAAATATCTATGAAAATCCGAAAGGTAGTGGAAGACCAAAACTGACATGGATGGAGATTTTTTTGATAAGTAAAAATTGTGTAGAAAAAGGTGCCAAAACAGGTGGCGCGTCCTGTACACTAGAGGTATACACAAACAAGGAGACTAAACTATCTTAATATTATCCACAAAATCAACAAAAGAAAGGGATTAAGAAGGACATGTCTCCGAGCACCAAAAGAACAGCAACTGCAGAAGGGACTCCTTTAAAGAAGAAATAGAGGATTCCAAATTCTCAAATGCCCTCCTATTTCTTTCGCACCAAATAATCCAGAAAATTCCTAGCGGAACAGCATCCCAAACACAGCTTCTCCTTCTCCTCCTATAGAGAGACCAGCTGAGAAATAGATCCTTACAAGATCTAGGAAAAACCCAGGAAACCTTGAACTTGTTGAGGATGAAGTTCCTTAACTCCCAAGCCCCAGGACAGTGGAGCATCAAATGCTTCACATTCTCCTCATCATTTTTGCACATATAGCACCAATTCACATAGATCTTGTTACGTCGATGCAAATTATCCCCGGTTAAAATAGCGCCATAAACTGCTTCCGAAGCCAAAAAAGCCACTCTAAGGGGGGCCTTTGATTTCCAAACTGTTTTCCAAGGGAAAATGAGCCTCTCCTTATGGTCCAAAGAACGATAGAAAGATTTGACAGAGAATCTCTTACTCTTAGAACCTCTCCAAATAACTCTATCCTCCACGGAGTTAGGACAAGGAAAAGCATGGATCTTCCCAAGGAGCTCAAAGAAGGAGCCCTCCTCCCAATCTTGTAAGTTTCTACGGAAAGTGGGTTGCCAAGAAAAGGACCCACCTTCAATCAGCACAACAGAACTCACCAACTCCTCCTTATCGGCTACTAAGTTAAAAAGAAGGGGAAAATATTAAGAAAATGTTTTTTCTTGTGGATAGAGCTGAATGCAGGAGGAATCACATAGGGTGCTAGAGTTTGTTCCTCTATCTTGAGTTGGTGTAGCATCATGATCTATTTATTGTTGCTGCTGTTGTTATTGTCCTGGATCTTCTGTTTCTTTGAAGTACTGGTCTTTGAGTTGCTGCAGTCTGACTTTAAGCTTACGATTTACCGTAGGACTTTGTTGGAGCTTTTAAAGCATTCTTGTTAGCTTCACTATTGTTTAATAATTAGTCTATTCTTTCAACTTGGGCCCCTACTTGATCAAGCTTTGACGCAGATATTTTGGGTTGAAATTTAATTTGGTTGCATAGTTCATCATTCAGAACACATAACAAGATCTTGCCTGCTAATTCAAGATTCAAATGGATGGTTTGTTAGCCAATTGTAGATTGTCTGTTTGTGCTTAGTAAACATAAGAGGAATTTGAGGGCAAGTAGTAAGTTTTGAAACATGCAGTAAACTGGAGGATGATGAAGTAATGAGACTTTTGTAAGGCTTGAATTTTCTTATTTTGATGAAGGACAGCAGCAGTGAGAAGGATTTGGACAGTTGATTCAGTAGGATTTGCCTTGAGCTTTTCGTGGACTGCATCATTTTACCTAGTTAAGTTAAATGGTTGTCACTGGAATGGGTTTGCAGATCCAACTATGATCTATCTGGAAGAAATAGATTTGTTATGTAAGCTACTCGCCAAAAGCTTTGCTGATCATGCATCAACAAGATTAACATATGGTGGTGTGCTGTCAGACTGTCAGTATTATAAACTGCAGAAAATTCATGATGACATTTCAGAATAAGATTCCCACATTCACTTCAAATATAGTGCAGGCCTGGTGCCTAGGTTGGAAGTGCATCACATTGTCCATGGAAAGTGTGACTGCCTCAGTGCTCATAAAACATTCTTCATTGTTTTAGTCAGTTTGCTACATATGATATTCTCTGCGACCAATAAGCATTAGTTTGGTTGGTGTCAACCAAGACAGATAAGAGCCTCAGTGTCCATTTCTTGTAACAGGCAAATGAATCAAAATTGTTTGGCACATGTTTGTGTGTTGTGTGCATGTGTGCGTTTTCTTATTAATTTATGGGCTTCATAGTTTTGACTTCCTTATTTTACGGCGAAGGCGAGTTCCTTGTTTGATGCTGCTTTAGTTCTAAAAGCTAATTACTCTTGAAGACGATAGAACTTGTTATGAAAGGAGACCTGTAGCCTGGTGTGAATACTTCTTCTCCTGTACGAACTTTTAAGATGACCCTTTCCTTCCGCCGCTTCTTGTTTTGCTTAACCTTTTAGTTGGAGCAGTTCTCCGCACTGGTGCTTTTCTGTCTACTAGTTTCCTCTCCCCACTATCGAAACAGAAAACTGCATTTGGGGTCACATTATTTGGTATTAAGGAGAAATTTACTTTTGATTCTTCTTGAGATTTAAACTTTGAGCACTTTCAGAATAAATATGGCCATTTTTGTCAGGGTCTTTGAATTGTCATCTCTGTTGTCAGATTTCACTTTTGAAACTTTCCAAATTCGAGTGCGAGTTTGGTTACCATTTTTAAACATTGATTATGAACTGTGAAGCAAGGACATTGATATGGATACAGCGAGAAACAACAATTTTTATATGTTTATATATATATATATGTATATATATATGTATATATACATATATATATACATATACATATATATATACATATTCATATATATATATATATACATATATATATATATATATATATATATATACATATACATATATATACACACATATATATATATATGTATATATATATATGTATATATACATATATATATGTGTGTATATATACATATATATATATGTGTGTATATATATGTATATGTATATATATATATATATATGTGTGTGTGTGTGTGTGTGTGTGTGTGTGTGTGTGTGTGTGTTAATTCCATCATTTCATGATCCCTTAATCAACTTGTTGATACATAAAGGAGATCTCTCACCAGGGAAAAGAAAGTAGGACCCAATCAAATAATTATGATGATATCTGCTATGAAGGTCATATTGTTTAGAAAGGAATTTTTTCTTGTCCCTGCCGTATCTGCCATGTATCCATGGCATATTCTCCACATATCCTAACTAGAAAGTTTAATTTTGATATGCGTGAAATCTATCCTATATGCACCTATTGGTATCCTATGCGCACCCACACCAGATACATATCAAATATGGTCTCGGAGTCCATTTTAGAGTGTCTGCGCTTCCTAGAATATAAGATATTAATAATTTTTATCAGGAAAGACCCAGTTGTTTTTCAGTTTTCAATGAGCTAAAGTTGATTGTAGTAAGGAGGTGTTCAAACAGGCTCTCAGTCCCACATGAAGGGCCAATGTTAGATCCTTCCCTAAAGTTGGACCTGCTGCCCCTTGTTTCGAGAGTCTTTTTGGTTTTTGATAGAACTAAGATTCATGGAAGTAATGCGAGTAAGCAGTTGCTAGCAACTAGAGAACATGACATATGTTTTGTCATAGAAACTTCCACAACAAGCTTCAAAGCAGCGCTGTTTTAGGTCTGTAGCGGAGCAAACATTGCGTAGCAGCTAAGATCGTGTTCAACATTTCTCTCTCTTCGCAACCCACCCCAATTTAAATTGAGTCACTTGAATCTTAATGCATGTGACTGCTTTGTATTTAGTACTACCTCCCATAGAAGACATGGTTGTGGCCTGGATTGGTGAAGTGCCATTACAGTGACTGTGAAACTAAAAGTGTTTTGACTCTAGTTGGCTTATATTCATTTTCCACATTCAGACGAGTATTTGTTTGAAAGTAGGATCCATTTTACTTCAAGTCCTCTTTATTGACATGTGGCCTTTTATTACGAGGTTTGTAATAAAGTTGCACTGCACTGTCTTACGAGATTTCTCTTAGGATTCTCTTGTGTCTCTGTGTGTCATGTCTGGGGAGGAGAGATGAATGTGGCAGTGTTGTCTTCCATCTTGTCATTTTGATCCCCATGATTAGTAAGCTCATAAACTGGCTACTACGTGCCTTTTGTCCATGCAAGTCTTTAATTCACATAGTGATAGGAACTTATCTGGCTGCCTTTTAAAGAGGTTAGGATGATAACATGCCCTAGTGTTGAGTTGGCCTCTTTAACTTTTTGAATTAGATAAACTCACTGATAAAAAGTAAAAATAAAAAGAAAAGAATGAAAATGAAAATGAAATGAAGTAGCTAAAGTTGACTCCTGAAAGCTCCATTTTATTGAAACAGTTTGGGTGATTACCTGGTTGGCATTAGTGATGGAGAATATGATATTTTGCAATACATTGCAGATGCATTGATATTAAGCTGGTCTGTTCTGCTTTAAGCATCTAAAGCTTGGGAGCCTGATGTTTGCTCATTGTGATTTTGATAAGCTTTCTTTTCGAGTCATGTTGGCCTATTTTGTTTGAGCTTCAACTCATGCTCTCATTGCAGGCTATGCATATACATTATTTGCTAGTAGGTTTGGATTTTTCTCATCAAAAGAAGGAAAAGTAAAAAGAATTACGAGCATCAATTTATGTTGTCATCTCGAATATTGATTTTGTAGTTTGTGTTTTGTTTCAACCATTCGAAAGACAAGGAAATTGATCACTTGAAGAGGACAGTGCACAAATTACTATGGCTTCCTACAGTACAACTTAGGCAATATCTCATTTGCATAATAAATAAGCTTTGACTTCTGAGTGGTTATGATACTTCTAGAACCAATTAATATTCTTTTAACTAGAAAAAAAGATTGACTTATCATTGACTAATACCTGTTCTATTATAGGTAAGGCTATTTTTGTCTGAAGAATCTCCTTCCCAGGTTGGTTTGAATGGTCAGGACCATCTCCAGGCAAAGGCATCGTGGCCATCTCATTCAACTGGAACAGGGTCAGATGATAATTTGCCACCGGGTTTTGAAGGAATTCAACCTGCAAACTTGTTGAAGAATAAGCTGTCCCAAATCCCTGTCATCAGATGGAAATGTCCCCCCAGAGTAAGTCATGTCTCTTTTTTAATGATCAAGCCTTCATTTATTTTCTCATTATGCAGTGTTTTATGGCTTCATATTGACAGGCACTTACATATAATGAAAAGTATGAAATCTAACTGTGTACTTGCCAAAAGAAAAACAGAACAGAACGATAAAGGCAAATGGAATTTAGCTGTGTTACATGCTCTGACTTTATTTTGAAATTCAAATGAAGAAAGTTCAAATGTTGTTCAAGATCAGACATTAACTGAATTTATATTTGATATGCAGTATAAATTAATGGAAAGGTTCTAAAATAAAGGACATGAGATCACAATGGGAGTCTTTTGAAATATATGGTCACAGACTTGGAGGGGATATCTGTTATAAACCTAGATGAAATTGGTAACTCTTAGTTTTCATGCAATTAGCTTATATGTCACTCTCTCATTGCAGTGATTAATCGGGAATTTTTCTGCCTTTTTACAAGGAAAGTATTATCAGCTTGATTGAGGGTCAGTTTAGATCAACCTTAAAGTAGTCTCTAAGCCCATAAATTATTGCTGGTTAGGTGTATCACTTTTTTGGGGCAGCTCACAATACTAGCAAACACTGATAGGGGAGAGAGAAGACAAATTGAGAACGGAGAGAATTGAACTGTTGAGGATACGGAAGCTTTCTCCTCTAATGTCAGAACAGTGAGTGTCCTTTATATTGGCTGAAAGGCAAGCATTCTCGTGGAGATGATGTGCTTGACCATGTTGATCATGTGATAATATGTATCCCACTAGAGTCCCTCAGTTCTGTGTCAGGTCTAGGACAACCTACTTGACTAAGAGTAGGAAATAACTTTTGGAGGTGATTCTCCTTGCCAAGCTCCCTTTTTCATCACAAGATCACTGTGCTATAATAATTACTCCCTCCATCCCTTAATTATTGTCTTGTTTCACCCGGCACACGAATTAAGAAAAAACAATTGACTTGATTATTAATATTGGTATAATGTGTAATTTTTTTAATGCCCATGTATATGTGGCCCATAATTAAAGTAGGGAAAAAAGTAAGGGTAAAATGGTAAAAGTGATGTCCTAAAAAGGAAAGTTTTCAAACAAGACAATTATTTTGGGACGGACAAAAAAGGAAAGGAAGACAATAATTTAGGGACGGAGGGAGTACGATGAATGGACTAAACATCTCCTAGGCGTAGTTAAAATTGGCACAGAATGTTATCGAATTGGGGCATACGAGATGTCCTTCAAGTGGGGCCTTGCGGTCCCTTGACTACTTAGTTTTCTCTCATTGAATTACTTCAAGCTCTTTGGAACACCATTTATTGTTGCACAAGTTAGATGTGTGTTTCCTCAAATAATTGACTTTTGTGTTCTAAGTCGTCCTTCGCGTACTCTTTGGCTCTACTTCTCTCTCTCTCTCTCTCTCTCTTCTTCTAAATTCCAGTACTTAGAGTCTTCGAGTTTTTCAGCTTGGTATTCTACGCTAGTGCTTATCTGTTACCGTGGTGTGCTTGACCTCTTGGGCCACGTAAGGGCTTTTCTGTTGCATCTGTGGCCCAGTATATGCTATGCCAATCGTGAACTTTGCTGTTGCTTAAGTGCACTTTAGGTGTCACAGTCCAACATTGACTCTTGACCATGTGCTTCTGTTTTCGAGCTTTGTGCACAAGTTTTGTGGTGGCAGACAGCAAATTCATTGGCAAAATTGGTGGGAAGAGTACTGATTTCTTAGTGCCTGCATCCTACCTCTTTAAAGAATTCTGTATTGTAGGCTCAGTTGTTTAGTACGGTTGACAGTGGGTGTACTGGTGGTTTGTTCCAGTAGAATAGTGTATTTCAGTGGTAGTTTAGGCTGTGGAGGGAGTAGATGCACCAAAATTTACTCCATTTATTTTTAATGGTTGATGAGCAGTTTTCTTACTGGAGTAGTGTATGTTGGGGGATGAGTTATGTGATAGAGAACTCTGTACAGTAGTGAGGTTGATAGTTGGGTAGTGGTGGTTTGTATGGGTACAAAAGTGTGTGGCAAGGGTAGCTTAGGTACTTGTGGAGGAAGTAGGTGCACCATGAGTTGCTCCTTTTCAATTGGTGTTAGATAATTAGTCCTTGGCTCATTGCTGGGCTTAAACATTGTGGGTCACAACAAGGATGGAAGAATGTCTAGGTCCATATTTCTTGGACAAGTGAACCCCATCTTTTGCAGGATCTTTATTTCTGGTTTGTTGGGTAGATGCCTCGACTGTTTTAGGTGTTAGGATTTCTGAAAGTTCGTATATTTCCTTTCTACCTGTCCCTCTTTTGCAGGCTGTGAGCATTTCCTGGAAATAGACACCTCCCAAGTAGGGATGCTTTAACTCTTTGGTCTCAAAAGTCGTGCTCGTGAGGTGTACACTTGGACAATGCAACATGCTGGACTAGTAAGTAGTGGTTGTAGGTCTGAAAGAAGAGAGTTAATAGAGTTGAGGAAAAGAAGTTGATAAAGAAGATTGCTCAACCTTGTTATCCCCTCAAGAAGGCACTCCAATTACTGACAATAAAGCACTCATGAGGCTGAGAAGATGAAAACACTGGTGATGAATTGCCTGGGCTTGCAAAGGTTGTGGAAAAGATAATTAATGGAGTGCTAGATAGACAAGATTCAATTTTGGTGAGCCTACCCGCTAAAGAGAAATAGACGTGCTTAGAACCTTCTCCACCACGGGATTCCGAAAACTGTTGGCACAGAGAGAGCCCCATTTGTTGATACCTTAGTTGGGTGTTTTACTCAAACGATGACGATTACACTTGTTTTCGTCTTTGATGTAAATGCTTTGGCCACAGCCTTTTCAGTTAGTGTACGTTTTGGCCATGCTTGAGACTTTTGCATCTTGTTAGTGCTTTTATTTTTTTTGCCATATGCCCCGTTGTATTGGGAACTATGTCATTGCTTACATGGACTTTAGGTGCACATGGTCTATTCTGATTTGTCGACATGGACTGAAATGTATTGCCTACAATAATACCTTCAGTTGAATATGTCGATCCCTATATTATTATTCCGCTCTGAATTGAATTCTTGGTAGATGCCATGCACCATGCTACTGGGTCAGTGCATTTTGTAATTTGATTGACACAGATGCTGCAGCTGTCCATTGACAGGCTATCATGGACTTGTAAAAAGAAATCTTAACAATCAAGGCAGGTGGTTGCCCTAATGGCTCATTGAATATAGCTTCAACTTGTTGGGTCTACGTATGTAGAATTGCAATTTCATTACTGGTCCTTTGGAAGGATGAATAAGTCTAGTTTGAGCGTTAGGTTAAAAAAAATTGCTTAGTTTTGTCATTGGCCCAAGCAGGCAGGTCAGTTAGTATTGCCATTTATCAGTTTTATCGTTAAACTAGTTATCTTTTGGTATATATTGCCATTTAGTGACTTTTAAGTCAAGTATGCCTCCAAGCCATGTATGTCTACTTGTTAATTTCCTTCTTTTACAGCCTAAGCAAGTGTAATTTAATTTGCATTCAATATACTTAACTATCATAGGTGAGTAGTATGTGTTGCTTCTATCTTTGTGTTGAATATTGTCAAGAGGTTTCCATTTCGATAAATCATGTATGGTTCGAGCTCGCGCTTGTGTGGTGCATGTTTCTGAAGAAATATAGGCTTCTTCAGACTGATCAAAGACAAGGATTAAGCTCAAAATCAGCTGTTGAGGGCAAACTAGGGGGGATTAAAAACCAAAAGGATCTTTCCCAACCTCAATATGCTGAATTAAGTCTCTAATTTTCCACCCATTCCACTCAAAGAGTCTTCTCTGAAAAATAAGTTATTAAATGGTATGACGTTCGATATTTGCACACATTACATTAAACTTAAAGTTAGGGAGAGTATTACTCCCTCACCCGAAATGAGTGTCTTTTTCTAAAATTTCTTGTCTCAAAATGAGTGTTTTCTATGATTTACTTACTTTGCTTTTGCCAACTATCTTGTCCTAATGTGCTTGAAATGCTATAATGTCGACACCACCAGGGGCATTTATGTAAATGTGCTACTCCCTCGGTTCCAAAATAAGTATCATATACCATTTTGAGACATTCCAAAATAAGTGTCTCGTTTCTATATTTAGAAAGACTTCTTAAGCAAATTGTCTATATTACCCTTATTAATTGTGTTATTAAAAAGAAGGGTCTCATTGATTTGACACCACTAAGGGATACTTTGAGGGTATAATAGGAAAATTACATGGACTCAATCACTTTCTTAAAACCAGTGTAAAATCATTGGGGGACATTTATTTTGGAATGGAGGGAGTAGTAAAATTGCCTAAAAGTCAACGTCCTTAATTTCCAGGAAAAAATAAAATTGGTACTCATTTTGGGATGAAGAGAGTATAGTTCTTAAATTTAAGGGTAGTTATGGAAAACTATTTTATTAAATTTTTTTTACTTTAAAACGTGAAATCTTTGGATGAAACAAAGGGAGTACTTTAGATCTTCTTATGCGCCCTTTAATACAAAGCAATATCACTCTAGAGATGAACCTTGGCAAGTGTATAAACTTTTTCAAATGGATTCTTGATCGCTGCCATATTCTCCGATTTAACTCCATCAAAATCTCTCTGTTGATTTATCTGATTCTTATTCATGATTTAGTGTCTCTTATTCTGAGTTTAGATGCCACAGGCCAGATGCAAGTATTTTTTAAAATTTTCCCCTGTAACATGGGATATTCGTTGTATTGGATTCCACAGTTTGCATTGGATTTGACGTGGCAAGTGGTTGCTGGCGAAGAAAGCAAAGAACTTGAGGTTGAGAACCAGCGGGAGATGAGAGTGCTTGAGGCAGTTTATCCACGTCCATCTGCCATTCCTCCAAAGTGCGACATTTACTTCAAAAGTTGTGTATCAGTCGTAGCTTTGTCATTTTAACTTATTTGATTATTTATTTTCTCATTCTTTGCAGCCCTGCTTTGTTGATGCGTGTTGAAGATTCTTATCACAATGATGAGCACACCCCTTTGATTCCCATCATTCCGATCGAAGATGAAGATACAGGGGCAGATTCATTATTTGATATTAATCCGGCAGCCAATAACACACTTCCGAGGAGCTCACAGCCCCAGCAACTGTCAGCTGCTGCAACTCTGCTACCTCAGCTCAATGCTGCACGGGATATGAACCATGCAGGCAATGGTATCCCGCCTGGTGTAGAACCTGATGTAGTAAGTGCAGCATATTCTGCTTTGAGTGCAGCAATGGTGAACAATGATCAAGGAAATCTGATCGACCCTAATTTGCTCATCAAAATTCTCAGCAACCCTCAGATGATCGAGAAACTGGTTACGACCCATGGAGCATCTGCCAACCCACAATTAGTACCCAAGCCCATGACACCATGCATATCTTTAGCTGATGCACCTCCGGTCCACCCGAACACAATGCATGCTCCATTCTCATCGGCAGCTTCTTCAAGTGGGACCTTCTATCCTCCACCAAGCAGGGTGGGGCCTGTTCCTATTTCTAATATGCGGCCGCCACCTCCTCCTCCACTGCCCGAGGTTGTACTTCCAGCTCCCACTCCTATAGGAGTTCCTGTCAAGAAGGACATTAACTATTATAAGAGCCTGATTCAACAACATGGTGGAGAAAAACAGGAATCCTTAAATAACCCTATATCAAGGGATTCAAAGCCTAAGATAATGAAGCCTTGTATCTATTTTAACAGTTCGCGGGGATGTCGCCACGGAGCGAACTGTGCTTATCAACATGATTCGTCATCCCAGCAGCGCGCTGGCAGTTTGCCTGAAGTGCAAAGTGCAAAGAGGATGAAAATGGATAGGGAGATTACGGGTAGTTAACTTGCAGTTAGCATCGCTGTGTACATTTCCGAGAGTGGATTGCTAATAGCAAACCAGCCTTTTCCTTTTTCCTTTTCCTCTGGCTTTGATTTTGCCGGAAATGGAATCGATTTTCTTTTTTATAAATTTATATCTTCCTTTGATACTCAGGTGTATACATGAGATGGTTACTAGTGACTACTCTCTCTCTCTCTCTCTAGTCAATATGTCCCAAAATTTTCATGGTAATAGTACACTTTATCCTCGAGTTTTGTTTACATTATAATGAAGTTACTTTTTCATATTTTTCCCAAGAACCCTTTGAAAACATACATCAATTTTAGAAGAATATAAGACTGTCCAATTGTAAACCTAATACAGTAATTAATATGATCTGCGAAAACAATCACTCTCCTCCCAAATTTTGTAGTCGGAGTTCCGTGCTATGAGTATGAGCTCTTTTTTTAGAAACCAAATTTCGAATTATTTGGTAAAAGGTTTCGCTTAACATTCTTGGCATTTCGGTAGAAATAATTTTTGATAACAACTAGTGTAAGTGTTGGTTCATGAGTTTTATAAGGCAGAAAGAATAAATCATTAAACCTAGCCTTCGAGGGGGTAGTTGCGCTTTTATAGACCGTTTACTTAGAGCATCCCCATCGAATGTTCGCCATCGTGTTCTTGAAATGAAGAACACAAGGCAACCGTTGGGAGCAAAAAAAAAAAAAAAATTGTTCTTCACCTTTTGTACTTGGCTTATGTTCTTTGAGAACAAACAAGAACAACAACGGTGGAAGAAGCCAAGCAACAGGTGCAGTGGGTGAGCAGCACAGAGGGCTGTGGAGGGTGGAGGGTGCGTGTGGTCTAGGCGGAGCAAGGGGCGTGATTTGTAAATGGAGGGCCTGAAGCTATTGTTGGCCACTTTTGTTGACTTCTTTCTTTGTTTTTTGTTTTTTTTTAAATTGATAAATGCACCAATAAATATATAAAAAAAATATCCGTTTTCTTCCTTTTTTTTTTTGGTTTTATTTTCTTCCATCTTTTTGTCTTCCACTTGCCAAACCACTTTTGCAGATAGCTGTTTAAAAACGGATACATTTTTTTCTTTCTTTTTTCCCTATATAATATATGGTAAAATTGTCTATTCTTTCATTTATTTCACTTGCAAAAATCCTCTTTGAGCAATATTTATCTCTCTAGAATTGCATTTTTTTCATCTCGCTTTGTATATCTTCAATTCTTCATCTCATCGAAAATGGATGAAAATTCTGGATAATAAAGGACATTGTAGTTTTTGCTCCACAATATGACATTCTTCAAGTAGGAAAGAAGGCTTGAACATTTGGCTCCGAGGGACACACTAGTACAAGTGTGGACGTAGAAGAAGTTGGGGAACGCACTAGCCCAACTGGGCCATGCAAAAGGCAACAAAGAGAAAGGGAAAAAGCAAATCTGCAACACAGAAAGTCGAGTGGGACAACAAACAATAACATACTGATGTTATAAACAAGATCAATCAATTCATAGAGATTAGGAGAATGAAATCACAAGCTAAGTAAGCAGAAGCTAAGAAAATCAGAGCCTCTACTAAAGCAGAAAAGCAGCTCCACCAAACATTCATTGAAGATATCAAATTTCTTACAGGTGATGCAAGTGGACTAAATCCAAAAGCACGTGTTTTACATGAACGCGCATGTAATATCTTAAAGCAGAAGTTTAGTTCAAATTTGTGTTCTTTTATATATTTTATCACGTTTTATGTAATTTTGTAATTTTCACGTTTTATATAATTTTCGACTTATGTAATATTTAAATTTTCATGGGGGAATGTAACTTTCGACTTATGTAATTTTAAATTTTTAGGTTTTAAGTAATTTTCGACTTATGTATTTTTTTAAAAAAATTGTTAAAGCAATCTATTAATTATTAAATTCATTCGTATCGTTTAAAAATATTGAATATGTAAAATAGTTGTTATAAACTAGCCGTTATTTTTGTTTGATATTTATAAGATATAGGTGGGCTCTCTCTCTCTCTCTCTCTCTCTCTCTCTCTCTCTCTCTCTCTCTCTCTTTATATATCGATCATATTTCTCTTCTTTTTTATCTCAATTATCTCTTCTCAGTTTTCAGTCTTCTGTCTTCAATCCTTGGTTGATCGAGCTCGAGTTCTCTCCCCTTCTTTGGCTCAAATTGTACTTATTATCACTTGCGTGTGTAATTTATAATAGCAGTTTCAGACCCAAATTTCATTTTGCATATACGAAATTGAAGTGGAGAACAATAAGGGGGTGAAAGAGAAATAAAATCCATAGAAATAATATCCATAAAGCGGGTCAAAACTGGCCAACCAGTTTAAGTAGCGGGTTGAGGTGGGGCAGGTTAGCCCGCCAATTTTACTAAAATAATATGTATATCCAAAATACAAAACTAAACCCTAGTTACCCAACCCACTTCTTAAAATCTTTCGGCTGTTCACACTTCACAGAAAGAGAAGAGAATAAGAACTCAAACATGCAAAACCCACTCACACGACCAGTCGCCGCCTCCGTCGCACCGGCCGTCACTCGTCACCATCGTGCCAACTCCATTGTCTTCTCCAAGTATCTCTCTTCTCGCCCTCGGTTGATCGAGCTCGAGTTCTCTCCCCTTCTTTGTCTCAAATTGTACTTATTATCACTTGTGTGTGTAATTTATAATAGTAGTTTCAGACTCAAATTCCATTTTGCATATACAAAATTGAAGTAGAAAACAATAGGGGGTGAAAGAGAAATAGATCTTGAAGCCAGTAAATTTGAGTCCTGACAGTGAAATGATGTTTTGTTTATTATTTCTGTTGTGCTGTTTGTACAACATTTTCGTACTTTGATTACATTAGATTCGTTTTCTTAACATTAGGTTTTGTTTAGTTGGACAACATCTTTGTATTTTCCACCCTTCTTCTGTTTATAATCCGTCTATTTTTACTTGTGGAATTGGTTGATACTGTTATGGGTCTTATGACAGTCACCCTTTATTTGGCGGGTTGGCCCGTCCCGCCTTGTAATCCAAGATGAGTTGGGTTGGTTAAATATTTACAGTCCTGCTATTTTGACAGATTATCCCACCTCATTTTGCCTGGTGGCGAATTATGATAGATCACGGGTTAGCCCATCCCACTAATCCGTTTTAACATTTATTATAAGTAACAATGGAAAAGTAGGCATCTATGTAATCATTTCCTCCATAATTGATAAATGTGTCAATGGAAAACTAGGTACGGGGTTTAAAAGTCTTTGCCTTTAGACCCTCAAATTGTCATTGAGGTGCTTTGACTAATATACGGGGTCCTAACCTAAAATCTAGCACCAGCAAAGTCAACTTCCAAAAGCCCTGTTTAATTATTATATGGGGAGGGCCATTAACTCAATCCTCCTCTAAATACACCTCCAAAAATTAATTATAAAAATATTAATACTCTTTTTCTTTTCTTTTTTTCTTTCGATTCATCTTCTTCCCTTCCCTTCCCCTCCCCTTCTCTCTCTCTCTCCCTCATGCCTTGTTCTTCCCCGCCCCCCTCCCCCATTTTTTTTTTTTTTCAGTTCCCCTCCCACTCCCTTCTCTGCTCTTCCTCTGCTGCCTTAGTTCTCTTCCCCCCCCCCCTCCTTTTTTTTTTTTCCCCCTTTCTTTCTTCTTCCCTTCCACTCTCCCTTTTTTTCCTTCTTCCCATTTTCCAAACCCACCATCTTTTTGAAAAAAATTGAAGATTTCTTGTTCAGTCAACTAGGACCAACTAAAAAATATTCAATTTTTTTCAAAGAGGAGGAAGGAGAAGGGAAAAAAAAAAAAAAGGAACGAAGGAGGGGAATATAGATTGATGGAGACAGAGGGTACGTCTGAGAAGAAAAAAAAAAGAATGAGGGAGAGAGGGGAGGCTGCCGGAGGTGAGGGAGATAAGGGAGCAGTGAGTTTTGGGAGGGGGGGTTCTGCGGTGCGTGGGGGGATGAGTTAGGTTTAGAAAAATGAATTATTTAGGAAGAGGTAAAAAATTAAATATAGGAGTGGTGTATTAATAAATTAAGTTATTATAAAATTTTTATGGTGGGTGTATTAGGAGAATGGGTGTATTTAGAGGGATGATGTGTTAATAGCCCCACCCTCATTATATATTCCGTCCTTTTCTAAATTATCGTTGTATTTGATTTTTTTTATGTCAAACATAATATTTTTTAAATGTAGATTTGATGTACATTATTTTATTTTTAAAAAAATCATAAAACAAGTAACTAGTAGCACTTTTAAATTATTGTAAATTTTGAGTAAAACACATAACTAGATGTACATTATTTTACGATTAATTAAGAGTATAAGTACTAAACATAAGATTGATTTAAAAAACTAAATACTTGTATTAATTTAAGTTCAACAGATAAAGATAAAATTTAAAACTTCATAAATTTTAGTATAAAATAATTTTTTGAAATAATTTTTTTCAATAGAGCGTTTTAATATGAAAAACAGAGCTCTTGACTAGATAATTCATTGCCCACTTGATCTCAATTCTCACACTCCATTCCCGAGAAAAGCCTGTCCTTTTTTCTTCTTTATTCTAATTCTAAGACGCAACGGCCCCCTATGGTTTGGATTTGTTACAATGTCTCTAACATCAAATAATGAGATTTGACTTTTTAACCGAATTAAGCAACTATTATACCCTCCAAAAACAAAAGGCTACTAGTATTAGATATTCACCCTTATGCACCAAAAGCTACTACTTTGACCAGTTAAGTAAATACATGGCTTTTGTATCAACATTTCTTATCCTTAACTAGAATTGTTTCTCTAAAAAAAAAAAACCTATATTTGCTAATTTCTATTGAAAACTTTATCATAAATCAAATACTGAGTCCACGTATAACATAACACTCTCAATCATCCTTCATCGTTAACGCCTTTAAGAAGTTGCCGATCCCTTACTCTAACCTCATTTTCCCTAGTTTCATTTAAACCCATCTAAGCTCTCATCGATGTGGTTCAACAGTTAGTGTGGTCGCGGACGACAAAGGTGGTAAGATAATTTGGCTTTCGAAAGGTTTATACAGAAAAAATGTTGATACATCACTAACAAATGACGATGGTGACACAAACCAACTGGACCTAAAGTTTTATTTCAAGAAACTTTTGCCTTTGGATGAATTAGTCTCGCTCTTCTAAAAGAGAGGTAATAATGACTTATTGTGTAAATTAAAAAATATTTAGAAATCCATCACCCCCCCCACCCCCAAAGACCCTTTCCATTTATGTCACCGGCAAGTTTATATAGTGGATCCATATCATTAAACCTTCATATTGACAAGACTATGCGCACAAAAAAATAAAAAATCTTCCTATAGAAAACCAAACATTTCCTCTTGGGATAAGCTTAAATCATACTTTTGCTTTAGAGAATGATGGAGTATATGATTATATAATTTTCCGATTTTAATTGTGGTTAGTAACAATATAATTAAAGATTCAACTAGTTGAATCCAAAAAAATATTTCAATCTGATGTGTTAATCAAAGATTTTGTGTAGATTGAGTGAACACTCTATGTGTATTTTATATGAAAGCAATTTTTGATTAATTGATACGAATGTTGGAATAATTTTTTGAATACTTGCTATACTGTTGTTACTTGGTTAGTAATGGTTACATTAACCTTACCTCAACCGACAATTCGAACCTATCTATCCATTTGGTGGGCAATGAGCAAAGTTAAAAAGCTGTGAGGGGGTTGACCGAAATTTGACCAAAACACAGGAGGGGCAGTGTATATAACCCCTAATCCCGCCGACAAGTATCAGATCACAGTAGCTTATTACTGTTTTAATCATACATTAGTAGTTAATAATCAAACATTTTAATACTCCCTCCCTTCTCCACTCACTCCCACAAATCTCACACACAGTTCACTTCACACACACACACACACACACACACACACACACTCTCTCTCTCTCTCTGTGAGTGTGGTGAAGCTGAGTAAAAGAGAGTGATGGGCTCTGTATCACTGAAAATCGGAGAAGGGACCGCCAGATTCAAAAGAGCCACCCTCTGTTCCTCCGCCGTTAACCTCCTCATGCTCTTCTCCGTCATCACCACCAATCTCTTCGCTCTCTACGCCTTCACCTACACCCCAACCCACCACCACTATATCCCCTCAATCCACCATCCCCACAAGAACATCTCCCTAATCTCCGAACAAGTCTCCCTGATCCTCCGTGAAATTGATTCCTCCCAAAAGAAACTCGCCCAGATGGAAAAACAGCTCCTTGGCTACGAAACCATCGATCTCTCTAGCCCCAATGTCGCTACCGAGCTCAAGTTGTTCCTGACGCGTCACCAGCTCCCTCTCGGTAAAGATTCAAGAACTGGGATTACTGAAATGGTCGCCTCTGTTGGGCATTCTTGTGAGAAATCAATGGATTTGTTGTCTGATTATATGAATTATAAGGTCAATGGCGCTTGTCCGGACGACTGGAGTCTTGGCCAGAAGTTGATTTTAAGAGGGTGTGAGCCTCTGCCAAGAAGGAGATGCTTCGCAAAGAGTATACCTAAGGTGGGTCTTCAACCTTTTCCGATTTCGCTTTGGAAAAATGTTAGTGAAAAGATTTATAGTTGGAATGGTTTTGGATGCAAGAATTTGATGTGTCTGAATAGTAAGAAATTGAATAGAGATTGTGCTGGTTGCTTTGATCTAGCTAGTAATGGGTACGAGAGTCAGAAATTTGTTAAGGTTAGGGGTAAGAATGACTTCTTGATTGACGATGTGTTGGGGTTGGGAAGTGGTGGGGTTCGAATTGGATTCGATATTGGGGGTGGATCAGGTACTTTTGCTGCTAGAATGGCTGAGAGGAATGTCACTGTTGTAACCGCCACTCTAAACGTTGATGCCCCGTTCAGTGAGTTCATTGCTGCTAGAGGGCTTTTTCCCCTTTACATAAGTTTGGATCATAGGTTCCCTTTTTATGACAATGTGTTTGATTTGGTTCGTGCTGCGAATGGGCTGGATGTTGGAGGTCGGACTGAGAAATTGGAGTTTTTAATGTTTGATATCGACCGTATTTTAAGGGCTGGTGGATTGTTTTGGTTAGACAACTTTCTTTGTACTAGTGAGGAAAAGAAAAGAAATTTGACCCGTCTGATTGAGCGATTTGGGTATAAGAAATTGAAATGGGTCGTGGGAGAGAGGGTAAATGGTGGGGGAAAATCAGAGGTTTATTTGTCTGCTGTTCTACAGAAGCCATTAAGAGTATAATTAGGTGCTGGACAAATTGGTGGATACTTCAAGTGGTAAGCATGAATACTGTTGCTAATAGCCAGCCTTTTATCGCACAGAATCTGTGCGATTTCATTTCATAACATCCTCATGAGGTTTCTTTTCTATGCGGATTAAGCAAAAATGCATTGCTTATTTCTTTTCCCTGACTGCAAATTGCCAGTATATGATGATAATTTGTGCAATTTAGTAGTTCTCAAATTTTCTATTTATTCTGTAATAGTATTTCACTTGTCAGGATTATGAAAAGGTCACATTTTATTCTAGAATTCTTGTACCCAATAGTCAAACTTTTAACACTGAATATGAGGTTTTAGCTGGGCAAGTTATCCATGTGATGTTTGTATTATGTTCTCAAATTTTCTATTTGTTCTGTAAGGTTAGGGGTACCCGGGTAAGAGTGATTTCTTGATTGACTATGTGTTGGGATTGGGTTGTGGTGGGGTTCGATATTGGGGGTTGATCTGGTACTTTTGCTGCTAGAATGGCTGAGATGAATGTCACTGTTGTAACCGTCGCTCTAAACGTTGATCCTCTGTTTAGTGATTTCATTGCTGCTAGAGGGCTTTTTCCCCTTAAGTATGGATAATAGATTTCCTTTTTACGATAATGTGTTTGGGATACAGGCCATACGGCTCCTTGGGTAGTGGCTTGGACTATTTGGAAGGAGAGAAACCGCAGAGCATTTGAGAATGATGAGATGAGTATTAATAGTTTGAAAGAGTTATCTCTTAGGGCTCTTTTCTTTTGGTGCGGAGACTCGAATTAGTCGGTTGAAAATCCTTTTGTTGAGTTTTTGGACAGCATTTCTGCTTGATAGTTTGTCAGGCTTGTCGGTATACTCTGTGTACATAGGCTGCGTCACCTGTTTTGACGCTTGTTTATATATATATATATAATGTGTTTGATTTAGTTTGGGCTACCAACGGGCTGGATGTTGGAGGTAGGGGCAAGAAATTGGAGTTTTTGATGTTTGATATTGACCAGATTTTAAGGGCTGGTGGATTGTTTTGGCTAGACAACTTTCTTTGTAGCAGTGAGGAAAAGAAAAGAAATTTGACCGGTGTGATTGAGCGATTTGGGTATAGGAAGCTGAAATGGGTCGTGGGAGAGCGGGTCAATGGTGCATGAAGGTTTATTTGTCAGCTGTTCTACAAAAGCCGGTTAGAGTATGATAATGATTATGGGAAAATTGGTGGACACTTCAAGTGGTAAGCATGAATAGTATTGCTAATCGTCAATCTTTTATCACACATAATTTGTGTGATTTTATTACATAACATCCTTCGAAATTTCTTTTCTATGTGGAATAAGTGAAAGTGCATTGTTTATTTCTTTTCCCTAACCGCAAATCAGCAGTATAGGATGATAATCTTTGCAATTTAATAGCTGGAAAATTTTCTATTTATTATGTTATAGTATTTCACTTGTTAGGATTATGAAAAGGTCACATTGTATTCTAGAATTCTTGTTCCCAGTAATTGAAGTTTTAACACTGCATATGAGGTTTTAGCTGCGCAATTTTGCATCTCATGTTTGTCTTATGTCTCTTTATAGAACTATGCGGGATCATACGAAACCTCTTGTGTAAATAAATGAAGTGACTAATTTTCCATTTATTGAAGATTGGGCTTCCAATTGGATAACATTGTTGGACTTTTATGAGTTCTTGATGGAAGGGAACATGTTTGCTTGTAATGAGGAACAACTACAGCTTCCAAGCAAGTAAATTCATTTGAGTGGAGCTGGTTCCATCTCTAGTTCTCTGTCTCTTGGGCTCTATGTACAAGTGTTTCTTTCCAAGGTTTTCCTCCGACATTTTTGCTCGCTTTGGTAATATAAACCAAGAGGCATGGTACTTTTTTCCTAAAAGCTATCACTGTTCATGTACAAATGTTTCTTTTATTCTAATATGCATGATAAGAGTTAGATTCAGAGTAAATCTTACATGTGCTTCAGTTGCTCATGGCACTTAGTTGTCTGGTCCACTTTTTTCCTGATAGCTTTCACAGTTCATGTAAAAATGTTTCTTTTATTCCAATATGCATGATAAGAGTTAGATTCAGAGTACTTCTTACATGTGCTTCAGTTGGTCATGGCAGCAAGTTTCCTGGCCCATGCCGAAATATGTGTTTCTTGACTTCCTTTTCCTGTGAAGCCTGGATTTCCCTTTATGTCATCTTTGAGTACTTGCGAGAGCAGTATAAAACCTTAAGAAATGAAATTTACGGTTTGGCACTTTCAGAAAATAATTTAAGATCTTGATTGTAGCTTTCTTTTCTTTTAGTGTCATGTTATTTAAGTTCATATCTTGCTAAAGTAATGTGCTGATGGTATCGCAATAGCACAGACAAGGGTTTGCAAAATTTGGAGTCTTTAGCTTCCAGAGTTTAGTAATGGGCAAGGTCAAGTGAGATTAAAGGCCTTTAAGTACTAGGGAACGGCGAGAGCAAATGGAGAGGTTAGGCTAAGTCAAGGTGCCCCATGCTTCATGACGATTTATGTTTCACCATTAACTTTTAGAGGAAGTCTGAAAAACCAATGTACAAGCTGCTGTCATACAACTCGGAACCTTGTCCGATTGTGCTTTGGAGGTGCATATAAGGTTTGTCATCTGATTTAAGGGTTAAATTCCTTATAATATAAAGCAGTCCAAGAGAGACAGAGAAACTTTGGTTGTACAAGGTGGCAAAAAACATGGTAGGACAGCAATGATCTACAAGAGTGACGAGCAGCGTAAGATGATGAACTAATGATTATGGACAAATTGGTGATACCTATCTAGGTGGTAAGAATACTGTTTCTAATGTTCTAACTTTTTTTTTTTGCACATAAACTTTGTGCGATTTCATTGATTACATGACATCCACGTCAAATATCTTTTCCACACGGAATAATTGAAAGTGCATTGCTTGTTTCTTTACCCTAACCCCAAATCAGCAGTATAGGATGATAATTTTGTGCAATATAATAGTTCTCAAATTCTCTATTTACTTCATAATAGCAGGAGTATTATACTTGTCTGAAGTATGGAAAGGACACATTGTACTCAATAGTCAAAGTTTTAAGACTGAATATGAAGCTTTAGCGGAATTATTGATTCATTTGATGATGTGTGTGATTTGTCTTTCGAAACAATGTACGATCTTCTGTAAATAAATTTTAGAGAGAAATTTTCCATTTCTTATTTGAAATTCAAAAGGAGAGAAAGAGTTGAAAATTGGGTTTCCAATTGGAAAACATAGTATTGCACTTTTCTGGGTTATAGATGAAACAGAAAAAGGTTTGCTTGCAACTAGGAGCAGCTATTACTGCAAATAGGGGTGACAATATTTTATCCAAGCCATTAAATTATCCATTATAAAAGACTTATTGGGTTTAACCATTTTAAACCCAATTAGTGATTTGGAGGTTAAATGGATCATCCGTTAAAGACCAATAATAAAAGGACAAACTACCCAAATGGTCCTTTCAGAAGTACACTTTCTCAGATTTGGTTTTTTTATGATGCAAATAGTCCCTGTCTTTCTATCAAGTGCCGTCAATTTTTTTTCGTTAATTGGCGTCACGTGAATAACGCGTGTAGTTTGGCAAGGGCAAAAATATCATTTTCTCTCTTCACCCATTACCCGGCTCTATCTCTCTCAATCACTCAATGTTTGCATCTCTTCCTATTTCCTCTACACCTTTGCCCACCCTGCACCTCATCCCTATCACAACTGTGATTCCAGCCCCCCCCCCCACCTCTCTCTATCTCTCTCTCTACCCTTTTACAGAATCTCCAAACTTCAACGACCTACAAATTCTCCAATGGATGTAATTGGGCTTTTTATTGGCAATTGGTGATTTTGACGTTGACGGCGGCGACGATAAATTGGCCGGAGCACAAGCCGAGGACTTGATGGAAATTGAACACTGGTAGCGTCAATTTTAGACCACAATCACCACCCACTAAAAACATCTCTGCCACCACCAATTTGAATTCTTTGTTACAGGTGTTGGGTTTTGAAAGGGACGCATTTGGAGAGAATGAATGAGGTTTTTTAATTAGCATAAACTGAGAGAGTTTAAATTTTATGGAGCTTCGACAGTCTTTTGGTTCATTCGATGAGTTAGTTCATCAAATGATCTTTTGAAGCTTCTGTTTAGGGTGGGTCAAAAAAAGGGGTGAGCATCAAGCGGCGATGAGTGGCAATGAGAGTCGGCGAGTGGCGTTGGGTGGGTTTGGAAGGAATGGTGTGGTTGTAGAACACACCCTGGAACGACGTGTTGTAATGAGAAGTCGGGTCAGTGCGTATATAAATGTTGAACAGATTCCTATTGGTTTGGTTGAAGTAGAGCTCCCATAGTGGCGCCATCGGAAGCGGCGCCGTAGTAAGGAATAAGAAAGCTAATTTTCTAGGTGAACTCGGATGCGGGTTGACTCGGGAAGCGAGTCGAAAGAGTGAGCTATCGTCTTCGTCATTTTGTAGCTGGGCCGGTGGTAGTGTTGGCAATGGCGGGGGTAAAATCGAGGTGATTTTGTTGAAGGATTTTTGTTGATTGGGTGGTGATGTGACGATTGGGTCTAGAAAGGATTTGTTGATGGTTGTAGTGATGGTGCTGGTGATATGGGTAGGGAGGCTGGTGGCGTCGCCGTTTTTGGTAGTGGTGGGGGTGGTGATGGTGAAGACTATGGCGAGGGATAAGGTGACGAGGAGGGCGCAGAGGAGAGAGAATGGTGTACGATCCCTGTACTTTCAACGTGGAAATGATATTTTTACCCTCACATGCGATGCACGTGGAGAAACTTAATGGAAAAATTTAGACGGAATTGGACAGAAGGATCAATTGCGTAAAGGGTTTTAGTACAAGGATGACTGACATCAGATTTTTTGCAAAAGGACCAAATTCAAAAAAGTGAACTTCTAGAGGGACTATTTGGTTAGTTTGTCCATAGTAAAATGGATGTTAAGCATGAGCATACAACAGCTGCAGCCTGCAAGTGATCAACAAGGCTCATTGAGGAATGATTTAGTCAACTTGGTTAATACTGTGCAATTACCCAATGTTGATGTATGGAGATAATATTTGCCAGGCTGTTATTTGTTTAGTCAAGTTGTTTGTTAAGTTGGTTTGTAGAGGTATGGATATGTGATGTGGTTGAAGGGTTTGAAATGTAGTTGTGGGATAGCTTTTTGAGTTTCTGAGTGTAGGTATTGCTGGCGACCTTGGGATGAAGGTGGGTGAAATTTTGGTCCTTGAGGTCGCTTGACCAGTACAAGCATCCAAATTCAATTTCAGTCACTTGTGTGGTGGGCCTTCCTTCTCAGGCCTTGGAAGGTGTTAGGAATATACCTGTGAAATAGCTGATACATATGTTCGCATATTCCAACACAGTGATTTGCTTGTTTTCATTACAACGCATGTTTCATAAGTGGCTAAAAGGGCTGCGTACCGGTTAGTGTGGCAGCTTGATGAAACAATGCATAGGTCATTAGACTAGGAAGTCTTTGTACATATCCGAGTCTTTGTCCTACCGAGAAAAGATGACTATTCATATGGATTAGCTCTACTAGCGCCAGCAGACATGTATACCAGCAATGTCTCAACAGCAGACATCTACACCAGCCATGTCTTATCAGCAGACATCTCCACCAGCCATGTCTTATCAGCATTCTTTACCACAACAGTTTTACATCGGCAGATCCAAGTATCAACCATGCTCTTCATCAAACAACTGCAAAGAAGCTTATCATTCACAAGAGGAACATCGGTCGTTGCTCAAGCTACAATTCAAAAATAGATCCGTTACAAGATCTTCCTGACAGCTCAAGATACACATTGATGTCTGTGCTTTGACTATTATTCAGAAGACATTTCCTCTTCCGTGTATTGGTTCCAGTCTCCAAGGCTACATTCCATAAAAAGCCAAACACAGTGCGCTACATCCCAGGCCTGCATGACACGTCCCATCCTGACAGCCTGAATCACGGATAGACTTCAAGATAAAGCTTAAACAGAAGGTCTTTGCCTAACAGTCCACACAATGCACTCTGATGCATTAATAATCCAGATCGCTAACGGGCAAAAACTCATCCAAGCTCCAACGACTACTTCATCTTCTCCAGCCTATAAAAGAAGACTCTCATTCTCTCATTCAAAAGTGTTGTGGGATGTTGATCCATGTGCTTTCAATCTGTAACCACACTGAGTGAGAAAACACAAACACTTTGTGGGAGAGAAAACAGAAATTCCTAAGGCGAAGAAGCTTTGCTTGATCAAGAACTTCGTTCTTGATTTGAGTTCTTTCTTCCTTCGAAAGACTCAGTCTCTTCAGTTGCTTCACTGTAAATCCACAGCTAGAGACTAAGCCTCCTGCAAATCGTTAAAGACTGATCAAGCTTGAAGATGTCCGATGAAGAACCAGAGCATAATAATTCATACTGCATTCATATCGGTAGACTTATACTACATTATAAGGGCTGTCGATTGTGCAATGAATTGTCATCACTCTTGGCCGAGTGCTCAGCACTCAGTTGTTCAAATACTTGTTATTTGAACAACGCCTAATATTTTCTTCTCACAACAAATTTATCGAGTTGATACTACAGGAAGACAATTCAATAAATATTAACTACGTCTTCCAATGTATTTTCGATAAATTTGATTTCGCTTTCTTAATCTCTCCCTTTTCTTTCCTAAGAGATTGCTAGGTTAGAGAGTCTAGGTTGATGTACTAAGCATGTTTGTCTTTGAGCAAACCTCTGCTGAATTTTAATAAATTATATTTTATTACACTCAACCTTTACTTATCTTTCCTGTAATTCATGATATATATCTTATGCAATCTGGTTGTGGAAAGTAATTGATGCATCTAAAATAAGATTTAAGTGTGCTGTTATGATAAACTTGTACCTATTTGTTTACAGCTGCTTTAATCTTAATTGCTATACCTATGCTGCTTTTTCTTCCGCTGCTTAAATTCTTCTATAACAGCTAAGTATAACAATATCTTCCTATCAGCAGTCGTTAAAGTCTGCTGATGAGTATCAGCTGATACCACTATATCAGTTGTGTTGCTTAAACTAGGAAGATGACCTATTCTTATTAATTATTTCATCACTATCTTTCTACATAATCTTTTAAATCTGATGAAATCTTTAATAAAGGTCATATAGGCTATTCACCCCCCTCTAGCCTATATTCTGAGCTTATCTTCATGGGCCTAACAATTGGTATCAGAGCTAGTACTCTGTAAACTTCATTCTAGGCTTGACAACCTGAGAGTTTTGATCCTGTTGCTCAGATTAGATGCATAGTCAAAAAGATCTATTTTCAAAAATTCTCATTTCTGGTAATCCTTTGACTGAGAGACCTGGAAGCCATTTTGAAAATACTGTTACAAATCAAAATCATTTTTGTTTTCAAAAACTTGTGAGAAAAGATTATTATGATGACTGTGATTACTATAGGAAAATCTTTCATATGACAGAAATATATTCTTCAATTAATATTATGAAGAGAAGTACTATAGTCAAATAGAGTTTGACTTGCTAAGGATAATGTTCGTTTTAAAATAGTCAATTTTCAAATGCATGTCATATCCTCTAGCAAATGTGTCAACTTCATACTTGATGGATGAATTACTCTGATATACTTCTGAAAAATTGCTATCTTGATATAAGGCTAACGATTGTCTCAATCTAACACCTTTTCGAGAAAGCTTTTCAGTTCAAATACTTGTGATCTTGTATCATAAGAAATTGAGGTTCTTACTGGTATCTTTTTGGACATGTCTAAGTGTCAAAAACTACCTATCATAGAATCTGCTGATCTCTATATTCTATGATACTTAGTTTCTGAAGACTTTGCTAATTATCCATCTAGAGAAAATATGTAACTAATCACTGAAAGTTTAAAGCAAATGAAATCAGAAGATCTTCAAAGAAAATTCAAGGGAAATCAGATTTATGTCATCTTTAAATCACTGTGAATATTAGCTCTTGGTCTAAGGACATCAATGATGAAATTGTTCTTCTTCAACGGAAAGCTTCTGCCTAAAAGATACACTCAATGAACTTGTGCTCAACATCAGAACAAGTTCTTCAACTACTATGAGCAGATATGTTCAAAGGGTAAAGTGAGAAAGTATCCTTAGTCCACAATTTCATGATGTTTTGGGTTATACTTATAAGCTACATTTTGAGTAATCATTCAATTATTGCGCTTATTAAGTCTCACTTGTATCATTGAATTTCTGGAGCTATTTTTAGCTCATAAATGTTGCTAATAATTTTCTATGAATATTTAAGGCAGGAACTCATACGACCAAAAATTATAGATGCAACTACTCTCTCCATCAGCAGACATCAATTTGCCTGCTGACTTATGAAGGACTGCTGATTACTGATGGATAACCTTCTATGTCCTTCACTCTAAGAAGCACAACTTCAAATCAATATCTACTGGACTATGGCACTATCTTATAAAAGCTTACTATTAAGTCCAAGATGTTGAGAAAGACAACCTCTCCAGCATATACAAAACAGGTCAGCAACTGCTTTGTTATATGCATACACCCATGTCTGCTGAATCTCTTGATAACTTGTTATCAGACATGTTGCATAAAGTCTTATCATACTATGCTCTTCATGATATATCTATGTATTTGTATGACTTGCTTTATGATAATGTTTTTCAAAGAACTGGTCAGCACTTTCCATATCAGCTGACCTAAAATGGTTTTAAAATAATTTTCAAAACCTAGTTGGCTGAACTTCCATATTTGCCAACAAACACTTCATAAGTTCAGTTATATGTGCTGACTTATAGGAGTAATACCTTTAAATGACTTGTCTCTATCCTAAGTCTATTAAAGGTTGAGGCACGCTTTACGAAGACTGACTACTTCGTTTAAAGTAAAGACAGTTTTCAAGATTCTCTGGAAAATCTACTAAAAGTGCTTCACCAACCAAAAGATTTCACCAGATCTTGAAAATATCATTCCCTCAGGCTTTCAATTTCACTTCTATAGGGAACAAGAGAGGACAAGACCAACAGTAAACCTCACTTATTGGTATGATCCTTTGTCTGGCCTCTGAGTATAAATAGAGTTCTTTCTTCTTCAAACTCTATTATTATATATACTCACTCACTGCTTGAGATCTGCAAGATGTTAAACACTAATTCAAATATTTTCTCAAAATGTTACTAAGTACAAATCATAGAAATTGATCAAGTCAACACTTCAACAACTGAGTATGACTCTCTCATATTCATTCAAAGTTGTTTTGGTTTATTTCTGTTACTCATGATGAGTTGATTTAAAATTCTCAAAGATGCATTCACAAAATAAAAAATCTTCATAACTGTGAAAAACTTTTTTTTCAATCACTTTTAAAGACACAGTTATAATATCTGAGAGAAATTTTATTAACTCATTTGTTACAGAAATCATTCATTATTAATTTCAATCTTCTTAAAATTATTTGATAAAAGAAATCTTCTTTTGTCTTGTCTGGTAATCTTAAAAGTTTGTAGGCAAAAGATGAACTGTATGCTACAGACCTTTGATTATTAGAACACTTAAGAACGCCTTTAAAATCATTTATATTAAAAGGTAAGATAGAAGATTATTAATTTATGTTCTTAGTGATTTCACTCCATTCCTAACATTTGGTTATCAATCTTACTGATACACTAAATTGATTTCAGATGAATCACTATGAAAACCACTTAACATATACCCATCTGACCATCGTAACTCTGCATGTATACATGAGCATCACAAAGAAGATCCTAGATAAGATTTATCAAATGTCCAAAAAGCATCTGGTAAATTGTTGTTTCAAACAACTCGTCTGGTCATATGTAAGTATACCAGCCATTACCCCAACGATGGCTGATGCAGATAATTCAGCTTGACTGGATTAGGTAGCCAATAAGGTGTTGATGAGGATGATGAACTGCTAACCACTACCATCCATCCCTGTGCATATCAAAGGGGATTCGTGGCCAAAGCAGTAAATCCTTGACGGCTATCACCCTGAGGTTCTTCCAGAGTAACCTGTAGGTGTGAACGTGTTCTTCCTCCCCCCGAGTTGGAGGAGATCAAAAACGAAAATAGCCAACTTGATCTATTCAGAAATCCACGACCTCTATCCACTCACCATGTCCTCTAGATTAGGATATCTTGGATAAAACTCTGTAACAAATTTTCTATTCAAAATTGAATCATTGCTTATCTTTGTCTTGTAATCAGCAGTTTAGTCAATTTCTTGTTGTACTATTCTTGTAATCAGATGATCCCTAAAAAAAGACATATTCAAAACTGTTTAACTGTTTGGATTATTGAATACAAGTTCAGCAACTTTCCTTCATGTCTATCTACTTTTCTGAATTCTTCTATAGCATGAATCAATGTGTTTCAATTGTGTTGATCTAATAATTTGCTCTTCATCATATAAATTCACTCAACATTTATTGACGAATGAAGAATTGACCTTAATGAAATGATCATACAATTCTTGCACAAACTCTGCTGAGAACCCATCAGTAAACTTGTCTATAAAAATTTGCTATATTGAGTAACAATCCATTTTCTTTGTACACCACATACTTTCAATCACTTGGATAATTACCTTTCAGAAATTGATCAACTCACCTTGATCAAAATCTAAGTCTGCTGATCTAAGTTATAATAGTTAGATTACAGCAATTTAAAGGATGGCCTTTCATGTCTATACCTACCCTTTAAAGCTATAAACTATTTACTCAATCTCTAATTTTTTTTTTTTTAAATTACAAGGTCAGTAGTACATCCGTTATAAATAAAGGTTGTTTGATGTATGAAAGAAAAGACGGCTGAGAATTCTATTTTTCAAAAATGAGATTACCTTTATCAAAGTGTATGAAAATACTTATGTGCTTTAAATTCAAAATCTCAAGTGCTTCATAAAATTCAAGGTTGTTCTACTTCTTTTAACACAACAACAACTAGTGTTCATTTCAAGACAACTACTTGATATTGTATAACTATTGAGATTGCAGTAATAGAAGGCAAGGTTAGTTGATTTCATAATGATATTAAAAAAACTCTCAATTATCTATATCCAATGATAATTCGTGAGCAATAACAATTGATATATGTATACATCTCTACACACATAACAATTGGTATCTTCTTGATTAACAACTAATCAGTAGACAAGCTGAATTCAAATCACCTTGTTATACTTTATCATATGAAAACTTGATGAAAGAAAGAATTGGTATTGTTAAAAGAACTTGACTTTACTCAAAAGATAGTTAAATATTCTTAGATTCCCAGAAAATACTATTGTTTTCAAATATAGTATTTTTTCAAGAATGAGCAGATGATAAAACCCCTGTTGTCATATATGATGCCTCATTCTCTTTGTTGGTAGATTCGATCCAGACATGAACGAACACTTCAGCAAAGTCCATACTTTGCTGATTAATGTCACGACCACCAAATTACTTATTTATCTTCTAACTAATCACTGGACACATTACAGCAGTCTCAAAATCAATCACTTCTATAACTGCTGATTCATGTCCAACAATGTTTTATCAGTATCTAGTGTGTTCATTCTGCTGATCACACTAATTCGACTCATTTCCTCATCAGCAAATCTCATTTCTTGCTAACTATTGATATCTTACTTATCAACAATAGGTATTAATTCATTTCTGCTAATTTTGTTCTCCTAATGCTTAATATCAATTCCTCCTCATCAGATCATATTCATAACAACTCTATTCAACTCTACCGATATCATCATTTCACTTTGCCTATATCTTTGTCATATTTAATGTACACATACCTACGCTATAATGTCATAACCAGTTATTTATAAGATCACATCACTGCAACTTCATTAAATTCATTCTTACTCTTAAGCCAAATTTGTGTCTTATCAAATTAGTATCAAATCTCTTCACCCAAGGAGTCCATTTAAATTCTCAGAAGTCTTAAAGACATGCTCATTAAGACTAATGACCTGTTTCTATTAACTCTCATTCCGTTCTACCTCAATTTTTTTTTACTATTTCGAATTCATCTTTCAAAACTATGAGGAACATAAACCCCACTGAGCCAGCATCTCGTCCTATTCCTCACACCGAATGGAGATTACGGATGATGAATGTTTTGGCACCTCCACCTCAAACGATTCAAAGAACTCTTCGAATCAGTCGACGACGTAGAAATCGACGTCAAGATCCCAGGAACAATGTTTCTAATTTCATTGCCTGGATTCCCACTAGGAATGCTACATCAACTGCTGAGTCTGAATTTTCCCCTGCTTCTTCCTCCGCTCCCTCAAACGTTCGATTCGAGCAATTACCCATTCAGGAGGAGCATCCATTTATGGGCAAAAATTCTGCACCTGACTCCATAACTACTCAAGAAATTTCTAAAGATTAGGAAAGGAAACTTGCTTCTTTTAACATGTTTTATAAATGCATTTCCTTTGTTGATGTTTTTGTTAAAACAGTAATCCTTATAACTACATGGTTTCTATGTAATATATTCTGCTTATATTTTACCTCTGTTATTCTTTCTTGTGAGCATTTTTTTGAATTCCCTTGCTCATTAAGGAGGAGAGTACTAATTTTATACATAATTTAGTAAGAAAATACTTTTTAATACTTAGATATATACATTTAATACTTAGATATATACATTTAGTACTTGTGACCATGTAAACATATACAGTCAATACTTGGACATAGACATTCTGAAATGTATGCCTCATACATTTTTGACATATATGATACTTTAAATACGGAGGAGAATACAAAGAAGTAGACATTAAGGAGGAGAATTATATTTTGATATATGTCTTATACATTAATAGTTTACTATTGATCTATATAAACATTCTAAAAATGCATGCCTTATACATTAAGAAAGAGAGTTACTTTGACAAATAATACTTTGACATAGCATACTTTGAAGTATAATTTTTAACATTCTGAGATGTATGTCTTATGCATTAAAGGAAAGCTATATAAAGTGATCATTAAGGAGAAACTCATGCATATGACTCATATACTCTAAAAATGTATATCTTATGCATTCAAAAGGAGACATACTCTAGATAGTCTATAAGAAGAGACATCTAGATACAATATGTTCAAAAAGAGCAACTCAGTTGGTATCACACTTGGATATATATCTTGAGAAGAAGTCTGAATAAGCCATTGTAACAATAAGCAACTTCTAGTAATACTATTTTCTCAAACACATCTGTTCTTCAAAGATCATTCTTGTAAAATCTCTTTACAAGCAATGGAACAACACCCTCAAGTTACAACTTGCTTGCGTACTTTACTCCCTACTTTTAATATGTATATCTTATACATTATGGCTGTGCACTATAACATATACGCATACTCATGTTTAAAACAAAATGCCTATGTCCTTGAGAAGGAGAGTTAATGATCAAACTTTTTTTGCTTGTGACCATTAAGGAGGAGAGTTTATAAAAATTGACATATACATATAAGTTATTAGTTTAAGAAGGAGAGCTCGACATAATAGACATATACATGAGGAGATTTAGTCAACAAGAAAGAGAGTTAGTCGACATATAGTTTATCGACATATACATATAAGAAAGAGAGTTCTATGCAAAGAAAAGAAAAATATCTTATACTAAAAATAGATAGATACATCCTGAAAATATGATCAACATGATTAATCAAGTTATCCGATCATCAAGAGAAAATTCCTCAACAGCAATATCTAAATGGCTATTCTTTTACACGACACTGTTATTAAAACTACCTTTGTGTCTTTAACTTATTTATATCATCAGCATCTCTCTTAAAATTACTTTCTTGTAAAAAGTCTACACAAGAAAGGGACTATTTTTAAAATTATCTGATACTTAATCAATTCAATTAAGTATACTGATTCAAAATTCTTTCTTGCTCAAAATGCTTCAACTTATACACGTTATATCGCAAGAAAAACATCTTTATGGCCTACTCATCAATTATATCTCATAATTGCCTAAAAATGTTTTTGTTATTGCTTCGTATTTGTACCTTTATTTATCGAGTCTGTAAATACTTAGCAATAGATGACTATACATACGCTATCGCTTGTAAGTTCATCCTATGGCATGCCTTGAGATAAAATGATCACTCATTGGAAGGCATGTTATTACTAAGGACTGAGTATCTGCTTTAAAGAGCCTTATGTATATGTCAATTGTAGTAATGGCCCCAAGAAAATAGGAGGAGATTGTTAGGAATATACCTGTGAAATAGCTGATACATATGTTTGCATATTCTAACACAGTGATTTGCTTGTTCCCATTACAACGCATGTTTCACAAGTGGCTAAAAAGGCTGCGTACCAGTTAGTGTGGCAGCTTGATGAAACAATGCATAGGTCATTAGACTAGGAAGTCTTTGTACATGTCTGAGTCTTTGTCTTACCGAGAAAAGATGACTATTCATATGGATTAGCTCTACTAGCGCCAGCAGACATGTATACCAGCAATGTCTCACCAACAGACATCTATACCAGAAATGTCTCACCAGCAGATATCTCCACCAGCCATGTCTTATCAGCATTCTTTACCACAGCAGTTTTACATCCGCAGATCCAAGTATTAGCCATGCTCTTCATCAGACAACTGCAAAGAAGCTGATCATTCACAAGAGGAACATCGGTCGTTGCTCAAGCTACAATTTAAAAATAGATCCGTTATAAGATCTTCCTGACAGCTCAAGATACGCATCGATGTCTGTGCTTTGATTATTATTCAGAAGACATTTCCTCTTCCGTGTATTGGTTCGAGTCTCCAAGGCTACATTCCATAAAAAGCCAAACACAGTGCGCTACATCCCAGGCCTGCATGACACGTCTCATCCTGACAACCTGAATCACGGATAGACTTCAAGATAAAGCTTAAATAGAAGGTCTTTGCCCAACAGTCCACACAATGCACTCTGATGCATTAATAATCCAGATCGCTAACGGGCAAAAACTCATCCAAGCTCCAACGACTACTTCATCTTCTCCAGCCTATAAAAGAAGACTCTCATTCTCTCATTCAAAAGTGTTGTGGGATGTTGACCTATGTGCTTTCAATCTGTAACCACACTGAGTAAAAAAACACAAGTGTAAACACAAACACTTTGTGGGAGAGAAAACAAAAATTCCTAAGGCGAAGAAGCTTTGCTTGATCAAGAACTTCGTTCTTGATTTGAGTTCTTTCTTCCTTCGAAAGACTCAGTCTCTTCAGTTGATTCACTGTAAATCCACAGCTAGAGACCAAGCCTCCTGCAAATCGTTGAAGACTGATCAAGCTTGAAGATGTCCGATGAAGAACCAGAGCCTAATAATCCATACTGCATTCATATCGGTAGACTTATACTACATTATAAGGGCTATCGATTGTGCAATGAATTGTTATCACTCTTGGCCGAGTGCTCAGCACTCAGTTGTTCAAATACTTGTTAATTGAACAACGCCTAATATTTTCTTCTCACAACAAATTTATCGAGTTGATACTATAGGAAGACAATTCAATAAATATTAATTACGTCTTCCAATTTATTTTTGATAAATTTGATTTCGCTTTTTTAATCTCTCCCTTTTCTTTCCTAGGAGATTGCTAGGTTAGAGAGTCTAGGTTGATGTACTAAGCATGTTTGTCTTTGAGCAACCTCTGCTGAATTTTAATAAATCATATTTTATTACACTCAGCCTTTACTTATCTTTCCTGTAATTCATGATATATATCTTATGCAATCTGGTTGTGAAAAATAATTGATGCATCTAAAATAAGATTTAAGTGTGCTGTTATGATAAACTTGTACCTATTTGTTTACAGCTGCTTTAATCTAAATTGTTATACCTATGCTACTTTTTCTTCCGCTGCTTAAATTATTCTATAACAGCTAAGTATAACAATATCTTCCTACCAGCAGTCCTTAAAGTCTGCTGATGAGCATCAGCTGATACCACTATATCGGTTGTGTTACTAAAAATTGGAAGATGACCTATTCTTATTAATTATTTCATCACTATCTTTCTACATAATCTTTTAAATCTGATGAAATTTTTAATAAAGGTCATATAGGCTATCACCCCCCTCTAGCCTATATTCTGAGCTTATCTTCATGAACCTAACAGAAGGGATTCTGACTTACTGCAAATTCACTGTCTGGCCGTGTTTTTTAAGGGGAAAAGCCCCACGGCCCATTTTTGTCAAATGCTGAGGAAGTGACTTCCTCGTTCCTTTTTTGTGGTGAAAAACCATGACCATTAATCAACGATTTAGAGATCTGAACTAGAGTCCTCTTTGTAATTGGGAAGCATGGAGAAATCAAAGAGAATGATCGTTCTATGAAGATCGGAGAGGTGTAGCCCCAAGCTCACGTCTTTTGAGAAGACGAACTCATGATGATCATGAAAGTCAGAGGGGTGTAGCCCCTTGCTTGTGTATGACAAGTCGAACATGTGATGAAATCCTAAACTCAGAGATCCAGAGGGTGTAGCCCTATGTTTGTGCCTTTTTTGTAGGATTGGTGTTTAAATATCATATCTTTAGAGATCAAATGGGTCCATCCCCATGCTTATCCCTTGACAATGAGAAAGATCAACCAATTATGTTGTCGATGAGAAAGATCCCGAATCTAAAGATCATGCTTATCCCGTGAATTTGTCTTCTCAATGTAGGTTCCACGTTCCAATAACTTGTGGGTTCTCGTTGGATCACTTAAAAAATGAACAGAGAGTTGTGGAGGGCACTGGGCACATCCCACATGTAGTTCATGATAGGATTCCACAACTTTTTCGGTTCATTTCACTCCGGTACTTACAATTCAAGGAGTAAAAGACTCTAATTGGTGATTTGTTATCGGATATTTCATGTCAACTGCAGGAGTAGTTGAGAACAAGTCATAATTACGGCACATCTTTCCCTTTCATGGCACTTCTAACGACCAAAGTATCTGTTTTGATGCTGAAACCTGTGAGAATGACAAAACCTATAGAAAACGAACCAACCAGCCATACTATAAACCACAACCGATTTGTATCAACGTTAATCAGAGCCTTGTCATGGTTTGTTTTATCCATCTTTCCTGCTTTGCACACCTTTCTCCTTTCTGGCAATGAAACTCAAGTGAATATCAATGTCCAGTTCATAAAACCGCCTTTCAATTTGGGCTAGAGGGTATGGCATGGGTATCCTTGCCATTGAAGTGATATTAACAAGTAAGGCTCTCAATAATTTTGAAGTCAAAGATGGATGGACGACTGACAGTGTGCAACCATTCGCATCATTAGTCCTTTGCAGAACTGGATGAAAGTCAATACCAGATGAAAATGTACTCGAGCCCTTGAATTTCAACGAGTTATTCAGAAAATTAAGAATTTGTTTCACCTGCTGAATATTTCAAAGACCAAGGTTCGATTGAAAGGTGATATTTTGGAAAGAAACTAAAAGAGCTAGAGGCTCCCCTAATGCAGTTCAATGGGTAATATGGCAAACTACATCGGAGGATTCGTGTGGGGTGATCTGACTTGAATATTGTGGATTGAAATGACTAGTGATGCACGTTAAAGGCTTTCTTTTATCTTGTGTTACTTCTGTTGGATGACTTGTTCCTCAGTTCATAGCACAAGGGCAAGCCGAAATTTCAGTTCAATGGCTACAATCAGTTCACAGCCAAGAAACATAATAGCAAATTATATTGTAGGTAAGTTTTTTTTTTTTTTTTTTGATAAGTATTTAGTAGGTAAGTTGTGCCTCCATTTTTTTCGATTGCCCTTGTGAATATGCAACTTGTAAACATATGTTCAAGTCCTTGACATCAACTTTCTTTCTGTCTGGTTTCCCATCTGTCCCCACCATCTGTGCCGCCTCCACCGCATTGCTTCCTTTGCAAAATCCCAACATTGCTAATTCCATTTCTGTAAACCCTTGACCACTGTCATTTCAAGGCAAGTCTTTTGAAAGGGTTTGCGGGTATTCTTGCTCTTTCATATTATAGTTACCCGATTACCTTTGAGAGCATTTCATTGGCATGTCTAGAGATTATTTTTTGCCCTGGGAACTTGTTCTTTTTGAATAGCAAGATGAGTTCAAGAGAGCCAAGTGGGGGAATTTTGAAGAGTTTTTGTCTTTTAAAAGAGCTAGTGTTTGCTTCTATGTAGGGATTGTGTGTGTGTGGGGGAAGGGGGTATTCATAGTTTCTTTGAGATGGTCTCTCATTTCTTTCTTGGTAGAAGAATTTCAAAGAGAAAAAAAAATGAGCGAAAACATGACAAGGAATGCATTTACAAGAATCCTCAGAGCGTCAAAGACATTGTTTTTCATACGACCATACGCGTTAAAGAGAAGATCAACAAAATGACTCAGATTGAGCACAACAGTGCCACTCTCTCATGTCTCAACGATCTCCCCATAGGTCTCATTGACCATACGCGTTAATGAGAAGATCAACCAAATGATGCAGATTGAGCACAACGATCTCCCTCCATCCTTCCATCCATCCAACCATCCATCGTCCTTTAAGAAAAAACAGCTCTTTCTTTTCTCTTCTTGGTACGTCTTCCTCCCTTTCAACATCAAAAATGTTCAAGGACTACAAATTTGTTTGCAGGCACTGAATCTATTTTCTTTTATGTATATTCTTTTCTATTTTTTCTTCTACTTCTCATGGTCATGATTTATACCTCCATATGTATACATATACTATTGCGAAGTTGAAGGCAAAAAGTTGTGCTTCAGAATCAAAATTTGTCATTTTAGCCCTAACATTCTATCTTCAGAGCTCAAATTTGTCATTTTAGCTTTCATGATCTACCTTAAGAGCCCAAAAATCATGCAATTCAAAAGCCTCAATTCTGATGGGCGTTCGTGAGTTGTTGAATTTGCTACTTGGGGATTTTGAGGTTCTATGCTATTCTTGCTTCAAATGGCCTCGTCAGTAATAGTGTTGAAGGTGGGGAATGGGAGTTTTTAAGGAAAGAGAGTATGAGATTGGTTTAAGAGAGAAGGGCAAGAGATTACCAGCTCCTTCAATTGCAGACTTTGGCCTCCAAGGCTAATGCCTGTCTAATGCTTCCAGTCACAAATTTACCATGCCCAATCTAGGTTCAGCCTCTGTTTTTTGAGCTTCTAAAAGTATCAAAGATAAAGCTGGTATTAACAAAGTTATAATTAAAACGAACAATACGACAGGAAACTACGTTTTTCCAAGTCTCAAACCATTAGCTGAAGTCTCAAAATTCAAAATAAGAACCAAAAACATCCTATAACAGACCAAGAAAATGACCAGGACACGATGGCTCTTAAGTGAACAGAAACAGAATTCAAAAAGTCAAAGGCAAAGGAAACACATAATTTACATGAAATATCACTCCTTTCTCTACATATTTCCTCAGCTGCAATCACCAATCCACCACATGCCTTGTTTATGTGCACAATTTTGAAGGGTACCGAGAATCAGAACTAGAAGGTGAGCTGGCACAGTAGAACTCCAAACTCAAAATGGCCATCTAGAACTTGTATACCATTTCTGACTCTGTACTAATTATTTTCACCTCTGCCATTTCCTCTCTGTAACAAGCAAGGAAAGCAGCAAGTGACCAAATAGTTTTAATCAAATGACCACTATTACAATAATGCCTGGACTTAAGAGACACCAAATATGCCTTAACTAGAGTATTTTTCCTTGACGGAATGTCCAAAACAAGAAAACTTTCAGTGTGTAAAAATCATGAAATCAATTTCCCTGGTAATTTCAACGTGTCAAACATATGACAATACCATCTTCAGCATAAACCATAGTAACCGAAGAATTATAGTCAAATTAAACATTTAACAGCAAGTAGTCGGTAATATTTTCCTTTTCCATTGATTATTACACGTATAAAGTTTATAAGCTAACAGACTGGAAATTTACAAGCGCTATTGCATGTTAATCTAGTGGTATGTCAAAAAATTACTGACAATTGTACAGCCATTATGTACTTTTAGTCTATCCAATGTCAGTTGCATATACGCAAGAAATCCATTTAACTTTTATAAGGAGTTTTAGCTCAATTTTATATTAAAATAAAATAAAAAATAATAATAATAAACTTGTACTTGGTCCATATCAAGGTCCCAACATTAAAATGCACAACTTTAAGAAAGCAGCACGGGTTTATTTTCTTTTATGCCCATCTACTCTTTCAAGTATTTGGATATAATGCAGCTACTTCCACTATTTTTAAAGGCAAAACACATAATCGGGCCACTGTACTTTAGGGAAGGTTGCAATTCGGCCACTGATTGTTTGAAAATGTTATTTGAGCCACTGTACTTCAGTTATCTTGCGAGCAAGCCCACCAGCACATTAATTTTAAATGAAATCTCTATTTTACCCCTGTCTTCATTAAGGGAGATGAGGACGAAGATAGGGGTAAAATATAAATTTTATTTAAAATTAACATGCTGGTGGGCTCACTTGCAAGATAACTGAAGTACAGTGGCCCAAATAACATTTTCAAACAATCAGTGGCCGAATTGCAACCTTTCCCGAAGTACAGTGGCCCGATTGTGTGTTTTGCCATTTTTAAACTATAAAACTTACCACACTACCAGAAGATCCTATGAGAAAGGCATTGCAATAAGCAGCATGGACGACTGAAAACCAAAAAAGAATACAAGAAGTTCAGAAAGTACCATTCGTGCCGTTTCCTTTTGTGCTCTGCTGTGCCTGAGACATTGACCGCTGAATGCGAGGTGAACCCTGCCTGCCATTTGTACCAGGTAGGGAGTGCCTCTTTTTAATGTAAATTTCTTTGTCTTGCACATCTGGACTTGACCTCGGGGAGCCATTAGCAGCAAGAGCTTTTGCCCTTGCAGATTCTGTTGCTTGCATGTAACTTGGCAGAGAATTACTACTACTGCTATCTCTTGGTTCTTGATCAACATGATCAGGCCTGGGTGAACCAAAAGAGTTCCGCCTTTTAGCAGTTTTGTGGTCTTTAGGTAATTGTTCCATGCTGCTTCTTACACCAGAATCGAGGCCAGTGTTAATAGGGGATCTTTTACTGGCCGACAAAGATTTGCGTTTTTGGCTGGATCCCTTCTTATCACTTCTACTCTTTTTAGTGTTTGTTGATACCTGGCTAGCAGGTGTTCCTTGGGATTCAGGGACAGTCATATGGCTTCTTGGAGATGCTTCTGGTGATGACTTGTACACTTGATGACCCGTCTCAGGTTCCGGATCAATTGGTGCATTAGATGCGTTCTCCTCAAGCTTGTACTCTACTTGTGAAAGATCTCCATCAGTTACAGGTTTAGACAGTTCACTGTCAGCACCAATACCACTGTCATGATGCTCTGCTGGAACAGAAATAGAGTAGGTTAACTCAGTACCTAGGATAGTGTGCTGAAGTTTGTCTTCAATGTCTAAGGTATTACTCCTCATTGGATTATCAATCTCTTTCTCTAAGACTTTGGATTCCTTCTCAAACTCCAAGTTTACAACCTCAGACCGATCAGGTGAATCAAGAGTCGAAGAAATGGAGAGCTCAGTTCCACATTCAGAGCCACCTACATGAACCCTAGAGTTATGGGAAACTAAATTTTCTGACAGTTCAACATCTCTCGTTTTGATTGCATTATTATGAGATGATGAAACTGTATCAGCACAAGAGTCAACCCCAAGATCTTGATTGGATGAACTGATTGATCTTGCTGAATTACTTGTACAAGTCAGTTCCTCAAATTTCGACTGGGCAGCAATAAATGCAGGGTTACTAGCTTTTCTTGATCCAAACACAAACTTCCTTCCATCAGAATCTGCTTGTTCAGGAGCAAGTCTTTTCATGGATCGTTTGGGTTCTTCAGCCTCTAGTTCAGATTTGTCCAAAAGAGAACTGAGCTCCACCTGAGAAACGGAACCTGAATACCATGTTTCACTAGGAAGCAAATTGGAACCCTTTGAACTCAACATGCATGTGCTTACAGGCTGAGGCTGCTCCACACTATCGCTAACTAGAGATGATGTTTCCTCATGAGCGATCAAGTTTTCTTTGCTGTCACATGGTACTGCTGCTTCCTCGATATCAGACTTTACAACATTTGGCTTGTCTTCAGATGGAATTACAGACTCCGCCTGATCTTCAGGATAGTTGAACTTATCCTGTTCCTGAAGCTCTGGATTTGATTCTGAATTATGCACCTGTTCAGTTTCAGTCGCGGACGCAGACATCCACCTCTCCAACCATTGCCAAGCCGAATTAGGCTTTGATGAATCCAACTTGAAAGTGATTTCCGTCTTTGGTGATTCCAGTAGCTTACATTGAAAGTCAAAAGATCAGTTATTCATCCACACCAACAAACAAACAGCAATAAGGGCTCAAATTGTTTCAGACAAGGAAATAAGAAACTGTCAAAGGCTACCTGGGAAGCAAACCTATTATTGAGTAGCTTCTCCATGGAAACATATGTTGGATGCTGCTTGGTTCCTGAATTTTTCGTTTCCTGAAACAAGATGGAGTGTTGCTCATAACTATTGATATATGTGGCAAAAAGCTGCTTTTGCCAGCAAAAACATGGAAGTAATCATACAAGAATGAATCACAGAAAGAACCTGAATAACTAGCAATGGCTAAGAAAGCACTCATTCTCAATTGAAGTATATTCTAAAAAATTGAACATATTTAGTAATATCATTATTGCCATCAATACTAACCTCTTTTTGATGAATGAGGTTAGAGTTGGCATAAGATGAAAGCTGTCAACTTAATCTAGAAAAGTGATTCTCTAAAAGAGGCATGCAAAACAAAAAATCTGACTCATCAAACTGGAAGAAGGGAGTAAAAAATAAGCAATAGATCTGAAGAAAATGCCGTATAACAGGAACCAAAATTGAATTTTTTTCATCTCAGTTAGAACAGACAGAAATAAACTGCTCCCTTGGTTCCACATAAAGATTCCTGCTTTCACTTTCTCTTGGTCACAAAAAGAGCCTCCTTTCCCTTTCTAAATTAAGCACCAAAATTCCATGTTTTTTCCAAATTCATCTCCACTGAGATCAAAGTATGCACATTTTGATAATACTGAACACATGGCAAGAGAAAAGCACCAACTTCATCTCCCTCCTTGATTTAGTTTCTCTCTTAGGATCACATCCCTTTGTCTCTCATATAGCAAATATCTAAAATATATCTTCATTTGTTTATTCTCTCTCCAAGTTCATGAAGATACAAACCAACCAAGGCTTGCCTGCAAGCGGTGAAGTTACAAACATAACACAAGGGAAGAACCTTGAACTTTCCATAATTTCCTATCCCTAGATACCTTGTTTCTCACTATAGAATCATTTCTCTCTTCTTTAGATTTCCCTTTCTCCCGAGGAAAACCCCTGTGATTTCTCTTTCTAATTTTCTCCCTCAATTTAGGTAAACAAAACTAGCCGAGTTTAACCTACAAAGGAGAGGAGTAATAGAAAGAAATTATACTTGTGTATCCAACAAAGAAATGCCCATAGCAATGTTTAGAAGTCCAGTTGTGATGAAGAAAAGAAGAGGATGTCAGGAAGGCGCGTACGGAAGAATGGCTGGAATAGACAACAAGATATGCCCTCCCCTCCCCTCCCTTCCTGCTACTGTTTTTTAGATGCAGGCACAGTATCAAATTAATATGGCATCTTCTTCTCTCTATATATCAATTTAAAATAATTCAACTAATGATTTACACAGATGGCATATGGAAAAATACCATTGCAGTTTCTATCACATCAGACCTACTTAGTTTTCAAAAGGTATGATACTTGAGATCCCTACTTCCATGAATACACCATATATGTCTAAAGAAATCAGTGCCTCGCACCTCTCCCCTTCACGTATTAAAACTTATTTGTCAATAAGGACAGTATCATATGTGGACTTCTTTTAGAAAAATAATCAATGCACAACGAAGGACAGCCATTCAGAATTTCCAGCTACAGCATATATCATACAATATGCAATTCACAGAAAGTGAGCGAGAGAGCATTTTACAAATTGACGACAGGTGTACTTACAGTGGGATTCATGCCATGATTATCATTCCCATGCTTTTTGTCTAGCTTATCTTCAGTAGCAGATCCTTCAGCGGAGAGGCGTGCATGACGTGCACGAATAAGAGCTTGCACCCTGACAATGGCGTGAACACATCGTAGAGTTCCTACAGCACGCCTCCGAACCAAATGTCCTCTAATGGCAGCTTGCAACTTAACTAATTTCTTACGCTTCACCAGTGCTCTCTGAGCCTGGAAAAAAAATCACATTGGATGAAGGGAAAATTAGAATTGATAATGTTTTAACATGGAAGTAGTACCATAAAATGGAGAAACAGAAGTACCAAGAATCTCCTAACAGCAGCCTGGATGACAATCGCTGATTCATCAGGATTAACATCAACACTGGTGTCATCCTCAGTAACAGCTTCAGTCACCAAAGTGTCATCCTCCTTAGCAGCTTCAGTCACCAAAGTTTCCTCCTCAATAGCAGCTTCGGTCGCCAACGCGTCATCCTCAGTAGCAGTTTCGGTCACTAAAGTGGATGCTGTGGCAGCTTTGGGTACTGAAGTTGAGAGCCGCGGGGTCTCCTCAGTCCATAGAATTTCAGAGGTTTTCTCAGAAATAATAGAATCTGCAGGGGCTTGAAAGCTGACAGCAGTTGATTCTGGGCTCTGCTTGTTCCCAGAAGGACGCGTTTCTGTAATCACTGTGTTGCTCAGTACTCTGTGCCTAGCCGACCTTTTTCGAAAACTCCATCCACGTTTATCTGCACCTTTGCTCTGTAAAGAAATTTAAACAAACCCACCAAAATAAGAAAAGGGAGGGAAAACAATAAAATATGAAGAGCAAGAAAAATAAAATTGACATTTTTATAACCTGAAACTTAAAACAGTATGGCACTAATGTCTAGTCTTAATTTAATTAATTTATTAGCCCTTGCATCTAACCCTTGCATGACCACAAATCCTTTTCCACAGATTGTGAGAGAGTTTCAGACTGTTCTTATATCAATTTACTTTACTAGCTCTTTCAAATGTAACTTGCGGGACCACGAATCCTTTTTCACACTTTGTACAATAGTTTCAGACTAATACTTAACTAGCTCTTCCAAATATAACTTCTAACCCTTGTTAGGTCACAGATCATTTTCCATGGTTTCTGAGAGATTCTGATTAAAAAGGACTAACATGTACTTCACAGCGTCATTTTGAAAATATTTAAATAAGTAAAGCAAGTGGTGAAGTGCTTCACAGAAAAGGTTCTTTGTAGTTAAAAGTACGTGGCGAGAGAGAGAGAGAGAGAGAGAGAGAGAAAGGGGTATTTAAAGGGTTGGTCGTCATCTTTCTCATGATAATAAAATCTAGCTTTCTAACTAGCAAAGGGCAAGAACATAATAGAACCCAAAAAAGGAAATGAAAGAATATAAACTGTAATCTGTTTCAGAGAAATAGTCAGTACCTATTTCTCACAAGAAAAGAAAAATCTAGCTTTCTCACACATCAATATAAAAAGGGTCTGCTGAGCTTATATCAGAACGAAAAGAAAGGAATGGCAATAGTCCCGAGGAGAAAATTTTAATTGGTATTGCGTTTCTATCAAACGCAACTAGATAACCTGCATCCTCATCAAGCTACCATTTGTTAAGTACAGGCCAGAATACAGCAGCTTGGAGCCTTACAAAGTAGGACTTAATTTTAACTAGAAGCATTAGTTGCATTTCCATCAAACCACATTCAGCAGGAAAATATCACACCAAACAGCTCATCTGTTAGTCAAAGTAAAAGGGCAAGCCAGTGCAAAAGTCTCCCCCTACTGAAGGGATCCATTCATAAAAGCAATGTGGAAACACTCAACAACCCCCCCAACACCTGTAGCTGGTTTATAAAGTAAAATAAATAAATATATATATATATATATATATAGAGAGAGAGAGAGAGAGAGATCAGACGAGCTCCTGCAGAATTCCTTTTTAAAATAGCATCTGTTTGGGATCCACATAAAGATTTAGGTTACCCAAATTACCACACAACTACTAAGCACTTGTGCCTAAATGGCATTAAAGCAGGTCAAGAAGTAATATTTAACTCAACCTAAGTTCAGGGAATATCGGATTAGAGCAACCAACATCATGCCCTACCTTTGAGATATAATTATGGCAGTCAGTCCTACCAATCTCAAGGTTTACACATGTAAACTCACTATAAAGAAGCACTGTTCACTTCAGTCTACTTGTTACCTCAAAACAAGCCTGACCACCAGAAAACTAGAACTTTAAACACCATAGCCTAAAAGTTTGTTGAAACAATATAGTGTAGTAATTTATTCAAAAAAGTACAAGCATACATAGTTTTGTTCCGCGTCAAATGTATTACTATAAAATATGGTTTCTTTATCTACCGCAGGCCCACAGGCAAAGAGGCATGCAAGACTACGTGCAAATTGTACACATGGAGAGCTCCTTAATTTTAAAACACTTAAATTATTTGCCAGTTTTGGGCACAAAAGAAAAAGGCCAAATCTATGAAAGTATAGCTGAACTATATCCTTCCCACAAAATCCAACTGTGTCGCACTTACCATTGCAAACATATTCACAAATGATGAACACACACAGGTAACCAAATCACTCCATTTTACAAGATGTCTAAAATGGGAAATGCGAGGGATCCTTTTAAGATTTTATCCCAACTTTCTATTCGAACCCAAGTGGCAATGGATGTGATTGGTTAGTTTGCATCCTATGGGCAAGTGATGTGATAATTTTATTCCAACTTTCTTTTCCAACCTAAGTGGCAATGGATGTGATTGGTTAGCCTATGTCCTATAGGTAAGTGATGTGATGTCTAACCAATCACATGCACTGCCACATAGTTTGGGATGGTTAATTGGGATAAAATCTTGGGATCCCTAGCATAACTCATACTCCCTCCCTTCCACGTAAAGAGTTCACTATTCTATTTTAGAATGTTTCATAAAGAGTCCACGTTTAAAAATTGTGCCAACAATTTTCATAATTTTATAACTTTACCCTTTACATGTTGTATAAACATATTAGGTATGCTCAAACATGTTTCTAATCATGGCCAATTCTAATGATACTTATATATCCGTTAGTTATTAGACTTTTCAAGCGTTGACTCTTTAGGTGGAACGGAGGGAGTATAAAACTTCTTGATTCTTAGTCCAAGATATTTATGCTCACATGCCGTGAAAAAAAAAAAAAAATTATTTACTTCTGTTTCATGATAAATTTTCACCAGCAATTACTACTTATATTCAAAGTAATTGTTACTTGGGGCAGCGAATCTAAGGGCTACGTGATTAAGCGAACGGAAAAGGATTTCGTATCCAAAATTAAACCAAAAATACCCCTTGTCCTATATCGCGATGGTTATGTACACGCAATAAATAAGAACGCTAACTGTAAGCAGTAGATGACGAAAACAACCGAGAGTAATATCCACCAAACTGCCGCCAAATAGCACCTACATGTAATGTCACAACAGCACCTACAAAACCATGCACACCTCGACAATGCAATCAAAACATAAAAAAAAAACCCTAGGGCAAGGCAAGACCAACACAGGTCAGACACTACCAGCAAATCATTTGTATAGTTCAAAAAACACTTTTTTTTTCCAAATTAAACTTTTTTTTTTAGGTATGCATCTCTCTAAATAAATAAAGGCTTTCCAGTGTAAAATAGTAACCAAAAATCATGTATTTTTTTTATTTAAAAAATGCTTCAAATTAACCAGAATGTATTAAGATACGAAACTGGATTTGTAAATGCATCAAAATCAACTAGGCACAAATGAGATACCTGTTCGAATCAAAAGCCATTTTAACCAAGCAGTCAAAGAGAAAGAAATCCATATCATGATCTATCTCTTGCATGTTTGAATCTATATCGAAACCAACTATAAACAAATGACAGAGTCATGGGAGAATCAATACACATAGCAATTTGATGGCTCATAAATCTTAGAAAAGATTTCCTACACTCCATATCAAGTAACAATAATTAAAAATGACAGTCCCAAAGAGCTCAATAATCATACAAAAACAAGCTTCCAATAAATCAAAAAAGGGACAAAATTCAGCTAAATCTCAAATGTAGCAAGATTCTCAACCCTCCAGCAAACCAAATAAAAATCCAACACGCGCACACACGGAGAGACTTGTAAAGCTTGTAAACAAAAGGATCAAATTGCAAAATTTCCAATTTTTCCCAACATTTTTCTAAAAAAGAAAATCAAAAATAAAAAACAAGTGGGGTAATATCTGAATATATACCTCAGAGGCATCCAGATCATCTCTGTCAACGGAATCGCCGCTACCACAGGCAATGATCTTGAAGCAAGACCCACTGGATCTTCCCATTTCTCACACTCTCTCACACACAGTAAGAGGAATGAAAATGCTGATGCTCACTCTCTCTCTCTCTCTAGCTTTCTCTCTCTACCCTTTTTTCGCCATAGCTTTTCTTTTTGTTGGTGTTGTTTTTGGAACTTGCACCTGTGATATAAGAGGGAGAGTGTGTGCTGGGTGGGGGGAGTGGGGGGTGTTGGAGAGTAGTTTTGAGAACACGGACCTAAACACACTCCTAAAATCTAGCTAAGGTTTGTGTTTAGTTCCGCCCCTTGATCCGCCCCGGTTAATTGTTACCCTTCTTGGACATGATTTGCCATTTGCCTCCCCTAGGGTTTGTTCTAATTGTATCATTATCCGCCTAACTATTATGAATTTATAATTATATCTCTTCCAGGTTTTGTTTCATTAATGTTCTTAGATTTTGGAGATCTTATGTTTAGAGCGAGTGATCACTAGAATCTTAATATTTATTGCTTCAGTTGGATTACCAAAAGTGTTATTAGATTGTTACAATCTGATATTGCTACTCGTAGTTACTTTACTCACTCTCAATGTCTATGGGAAGTTGTTTCTTGGTTATTCTCATACACAGTGGAAACATAGATTATTTATTGAAAATAAATTATTTTCGGCTCAGATTGTTTGATCTTCCTGGTGTCTCAAACTGGTTAGTAATCTTGGTTTTCACGCAGTGAAAGGGATATTGCAAAAAGAATTCAAAAGAACCTTCGAATGAATGAAGAAACTTGGAGTGTAGTAACTAACAAGAAACAATGCAAGTTTTGAAAAGTTGTTACAAATTTAACCTTTTCACTAGTAAAAGAAATCGATGTTTACAAATCTAACTCTTCACCGCTCTATGACATGTATCTTTTATACACGCGTGCAAATATATACATGCATGCACATTTCATTCAAGACATTCATTCTTAAATGGATTTGATAAATTTTTATATTTCATACAGCGCGTTATGTGTTACCATTTGTAAATCCACTAATTTATGTGGGAATGGTGGTGTTTATTTAATGATCGAGGCGTTATGTATAGTTTGTGTCCATTTTACTATTTAAACTCTACCTTGTTTGGTTTATGATCTTTTCATAAGGGATAGGTTAAGTGTTTGAACATCACTTGAAAGGAGGCATTTTAATTATAAAGGTAGGACTTTATATGTGATCCTTATATTGCTAACACTTTAGCCCAACACCTCAGGAATATGTTCCTTAGCAATGAGGGTTCTCACCAGGAATAACAACCACGTTGTTGTCAATTGGTATAACCCTATGGTTGGTACCCAACTCTAGTATCTTTGTTTTAACATTCAGGGACCTTGTGCCCAAAAAGGGACAAACTAAAGTTAAGGGATATCATTTAACCTTGGATTCACTAAGACTCGATTAGAAAGGACCATTCTTCCCTAGAGATACATCTGGATGAGTTGCATGGTTCACTTTTAATAGAATCAGTTTGACTGGTTACCGAGGATCGATGTGCTTTTACAGGCTGGTACACCTATTGCTCTTTCGTTATGTCTATTTCGTTTTAATTGGTTGGTTCATAGGTACAACCTTGTGTGACGCTCTTTTCCCTACCCTTTACCTCTCAGATGCATTTTTTAAAAACCAATTGGCTTGATTTGATAAGTAATTTTGGTGCTAAATTAAAAGGCATTGTACTAAACCATAACAAAGTGCCAAGCTAAGCCAAGACTGATATGACCAAGCCAAACCATTTAAGTTTATCAAAAGCAAACCTTTAATTTGATATATAACTACCTCATTTGTAGATTTGTTTCTTTAATTGTTAGTTAACTTCACTATGATAATGTCCACAAAGACAAAATGTCGTCATATTCAAAACCATAATTGTGATGTCTCTTCTCTCCCACTTCTTACCTTAGAGTGCATCATTTTATAATGGAAAAGATAGATTCACGTCATCTTAACCCGATATGATTAGGGAACGTCCCTTTTAAGGATACTTATAGGGCAGATACAGGGAGATAGTGTAGGCATGTAACTTATAGGATATAAACCATTATGTTATGGTTAGGATCCTTCCTTACCTACAACATTCCCCAAATAAAAGGACGCCATGCTTGTGATAATCTTAAATATCAAACTTTAAATATGATTTCATTCTCGCTTTTTTAGTCTTCTTTGCCCTTCTTATCAATCGATCATTGAAGCAATCTCTCATATTTTAGATTAGCTTTTGAAAGGGAAGCTCAACTCCACACACTTGTGTCTAGGTTCTCAAGGGGTTCATTGAAGTAGAGGCCCTACCTCTACTTCTGGAAACGTTTGTACGAAAAAAAAACTTTATCTTTTTTTACTATCATTTTGAATTTATCTTTGGTTTTGCCACTCTAAACCAAAGCAAAGCACATGCCAGGATTGTAGGTTCGTCGAGCTAGCTTACACCACTCATTTGAGCTTGACTCAGAGCTAATAGGTGAGCCAATTAACCAGAACAAGTTACGCTAAGCCTATCCATTTTTTGCCCATAAGGCTCGTGATCCATATCAAGCTCGACTTTTCGAGTAGCTAGGTTCGATTTAACTTGAGAAATTGTATATATGTTACATGTATAATAAATAACTTAGATTGTTTTTTCTTCATTCTTTTGAGGGTCTTTTAATGTGTATTTGTCGTACTATTTACATTGTGCGTCGTTTAGCTACTTAAAAATATGTGTTCAGCCAATTTACACGTGAGCCTCCATATATAAGAAATGAAGCTTGTGAGCCTCAACAAGCCAAATGAAGCTCATAAGCCTATAGGAGCAAAGTTGTTAACAAGTCACGATTAGCTCATCAACTAAGGCTAGTGTAGTTTTTCACACCCTAGACTATCTTGAGTAGGCTCAAGCTTGCTATTTTTCTTTGGCAGCTGAGCCGAGTATGTACAAACTTTGACTCGACTCAATTTGATTCAACTCATCTACGCCTACGCCCATTTCCCCATCCAAAAGCAATTGATTGAGAAAATTAAAAAAAAAATAATATCACTTGTAATTTGTGATACGCAATTAGACGAGGATAGACAATGCTTTTGGTAACAAGTGTGGTGTGAGCATTTTGGTCTTTTTATGCAGTAGAAAACAATGGCCATTACATGGGGTAGCAAGTGAAATTACTAAAACAATGAGGTGCTTCTGCTTCTACATATAAAACCTAATAGAGGTGAACGCAAATAACCGAAACGGGTATCCGAATACAGCCGCCTGTCACGAGAGAAATGAGAAAATAGAATTGCTTTTGCTTTTATTCGGGTTATCCATAACACCTCCATTTCCGTGTTTGATTATGAAAAAAAGAGGTGGCCAAAGTAGTAAAACCCGCTTCTTTATTTTGGACACTTTAGAGTTTTGATTTGGAAAAGTAGCTGGAACTCTAATTTAACTTCTATTTTGGAATATACATACATATATATATATATATATATATATATATACACACACATATCTACATCTACATCCTCATTTGGCTCAAAAAAGAGTTACCAAAAAATGTGTTTTTTGTGTAATTAATTTCCTAAAAATGATTTAGAAATTTTGTTGACATGTCATATTTTGTATGTTCAGTTCTTTTCCGTCTTTCTGGATATTTGAAAAAGTTTGTCGATTGTCAGATTAGACATGAGAGCTATACGTGTTAGTGTTCCCGATTTCACTATGCTTTATTGTCTATTCAGTTAAAGAAAATATTTTGATTAGATTAGCTAGAAAGTGGAAGCAATATTGGCACATAAAATGTTTTACTTTATGTAAAAAAAAAAAAAAGTTGCCTAAATACTTTCCTGTTGATCTTAAAAATTTAGGGATAGCATGTGAAGAGATCCATGTCAAAATTATGTAATCTCCTTCTGTTCTATTCAAAACGCCTATCTTCTTATATAAGACACAGTGAGTGAGTTCTTTAACTTTTAAAAGCTAAAGCTAAATATTTCAAAAACATTCTAACTTTAAATCCAAAAAACAAGGGTTCGGTTTTAGAAATATTTGAAACCATATTTTCAATTTCTTGCAATTCTAGTGCAATTAGAGTAAAGTTTAATACAAAGATATACCAAAAACAGATCATTAAACAGTGACTTTAAAATATTTGTTAGCAGAAAATAAGAAAACAATTAACTTAACTAGGGAAAAATAGAGAGCTAGTGAATATATCTCGTGTTTTCTAAAAAAGTTTTAACGTGATATGTTAACTAGAGAAACAATTATTCAATGAATACATGTGAAAGTATTACTCCTTTCGTCTTAAGATGAATGTCCTTTTTTTTTTTTTTTTTTTTTTTACAAAAATTAAGAAAACTAATTTGTAAGCATTTTAGATGTTTGTATACATGAATGTCTTAGAATCCATGTGATTTGCAATTGCGTATTAAGACATATGATGGTTATTAAAAATTAATTTAAAAACACTCATTTTAAGACTAAACATATACTATTTATCAAATATAGTACTATTCAACTTTTTAAACGTGAGCTTCCGAAGGAAATACGAAAGACTAGCACAGAGACAAATTCTTTTGTATGGACGCTTAACAAATCAATTCAAGAAAAGAAAATGAAGGTTGTTTAGGCTGTGTTTATATGCTTAATTCCAAACTTTAGAATTAAAATTAATGCTAAACTTTAGAATTAGATGAATAATTTGAGCTCCACGAAATTTAAATTGTTCTTTCAATTTTAATTCTGAGCTCTAGAATTAAGCAGCTAAACATAGCCAAATAATTTGAACTTTATGAATTTTAAATTGTATTTTCAGGCTATGTTTGACTACTCAATTCAAAGTTTAGAATTAGAATTGGATGAACAATTTGAGCTGCACAAAATTTAAATTATTCTTACAATTTTAATTCCAAACTCTAAAATTAAGGAATCAAACATAGTCTTAATTCTAATTTCGTATTTTGAAATTGGATGATTTTGATGAGAGTAGGTGTAACCGTATAACTGAAGAAGTAAAGGGCCAAAATCAAGAAGAAAACAACATTGCAGTCGTGGCGTTTTAGCTTTATTTGTAGAGTACTAATTTTGGATTTTAAGGTAAGTATCCCTCTAATAGTATCCTCAACGCTACTCGATCCGATGACAAATCAAGTTTCTTTTTTTCTTAATTTTGTTTTTTTTACAAAAATAATCTATATTTAAATCATCAAGTTGGTAAGGAAAGAACACACAAAAATTGTGTATATATGTCTGTATTTTTTACTCCCTCCGTTTCAGGCAAAGAGTCCACTATACTATTTTGGGATGTTTCACTTAAAGAGTCCATTTTAAAAAAATTATGTTTACAATTTTCATAATCTTTCATCTTTACCCTCCACTTGTGTGGTAATCATTTTGGTTGTGTTTGAGTATTTTTTGTAATTATAATCAATTTCAATGACATTAAAATATCATTTAATAAGTAGACTTTTCAAACGTGAACTCTTTGGGTGAAACGGAGGAAGTATTTTATAATTAATTTATGTATCTGAATTGAGCCATTATTTTGAATCCAAGGGTAAAGTTTACACAATCGACTAATTGTACGATTTTGCTTCCTCTTTAATTTATCCCCCTTCCCCTAATTGTAAATAGAGTAATGCTCCATATACGGAATTCAATCACATATTTTATTTATATCATGGTTTAGCTGTTGTATATTTCAACTAATACAATACTTTAAAGCATGCTGTAAATGCATTTTGTTGATAAAATTTGAGAATGTAGCATTTTTTTTATTTTTTTATAAATAAGGTTATGTAAGCTCTCGATGATATGTAGCATTCATTTTTTATTCAAAATGGTTAGAATATTATCATAATATTTTTAAATAATTAAAACGTAATCTATCTATTGAGTGGGAAGATAAATTGACGGTTTTCACACGTAATACCTCTTCATCTAAAAGGGAAAAATGAAAAGGAGAAATTTGAAAACAGGATATCCGTCAAACGGTATATGGGTGTGATGTAGAACAAGTGGCTGACATGTTTCTGACTAGAATGGACGTCAAACGGTATATGGGTGTGATGTAGAACAAGTGGCTGACATGTTTCTGACTAGAATGGAGGGTTCGAAGAGTTTTGGAAAGAAAGTAAAACTGAAGGGTGCAAAGTGTCAATTTTGAAAAGATTCTCTAATAGAAGTCATGAATTTAAGGAGTTTGTCTTCAAAAGGTTATAATTTTCGTGTCCGGATGAATCACGAGACTCAACGCATATCAAATCGAAGCTCTCAACGAGACCTACAAAACACACAGGGTGTAACCCATGACTAGTATGTTTTAAGGCCAAAAAAAAATGTTATTTAAGCAGTGTTATGAGTATTTTTGTAATTTTTCAGTTTAATTTTTTCTTTTAGAGTTTAGATTGTTTTAAGATATAAATATCCTTCTTAAACACGTTTGAAGTCAACATTTTTAAAATTAATATTTTTTTTCACTCATACACTTTGTGAATAAAACCCTAACTAGTCGTAAGTTTGTTTGTTAAAAATTTTTTGTGATAAGAGTTCATATTACTCCCTCCGTCCCTAAATTATTGTCTGGGTTGACCCGGTACACGGATTAAGAAAACTCAATTGACTTGATTATTAATATTGGAATAGTATTGAAAAAGTGTGTTGTTTCCTTTAATGTCCATGTGTATGTGGCCCATAATTAAAGTAGAAAAAAAAAGTAAGGGTAAAATAGTAAAAGTGATGTTCTAAAAAGGAAAGTTTCAAACAAGATAATTATTTTGAGACGGACGAAAAAGGAAAAAAAGACAATAATTTAAGGACGGAGGGAGTATTAATTTTCGTTTTGTTAGGATGTGGTGCTGAACCGGTGTCATAGTAGGCTAATATTACCGGATCGTAGTATCCGTTACAGGTTGCCAGTGGACTGACCGACTGGACCAGTGTAGCGTGGAATACCAACAACTATAACCAACTTTCTTTCTTTATATCCTCCAAATTATTTGACAGCTGTCTTGTCTTCATGTGCCACGTCACGATCCGACTTGCTGCCCGACACGTTTGTGCACATGCTCCTCTCCCCCAACCATATTCAGCATATCTCTCTCTCTCTCTCTCTCTCTCCCTCTTCTTTTTTATTTTTATTTTGGAAACAATAAAGTAGTGTTCTTCGTTAATCTTAATTAATCTAATTTTTTTCGTGTTTGTTAAAGATATTTTATTTACGTCAATTCTAATGAATTATTAGTAGAAAATAAATTTTTCATCGACTGATGAGAAGAGATTCAATCAGTCAAAATAAAAACTTTGAGACTTATATTATGTTATGTAATACTCTTTCATCATTTAAACTTTATAAATTTTGTAAAAGAATTGGACATTTTAAACCATATAACTCATTAAAATATTTAATAAATGAGACACTATTTAATTAGTTAATTAGTATTTTATTATTAACATTATTGTGATGCCTAATATTTTGCGCAAGCCTGGGGTTATACGGCATCTCCTGCTCGCACACCATGTTCTGTTGCTGCTGCTGCTGCTGCTTGTGGGAGCACACAAATTATCATATACAGTGGGCCCCTGGAGGCTCGAAGGATTGTACCTTCACTTGAATTGGCAGTGATCCATCATCATATTGTTTTTGACTTTTGCCATTTCCAAATTGTTTTGTTAGGTCAATAATTAATTAAGCTTATCCCTATGGTTAAAACTAGTAGCACTACTTAATATAACTATTGATTGATTAATTTTGGCAAAATAAATTAATGGTGCATCATAGGCCATGCTTGTACGTACTCGCTGTCTTTTTTGTGGTTTGTACTCTGTAATATTTTGTGTGTAATAATTGTGAAAATGTAATACATAGACGGAGAGAAAAAATTGGGATCGATGTAAGAGAGTGAAAATCACAAACCTAGAAAATAATTCGCGTGTATGAAGCCTAGCTATATGTATTGTCTTCAAATGCATGTACGTATTACTTTCTTATTTGATTATTGAATACTTCCTCCGTCCTTAAAAAAATTAAAGTTACACCTTCCATATCAGTTTTTATTAATTTATTTCAATAAAGAGAGTTATATTTTCAAATTTAAGCCAAATAACTTTCAGTATTATTTTTCACCTTTTCTTTACAAACATGATATTCCCCTTATGTTTCACATATATTAAAATAAATGTGATTTTAGTGCATTTTTAAAAAAATTATATACAAATCAAAGTATATTTTATATTTTTAAATGTGACTTGTTAGGACAATAGGATATTACTTGGTAAAAGTTATTTTGCCAGAAAAATACTAACCCTATATTAAATAACAATTATCTTAGGGTAAAAGCCATAATTACCCTCACTTTTGGGTTAATCAACAGCTTAGGCTCCTCGCTAACGAAACAAAATTGTTGATGATATTTACACTTTAAAATTATTTTGTTGTACTTTTTTGTCCATCCACATTTAAAGGTTTTAATTTTTTTAGGATAATTTAGCACTTTAAATTGATAACTCAAATCTAATCAAAACCAAATAGGAAACGATAATAAATACTCCATTTGGAAAGATATAGTACAATTCATCTGCCCTGGTTAAAAACAATAATATTAATTTGAGGTCATTCTCACTTAGTCCACAAATTATGTAGAGGAAATATAAATTCCTTCTTACAACCTGTAGATTCGCTACATCAGTATTCGACATGACAATAATTTGTTCTAAGTTTTTTCTAAATTGGGTTGACCACTAGCTAGCATTGTTCCCTGTAGAGGTAGGTATCTTTGCCCAATTTTCATATTATAGAGATTTCCTTGTTCGATGTTAATATAAAACTACCCTATAAAAATACCAAAAAAAAAAAAAAAAAAGGAATGAAATATTAGTACAAGTTTTTAAGCTCGATTTACAATAACAATTCAAAGACACGACACTCATAATAATACAAAGAGATTTCTGCGTTTACCATGGGAACACATATGACATATTCTATGATTGTTCTTGTTGTAACATCACCTTATTTTTTTAATTAACATTTTTATGGTAATAATCGACAAACTTAGATTAGTTTGTAAATTGCGTAATTCTATCTGTTCTTCACTTGGTCCGGATGAGTAGTAAGGTTTGTTATGTCTATTTGTAATTCTCTCCGTTTGATCGGAGAATCCTATTCTTAAATTAATTTGAGATGTTTTATCGGAAGAGCCTTGTAATTTGACAAGCAGGAATTACAATGGGGTAGTTTGGGGGCAATTATACTTTATACCCTCATGCTATGTTTGGCTATTCAATGTCGTGCTTTGGAATTAAAATTTGATGAACAATTTGAGCTCCACAGAATTCAAATTGTGCTTCCAATTCCAATTCTAAGCTATGACATTAAGGTTCCCAAACAGAGCCTCAATTCATTTTCATTTCCCAAGCCCATTTTCTCTCTCATAGGAGAAATAGTTTTTACCTCATATTCATTTTCCAAGAGTAACGATTAATTGGAGAATGCCAATGAAAAATTGTTTTAAGTTTTCTCAAATTATTAAACCTCTAGCATTAAATAAAAAATATTTTTATTTAGGTAGACATAATTTAACGATTAACACTAATAGAACGCTCAAGAAAGTGAAACACAACAATCAAGTTTAAAAGACTTGATAAATAAATTATATTTCTATACAAAATCTCATTATAATTAAATCATTGAAACTAATATGACTAAATAATTAACTACATAGGTAACTCTTAAATATTGCAAACACATACGAGTTACTAGAACTTCATGAAATTATAAGTATAAGAATATTATCAATAATCCTTCTTAAGAGTCAAAGGGTGTGTTTAACATTGCGATTTAGTGATTTGATTTTTAAATATTAGGTTCCTGTTTGTAATGATTGTAAAAAAAGTAAGGAACATATAAAGAGAAAGCTCTTTGGACTAAAAAGAAAGAATATTTAAAACCACAACTGAAGTTACTAAACCGAGCAAGGAAAACAAATCCTAATAAGACAAAAACTCCAAACCTTCAAGTCAATTACCACTTTTCCAAACTTCAAAACCAATAATCTTCAAGGATGAGATGTTAAGGTTTACATACTAATACATATAGTTAGGCTTATTTGGTATATATAAGTATGTATAGAAGTAAAATTACACTTAACAATATACAGTTTGGGGAGCAGAGAATGGAGTGGGTACTAGTAATACCATATCCGAACGATTCCCTAGTTTCTGAATTCGGACATTCCTCGTGATCTGTCTCATATCCTATCAAATCAGTTATTATTCGTTAACTTCGGTTTGATTTAGTTCGAGTATGTCCTTCTTAATTATGAGATAGAAAAAAAAAATTAGATTCATTGTGTTAGGTCTATGAAGATGTGCTCAGAATATAGGCTAGAGGAGGGGGGGTGAATAGCCTATATGACCTTTATTAAAGATTTCATCAAACGTAAAGATTATGTTGAAAGATAATGATGAAATTATGAATAAGTGTAGGTCATCTTCTTTGTTTAAGCAACACAGCCGATGTAGTAGAATCAACTAATGTTCATCAGCAGACTTTAAGGATGGCTGATAGGAAGATATTGTTATACTTAGCTGGTATTGAAGAATTTGAGCAGCGGAAGAATAAGTAGCATAAGTATAATTAAAGCAGCTGTAAACAAACAGGTACATGTTTATCATAACATCTGTGATATCCCACATCGGGTAGATGTGGGACTTGTGTGCCTTATAAGTGGCCACCCACTACCACTGGGCTCCAACCTATCCATGGACTTTTGGGTGGCTTGTGGTGGGCCAGTTGACCCAGGTGCTTAGTGGGCCAGTGCATGGGCTATGTGTGGCAGACCGGGCTTCGGGCTCGGGTCGTTACAACAGCAAACTAAAATCTTGTATTAGATGCATCAATTACTTTCCACAACCAGATTGCATAAGATATATATATATATATATATATATATAGGAAAGATATATATATATATATATATCATAAATTACAGGAAAGATAAGTAGAGGCTGAGTGTAACAAAATATGATTTATATTAAAATTCAGCAGAGATTTGCTCAAGGAAAAACATGCTTAGTACATCAACCTAGATTCTCTAACCTAGCAATCTCCCAGGAAAGAAAAGGGAGAGATTAAGAAAGCGAAATCAAATTTATCAAAAATACATTGGAAGACACAATTAATATTTATTAAGTTGTCTTTCAGTAGTATCAACTCAATAAATTTGATCTGAGAAAAAAATATTAGGCGTTGTTCAAATAACAAGTATTTGAACAACTGAGTGCTGAGCACTCGGCCAAGAGTGATGACAATTTATTGCACAATCGACAGCCCTTATAATGTAGTATAAGTATGTCGATATGAATGCAGTATGGATTATTAGGCTCTGGTTCTTCATCGGACATCTTCAAGTTTGATTAGTCTTCAACGACTTGCAGAGCTTGATCTCTAGCTGTGGATTTGAAGTGTAACAACTGAAGAGACTGAGTCTTTCGAAGGAAGAAAGAACTCAAATCAAGAACAAATTTCTTGATCAAGCAAAGCTTCTTCGCCTTAGGAATTTTAGGTTTCTCTCTCACAAAGTGTTTGTTCTAACACTTGTATTTTTCCCACTCTAAGTGTTGTTGCAGATTGGAAGCACTAAGAACAATATCAACCACCAACACTCTCACTGAATGAGAGAATGAGAGTCTTCTTTTATAGGCTGGAAAAGAAGTAGTCGTTGGAGCTTGGATGAGTTTTTGCCCATTAGTGATCTGGATCATTAATGCATCAGAGTGCATTGTGTGGACTGTTGGGTAAAGACCTTTTGTTTAAGCTTTGTCTTGAAGTTTATCCGTGATTCAGGCTGGATGAAAGAGACTTGACAAGCAGGCCTGGGATGTAGCGCATTGTGTTTGGCCTTTTATGAAATGCAGCCTTGAAAACTGGAACCAATACACTAAAGAGGAAATGTCTTCTGAATAATAGTCAAAGCACAGACATCGATGTGTTATCTTTAGCTGTCAGGAAGATCTTGTAACAGATCTATATATTTTTGAATTGTAGCTTGTGTAATGACCGATGTTCCTTTTGTGAATGATCAGCTTTTTTGCAGTTGTCTGGTGAAGAGCATGGCTGATACTTGGATCTGCCTATATAAAAATTGATGTGGTAAAGAATGCTGATAAGACATGGCTGGTGGAGATGTCTGCTGGTGAGACATTGCTGGTAGATATGTCTACTGGCGTTAGTAGAGCTAATCCATATGAGTAGTCATCTTTTCTTGGTAGGACAAAGACTCGGACATGTACAAAGACTTCCTAGTCTAATGACCTATGCATTGTTTCATCAAGCAGCCACACTAACCGGTACACAACCTTTTTAGCCACTTGTGAAACATGCGTTGTAAGGGGAACAAGAAAATCACTGTGTTGGAATATGCAAACATATGTATCAGCTGTTTCATAGGCATATTCCTAACAATCTCCTCCTATTTGCTTGGAGCCATTACAACAATTGACATATACATACGACTCTTTAAAGCAGATGTTCAGTCCTTAGTAATAACATGCCTTCCAATGAGTGATCATTTTATCTCAATGCATGCCCTAGGATGAACTTATAAGCGATAGTGTATGTATAGTCATCTATTGCTAAGTATTTACAGACTCAATAAATAAAGGTACAAATACGAAGCAATGGTAAAATATTTTTAGGCAATTATGAGATATAATTGATAAGTAGGCCATAAAAATGCTTTTCATAAGAAAAATTTGTCTTGCAATAAGATTTAAGAGAGTTGAAGTAATCTGATCAAGATAGTAATGTGAATCAGCAGGGTTCCAATGTAAGATGTGCTGATTTTGTATAAGTGACGATTTTAAAAATAGTCCCTTTCTTGTGTAGATTTGAATCAGCATTTTTATAAGAGAGATGCTGATAATATAAATAATAAGTTAATTTTAATAACAGCGTTGTGTAAAAGAATAACTATTAAGAATAACTATATAGGTATTGCTGTCGATGAATTTTCTCTTGACGATCGATCAACTTGATTATGTCGATTTTTATATATGATAAACTATATGTCGACTGACTCTCCTCCTTATGTATATGTCTATTATGTCGAGCTCTCCTTCTCTCCTTCTTAAGCTTATATGTATATGTCGATTTTTATAAACTCTCCTCCTTAATGGTCACAAACAAAATTTTTGATCATAAACTCTCCTCCTTAAGGACATAGGCATATTGTTATAAACATGAGTATGCGTATATGTTATAGTGCACAGCCATAATGTATAAGATATACGTATCAAAGGTAGGGAGTAAAGTACGCAAACAAGTTTTAACTAGTTCAGTTTCATAGTGTAAGAAATGTTCTTTTGAGGGTGTTGTTCCATTTCTTGTAAAGAGATTTTATAAGAATGATCTTTGAAGAACAGCTGTGTTTGAGGAAATAGTATTTCTAGAAGTTTCTTATTGTTACAACGGCTTAATCAGACTTCTTCTCATGATGTATATCCAAGTGTGATACCAATTGAGTTGTCCTTTTTGAACATTTTGTGTCTAGATGTCTCTTCTTATCTAGAGTATGTCTCCTTTTGAATGCATAAGACATACATCTTTAGAGTATATGAGTCATATGCATGTGTTTTTCCTTAATGCTCACTTTATATAGCTTTCCTTTAATGTATAAGACATACATCTTAGAATATTAAAAATTATACTTCAAAGTATGCTATGTCAAAGTATTATTTGTCAAAGTATTCTCCTCCTTAATGAGTGTGTCAAGGTGTATATCCTTTTGTTAAAGTATTCTAAGTCAAAGTAACTTTCTTTCTGAATGTATAAGGCATACATTTCAGGATGTTTACATAGATCAAAGTAAAATATTGATGTATTAAAACATATATCAAAATATAATTCTCCTCCTTAATATCTACAACTTTGTATTTTCTTTTGTATTTAAGGTGTCATATATGTCAAGATACTAAAATGTATGAGGCATATATTACAGACTGTTTATATTCAAGTACTCACTGTATATTCACATGGTCATAAGTACTGTATATATATATATCTAAGTATTAAATATATATATATCTAAGTGTTATCCTTCTAAGTAATATATAAAGCTTACAGTACTCTCCTCCTTAATGAATAAAGGGGACAAGTAGAAGAATAATCAGAAGAAAGAATAACAGTAGGAAAATATAAGCATAATATATTACACAGAAAACATGTAGATATAAGAAATACCGTTTTAACAAAAACATCAACAAAGGAAATGCAGCATTAAAATAAAACATGTTGAGAAGGGCAAATTTCTTTTTCTAAGAGTTGGGAATGTCTTGAATAGTTACTGACTTTTGTGCAGAGTTTCCTTCTATTGAAGAATGCTCCTCCTGAATAGGTAAGTTTTCGCTAGAAGTGTTTGAGAGAACAGAGGAAGGACCACGGGAAGGTTCAGACTCAGTAGTTGATGTCGCATTCCTAGTGGGAATCCAGGCAATGAAATTAGAAACATTGTTCCTGGGATCTTGACGTCGATTCTACGTCGTCGACTGATTCGAGGAGTTCTTTGAATCGTTTGAGGTGGAGGTGCCAAAACATTCATCATCAGTAATCTCCATTCGGTGTGAGGAATAGGACGAGATGCTGGCTCAGTGGAGTTTATGTTCCTTATAGTTTGAAAGATGAATTCGAAATAGTTGAGAAAATTGAGGTAGAACAGAATGAGAATTAATAGAAATAGGTCATTAGTCTTAATGAACATGTCTCTAAAACTTCTGAGAATTCGAATGGACTCCTTGGGTGAAGAGATTTAATACTAATTTGATAAGACACAAATGAGACTTAAGAGTAAGAATGAATTTAATGAAGTTGCAGTGATGTGACGTTATTAATAAATGGTTATGACATTATAGCGTAGGTATGTGTACATTAAATATGCAAAGATATAGGCAGAGTGAAATAATGATATCGGCAGAGTTGAATAGAGTTGTTCTGAAGATGGTCTGATGAGTAGGAATTGATATCAAGCATTAGGAGAACAAAATTAGCAGAAATGAATTGATACCTATTGTTGATAAGTAAGATATCAATTGTTAGCAAGAAATGAGATTTGCTGATGAGGGAATGAGTCGAATTAGTGTGATCAGCAGAATGAACACATTAGATCGATGATAACAACATTGGACATATATCGCGATTATAGAAGTGATTGATTTTGAGACTGCTGTAATGTGTCCAGTGATTAGTTAGAAGATAGATAAGTAATTTAGTGGTCGTGACATTAATCAACAGAGTATGGACTTTGCTGAAATGTTCGTTCATGTCTGGACCGAACCTTCCAACAAAGAGAATGAGGCATCATATATGACAATAGGGGTTATATCACCTGCTCATTCTTGAAGAAATACTATATTTGAAAATAATAGTATTTTCTGGGAATCTAAGAATATTTAACTATCTTTTAAGTAAAGTCAAGTTCTTTTAACAATACCAATTCTTTCTTTCATTAAGTTTTCGTATATGATAAAGTATAACAAGGTAATTTGAATTCAGCTTGTCTACTGATTAGTTGTTAATCAAGATGATACCAATTGTTATGTGTGTAGAGATGTATACATATATCAATTGTTACTGCTCATGAATTATCTTAGGATATAGATAATTGAGAGTTTTTAATATCATTATGAAATCAACTAACCTTGCCTTCTATTACTGCAATCTCAATAGTTATACAATGTCAAATAGTTGTCTTGAAATGAACACTAGTTGTTGTTGTGTTAAAAGAAGTAGAACATCCTTGAATTTTATGAAGCATTGAGATTTTGTATTTAAAGCACATAAGTATTTTCATATACTTTGATAAAGGTGATCTCATTTTTGAAAAATAGAATTCTCAGCCGTCTTTTCTTTCATACATCAGACAACCTTTGTTTATAACGGATGTACTACTGACCTTGTAATTTAAAGTAAAGATTAGAGATTGAGTGAATAGTTTACAGCTTTAAAGGGTAGGTATATACATGAAAGGTCATCCTTTAAATTGCTGTAGTTTAACTATTATAACTTAGATCAGCAGATTTAGATTTTGATCATTGTGAGTTGATCAATCTCTGAAAGGCAATTATCTAAGTGATTGAAAGTATGTGGTACAAAAAAAAAAAAAAGGATTGTTCATAGACAAGTTTGCTGATGGGTTCTCAGCAGAGTTTGTGCAAGAATTGTATGATCATTTCATTAAGGTCAATTTTTCACTCGTCAATAAATGTTGAGTGAAATTATACGATGAAGAGCAAATTATTAGATCAACACAATTGAAACACATTGATTCATGCTATCAGAAGAATTCAGAGAAGTAGATAGTCATGAAGGAAAGTTGCTAAACTTGTATTCAATAATCCAAACAGTTAAACAGTTTTGAATATGTCTCTTTTAGGAATCAGCTGATTACAAGAACAATACAACAAGAAATTGACTAAACTGCTGATTACAAGACAAAGATAAACAATGATTCAATTTTGAATAGAAAACTTGTTACAGAGTTTTATCCAAGATATCCTAATCCAGAGGACATGGTGAGTGGTCAGAAGTCATGGACTTCGGAATAGATCAAGTTGGCCATTTCCGTTTTTGATCTCCTCCAGCTCTGGGGGAAGGAAGAATTCGTTAAATTTTGATTCAATAGAACACACTTTGATTAGTTTAGTATGAGTAAACATCTGCTTGTGCATTGTATCGAGTCCAGGTGGCATATGTGCATTTGGAGGTGTATTGACGCTCGGTTATTGCGGGAGCCAGGGCTTCGTAATAACCGAAGGCCAATACACTGGGCCTCGCCCTACCATTGGCCACGGTAGGGGTTTCTTTAGTCCCACAGTTGAACGAAATAAACGGCGACTGTGTATTGTCGACATTTTTGTATGCATTGGGATACGGACACCGGTCCCTTGTGATACTTGTAAGTGGCTAGAGCCGTATTTGTCTCGGGTCGTGGGGGACCGAGCAATACGTCGACGTGGATACAGAAAATGGTCCACAACGGGTACTTGTAGATCATACGTGACGTGATCGGGTACATTTATTGGGATACGAGCATCGGTCCCTTCATGATCTGTGTACAACAGTAGCAGCACATGCATCAATTATGATTTTCTGGAGTAGGAGTACATCCATCCACCATTAGCTGTATACGGCAGTAGCAGCACATGAATTTATATGGCCTTCGGGAGCAGAAGTACATCCACCTATCCCTATCTTATGGAGTAGCAGTAAAGCCATCTCTTATGATTCTCTGAAGCAGAAGCACAGGAATCTATTATTATCATTATCTTGTTGGATAGCAGCAGAGACATCTTTTATAGTTCTGTGAAGCAGCAGCGTAATCGTCTTCTACGGCTTCATGGAGCTATAAGGTCGGAAGTGTTTCAAGGGATTTCGAAGGTGTACCTCGAATCCACTGTATCCACCTTTATGTGTTTACTTTATGCTTTATGTGCTTCCTAGACGAACGAATGTTGGTTGTGGTCTCCAACCAGTGCATGACGGTTGGCGGCTACTGAGCCTCTCGTGAATATAGGGTTGGTTGTCTTATGTGCTACAACCTGTTTATTATCTTGTTATATTTATGTGCATAATGCCATACCATATTGTTACATTAGTAACTTACTGGGTCTTCGACTCATCCCTTCCATATTTGTTTTCCTTAGTTTGCAGGTTTGTGTCCCGGCGCAGTGAGGCTTTAGTTAGAAGTTCCTTTAGTTACATCTAGTCAGTATTTTGTATTTATTTCGTATTCTGTGAGATCGTGGATTTAAGCTAAGTTATGTAAACTTAGTATGTTGGGTAGAAATATTGTATTTTGTTAATGTTGTAATTTGATGGCGACTTGTGGAGTCGGCCCGTTGTACCTTATTGTATCATCGGATAGTTTTATTTATTTATGTTGAGGCTTGAGCCGTTTATTTATTAGTTTTTTTCCCGAGCATGTTAGCTCGTGGGTTTCCAGTGTGGTTGTTTCTCTGGCATGAGTTTGGCCGTGGAGGTGTTGTATAGTATGTTAGGATTTCGTTATTCAAGCTTTGAAGCTCATGTTCATTTAGTTATTCCGCTGCCAGTTTCTTAGTTTTGAGCTTTCGTGGCTTGCTTTATTTAGTTCTCCTTCGGTTTGGCGCTCCGAGTTGGGGTTTAACATTGAATCTCGGACTAGGGTCGTCACACAAAGCACCAGTCAAATCGTATCTTCCTCCTAAACCAGCCAAGGCCAAAACAAAACAAAACAAACCCTTCTCTCCACAGATGAAACTTTTGGCCTTCCCAAACCCTCAACTACACCTCCTTCACCACCAGCTATTCCCATATCGAAAACCTCTATACCAACTGACCTCAAATCTACCAATCCTAAATCCTCTTCTTCAAAGCCAAGGCATGACAAACATCTTAAAAAAAGTGCGAAAATGTCAAGTTTGTGCCCTCTGCCGATCTGACGTCTTTGCCCCCATCTTCACCTTCACCTAATCAACTCGAACCAGTTATTCTCATACCCACTCACACTCCTGCTTCATCTGCACCCATTGACCAACCAACTCTCAATCCAGTCAATCCCATAATCTCACTTCCTGGCTCACCAGAAGATCTCCCTCTCACTCACTCCAAACGCCCTCTAATCCTTTCTTCAGACCAACCCACTCCCAAATGAACCAAATTAAACCCTTATAGCCATCTTCACCCTGACATCTAAGAACTGTTGTACTTTCGAGACAGCCGACCTACACCTAACCCTGCCAATACAGATCCCTTCCTCTCTACTCTAGACTACCCCATGCGCATTCCTTGCCAAACTATGTCTACTGGGGAAATTCATCTCAAGTGGGGCGCCTTCTATGATCCTATTCCACCTACCTGGTCTCAGCAATTCTTTCTTCACAACTCTGCTGTACAAAATCTTTTGATCTTTAAGCAGTGGACTGCTATTCACAGGGACCTAGGTCTTTCCCCTCCTTTCAAATTAGATATCTTCCCCTTTCTATCTCTTCCTAAGCCCCCTGTCACTACTATCATTACCCATCCTTCCGTCTTCACCAAGCCTTTCTTTTGTGATTTCTTTCAAATGGTTGCCACCTATATTGGCTTTAACCCTCGGTTTCCTGTTCTCTTCAAAACCATTCGTCAAGACATCTCATTCTCCCTTGCAGTTTTCATTAATGCTCAATCCTATGACATCTACATTGAGAAGCTTTTCCCAGTGCCTCGAGTTTAGTCCAGCTTGCCTGGTGCTTTTCATCCCAAGACAACCCTTTCTATACTTACCATAAGTCATCCTTCTCCCAGTCAATCTCCACATCTACCCGACCATTACCTACCCTCTACCAATCATTCTCATCCTTCTCCCAACCAATACTAGCCCCCCTCCAGCCAATCTCAACCTTCTGATAGTCAACCCCTCGACTCCATGTCTCTCAGTCCTTTTTTTATTAAAGATTTTTTGAAGAGTTTTAACAAACTCATGACGAGCCTCGGTAATGATCTGCAGCATCTTGCAACTACACAGTCTCATACGACTGATATCACTGCTCACCATATGACCCAAGTCATTGGTGTTACTCGCAAGGCCAAGCATGTTGCCACAGTGAGTCAGAACCTCCTGGTTGATCGTCTCTCCAGCTCATCAACTTCCTTCATCGGCCTCATAAATGAAAAATTTGAGACTCTTTCTCAAAGGCTTTTTTCTATGATAGAGATGATTGATACTGGCTACAAGAGTTTGCTTAATGCTCAGAAGGCTGCGAACCGTTCGGTGCATACGTCTGTACGTGCCACTAGGACCGTCTCTCGTAAGCATTATGGCCTTATTCAAAAAGAGCTACAGGCCTCTGTTCACTGGTTAGCCAACATGGATGACTCGCTTGTGTCCATGAAGGAGGAGATGCGTAGACTTCATAATGATCAGCTGACCGATCTGCTTGAGAAGAATGCTATGTTACGACTTAAAAACAAAAATCTCTCATCGGAGCTGAACGAAGTCAAAGATGAGCTGAAAGCAGCCAAAGCTGAAATTACAAAAATCAAAGCTGCTGCTAGTTCAAGACAAGAAGGACAAACTTCAACCTAACTGGTATATTCGCTCTTGTCCTCTTTCTTATTTAAAGAACTATTTTGACAAAACATTGTATTAAACTTCTTGTTTAATGTATAATGACTATCTTTACTTGTTTAATTGTTCATGCTTTTTGATTAATTGCTTATCCTGTGCGCTTGAAATTTAAACCACTGGTTTAAAGACATCCCTATAAAGTACTTTATCTGTTCATCTTTAAATACAGTTTTATTACAAGTGTTCTTATGCCTTAATTCATCATCTGTAAAACACTTTGTAATAATTGAATACACTGACTACTTTGTAAGTCCATCTAGGACATGCTTGCTTAATATAATATCTTCAAAAGCATTTCATTACTAGAACCAGACATGGTCAGCTTCCATTGTATTCATAAGGTCATGGACTCAAGCAAATAGGAGGAGATTGTTGTATTTTGTATAGATTTTCTTGTTTCTATAACCAAAGTCTAAGTAAAGGTGACTAATGGCCCTGCGTGTCTGTTAGAGTGGCAACTTGCTCTTAGACAAATGCTTGTAATAGCTTAGGATTACTTTTTGTACTAATCTTAGTCTTCAGAAGATAGCCTGGTGTATATCAGCCATGTTCAGATCAGCTATTTTCATATAAGCCAAGTCCATCAAGTCATCAGCCAAGTTTGTTCCTTCCAAGCTTCATCAACAATATTGAAGACCTGAAGATCATCTGATCAAGACTTGTTTGGAGATATGCCTTGAGTTATCAGCAAAGTCCTTTCTTGACTTAGATATAACGATAACCCGCACAAATCATTTATTGCTTCTTTCCTTATTAGGCATTCATTTCAGAAAAGGACAATCTGCCTGCAACTACTATCTACCTATTTTTGGCAAAGTGGCAGAATATACTTAGTGACGGCCTGGGCTTTGCAGAACTCTCAGTCAAATCCTGACAACAAGATCAAAACATTTAATGCAAATATCTCCACCATTAAATGCATTTAAATTCAAAATTTTCAAGGCTGAAGATCTCCAACGGCTACAAGAACTCATCTGAGTATAAATAGAAGACTCCATTGAAGCATTAAAAATAAGAATATGAATCTACAACTCTGAAAATCTTCATCTTCAACAGCAAGTGCATTCAAAGCTTAAAAGCTCATTCTGTAAAAACATTCTTTGAAGAGCGCCAAATTTAGACGCATAGTCTTTATTGCTCTTCATTGATTGCAATCCTTAAAATTCAAGTACACGAGAATTATATTTTTGTAGATATCAATTCTCCTGCAAACACTTGGTCAACCAATTTTTGTACACGATCCATTAGAGATCAATCTTGTAAAGATTCTAGTGAAAAAATTAGTACACATTTTTCAAATCCAAAGTTGACCACTTTGGTTGTGGACGTAGCACTTATTTATAAGTGTGAACTATATTAAATCTCGTGTCTATCTATTTTTTACTCTTGGGATTTGCTTTCACTTTTTGATTTCCAGAAATTCCAACAGTTCAGAGAATAGCTGAAGATCAGCCATCTTGAACTTGTCCTATACTTCACTCTACTCCGCTGCAAAATATTTTTCTAACTTGTTAGTGAAGTAATATTTTAAATCAAATTTTATTTAAATTGGATATAGGCTATTCAACTCTCCCTTTTAGCCTATTTGAGCACCTTGAGACCTAACAATGTGCATGTATATCATCAAGACAAAGTTGTCACCACATCGATTACCTTGATGTTACCTAGCAGTGTTGTATACAATATTAGAAATAAAGCTAATGTTATGCAGTTCCAATGTCTTTCAATAATGAATAATAACAAACTCTGTTAGGTTTGGTCATAACATGACTAATGAAAAAAAAAAAAAAGGACTTTTCTGTATCCAATAAATAATTATTTAGGTGGCGAAAGTTACGGCATATATGGCCGGATAAGATCATATGACTGATACCAACAGTTGAATTGACTGTGTTAAGGTTTGATCATTAACTATATACTATCTCTACAATGGCCATACCCAATTTTCTTTAAATTCAATCTCTCTCTCTCTCTCTCTCTCTCTCTGACATCCTCACACAAACAGACATTTGTGATGGCAACCATTACCACCTACTAGATTTAAATGACACTCTTCTTTTATGGCATAACAAGGTTTGTTCTGTTTTTTTTTTTTAAACTTTATAAGTTTCTTTAAAGGAGGGGAAAATGTCATGATGGGTTAGAGGAAAGGAATGGCTTTCAATTCTAGGTGGGAAAAATTCTTTAGCAATTGAACATAATGTCAGTCCCTCTCTCTCTCTCTCTCTCTCTCTCTCTCTCTCTCTCACTATTGACAAATTGAACCCTCTTTTAAGAGAAGTGTATGGTGGAGCCTCTCTCACATGGCAAGGCCAAGGACTTAGCCCCCCACACACACACACAAACATACACACACACGCACATGATTGGGTGTATATGATTGAAGAAAAAAAATAAGCGAGAGATAAAGAAAAGCTGGTGGGACCAAAGAGAGAGAAACCGCCACTTTTGAAGATTTTGCAGAGTTGCGATTTGCAACCATGCAATTCAATCCCCTCTCCATAATTCAAATCATTTCGACATTGAAAATCTTAGATTTGTGTCACCCTGAAATTTCCATCTAACGACGTTATAAATAAGATTTTATCCATCTGTCGTAGTCGATTTATATTTGTTAGACGGAAATGTTATCTATCTGTTGTAGTTGATTCATATTTGTTAGATATCTGTCGTAGTCGATTCATTTTAAATTTTAGATTTGCAGTGATACTAAGCCATGAAGAGAGGAGGGCTTTGTAATTCATATTTGTTGTGAATTGCGAACAAATGAACTTAGAAATATATTTTAAGAAATATGGGCCCGTTTTGGTAGTCCATTTTGTAAGCAATTTGAAATCAACGGACTGGTACTAAATCAGCTTTCAACCTGGGACCTAATTTATGATACTTTTTTTTTTAAAAAAAAAAAATTGTGAATCGGTACATTTTAATGGATTTTCAACCGCTTTATTATTTTATATTTTTTTAAATAAAAGAAAAAGGCACTTTTGTGCATCCATGCAATTTTCTTTTGTTTTTTCATGAGGAAAGGACTTTTAACTCTTCCCAGGTTTTCTTCCCTTCTTGTAGAAATATAAATCCGGCCATATTTGGAAAGCCAACATTTTTAGTACTGGTTTGATATGCAGTAATCGTGATTCATTTGCATACCATTTGAACTATATTAAAATAAAATTTCTACTAAAATAGCATCTGATAAAATGACCATTATTGCGTACTAAATAAATAGTCTATTAGTCTACGTATTTCTGGCTGATATATTTTTTCCCGCAATTTCTTCTACTCTCTATTCAAAGATTTTCCACTCAAAGAGGATAAAGGGTATATTTCAGGGATCCCAATAAAGATGGTTGATCCCATGATAGTTCATAATGATTATTTTTGTAGGGAGGTAGGTGTTCTCTTGTTTACCAAAATACCAAAATTATTATTATAATTAGCTATATAACTATTTCTTAAGACAGATTAAAGAGGCTATAGTATTGGGAACGAGTAGCATTCCGAAATAGGGAAAGGCTGTGAAGCATATGATAAAAGAATATGACATGACTGGAGTGGAGTGGAGTGGAGTGGAGAGAGTTGGATGGGAGCAGTTAGCATGCATAGAAATGGGCAAGCTTGAGAAAGTTTCAAAATCCAACAAAAGAGAGGTTGGTGATGGGAATACAATCAGTAGCATATAGGGCTTTCTATGCATGATTTTAATTAGAAGCAACACATGATTGTTGAGTGAAGGACCACAAAGGTACATTGGACCCTGCAGCAGGCCCCCCTTCCCCTCTCAACTAGATCCTTAACGTCTGTTTCAATTCAAGGGTGTTCATGACTCATTGGAACATCTCTACCTCTTTTATGATATATAGAGATAAGATATCTCCTCTTTTGAACATTCTCCTGCACGTGAATTACGTTATTAGGGTTTGGAATGTACACCCTTAATATTTTGAAAATGTTTAGTAGTCTATTTTAAAAAAATTATGTTTACACACAACCTGTGGACTAATTTGAGTAATTTAATTTGGTCCAACAATATTTGTGTCCGCTAGTCGCGCTCGCACATGAGTCCAGTGATCCGTAATCCGTACTATTCAGTCTCCATAACTTGTGGGCTGGATCTCTCTCTTATACGAGATCTCCATAACTTGTGGGGGCACATGAGTCCAGTAGATGTGTGTGTCCAGTGGTCTGCACCTCAAAACAAATTCGTGATTTGCACGCGTGGAAAGAGCCTCTATACTATACAATATTGCTTCTTTCTATTAAGTAATTTGTATATAAACCAGCCAAGCATTTGTTACTTTTGTCAATTCGTGACAAACTCACTTACTAACTCCAACCCTCTTACTTAATCTTAATTTCTCATTCATCCAAACACTGAACAAATGACAATACGATTTTAATGTTCTCACGGAGTAAAACATATTTCCACAATTATTTTTGTTATTAGACAAACATGCCATTACGAAATAGTGCTGTAGTAATTACTATTTTCTTCACTCTAATTACAATTTTCTAACACTTACTCGTGACAAGAATATTAGATTCAAGATGGACTTACGTGACTATATTTTTGATTCAACTGTCATGAGCACTTGTGTGTTTGCGGTTGCTTGAACAATCTACAATTATAGGTGAATTCAATTTCGATTGTAAGCCAACAATTCGCTATGTAGGGTTTTAAAAACAGAGCAAAAAATATCATAAATAACGTTTGTAGGGTTTCAAATTTGCATATAAAATTGAATATAAAACAGCGTTTGTAGGGTTTCAAAATTTATGCATCGTATTGCAAACTTTTGTTATTTTTGATGCATCGCAATGCATTATTTGATAAATCGCGTTCACTGAAAATGTTAATACACCGTTTTAGTTTGGATTCAAAGTTTGTGTGTTGCGATGAAAAATGTTGTGCGTACTGATGCACATATTGTCCATCATGATGCACAAAATTTTTTAGTACTGTTATTGATGATGCACAAAATTATACTTGACGATGCACAAAATTATACAGGACGATGTACAAACTTATACTTGACGATGCACATTTTTTAACACAAAAATCATAAATTACATTGACGATGCACATTTTATACTTGACGATGCACACGATGCACATTTCTTAACACAAAATCACAAATTACATTGACAATGCACATTTCACACACATGACGATGCACAAAATACACTTAAAAAGGTCATATGTTGTTACGGGGGCAGTTTGGAACAAATAACCAATTTATCACTTAAAATGAATTTAAGCGATTGAAAACAAATATAGTGGATTTAAACGGTTGAAATTGTTGAAAGTGGACCACCCACAATTTTTCTTAAAAATTTTCAAAGTATACCGACTCGCAATTTTCTGTAATAGTAAATGCATTGGACTGAGTTGCGACGGTCGGGCTAGCGAGTTGGACCGAGCTGCGATGGGCGGGCTAGTGAGCCTGGGCCTCAGGCCAAGCGAAGGCTTGAAAATCTCAACCATACCTGGCCTACATTTCCTCCAACTTGGGCCAAGCTAAGCTAGTAGACTTGTAGTTCCCTAAGTTGGCCTTGTAAGCTTTTCAACATTAGTATAATTTTGTTTTTTTATTTTTTTGGTAAGATTCAACGTTAGTATAGTAAGAAATGAAAACATAATCATTGAAGCAAAATAACAAAAAAAGAGATCCTTCTAAAATGATCATCTCAAGGCAAAATAATAACCGTACAATAATGAATTTTTGCTTTGTTAAGAAACCAAACATAGGCACGGGTACAAATCGAGCAACGATTCTCTCAATTGCTGCAAGAAATTTCTCAAACTTATCCTTATAATTAACTAGTTCAAGCTTTTTTCCAACTTGATTCATAGCGTTATTTACACTGGCTTGCTGACAAGTGAATCCACAGAAACGAGTAGTTCGTTGGTTGGCCCACTTTAGTACACACTATAGGTGGAGTAGTATTTGAATTGAGTTTTGGTGGTTCGAGCTCGTGCTCGCGAAACTGTAATTCAAGTTTGAGGTTAATCGAGTTTGAATCAGACTTCTTTGATCTGGTACGAATTGTTCGCAAACAGTTTAATTCAAGTCAAACTCGAGCTTTATTGAGTTGAATGGAAAAGAAAATAAAATAAAAAAAATACATAAATCAAATTTATTTGCCTATAATCATAATATATAAAACCAAATGTTGTTACTGTAATTAAAGGTTTTTGTAAATTAATGAGCTCGAAGAAGATGTTTACTAACGGAGCTCGTCTAACAAGTTCGAGCTTGTTCAAAAGATTAGATGAGTTCAAATTCAAGTTGAAATTAACTCAAGTCGATGGTCACCCCGCTGGCTCAAACTCCAATTCGTTAAATACCTCTACTCAAGTTATTAGAGTTTAAGAATTTCGATAGTGGTTATTACTGGTGATAATTTGCGGGAAAGTGTTCAAGTTTTACTCTTTTACCAGTCCCCTTTTCTTGGTTGTAGCCAAATCAACCAAATTCAACACCCCCCCATCACCGAAATGTTTCATGTTTTTTTGCTGTCTGAGATGGGAGTGTAATCAAGAAAGATCTGGTCCTGCAGAGGTTTATACTCGGATCCGAGATGTTTCCAAGTTCTTGAAAACTGGATCCAGAACCTTCTTCCTCGGAAGTAAATCGGGTCGCCATGCTTATACCATATCGAATAGGCATATCTAATACCTTCACCTTCCTCTTCATTAATTGTTACTGTGCAAAGCTTGAAATGCCGTGCGTCAAACATTCTTCTAGATATGGCCGAGTATTCTCTCTCATTTGGGTATGTACTCATGGACACTACTCTTTCACTATTAGTCTTATCAATTTGTTCAAACTTTTTATCGAAAATATTATAACTAGGTGTTGGTTACACAAATCTTTTACTAGTTTGTATATTTTTGAGTATGGAACTCAAATCAAAAGTTATTTAGTGACGTGAACTTGTGTCAAAAATCCTCTAGTTAGAAACTTATTGGGTCGGGTTTCACTGATCTGCATATATAGAGATGTGTAGATCTCAAAATGGTTCTTGAAACCTTTATCGGCAAGCATCGTTCCATTATCTTCATTTTTCTAATGCAGCCCATTGAAAATGTCTTAAGTATACTGACGCAGCGGAACTAACAACTATGAAGCTCTTACCACGAGAAACTTCAAGAACAAGCCTAAAACGGCTTAGGGTTTTCACAAAGAAGAAAACGTTTATAATTAATCAAAAAAAAAATTGCTCATAACAATGTTTAAGAGGGTATTTATATGCCCTAAACAAACCAAACCCTAAAAGGAAAACGACAAAAGTAAATAAGGAAAACTTCCGAGGCCTAAAACAATACTTAAACAGTATTTTTCGGGCTAAAAACCATTCGCGTCACGGATGAAACCAATTAGTCTTGTAGATCTCGTCGAGAGCTTCGATTTGATATGCAGTGGGTCCCGTGGTTCATCTGGGATCAAAAGTTATGCCCAAATTATGCCCTACCGACGAAAGACTCCTCCAATTCGTGATTTCTACTAGTACTAGTTTTGTCTATTGCTACTTTACCCCCTAACTTTCCAATACTCCTCCCAAACTTCTTATTCCTTTCCATCTTGTGCAAATACACATCAGCGACGTGTTCTACATCGTTTTGGACACAAGTTTATCCAATCTTTTTTAACTTTTGATTCATACTTGAAAAACAGAGATACAATCTAGTTAGATTTCATGTCACCAACATGTTGTTAAATATTTGACAAAAAGCTTGTACGATTGTGAGCTAATAGTGTAAAAGAGTAGTTCTTGCATGTCGAAATGTTGGAGATACTCTGGTCGTCTTCTACAAGAATATTGAACAATGGACTATACATTTCAAGCTTGCACACAATAGTGAATTAAAGATCCTGTATTTTTTTTTTTTTTGGTTTTGTTATTTTTAATTTTTATTTTGATGTTTTTTGTTTTTATTGTTACAAAGGATCCTATTTTTTTTTTAAAATTTTTAAAAATTTTTGCTTTTGCTTATGTTTTTAAGGGTCTGGTCAAGTTATAGATTATACCTCTTTATGAAAGGCATAGAGACACAAATTTTACTTGGAGTAAGAAAGTTTTATTCAAGAAGTTTGGAATGTCAAGGTGAAAGGACCACATCTTTCTTGATTTCGCTTCATCTAATTAAACCCTGAAAATAATGGAGTAACTCTCTCTTGAATATTCACTACAGTACAATGAGTAAATATATACGCATGTTTGGTCAATCAAGATCCAAAAGATTAGCCTAAGTCTATGGACTAAATTACTGGACTAATTATGATTACAAAGATACATTACTTAAAATGCAAAGCTGCCATATATTGTGTTGTTTCCAGAATATTCTCTTTACTCCCCCTCAAGTTGGCGCATGAAGATTCGAAATGCCCAACTTGGAAAGTAACTCTAGGAAACGGTTGCGCCCAAGAGCTTTGGTGAAGATATCGGCAAGTTGTGAGTTGGAGCTGATGGGACGTGGAAGCAATAGTTTAGACTGGATATGTTGGCGGATGAAATGGCAATCGATTTCGATGTGTTTGGTGCGCTCATGGAAAACAGGGTTGGCAGCAATATGGAGGGCTGCTTGATTGTCGCAAAAGAGTGGGATTGGGGCGGAATCAAGCACTCCGAAATCTGATAGTAATCGACGTAGCCAAATTACCTCACTTGCAGTTGTGGCCATGGCGCGATATTCAGCTTTAGCAGAAGAGCGAGAAACCACAGATTGTTTCTTAGAGCGCCATGAAATTGGAGAATGTCCAAGAAACATAATGTAGCCTGTAGTAGATCGACGGGTCGTGGGACATCCGGCCCAATCAGCATCACAATATCCACGAAGAGAGAGTGAGTTGTTGGAAGGAAAGAAAATTCCTTGACCTGGAGAATTTTTGAGATATCGGAGAACCCGTAGGGCAGCTTCAAGGTGTGGCTGATGTGGTTGATGCATGAACTGGCTAAGAATGTGTACGGCATAGCTGATATCAGGTCGCGTGATAGTTAAATAGAGCAACCGCCCAACTAGGCGCCGATACTGTCCCGGATCATCACAGAGTGCGCCTGAGTGGAGGTCGAGTTTGAGGTGTTGATCCATGGGAAATGACACTGGTTTGCATCCGGTGAGGCCGCACTCAGCTAAGATGTCAAGCACGTACTTTCTTTGACTTAAGACGATGCCTGCAGGGGATCGGGCAACTTCGAGGCCCAAAAAATATTTGAGTTTGCCCAGGTCCTTAATATGAAATTTTTCATCCAAATAGCGTTTAAGCCACGATATTTTGGATGGATCAGTGCCCGTAACTATCACATCATCTACGTAGATCAAGACGGCAACAAAGCATGCATTCTCAGTGAATGTAAAAAGAGAATGATCAGAGGGAGATTGGCGAAATCCAACTTGGAGCAAAGAGTGAGTAAACTTTTGGTACCAATTTCGAGAAGCTTGGCGCAGCCCATAGAGAGATTTGAGCAGTCGACATACCCGTTGCTCCCCCTGTTTGGCGAATCCCTGTGGTATCTTCATATACACCTCTTCCTCTAGATCGCCATGTAAGAAGGCGTTGTTCACATCCAATTGATGTAATTCCCAATTTCGAACGGACGCAACGGCAAGTAGGCATCGTCGTGACAAGCTTGGCAACCGGTGCAAACGTTTCGTGAAAGTCAACACCCTCGATCGTGTGTAACCTTTGGCCACCAATCGAGCCTTGTAACGTTCTACAGTACCATCAGGGTGAAATTTCACTTTATAGACCCATTTGGAGTCAATTGCTCGCTTCCCAAGTGGCAAAGGAACAAGTTCCCAAGTTTTATTCACCTCTAATGCCGAGATTTCTTTAGCCATAGCATCTCTCCAATGGGAATGTTGTACTGCCTGAAAGAAATTCTTTGGCTCATCGGTAGAAGAGATGGCCGCTAAAAAAGCTTTATGAGTTACTGAAAATTTGGAATAAGATATATTATGAGATAGAGGATATACCGTCGAGTTGGCCGAAGGAGAAGGAGAGTGCGAATCTGTTGAAGATGGGAGCAAGGAAGGTGGCAAAACATAATCGAACCCAGAGAATTTGCGAGGTACTTGTCTGATCCGTGGTGGAAGTACTGTTGAATGTTCCACTTGAGTACTGAGACTAGGTGAATCAGAATTGGTTTGTGTTGCTGGTGATTCAACAGAGGCTGGATTAAAACTAGGAGAAGAGTCTTCATTATCAAGGTTGAGTGACCCATCAGGTGTGGGTTGAGAGGAAGACCCTGGGTCGGTGTCATTAGAAATGGGCTCGGCCTGAGTGTTGCCAAGCTGCTCTTCAGTTAAGTAGCTGGATGTAGGCCCATTACCGAGTGGGCTAGTGAGTGTCGTGATGGACTTGTCGGGTATTGTACTTGTGGGCCGATCGAATCACTTTGCATACTCTTGAAGGGAAAAACATCCTCGAAAAATTGAACATCTCGGGACGTATAAATTTTTCGGCTTTCCAAGTCATAAATTCGATACCCCTTTTGTCCATGTGGATATCCTACAAACACACCTGGTCTGCTTCGAGCATCAAATTTGTCACGAGGCTTACTATGAACATGACCGTAGCACAAACAGCCAAAACTCCTTAAGTGATCATATTGAGGCATCTTCCCATATAAGATCTCGTATGGTGTCTTATTCGTAAAACATCAATGGCATGCGATTAATCAAATAAGCGCCCGTGAGAACACATTCACCCCAAAATTGGATGGGTAAATTGGCTTGAAATCGCAAAGCTCGAGCTACTTCCAGAATATGTCGATGTTTCCTCTCCACGACGCCATTTTGTTGGGGCGTGTCTGTGCAACTAGTGTGCCTGTCCATCCCATGTTCAAAATAATATTGTAACAATTCTAAGTGGTCAAACTCGAGACCATTATCTGTTCGAAAAATTTTAATTTTCACATTAAATTGTGTCTGTACCCAATTGAAAAACAATAGGAGATACCGTTTGGTCTCAGATTTGTGCTTCATAAGGAAAACCCATGTAGCGCGACTATGATCATCAACAATAGTGAGGAAATAATGTGCCCCAGAGTGTGAAGCACTTCGATATGAACCCCAAATGTCACAATGGACCAATTCAAAAATATGCTTAGATGTGCTTGTTCGAGGCAAAAAAGGAATTCGAGTTTGTTTAGCTCGACAACAAGCATCACAAAAATGTTTATTTGAAGCATTATTCATAATAGATAAACTCGGAACAAGGGATAAACGGTTGACCGGTAGGTGACCAAGACGATGGTGCCATAAGTCCGTCGTATTTTGTTTGTTTGCCAAAAAAGCCTTCCCTGCGCTAGTAGGCTCCAAATGATAAAGTCCATTTCGCACTCTACCCACTCCAATCAGCTTCCTCGAGAGTAAGTCCTGTATAGCACAAAAATCAGATCCAAATATCAGAACACAATTGAGATCCCGAGTTAATTTACTAACTGATAGCAAATTAAAATGAAAATCGGGTACGCCTAAAACTTTCTCGAGTTTTAAGTTTGGACCAAGCTCAACTCGACCCAGAGCATGGACTGGGATATTGTCCCCATTGGGGATTTGTACCGGGAACAGTTGAGTTTTTATGGATGTCAATCATAGAATTAATTTGATACGTAATATGATCGTTGCCCCGCTATCAATTATCCATGGTTCGGTCATACCGAAAGCCCATGTGAGGCCATGTTTGCGGTGGGTCTGTTGTGCTTGGTTGAGGATTGACCGTTGACCCCCAAGAAGCTCAATAGTTGCTGAATTTGTGTTTGCGTCAGTCCGGAAAGGCTCCACCGTAAAAGTTCTTTGGAATCCGAAGCTACGTTCGAACCGGATCCTTCCACCGCTGCGAGAAACGATCGTGATGGTCCTGTTCTCATTCATTGCTCATCACTTCTTTGCTTCGCTTTCTCCATGCCGAAGGGTAGCCTATCGTTCATAACAAGTCTCCCTCGTGTGATTTGTCTTGTGACGGTGCGTCATCGTCGTTGCCTTGATTGTTCCCGTTTCCGTTGATCTACTTTCGGTTTCGTCCGTGCATCGCCTTGGCAGCAATGTTGTTGCTTCCATGGAAGGTATTCGAGCGGCGATGCTACGCCGCTTCTCATCTTGAGCGCCATGGCATAGGCTCGCCCAATTCCCGGTAGTGGTTCAATGCGAGGATCTGCGATCGAACGATCGGTATGAATCATCTAATCCCATTAGAAAATCGAAGACCTTTTCCTCTTCGTGGAGTTCCGGATTCTTTTCCCGGCCGCACGTGCAAATAGGTACGGATCGTAAGTTTTGCAACTCATTCCAAATCCCTTTCAATTTTCCATAGTACATGGACATAGCTGTCTTCTCTGTGTAGAAGAGCAATTGACCGTTTTAACTCGTAGACCAGTGCAATTCCCGTGTGAATCGTTCTTGAAGTCTCCCAAATTTCACTTGCGGTGGTAATGTGGGTTGCACCACTTGCAACTCTTTGCGGACCGCGTTGATCAACCATGATTTAACCACCGCATTACATTGAATCCAAAGTTGGAAATCCCGGAATTGACGTCGGGTTTTGTAATCGATCCGTCCACGAACCCCGCTTTATTTTTGGATTGAAGAGCGTTGAGAAAATTACTACGCCAAGTGAAGTAATTATCTCCAGCTTCTGTTAGGAGTTGTGTAACGAAGATCAATCCAGGATGGTCGAAGGGTGCGGATAGTACGGTGACTTGGTATCAATTTGCAACATTTTTGTGTTTGTAGCAAGCGTTGCCAAGTCTTCCCGATCGTCTGCGACCATGGATTTCTTGGAATAATTTAGGATCTTGCTCTGATACCATGAAAATAATGGAGTAACTCTCTCTTGAATATTCACTACAGTACAATGAGTAAATATATACGCATGTTTGGTCAATCAAGATCCAAAAGATTAGCCTAAGTCTATGGACTAAATTACTGGACTAATTATGATTACAAAGATACATTACTTAAAATGCAAAGCTGCCATATATTGTGTTGTTTCCAGAATATTCTCTTTAAACCCAAATGTTACGACTCCTCAACCCATGGCGAAGGGCCTTATACATGATAAGCGGCAAGGTAGTTTAAAGATGCTTCTTTGTTAGGATGAGGAGTTAGTCTCTTTTATCAGTTAGCAGCTACGTACAATTATTACTTATTTGTCTGGATCTATTTGATATTTATCTGTCGAGCTTAACCTTGTGTTTTTAGGTTTCTTCCGGTGGATATTTGTTCATACCTTAAGTATATGGGTGGTAATTAAATAAGTTAACAATTCTATTGATGACGTCGATTTTTGCACCGTGGTATTGTTGGGAAAAGCTCCGGTGAAAATAACAGATAATTCGCCTCAAAACAAGGGCAAAGATTATTGTGCAGGGGATTCCTGTAAAAGCCTCTCCGGTGTGAGAATTAGCAATGTTTAGAGAGAGAATAATGTTTAACGGAGAGTATATTTTTGGATATATTTGCGCGTACCTTTTATGTCTGTGATGTTACTATTTATAAGAGAGTAACCTGTAGCCCTAGATAATTTTGGACTTGATAGATGTGATGAGATCCCGTAGTTTACGGGTCATGGTAATGTGATGCAAAGAACATGTTGTAGTAGGATTCTACTCACTTGGAGATAGTTTCGTGATATATGTCTTTCGTACTACGAAGATGTGTAGAGAGCAATGGCCAGCGATAGCGATGCTGCGGGTAAGTGGCCCCGCCTTTGAGGGTGAGTGGCCCGCCTTTGCGGGTAAGTGGCCCGCTAGTGTAGAGTGCGGGTAAGTGGCCCGTCTTCTTTGGTAGTGTAGTACGCGGGTCACTTGAAAGTTGGCAGATAAGTAGCTTGCCTTTGACAGCTTGCTTTGATTTAGTGGCTTTTGTCAACTTTATCGCTGTGTAGAATTTAGGTAGTTCATATAGCTAATAATTAAACATTGGAACCCCATGTGATTAGCCATCCTTTTAATTGTTTGGCGCGTTGCTAATAAATACTCCCTCCGTCCTTAATTTATTGTCTTATTTGATTTGACACACAGATTAAAAAAAATAATTGACTTGATTATTAATATTTATATAATGTGTAGTTTTTTTTAATGCCCATGTGTATGTGGCCCATAATTAAAGTAGGGAGAAAAAGTAAGGGTAAAATGGTAAAAGTGATGTCCTAAATTTTTTTTCCGAACAAGACAATTATTTAGAGACGGAAAAAAAAAACAAGACAATAATTTAGGGACGGAGGGAGTATTAGTTTTTTCATTTGCTTTGCTTTCTCCGTTTTTTTTGTTGTAATTTCCAAGGTAACTAACTGTAAATGAGACGGTAATGATTTAATTATCTTTTTTTGAACCATAATGATGCAATCATGAAAAGTGAAAAATTATGTGTAAAATTTTTATTTTTATATTACTATAAGGGCTTATTTATTTCTTTTTGCCATGGGTCACCAAAAGTTCAGTACCGACCCTGACTGTCGGACAACAATGTCTATGGTAGTAGCGAGGCATGTTTTAAAATATAGGTATGGGATTTTTGTGAGCGAAGACCACCTCTTGAGTTGGGTGATGGAAGACATCAAATTAAGCCATATTGCCTCGACAAGCTGCATGCATTATTCAACGCACATATAGAGAAGGAGACGCATGTAGTGATATCCCTTGTTTACATGGGAGCTAATCAAGCTTGTGACGATTAGTGAACTAAAAGATGAACCGTACATCTTTGTTATCCATGGCCAATATATGAGTTGCTTTCCCAACAGAGTAGTCGCGTTAGGCTTTTCTTCTCCTTTCCAACCAAAAAAAAGTAAAGCTTAACCAAATCTAACAATCTAACATAAGGGCGGCCGGGTAAGGTCTAAGACGAATCCAAACCACACTGAGCGGATTGAAATTCAGTCAAACTTTTCTATTTGATAACCAAAGGAGAGGATGATTGAAAGGGATTTTAATGAATTATTTTCACAACGTTAATAGGATTTATTGTTCAAAAAATTATTAGACTTTTAGACCTTAAACAGAGTTCAATATGTAGAAACATAATTAACTCAATTTAGAACGAAAATAATTGAAAGCTGCGCGTGAACTATTAGAGTGTGCAACTTATATGCATTATGAATCTCAGCTATATTTTCTGAACGATCCCAACGTTTTCTCTTCTCTCCCTCCCTCCGTCCCAAAATCAATTATTTTTTTTAATCCGTGTGCCAAGTCAAATAAGACAACACACGAGTTAAACAAGACAATAATTTTGAGACAAATGGAGTATATGTTTGTCAAACTTTGTAATCTCTATTCCTATTTAAGATTTCGAATTCTAAGAATCAAAATAGATTGAAAGAAAAAAAAAAATTGAATTTGGGAGTGGTGATCATTAAGATAAGGAACACGCAACTTTGATAGAAAAATTAGGATCATTTTCTTTTATGACAGTGACACATTAGATAATTATCATATCATTTCTGAAAAAAAAAAAAAAGAGTTGCATTTGATAATTCAAACTTTTTAATATCATTTTTGATTGTTTATAGTATTTCTTTTATATTGTATTAAAGTTATATATTTTCTTTTATGACAGTGACACATTAGATAATTATCATAACCTCGAAAAGATTTTTTTGTTTTTGAAAAGATCTGAAAATTTGAAACTTATATTTTAGAAATGTAACTTTTTTTTTTTGTTGGGGACAAATAAATATAAAAAGTGACTCTTTTTTGGAACAAAGGAAATTTCTTAAACGGAAACAAGTTTTTAGATGTTTAGTACTCCCTCCGTCCCGAATAAATGTTTCTAGTGGATAAAATACAGGAATTAAGAAACATAATTAATGATGTGTTATAAAATGTGTTCTAACCATAATACCCATTAACATTATAATTGAGTTCAACTACTTTAAATAATTGAATTTGTTTGAGATGTGTTATATTAAATCGAGCAATGATTCTCTCAATTGCTGCAAGAAATTTCTCAAACTTATCCTTATAATTAACTAGTTCAAGCTTTTTTCCAACTTGATTCATAGCGCTATTTACACTGGCTTGTTGACAAGTGACTCCACAGAAATGAGTAGTTCGTTGGTTGGCCCACTTTAGTACACACTATAGGTGGAGTAGTATTTGAATTGAGTTTTGGTGGTTCGAGCTCGAGCTCGCGAAACTGTAATTCAAGTTTGAGGTTAATCGAGTTTGAATCAGACTTCTTTGATCTGGTACGAATTGTTCGCAAACAGTTTAATTCAAGTCAAACTCGAGCTTTATTGAGTTGAATGGAAAAGAAAATAAAATAAAAAAAATACATAAATCAAATTTATTTGCCTATAATCATAATATATAAAACCAAATGTTGTTACTGTAATTAAAGGTTTTTGTAAATTAATGAGCTCGAAGAAGATGTTTACTAACGGAGCTCGTCTAACAAGTTCGAGCTTGTTCAAAAGATTAGATGAGTTCAAATTCAAGTTGAAATTAACTCAAGTCGATGGTCACCCCGCTGGCTCAAACTCCAATTCGTTAAATACCTCTACTCAAGTTATTAGAGTTTAAGAATTTCGATAGTGGTTATTACTGGTGATAATTTGCGGGAAAGTGTTCAAGTTTTACTCTTTTACCAGTCCCCTTTTCTTGGTTGTAGCCAAATCAACCAAATTCAACACCCCCCCATCACCGAAATGTTTCATGTTTTTTTTTTATGCGAGATGGGGTGTAATCAAGAAAGATCGGTCTGCAGAGGTTTATACTCGGATCCGAGATGTTTCCAAGTTCTTGGCGGATCGGAACCTTCTTCCTCGGAAGTAAATCGGGTCTCCATGCTTATACCATATCGAATAGGCATATCTAATACCTTCACCTTCCTCTTCATTAATTGTTACTGTGCAAAGCTTGAAATGCCGTGCGTCAAACATTCTTCTAGATATGGCCGAGTATTCTCTCTCATTTGGGTATGTACTCATGGACACTACTCTTTCACTATTAGTCTTATCAATTTGTTCAAACTTTTTATCGAAAATATTATAACTAGGTGTTGGTTACACAAATCTTTTACTAGTTTGTACATTTTTGAGTATGGAACTCAAATCTAAAGTTATTTAGTGACGTGAACTTCTAGTTAGAAACTTATTGGGCCGGGTTTCACTGATCTGCATATATAGAGATGTGTAGATCTCAAAATGGTTCTTGAAACCTTTATTGGCAAGCATCGTTCCATTATCTTCATTTTTCTAATGCAGCCCATTGAAAATGTCTTAAGTATACTGACGCAGAGGAACTAACAACTATGAAGCTCTTACCACGAGAAACTTCAAGAACAAGCCTAAAACGGCTTAGGGTTTTCACAAAGAAGAAAACGTTTATAATTAATCAAAAAAAAAAAACTACTCATAACAATGTTTAAGAGGGTATTTATATGCCCTAAACAAACCAAACCCTAAAAGGAAAACGACAAAAGTAAATAAGGAAAACTTCCGAGGCCTAAAACAATACTTAAACAGTGTTTTTCGGGCTAAAAACCAAACGCACCACGGATGAAACAAGTAAGTCTTGTAGATCTCGTCGAGAGCTTCGATTTGATATGCAGTGGGTCCCGTGGTTCATCCGAGATCAAAAGTTATGCCCAAATTATGCCCTACCGACAAAAGACTCATCCAATTCATGATTTTTACTAGTACTAGTTTTGCCTATTGTCACTTTACCCCCTAACTTTCCAATACCCCTCCCAAACTTCTTATTTCTTTCCATCTTGTGCAAATATACATCAGCGACGTGTTCTACATCATTTTGGACACAAGTTTATCCAATCTTTCTTAACTTTTGATTCATTCTTGAAAAATAGAGATACAATCTAGTTAGATTTCATGTCACCAACATGTTAAATATTTGACAAAAGCTTGTACGATTGTGAGCTAATAGTGTAAAAGAGTAGTTCTTGCATGTCGGAATGTTGGAGATACTCTGGTCGTCTTCTACAAGAATATTGAACAATGGACTATACATTTCAAGCTTGCACACAATAGTGAATTAAAGATCCTGTTTTTTTTTTTTTTTTTTTTTTTGGTTTTGTTATTTTTAATTTTGATTTTGATGTTTTTTGTTTTTTTTGTTACAAAGGATCCTATCTTTTTTTTTTTTTTTTTTTTAAATTTTTGCTTTTGCTTATGCTTTTAAGGGTCTGGTCAAGTTATAGATTATACCTCTTTATGAAAGGCATAGAGACAAATTTTACTTGGAGTAAGAAAGTTTTATTCAAGAAGTTTGGAATGTCAAGATGAAAGGACCACATCTTTCTTGATTTCGCTCCATCTAATTAAACCCAAATGTTACGACTCCTCAACCCATGGCGAAGGGCCTTATACATGATAAGCGGCAAGGTAGTTTAAAGATGCTTCTTTGTTAGGATGAGGAGTTAGTCTCTTTTATCAGTTAGCAGCTACGTACAATTATTACTTATTTGTCTGGATCTATTTGATATTTATCTGTTGAGCTTAACCTTGTGTTTTTAGGTTTCTTCCGGTGGATATTTGTTCATACCTTAAGTATATGGGTGGTAATTAAATAAGTTAACAATTCTATTGATGACGTCGATTTTTGCACCGTGGTATTGTTGGGAAAAGCTCCGGTGAAAATAACAGATAGCTCGCCTCAAAACAAGGGCAAATGTTACTGCGCAGGGGATCCCTGTAAAGCCTCTCCGGTGTGAGAATTAGCAATGTTTAGAGAGAGAATAATGTTTAACGGAGAGTATATTTTTGGATATATTTGCGCGTACCTTTTATGTCTCTGATGTTACTATTTATAAGAGAGTAACCTGTAGCCCTAGATAATTTCGGGCTTGATAGATGTGATGAGATCCCGTAGTTTACGGGTCATGGTAACATAATGCAAAGAACATGTTGTAGTAGGATTCTACTCACTTGGAGATAGTTTCGTGATATATGTCTTTCTTACTACGAAGATGTGTAGAGCAATGGTCAGCGATGCTGCGGGTAAGTGGCCCGCCTTTGAGGGTGAGTGGCCCGCCTTTGCGGGTAAGTGGCCTGCTAGTGTAGAGCGCGGGTAAGTGGCCCGTCTTCTTTGGTAGTGTAGTACACGGGTCACTTGAAAGTTGGCAGATAAGTAGCTTGCCTTTGACAGCTTGCTTTGGTTTAGTGGTTTTTGTCAACTTTATCGTTGTGTAGATTTTAGGTAGTTCATATTAGGGGTGAAGTTGGTTCAGTTTGAGCCAAAACCGCAAACCGAACCACCCCCTAACGGTTCCACATATTTCAAACCGAACCGAAACGCCAGAAATTTCAAACCGAACCGATCGGTTTGGTTCGGTTCCGCGGTTTAATTATTTAAACATTTCAAAAAAGAAAAAACTTTTAAATATCAAAAAAATACTTTTAACATAAACTAAATAATTAAAAGTCAAAAAATTAACTTTAAAATTGCTATAATTCAATCAAAATGTTGGCAAACAACAATAATTTTCTTATTACATTCAATTACTAATTACTAATTACTAAATAATATATATATATATATAAATAAAAAATTAAAATTAAATAGTGGTGGTTCGATTCGATTCGGTTTGGCACCAAAAACCGCAAACCGAACTGAACCGCTCGGTTTATAAAATTTCCAAACCTAAACCGAACCGTCCTAACTCAAAACCAAACCGAACTGGCCGATTCGGTTCGATTCGATTCGATTTGGCGGTTCGGCGATTCGGACTTACACCTCTAGTTCATATACCTAATAATTAAACATTGGAACCCCATGTGATTAGCCATCCTTTTAATTGTTTGGCGCGTTGCTAATAAATACTCCCTCCGTCCTTTTATTATCTTGTTTGATTTGGCACACAGATTAAAAAAAATAATTGACTTGATTATTAATATTTATATAGTGTGTAGTTTTCTTTAATACCCGTGTGTATGTGGCCCATAATTAAAGTAGGGAGAAAAAGTAAGGGTAAAATGGTAAAAGTGATGTTTTTTTTTCAAACAAGACAATTATTTAGAGACGGAAAAAAAAAAAAAGACAATAATTTAGGGACGGAGGGAGTATTAGTTTTTCATTTGCTTTGCTTTCTCCGTTTTTTTTTTGTTGTAATTTCCAAGGTAACTGTAAATGAGACGGTAATGATTTAATTATCTTTTTTTGAACGGTAATGATGCAATCATGAAAATTGAAAAATTATGTGTAAAATTTTTACTTTTATATTACTATAAGGGCTTATTTATTTCTTTTTGCTATGGGCTACCAAAAGTTCAGTACCGACCCTGACTGTCGGACAACAATGTCTATGGTAGTGGCGAGGCATGTTTTAAAATTTAGGTATGGGATTTTTGTGAGCGAAGACCACCTCTTGAGTTGGGTGATGGAAGACATCAAATTAAGCCATATTGACTCGACAAGCTGCATGCATTATTCAACACACATATAGAGAAGGAAACGCATGTAGTGATTTTTTTTTTTTTTTTTTTTTTAACCAGGTTTAATCCTGGGGTAGTAGTCCTGGTCCCTCATTGCTACTACCAGGAAAATCGCGGGATGTGCCCGAATGATACAGGGTTTGAGAACATGTCAACTAATATCACATACAAGGTCCAACCTCAGAAGAAAGCAAATTGCTTCCACCAAGAATCGAACCCACACTGCATGCCTCCAGAATCTTGTGTCCCCCTCCTTTTACCACTCGGCTAATCAAGCTTGTGAGGATTAGTGAACTAAAAAGATGAACCGTACATCTTTGTTATCCATGGCTAGTCATGTCAATTTTGACCCATTACTCAAGAACCCATCCAACCCAACCCACTAATTACTCAATTCAACCCAACCCAACTCATTAACAAAATAAGTTATATTGGGTTACCCACTACAACCCAATAAAATTTTCGGGTTAAAACGGGTTGAACCCATAAACCTGCTTAAACCTGCTAAGCTAAGTCCGAAAGAACTCTAACGCCGCACTCTCTCTCTCTCTCTCTCGCGCACACTCACAGACACACACACACTCTTCACTTGGACTCTCTCTCCAACAACGCCTCCCCCAGCAGTCCCCTTCCCAATTCCGGCCCCAGGTGCACGATTTGCTTGGACGATTTCGCGGAGAACGAATTGTGTCAAGTTCTTCCCAGGTGCGATCACATTTTCCACTCCCTCTGCATAAATCCTTGGTTGAAGAATCACCGAAACTGCCCGATTTGTCGTACGAAAATTGGCTGATTGGAGATTCCTCTTTTTTTACGATTTCAGGTAAGGAAAAACTCATCTTTCCTGTCAATTTTGTTTGACTGTTCATTTTCAAGATTTCTGAGTTTTTGATCTAGGCGATTTAATTTGGTCTTCAATCAGTTCTGTTGTTTATGTTTATTTATGTTTAGTTTTAGCTATTATTGTAGTTTAACTTTTGATTGTGTATGGCTTTGACTAATATTCTTGTAATTTTGAGTTCTTAACTTTGATTGTCAAAAGGGTTTAATGAATTATGTATTTTGTGGTTTTGAGTTGTTGTGTTTTATTAAATTTTGATGTCTTTATACTGTATATGCACCTGAAATTCATGGGTTTTATTTAATTTCTGTAATTCCAGTAGTTCTTAGTTGTGTTATTGCAAATTTCTTCTAAGCTGTCTGTGTTATTACTTATTAATTAGTTGCTAATAATTAATAAACAGTTGCTAATAATTTTGCGTTTTACTTATTAATTAGTCATAGTAAACGATCCCAGGAAAACATGTTATGTGTGATTGCTAAGTACTGATAGCATGTTCAAGTTGGGATTTGAATTGGTGTTTGGTTTGTTTGTAAAGGGTTTAATTTGACTATATATTTTAAATTATTTGTGTAGGGAATGCTTTTCCCATTCTCTTAGGTTTTATGTTATGTTGCTTCCCAGTTGCCACCGTGTGGGGAATGATCTAGAGAGATGTTTATACCAGTTGTATCCTTGTCATCTCCCACCTCGTAGCTTAGAGTTTTTTTTTTTTTTTTTTTTTTTTCATAGGCCTATTGTGTGCTTGCTTATATAAGTTCTACATATTGCTCGGATTATAATCATTCACATCTTTATTGGAAATGCAGGCGAGAAAGGAAAGAGAGGCTCAGGCTGCAGAAGGAGGTTGGACTGTTGTTGTACATCACAAGGGCAGGAAGAAGACTACAGATTCTGGAACTAGAATTACTGTGGGTTCTGTTGCGTAGGCTGCCGTAATGGATAAGATGGCAAAGAAGAAAAGTAAAGAAGTTGGGTTAGATTTCTATCGGTTTCAGAAAAGGGAGGCCCAACGGAATGGTATGATCAATCACATTACAGTTCCTTTCCTTTTTTCTGAAATCACGGCGGCATATCTTTTTCATAATAGTTTGGAGTTCTTAGATCTGTTCGAGGAAGAGTGGTATTATTGTTTCTTGCTGTTTTGAGCTATTACTAAATTTTGTCCTGCAAACGTTATTCCTCGCAGAGATTATGATGTTGCAAAGCAAATTTGAGCGGGACAAAAAATGGATACAACAATTAAGGGCTGCAAGGAAGTTTCGCCCCTACTGAATTTGCTGAGAAATTAATATATTTCAACTGTTTCCAATTTTGATAATCTATAGTTGGGTGCATTTGTTTAATTTTTATTTTATCAGCTGATATTTTTATATTTGGCTGGATGAAATGTTGTATTTGGAATGTAAGATTTTGTTTTTCTAATTGTAAGTTTGTAACAATAGCAATAGTTTACATGTTTATGTTTATGTTTGTGTTTGTGTTTGTAACAGTCAATGAGTATTTTGATATTGAAGTAAAAATAAGTCTTTATTGGTAAAGTACAAGATTGAACTGAAGGGGGGAAAATACCGGGTCAACCCGAAACCTACCCGACCCAATAGTGGCCCGACACGTTTAACCCGAATTTATTTTGAGTTGTAATGAGTTCTGACCTAAACCAACATGTTACCCAGATCAACCCGACCTGATGGACCCAATTGCCAGGCATATGACCATGGCCAATATATGAGTTGCTTTCCCAATAGAGTAGTCGCGTTAGGCTTTTCTTCTCCTTTCCAACCAAAAAAAAGTAAAGCTTAACCAAATCTAACATAAGGGCGGCCGGGTAAGGTCTAAGACGAATCCAAACCACACTGAGCGGATTGAAATTCAGTCAAACTTTTCTATTTGATAACCAAAGGAAAGGATGATTGTAAGGGATTTTAATGAATTATTTTCACAACGTTAATAGGATTTATTGTTCAAAAAATTATTAGACTTTTAGACTTAAACAGAGTTCAATATGTAGAAACATAATTAGCTCAATTTAGAATGACAATAATTGAAAGCTGCGCGTGAACTACTCCCTCCGTCCCTAAATTATTGTCTGGGTTGACCCGGCACACGGATTAAGAAAACTCAATTGACTTGATCATTAATATTGGAATAGTATTGAAAAAGTATGTTGTTTCTTTTAATGCCCATGTGTATGTGGCCCATAGTTAAAGTAGGAAGAAAAAGTAAGGGTAAAATAGTAAAAGTGACGTTTTAAAAAGGAAAGTTTCAAACAAGACAATTATTTTGGGACGGACGAAAAAGGAAAGGAAGACAATAATTTAGGGACGGAGGGAGTATTAGAGTGTGCAACTTATATGCATTATGAATCTCAGCTATATTTTCTGAACGATCCCGGCATTTTCTCTTCTCTCTCTCCCTCCGTCCCAAAATCAATTATTTTTTTTTATCTGTGTACCGAATCAAACAAGACAACACACGAGTTAAACAAGACAATAATTTTGAGACAGATAGAGTATATGTTTGTCAAACTTTGTAATCTCTATTCCTATTTAAGATTTCGAATTCTAAGAATCAAAACAGATTGAAAGAAAAAAAAAATTTGAATTTTGTAGTGGTGATCATTAAGATAAGGAACACGCAACTTTGATAGAAAAATTAGGATCATTTTCAAATCACTATTTTTCTTCCACCCAAATGACAAATTTAGGATCATTTTCAATCAGTATTTTCAAAGAGATCCACCAAATGTGAAGATCAAGCTTTGTCTCATTCTATTTTCTTTCTCAAATTGAAGTCTTAACGCAATCTATACGTTTGCTCCATTGGAAAAATCCCAGCTTATCATTTTCTTTTAATCTACTAGCTATTTTGTTCTGAAAAAAAAAAAAAAAAGAGTTGCATTTGATAATTCAAACTTTTTAATATCATTTTTGATTGTTAATAGTATTTCTTTTATATTGTATTAAAGTTATATATTTTCTTTTATGACAGTGACACATTAGATAATTATCATAACCTCGAAAAGATTTTTTTGGTTTTTGAAAAGATCTGAAAATTTGAAACTCATATTTTAGAAATGTAACTTTTTTTTTGTTGGGGACAAATAAATATAAAAAGTGACTCTTTTTTGGAACAAAGGAAATTTCTTAAACGGAAACAAGTTTTTAGATGTTTAGTACTCCCTCCGTTCCGAATAAATGTTCCTAGTGGATAAAATACAAGAATTAAGAAACATAATTAATGATGTGTTATAAAATGTGTTCTAACCATAATACCCATTAACATTAATTGAGTTCAACTACTTTAAATAATTGAATTTGTTTGAGATGCGTTATATTAAATGAAGTTTAAGGGTATATTAGAAAGAATAGTAGAGAATAGGTAAATCAAAAGTCTTTAGGAACATTAATTGGGACATTCCAAAATAGAAAGTATGAACATTTATCCGAGACGGAGGGAGTACAATTATATACTCTTTCCGTTCTAGGAAAGAGTGCACTTTCTTTTTTTAGAAGTTAACATGTGACTAAATCAAATTAAAATTTTACATACCTCACTTATTTTTTAGAAAATAAAATTTCATTAATTAAAAACTACCTTAAGAATACTATGGATTACAACTTTCATAACTTTGTAAAAACAAGTAAATTTATATAAATTATCGGTCAAACTTTAATAAAATTGACTAATAAAAATTAAAAGTAGACACTTTGCCTGAAACGGAGTGAGTATATATTAAAGCTAACACGTTGCGGCTGTCCACCAATTCTTACTTAATTAGAAAGTTGAAACTTGGACTAATTCATGGTAATACTATTAAATTTTCTCCATTTAGAAGTTTCACTACATAACTTGTAGCACCCATGGTAAAGAGTGTTTATGGTTCGGTTTAATTTATTTTTGTTAAAAATATAGAGAATCAGAAGCACCATCGATTTTTGAAAAGTTTAGAACTAGGACCAAACCAGATCGGACAAGAATCAAAATATTCTATTTTTGAAATGTTTAGAACTAGGACCAAACTAGATTGGGCAAGAATCAAAATAAAGAAATGCTAGAGCTATCTAAAGAGTACTAAAAATATTACACCTAATGACATGACACCAAAATCTAATATTGGATTTCAAACAAATTTCTTGCCAGGCGGCAAATGTTTGATTTAAAAATTTAACGGAAATCCAACATTGGATTTGAGTGCCATGTCATTAGGTGCAATATTTTTAGTACTCTTTAGGTGGACGTAGCATTGCCCATCAAAATATTTTGCCTGGTTTTATTGGTTCGATTTCACACTTTTATTTGCCTTGAATATTTCGTTTTGTTTTTTAGCCTTTTAATAAGAACATGATTTCTTTTCTCAAGTTTTAGAACGACTGCAATAAATTTTAAATTATTAAACAAAGTAAAACAAACGAAATCTAACACGCTAGAAATTGAAAATAGAAACTATTAAGTAAAAAGTTAGTATATATAGTAGGGTAAAAACTAAAAATATAGAAATATGTATTTACAAAAAAGTTACACATACTATACCGAGTACCTTTTTGATTAGGTGCCTCTAGCATTGAGCTCAAATCTACTATACCGTGTATGTTCTTTTACGTACCACTAGACTAAATCAGAACATGGGCCGGTCTATGTTTTTGATTTAATGAGAAATAGCTGGTCGGTCATCTTTTCAAAGTTTTTAACCCCTAAAGTTTATCATTTTTTTTCTTAATCGAAAAAAGGCACTTTCATAAAATTGTTCCTAAAATATCATCGTTTCTTCCACAACTGTTTTGTCTTCCTCTTAAGTCTTAGCAATGCTTAACCCGATTACTTGAAATGCGTATTTATAAACACTGGAGTAGAGCACATAAAATTTATCATTCCATGTTGAAGATTACAAAATATGTTCATGTTCACATGCAAACATAGAATGGTTGATGAAATATAATTCGATCACGAAACTTACAAAGAAATTTAATGAAAAAATAAGTTTACGAATGACAGGAAATCAAACATATATGCATCAGTTTTTCGATATCACTTGCGATGAAATAGAAGCATTATCAGGGAGTTCGGTCGGTAGTTGAACAAGATAGGAGTTATGATTGCAGTTTAGGAAGAATGTAGACTTGGGAGTGAAAGCGGTAGGTGTTCATTTTTTCCTTCAAAATTTTGTAATAATTAGGCATCCCGATGCCCAATTGTTGCATCCCGATGCAATAATTGTTGCATCTCAAATTAATTTCGATGCCCAATTCTTGCATCCCGATGCTCAAATTAATCTGAGAAAGTGACACTGCATCCCGATGCCTAATTGTTGCATCCCAATGCAATAATTGTTGCATCTCAAATTGAATTTCGATGCCCAAATTAATCTGAGAAAGTGACACTGCATCCCGATGCCCAATTGTTGCATCCTGATGCCTGATGTGCGCGTGTTTTGATTTTATTAAGGGTATTGTTGTCTTTTCGATCAAAAAGTGCCTTTTTTCAGTTAAAAAAAACATAGGGTACTGGAACGAATTGAAATGTTAAAAAAGGGACCGGCGAAAATAAATGACCCCTTTAAGGGGTAATTTCGGGCCGGTCCCATTTTCAACATTTCAATTCGCTCCAGTCCACCCTTCTTTTTTAATAATCAAATAAATGTAGTTTTTTGTCAAAAAGACAAGAATACCCTTAATGAAACCAAAATACGCGTGCAACATGCATCTCTGGCATCGCGATGCACAAACTTCAGCCTTATTTGAGCATCGCGAGGCACAAAACTTCAGTATTTTTTATTTTACTTTAAATAAACTACACAAACGATTGAAGAATTTGGAATTATGTATCTAAATTCACAGTCTACTCTAAATTCACCATCTTCATCCCCCAACAAGCACAAAAGTGAAGATATCATTGGTTGATTACAAAAGGAACTCTTGATTGAAACATGCAAACCACTTTTAGACATAACTTGAAATATAATTGATATTACAAGAATGAACATAAATACATAATTAAAACTTCTGGTTACCTAATGTAATTGATTCGAAAAGGATGAAGGGGCTCAAGCACGTTTCCCTCTACTGGGGTTAGCCTTGGGACATAGCACCCATCGACCCTTGGCATGCCTGCGCTTCAAAATTGCTCATCCGCCAGTAGTACACATTTGCCTGCGGAAGCCATGAGTTCAAGCTAGAGACTTCCGAGACTTGTGCCTCTTGGTTTGACAAAGTTTAAACTTTTTCCTTGAAAAACGGTGCCCTGTCTCCTTTCTTGGACCTTTGTTAGAGGTGAAGTCAACCCCCAATGATAAACCTGAGAAGGGAGAATGGGAAGAGAGAGAAAGAGAAGAAGAGAAGATGAATGAACAATGAAGCATCCCTGTTGAAGAGCTGTCAGAAGCTACATTCATATGTTGTGCATCGGGATGCAATGCTACTTTTTCAGATTAATTTGGGCATTGGGATGCAAGAATTGGGCATCGGAATGTAGTACCACTTTCTCAAATTAATTTGAGCATCGGGATGCAAGAATTGTGCATCGGGATTCAATTTGAGATGCAACAATTATTACATCGGGATGTAACAATTAGGCATTGGGATGCAGTGCCACTTTCTCAGATTAATTTGGGCATCGAGATTTAAGAATTGTACATCGGGATTCAATTTAAAATGCAACAATTGTGCAGCGGGATTCAAAAAAGTTTGTTTGTCTATGTGTTTTTGTTTTTGACATATATATTCAAGTTATCACAGATCTTCTTTAAGAAGATACTGTCATTGCTACACTAATTTCTTCACCTACCAGCAACAAATTTAGCTTCAAAGATGATTGATCACGCCAAAAGTGGGTTCAGGTGATCTGTCGATGTCCACGTATGCAGGCATGCAGCTAGTCTTTGGTCAGGATGCCCCGGCTCTCAATAGGTACAAGTGTAAGTGGGACTTGTCTTCCGGTAAATACCTGAGATGGAAAGAAGCACCGTTAGGGAGCTGGACGTTGGTCCAGCTAAAGCCCTCCGGTGAGAGAATCAGTCTATGGTGAGGTTAATGGTCTCCGGTGAGGATTCAGGCTACTCTTTTGAGAGTGAATGCCTTGAATGCTTTGGAGATTTGGTAGTTGTGTGTGTTAATTTGAACTTAGGTCATAAATGAAGGTTATCACTTTGTATTTATACTAGAGGAATGTTGGTCTGAGTCAAGTGGGACTGCCAGGTGTCGACCTGAGGTGAGCAGCCATGTGCCCATTTATGGCAGTCGCAATTTGCATTGATGAGCTTTTATGTGGAAGTGACCTGCTCTGGTGCAGAGGATAGAACTTCTCTGAAAGTGACATTGACCTTCTAGATGCAGCTTTACTTAGGGGGCAAACAACTCTTTCATCCAATGAGGTACTAGATGGTGGCCCCGGGGTGACGTAGTAGCACGTGGGCATTGAATGCGGCAGCTTTTGTTGACTTTCTTTGCTTCCTGAGGTGGAGACCTCGGGGTCTTAGTGTTTCAGCTCGGGTCAAGGACCATGCGAGCTCTTTTATGTTCAAAGCGAAGGCGTGAGGGCTATCCCGAGCTCCTCGAGGAGGTCGGGAATTGGCGTAGGGTGAACGTACCCGGGCTCCGGGATATACTCCAAGCTCGGGGTCGATGATTCCTTTCTTCCGGGCTCTAGATCAGTTTGGCCACGTGTCCTGCTAATGCCACGTGGAAGTTTGGATATTTTAGTATCTTCAATGATCAACATACATCTAAAAAATGTGTGACACCCAGTGTGTGTTTTGCTTATATCATTCCTCGATAATTTGTCGTGCAAAGTTGTAAAAAGATGATATATACTATCACATGCATAAATAACTTTCGACAAAATGCATAATTATTTAAAAAAGAACACAAATTATTAATTGCAGTGGTCGGATTATTACAGACAGAAGATCTCTCTTATCTCTGTATTGTTAGTGAGAGTTGGGTAAGCTTCTCATAAACTGACCGAGCCACTTTGCCGAGTACAATTCAATATCATTACATGGATGAAGTGTTTTAGATAGAGTTTTTAACGAGTGTCATAGGGTTTACAGGAAAGCCATAGTTGTTTTGGATGAAAGAGACGGGGGCATTTTAAGAAGAAAATTATCAAAGTCTCGATTTTGATCAATATTTTTGTTTGGTCCTATCTTTTTAAAATAAATTCATTTGGTCCTACATGTTGTATTTTTTGGTTGGATTCCCTCTCACGTTATCATTAGAATCTCTGTCTATTATATTTTAAAATATCAAAAGTACCCATACTTGTACTGTATAAAAGAAAAATGGCTTTACACTTTCTCAGAAATTAAGAACAACAAAAGTTTCATAACACCACAAATCCAAGAAATCAAAAAAGCACAAATCTAGAATTTCATTGATTATCTCTCGCTCTTCGTATTCGAATATACAAATATGTACATATGTTATCTTCATCCAATTGACCGAAGGAAAAGCCTGAGAAGATGCTGACGCATTTGATGATGAAGATGACCTAATTTTTAATTTGACAAATTGACCCCCTATACATTGTATTTTTTGAAAAGTCAGTACATAAGAAATGTTTTACGAAAGGGTAATTTATGCATTTTGAAATATAATAGACGAAGATTCTAACGTTAACAGTGAGAGGGGGGAATCTAACCAACAAATGCAACATGTAAGACCAAATGAATTTGTTTTAAAATGGCACAACTAAACAAAAATATTAGTCAAAGTCGAGGGACCAAATATTTATTTAATTCCTAAACTAATGCTACTTTTTTTTTCTTTTTTTTATTTTTTAAACTAATGCTACTTAAAAAAAGAGTTCTTGGCTGAAAAAAAAAAAAAGAAAAAAAAAAGAGTTCTATATAAAGCTCCTCCAAGGCACCTGGAAGAACGGCAAGCAACTCCCATTTGATGGTGTCATTTATTTTATTTTTTGCTCTTCCCATTTTCTTCTTGCTCTTTCTTTTGAAGCATGGAAACAAAAGAAAAACACTTCTTCCACCCGGACCTCCAGGACTTCCTATCATTGGTAACTTGCACCAACTTGATAAATCGGCCCCTCATCTCTATTTATGGCAACTATCCCAAAAATATGGTCCCATAATGTCCTTACGACTTGGTTTTGTGCCAACCCTTGTAGTTTCTTCGGCAAAAATGGCAAAAGAGGTTATGAAAGTTCATGATCTCGAATTCGCAAGTAGACCATCATTGCTAGGCCAGCAAAAACTGTCCTACAATGGCTTAGATTTGGCTTTTTCACCCTATAATGACTATTGGAGGGAAATGAGAAAGGTATGTGTACTTCAACTCTTTAGCTCCAAACGAGTCCAATCCTTTCACTCAGTCCGTGAAGAAGAGGTTTCGTTAATGATAAAAAAGATCTCTAACTTTGCTTCGGAATCTAAAGTGGTCAACTTGAGTGAGACACTTATGGCTCTCACAAGCACCCTCATATGTAGGATTGCTTTTGGTAAAAGATATGTTGACGAAGGGCGAGAACAAAGTAGGTTCCATAGTCTACTAAATGAAGCTCAGGCCATGTTAGCAGCCTTCTTTTTCACGGACTATTTTCCTTTGATGGGATGGGTAGATTATGTCAATGGTCTTCGAGGAAGGCTCGAGAAAAATTCAAGGAATTGGATTCTTTCTACCAGGAAATCATTGATGACCACCTTGATTCTAACCGGCCAAATCCTGAGCAAGAGGACTTCATTGACGTCTTACTTAGACTACGAAATGAACGTCTGTTTACACAAGACCTAACGTGGGATCACATCAAAGCCGTGCTTATGGTAATTAATTATAAATTACTTGTTTCTAGAGTTCATGAGCTTTACGTGGACTTAATATTTAATTTTATCTTCTTATAATTCTTCGTTCTATATCTCTCTCCAGAATGTTATTGTGGCTGGAACAGATACAAGTGCAGCCACGTCAGTTTGGGCCATGACGGCACTAATGAAGAACCCTAAAGTAATGAAAAAAGTTCAAGAAGAAGTTCGAAACATGGTTGGAAAAAAGGGGTTCGTTGAAGAGGAAGATCTTCAAAAACTGCCTTACCTAAAGGCGGTAGTAAAGGAGACCCTGAGATTGTATCCTATTTCTCCACTACTAGTACCACGCGAGACGATGCAATCATGCAATGTAGATGGATATGAAATTCCGGCCAAAATGCTTGTTTATGTAAACGCTTGGGCAGTTGGAAGGGATCCCGAAGCTTGGGAAAATCCTGAAGAGTTCTTTCCTGAGAGGTTTCTTGGTAGTTCAATTGACTATAAAGGTCAGGACTTTGAGCTCGTACCATTTGGGGCGGGCAGAAGAGGTTGCCCTGGGATATACATGGGAGCTGTGACAGTGGAGCTTGCACTTGTTAATCTTCTCTACTCGTTTGAATGGGAACTACCTTCTGGGATGGAAAAAGAAGACATAGACATTGATGTTATACCAGGGTTAACTATGCACAAGAAAAATGCTCTTTGCCTTATTCCTACTAATTTTATTATAAGCTGATCAATAATTAGCATTATGAGCCGGTCCCTTGGTTACTAATTATGTTTGGACCATTTCATAGTATATAAAAAAATATTATGTTTGGCTCACAAATGACAAAACAATTTGGAAAAATTGCGGGTCGATACACTTTCTTAGATATTCAACCACTAAAGTTTACTATATTTGTTTCAAATCGCTAAATTCTACTTTGGTGAATAAATGAAAAAATTGTTTCTAAAATGCCCTCCAACAACCTAAAGACGATTACTTTTTTTATCCCAATCTCTCTCTCCCCAGGAGAGTCGCCCAGCCCCAGCACATGCCAATCAAAAAAGAAGCGAAACCTATATTCTCGAGCTAACCTTCTTTCTATTTGTTGGTGGGACATTTCCACGAGACCTTGCCCCCTTGTCTTTGTCATCAGTGAAGGTAGCTCTCTCAGAAAGTACTCTTTTTTGATGCTTCAGCTTCTTGCGGTATGAGAAGAAAGAGCTTGGTCTGACTCAACCAAAAGAGGTATTGTCGGAGGTGACCATTAAGATCTTGCAAATTGGCCCAATTTCCTAGCTTCACTAGAAGGGCTCCCGCTTAGAAAAAAAAGAGGGTAACGATTCACAACTGACAACCTCGCTTCGCCTCGCCTTCATAGCAGCTGCCAAGTCTCGTGGCTTCCCCATTGAGGGGAAATGATTCTACAGCGGCCAGACCTTTTCTATTTCATTTTGTGCGGATCGGCTTCCATTATTTCATTCTTTTTTCTTTGTGATACTTTCGAACTCTTATATTTGTGCATCGAAATGCAAGTAATTTGTGCATCGCGATGCATAGCGTGTCTGTTTCGTATTTTTTTAAGGGTATACACGACATTTTGTAAAAAAAATGTCATTTTTCTGTTTGAAATAATTATAAGAGACTAAAGCGGTTAAAAATTTATTAAAAGGTACCGGCCCGAATTTCATTCAAACAATTTGGTCCATGAAAATCGAAGATATCATCTGGTTAGCATAATAGATGCACGAAAAATATCACTGACTGGTTAGTAATGAGCTTCTAGATATTAATTTGGAAAAATTCGAACCAGTCCTTTTTTGGTAGACTTTCAATCGCTTTAATATCCTCTAATTTTTCTAAACCGGCTAAAGACATTTTTCTGTATCGTGATTTCAAATTGATGCACCGCGATTAAACTTTCGTGAATTGCGATTTCAAAATTGATGCATCGCGATCCACAAAACTAGCTTTTGCTAGTTTGAAAAAAGGAAAAATTGCGGGCCGGTTCACTTTCAACAATTTTCAACCGCTTAGGTCCACTATATTTGTCTTCAATCGCTTAAGTCCATTTTAAGTGATAAATTAACTATTTGTTCCAAAACTGTCCCCGTAACAACTTATGACATTTTTAAGTGTATTTTGTGCATCGTCTTTTGTGTGAAATGTGCATCGTCAATGTATTTTGTGTTAAGAAATGTGCATCTTGTGCATCGTCAAGTATAAAATGTGCATGGTTAATGTAATTTTTTGTGATTTTGTGTGTAAGAAATATGCATCGTCAAGTATAATTTTGTTGATCGTCAAGTATAACAGTACTATTTCAGTATTAATGTGGTAAGAAATGTGCATCGTCAAGTATAAATGTGCATCGTCAATATATAACAGTACTATTTCAGTATAATTTTTGTGCATCGTCAAGTCTAATTTTGTGCATCGTCAATTATAACAGTACTATTTCAGTATAATTTTTGTGCATCGTGAAGTATAATTTTGTGAATCGTCAATTGTAATTTCAAAAAAAGATAGAAATTACATAATGTTTATCAGCACAGATTCATAAAAAGAGAGGAATAACACGAAAAATGTAATGTTATAAATAAAAAAAAAATTGTTTCTTAAATATTTTGTCCGTACAAAATCATTGCATTAGCCATTTTGGCCATGTACTTTGCTTTAGCCAACTGCTTGTTGGGGGTGATGTTTCACATGTGCTTATTGGGCAGACATCTTGTAGTTGGCTTAATCGTTTGTATCGCTTTAATGACTGAGGAATCGGTCTTAGATGCATCGCCCTCAATGTAGTAGCCAACTCTAAATGCAGCTAAATGCGTGTAGTAAGCAGGCAGAAGTGCAAAAGCCATCAACATAAATGTGAAATTAAAGTTGACGTAAATAAGGTCCACAAAACAAGCAGAATGGAAAGTAATTTGTTTATAAAACTATTGACACAGAACGAGTGCACCTCGCGTACTTAAAAAAACATTATTGAGATTAGAACAGAGGATTTGAATATGAATCCAACATAAACTTGTATAAGACGGTGTCACTTTTGGCCTTAAAAGTGTTACTTTTACAATGAAAGAGTTTTTAAACGATGCACAAAACTTGTTAAGTCTAAAAAATTGTGCATCGGAAATAAAAGTTGTGCATCATGATACACAAAAAATGTGAACTTTAATTGGAAATTCATGTTACTTTAATTTCATGAATTCATAATCTATAATGCCCTAGAATCTTGGAACACATAATAATCACTAAACATATAATTCTAGGAACATGAATTTAAGCACTAACATTGATCCATGCTTTGTTTGAAGTTGAAGACTTTGATGTAAGAATTTTCTTCATCCTTCCCTTTACTTTAATCTCTTCTTAATAGTGAGAAAAAAACCCCAGGTCTTTTCTCTTTTCTCTCTCTTGACGACTTTTCATAGAGACGTGAAAAGAAAACCTAAAGTGTCTTTTTATAGGTAGAGGAAGAGGGAATCCTTTTCTTTTTATAATTTCAAAAATTTTAATAATATTTTATTCCCACTAAACCATTTTTTTTTTCGAAACAGGGGCGGCAACTTGCTAGATTTTATTAAAAAAAGAAAATACAAACAAGAGGGGGACAACTAGCCTTGCCCTTATAGATGAGAGGACAGAGGAGCCTAACCTCAGAAAAGCATGACTTAAGGCCTACAACCAAACTAGCAAAAGCAAGAAACCAAAAAAAAAAAAACAACTACTTCCGAAATATAAACCAATAAATTCATGGTCCAACGCCTAACGAGTATCACGATGGAGCTGCTCCCGTTTCTCATAAAAAACTCTTCGTTGATGCGTATAAGCCTCTAAAGCAAGTCCGTCCGCCATTAATATTAAAGTCTAATTAAATACTAAGTCATGTGGGACACTTATGACGACTTGAGAATTTAATAACAACTTTAAGGGCGCAATGTTATTATATTCTCCATAATGTCAATTTAGACTTTTCTTTAATTAAGTTAAAACTTACTGGATCATGGCGGTCACACATCATTCAATCGACCTGATCTCTTCCATGTATCACAAGATCAATTTAACTTAAACCTTAACTATAATGAGATGAACCATAAGCCTCAACCTTACAGTTTTCCAAAGAAGACTAAACCATAATACATTAAAACAATACAATGTAAATAAGCAGAAAATATATCCATAAATGATATCAAAGTGTCATAAGATAAGGAGTAAACAACTGTTATGCATACGTATACACATACAAACTATCATGCTAACAAAGACTTATCCATGATACCCATCCTTTCGATATGTACATGAAATGTCTTAGGTGGTAATCCCTTTGTTAACGGATCTGCTATCATAAGATCGGTGCTAATATGCTCAACAAACACTCTATGTTTCTACACTTCTTCTTTGACCAGGTATATACTTCAATTCCATATGCTTAGCACCTTTAGAGTACTTGTCGTTCTTTGAGAAGAAGATTACTGCAGAATTGTCACAATAAATTCTCAGCGGCTTGGCTATACTGACTACAATTCCAAGTCCTGAAATAAAGTTTCGCAACCACAATCCATGAACAGTGGCCTCAAAGCATGCCACAAATTCAACCTTCATAATAGAAGCAGCAATGACAAACTGCTTTCCACTTTTCTATGATATATATCTCTCCTCTAGCTAGAAGGAACAAATAACCGAATGTTGACTTTCTCGAGTCAACACATCTGACATAATCTGAATCTGAATATCCTATAACATTGAGGTTATTAGACCTCCTATACATGATCATGTGCTCCTTGGTGCCTTGTAAATACCGAAGGACTTTTTTTGTAGCTTTCTAGTGGTCTATACCAGGATTACTTTGATACCGGCCTAACATTCTAACAGTAAAGCTGATATTAGGCCGAGTATAAGTCTGTGCATACATTAAGCTCCCAACCACTAATGCATAGGAATCAAATTCATTTCTTTTCGTTCCAAATCATTATTTGGACATTGCATTTGAATGAACATGTTCCCTTTCTGTATTGGAACAATTCCTGTTGAACACTTTTCCATCTTGTATCTCTCTAAGACCTTATTGATGTAAGCTTTCTGAGACAGTCCCAACATTCCATGTGACCTATCATGGAATATTTCTATTCCTATCACATAGGATGCCTCACCTAAATCTTTAATTTCAAAGTTCTTAGAGAGAGATTCCTTTATATTACGTTACATCCCAACATCATTAGCAGCAAGTAAAATATCATCAACATACAAGACCAGTATTACGAACTTTTTCCACTGACCTTTATATAGATACACCGATCAACGGTGTTTTCTGTGAAACCATAAGAAGTAATGGTATCATTAAACTTAATATACCATTGGCGAGAGGCTTGTTCAGTCCATATATTGACTTCTTCAATTTACACACTAAACTTTCTTTATATGTGGTTACAAACCCTTCAGGTTGATCCATATAAACCTCCTCTTCCAGTTCACCATTTAGAAAAGCGATTTTAACATCCATTTGGTGAAGCTCCAAATCATAATGCGCCACCAAAGCCATAAAAATACTTAAAGAGTTCTTCTTAGATACCGAAGAGAAAGTCTCTTTATAGTCAATGTCATCCTTTTGTGTATAACCTTTTGCAACGAGTCTGGCCTTATACCTTTTAATGTTTCCATTCGAGTCGCGTTTAGTCTTAAAGACCCATTTACAACCGACTCTTTTGGAACCTTTAGGCAACTCTACTAAGTCCCAAACTCAATTGTCATACATTAATTTAATTTCTTCTTTCATAGCACCTAAACACTTTTCTGAATTATTACCATTCACCGCTTGACTAAATGAGATTGGATCATCATCAATGCTTAAGTCACATTCATGCTCAAGATTATAAATCATATAGTCATCAGAAATAGCAGGTTTTTTCTGCCTTACAAACCATCTTAAATCTATTTCCTCTTTTGGCTCAATAATCTCTTGCTCAATAGTAATCGGTTCATCTATTTTATTTTCATTCAGTGGGGTTTTGACATTAACTTGTTGTTCCGGTATGTTGCGAGATTGTGATACAACAATAGGAACAACAACTTCTGAAGGAATATCGGGTACATACATTTCAACCTGAATTTCCTTAATGTCAACTTTTTATGGTTCCCCACTCCTACTGACTAAGCCATTCTCAATGAACCAAGTATACCCCTCTGACTTTTTAGGGTAGCCAATGAAACAACCACGGCCTGTCCTGGCATCAAGTTTCCTCTTATTTGGATTATACAACCTTACTTCCACTGGCAACCCCAAACATGAAGATGTCTCAAAGTTTTCCTACATGTCCACAATTCATAAAGTGTCATAGGAACTGACTTACTAGGAACCTGATTGAAAAGGTATTCAGCAATCTTTAATGCATATGTTAAGAATATGCCTATACAACATTTGCTATATATGTTTGCATATTCCAAACTATGATTTGCTTGTCACCATTACAACACATATTCACATGAGTGGCTAACGGGGCTGCGTACCGGTTAGCATGGGAACTCGTTGAATACTGCATAAGTCATTACAAAAGAAAGTTTTTGTACATATCCGAGTCTATGTCCTACCGATTAATGATCATGACCACCTAAAAGGATTAGCTCTACAAGTGCCAGCACTAGCAGACGTCTGACCAGTAGATATCTCACTAAGACAGGTACTCTTATCAGCAGACTTTACAGCCATACATAACGGCTCAGTTCTTCTATGAATCTACTGTAAGAGGCTGCTAAAGTCAAAGAGGAAGACAAAGACGATTCTCCAACTGCCACGTATACGAAGATATTTGCAAAAGTCTTCCTTTTACAAATCTATTTTACAGTTTGAAGATTCGCACAAATATCCAATCTCTCACTCCTATCCATTGGATATTTCTTCTTCCATACTTGATCCCAGTCTTCAAGACAAATCAAAAGGATAAGCTATAGTGCACTGAAAACAACAGGTTTGAATGTCAAGTCACATCCAACGACAGCTTGTTTTCTCTGGATATATTTTAAGACAAGATCCTCAAGAAGATTTCTTTAACCAACAGTTCATAGAATACACTCTGATGCATTAAAGAACAAACACACCAACGGTTAAAAATCTACCCAAGTCTCAACGAATCCTTTACCTCTTCCCCTATAAAAAAAATCTCTCTTCCTCTTTCAAAATGAGCGAACATACGGAGCTAGAAAAATAGAAGTGTAAAAACACACACTCTGTGTGGGAGAGATCGTTAAAAAATTCATAGGGCAAGACGCTTCGCTTAATCAAGAACCCAGTTCTTGATTTTAGTTTTTTCATCCTTCAAAAGACTCAGTCTCTTCTGCTCCTAAGATTCCAGATCTACTGTAAAAGATTAAGCATCCAGCCCTCCGTTGAAGACAGAACCTGCTTGAAGATTTTCGAAGAAGAAGAAGAGCTATCAATCCTAATTGCATTCATACCGGCAGATTTATATTCCATTGTAAGAATTGTCAGTTGTGCAATAATATGTCATCATAGTTGGTCGAGTGCTTTGCACTCAGTTGTTCAAATACTTGCTATTTGAACAATCCATAATATTATCTTCTCACATTACTCTCACATTAGCACTGCCATTTCCCTCTCCCTAAGGGACTTGCGATTGCTAGGGTGAGAGTTCCTTTGTATGTCTTCCCTTTCTCTTTCTGACTTTCTTTCCCTAAAACCCTGGAAGGTTGCTAGGATAGAGAGTCTAGGTTGATGAATTAAGCATGTTTACCTTTGAGTAAACCTCTGTTGAATTTTAATATAAAATATATTTCTCTACATTCAGCCTTTACTTGTCTTTCCTGCATTATCTGTTTTACATTAAGCAATCTGATTCATGAAAAAGATAGTTGCATCTAATGAAGATCTAAGACTGCTATTGTGTTGGATTTGTTTTAATCTAGTCATAGCTACTTTGATCTTCCATGTTATATTTATTTGTTGCAAGTATTTCCGCTGCACAACTCATTTGTAACAACAAATATTGTAACATCGATTTCCAAGCAGGTGCTTAAGTCCATTATGACAGAGTAACTAAAGTATGCTGATGCAAAGCTGTTGATCTAGGACCAGCAGAGTTGCTTTGTGAGGAAATTGACCTAACCCGATAAATATTTCATCTTTGTTCTTAAAGAAATTTCAAAATAGGATGAAATTTTAAATGAAGATCATATAGGCTATTCACCCCCCATCTAGCCTATATTCTGAGCACACTAACGGGACCCAACAATTGGTATCAGAGCTAGTGCTTTGCGAACTTCATTCCAGGTCTAACAACCTGAGAGTTTGATCTTGTTGCTCAGATTAAATGCATAGTCAAAAGATGCTTTCAAAAATCTTATTTCAAAAATCTCTTGACTGGGAATTATGGAAGTCATTTTGAAAAAAACTTTTTTAAAAACTCTAAATGTGTTTGTTTTTCAAAATCTATGTGAGAGTCAATTACTATGATATGTTATTTGCTTGTAGTGGGAAATTCTCTCAAATGACAGAAGTTAATTCTTCTATTGACATTTTGAAAAAAAATATTATAGATGTTTAATATGATTTGCTGGAATATAAATTTAAGATGTTCATACAAAACCTCTCTGTATTCTGTGAAGAAATTCCTTTATGATCCAGAGTTGCAATATTCAAAATTTTAGTATGATACATCCGTGTTTAACTTTGTTTATTTGAAATTTATTTTTAATTTTTTTTGATATATCCTCTAGCAAATTTATTACTTCTTAGTTGATGGATGAGCTACTAAGATTATTCTTTAATAGAGTGCTTTCTTGATATAAGGCTAACAATTGTTTCAATCTAACACATTTTCGAGAAAACTCTTCAGTTCAAATACTTATGATTTTGTATCAGAAGATATTGAGGTTTCTTATCAGTATCTATTTGGACATGTCTAAGTGTCAAAAACTTCTTATCATGGAGTCTGTTGATCCCTACACTCTATGATACATAGTTTTTAAAGACTTTGCTAGTTATCCACTTAGAGAAAGTTCAAAACTAATCACTGAAAGTTCAAAGCAAAATTACAAGGTCATTTTAAGTATTTCAAAGGAAATCAATCAAAACATCTTTCAAGTATGCTGGATGATTATCTCTCTTCCAAGGAAATCAATGATGAAACTGTTCTTCTTCATCAACTGAAAGCCTTTGCCTAAAAGATACACCCAAGAGATCTATGCTCAACTTCAGATGTGAAATCTTCAACAACTACAAGCATACGAGATCAAAGGGAAGTGAGAAAATAATCGAGGCTCTTAATTCTGTATTATAATGGATTATATTTAAAGCTATGTTTAGTTTTCGCTGAATGTACTTTATAACTTCTCTCTTATGTATAATTGAATTTTCTGGAGCTATGTTTAGCTCATAAATGTTTCTAATGACTTTTAAATGAGTATTAAGGCAGGAACTCATATGACAAAAGATCTCAGACGTAAACATGTATCTCTTTTTCTTTCAGTGGGTCATACCAATATCTACCGGACTCGGATCTCTTCCCAGATTTCTTCCGGACAGTTGAAGATTATGGATATGACTACTCCGTTAGCTTATATGCAAGCCAGGTAAAGTCTCTGTTTTGCTATATGCATGTATCTGTCTTCTGAACACCCATGTGTGATCTAGGATAAAGATATGATGCTCTTATGAAAATATGTTGTACTCCGTACTTTTTGTCACATCTCTTCTATAGTATGACTTGCTTTATAGTGTACTTCATAAGCTCAGTTTTCAACGCTGACTTATAGGAGTAAAAATTTTAATTGTCTAGTCTTGTCACTAGTCTCTTAAAAGTAGAGGCACACTTCTCGAAGCTGACTACTACAGAGAAAGTACAGACTATCTCTCAAGATCTTTATGGTGAAATCAAATCTTTTGGAAAAACTTTTTGACTAAAGAAAATATTCTACCTTTTTCGAAAAGATTTCTCCATATCTCAAGAATAGCTTACCTTGAGTCTTTGTGCCAGACTTGAATAGGGTATGTGACAGGACAACTCGGAACAGTAAATCACACTTATTGCTTTGTCCTTTCGTCTAGCCTCAGTGAGCTTAAAATGGAGATTCCCTTCTTCCAACTCCATTATCAAACACTCACAAACTGCTTAAGAAACATTTTATGTTTTACACTGATTCAAACATTTTCACAAAAATGTTACTGGGTAAGGATCCAAAATTTCGATCAATTCATCATATCAACAACTTGGTATGATTCTCACTAAATCTTTCAAAGTTGTTTGGTTTATTTCTAACATATGCAAATGAGTTGATTCAAACTTCCCAGATCTATTCTAAAATAAAAAATCTTTACAACATCTGTAGAAGTTTATCAAAACATTCTTTTCAAAAATCTTTAATTGTAAGAATTGAATTTTATTCCTTAAGCTACTTGATATGAAAAATTTTCTCTTGATTTTTTTGACTTTTAAAGAATTTCAGCAATCTGATATCCATTCACGTTAGCTGAATTATTTAAATCTCAAAACACTTGGAAAATTTCTTGAAACTTACTTTTAAAGAATTTCAGCAATTTGATGTTCATTTATGTTGTCTGAAGTATTTAAATCTCAAAATGATTAAACAATTTCTAGTATAATTTCAGTTAAAGGGGAAAATAGAATCTTGTCAATTAATGCTCTTAGTGATTTTTGATCTGTAATTTAACAATTGGTTATTAGCTTTATTGATATACTAAATTGATTTCAGATGAATCACTACGAAAGCCACTTAGCGCAGACCAATCTGATCATTTCGACTCTATTTGTATACGAAAGTGCTTCAGTGAAGAACCAGAAAAGGTTCACCAAATATCTAACAAGCATCTGGTGGATCGTTGTCTCATGCAACATATCTGGGAGTATATCAGTATGCATGTCATCTCTTTGAAGATAGCTGACGTAGATTAGTCACCATGGTTGAAGAGGTTGCTAAGGAGATAAGTGATGAAAAAGATGACCTGCAGGAAACTCAGATCCATCTTTTGATTTATCAAACGGGATGTGCAGTTGAATCAGGAAATCTTAGCTGGAATCACCTGGAGGTTCTTTTTAGTGACCTCTTGGTATGGACTCTTCCTTCTCCCCCAGAGTTGGAGGAGATAAAAAAGTATATGCCCTCTTGATCCATTCCGAACTCCATGGCTATTCTTCAATCAGCCTTGGTGCTTGGGTTAGATTATCAAAGATGATACCCTGTAACTAATTTTTATTTAAAAATTGTATCAGCATTTAACATCAACTTGTATACTTTAGCAGTTAAGTCACTTCCAGTTGTATTGTTCTTGTATTTGGTTAATCCTTGTATTATCTTGTTTAATCAGTTGTGGGTAATTAAAATGCAAGTTCAGCAACTTTATTCATGTCTATCTGTTCTTCATTATTCATTTCAATGATAACATGAATCTCAGTGTTTGAATTATGCTCTTCATCTTATGATTTTATTCGATATCTAATGAAGATTGAAGTCTGCATATAAATGAAAGTCATATAATTCTCAAACACAACTCTGCTGATGTCCAAAAGAAAAATCATACCTAATTATCTACTATACAGTGATTTGTTAATTTCTTTTAAAGTACACTAATCTTCTTTAAACGTATTGGATGATTGCCTTCTGAATTTAACTAACTCACATTGGTCAACATATTCAAAGTCTGCTAAACTAAGTCTAAGATAAACTCTTGGATAAAGTTCTAAAGGCAGATAGCAGCACTTAAAAGATGACTTATTATGTCTATACTTATTTTTAAGTAATCCTAAGATGATTGTCTAAATCACTTATAAGGAGGCTGCTGATTCATTACTTAACCTCTGAACTCGCGTTTCAAACTACAAGATCTCTAGTAGGTTTGCTGAGCAGAAAGTTGCCTGCTACACAAGTTAAAGGCTGCTGAAAACCTTGTAAGTCATGAACGGGATTATCGTTTCAAGTATATGGAAATACTTATGTGCTTCACACTTAAATTCCCTGTGTCTTAAACTCTATATCAAGGCTTTCATCCTTCTTTGACAAATGCAATAGCAATCCTTGTTCCAGTACTGACTACTATCAAATCTTGTATGACTACTGAGATTACTGTGATGAAAGGCAAAATTAGCTGACGTCATAATGATATTTCTACATCTAATTATCTGACTCTACATATAGCTCATGAAGATTAACAATTGGTGCAAAACTTAGTAAAATATCAATTGGTATCATCTTGATAATCAATTAATTAGTGACAGTCAGAATTCAGATCTATCTGTTAAGCACTATCCCGTGGTAAAAAGGATAAAATGGAGATTAGTAGACCTTAAAGGGTTAAGATTTATTTCACTAAGAATAGTTGGATGCTTTCGGATTCTTAGGAAAACTACTGTTGTCAAAACATTGTCAATATTATTCCTCATTCTCTCCAGACACGTGAAGAAACAGGTCCAGGTATGAAAGAATAATTTTAGCAGACTTTCTAATCTGTTGAATGTTCAAATGACCTGACGAGGTTCAAATAGAAGACTGCATTTCAACTCCATGTATGTACTTACTATACTTTTTATCTGTCTTCTCTCTTCAAAGACAAAGAGCTTTTCATAAAACTATTTCATTAGAAAAACTTTGTCTTAAATGATGACTAATTCTTCGCTAAGTCATCATTAAACCATTGTCAAGAAATGTCACAAATTTTCAAAACCAAATACCTGTTTAGTAATAATTGTCTTATGTCTTTGTGACTCCTTGACTTCATTAACAACAATTGGTATTCTTTTTTATGTTTCCTTTATTCTTCTCTAAAAATGACTTTTTTGATTGCTCAGATTTTAAGTCCACACCTAAACCTGCTGATCTAGTATACACCCCTTCTTGCCAAACCTACTGACCCATCTCTCACCCCTTTTTCACCCTCAACCAAATCTGATAACCTGGTCAAATCTAGCCCTTCTATACACCCTTTCTCCACTATCTCCATCTCCCCAAAGAATCATCTAAGGAGAAGCTTCATGATCAGTCTTTATTCAAAGCACATGTTCAGGAGGAATAAATTATAAAACTTTATCTCTCCTTTAGATTGACACCAAATTATATATTGTTTATCCATTTACTGGTGTCATACAATTCCTTGTATTAGCAAACTTCAAACACTTCTGAGATTCCCCTTATCCACTCCGCATCAGCAGATCTCAACCCCTACTGATATCTTCTATCTTTTGAGCTTCAAGCTTACCTTGACAATTCCGTGTCCAAATGTCTAACTTTGGTACTCACCACCATTCTCGCTTTGATACTCTTCACCCTTGCCGAAAACACCAAATCAGTGGATTTTTTAATTTAAGGAACCTAACAATTGCTTCAATTTAGGAACCCAATAACAATTTTTAATTGGAATCTAGAACCCGACAATTGCTAATAATTGGAATAAGGAATCTTATGTCTTGAACTACTGATTATTAACAACCGATATCAGCAATCACCCAACCTTAGCCTAAGCCTACACTCAACCTTAACCTAAACCTATCCTTTAGCCTAACCCTACAGAGGAGGAGTCTACTCGAGAAAGAAATGTCTCGTTGCACTTCCTCCCTCTTTAGTTTTCTCTAAAGTCAAACCACTACACAATCCTTCTTTCACCATATCTCCTACAACCTTTTCTCTTTCCAAGTAGAAATAGTCTACTGATGAGGAGCCCTAGCTACTAAGGTAGAAATAGTCTACTGATGAGGAAGATAAAGACGATTCTCCAGCTGCCACGTATACGAAGATATTTCCTCTTCCATGCTTACTCCCAGTCTTTAAGACAAATCAAAAGGACAAGCTACAGTGCATTGAAAATAATAAGTCTGGATGTCAAGTCATGCAACGACAGCCTGTTTCCTCTGGACAGATTTCAAGACAAGATCCTCAGGAAGATTTCTTTAACCAACAGTTCATAGAATGCACTCTTTAAAGAACAAACACTCCAACAGTTATAAATCTACCCATGTCTCAATGGATCATTTACCTCTTCGCCTATAAAATAAATCTCTCTTCCCTCTTTCAAAATGAGCGAACATACGGAGCTAGAAAAAGAAAGAAAAATAGAAGTGTAAAAACATACACTCTGTGTGAGAAAGATCGTTCAGAAATTCATAAGGCAAGATGCTTCGCTTAATCAAGAACCCAGTTCTTGATTTGAGTTCTTTCATCCTTCGAAAGACTCAGTCTCTTCTACTCCTAAGATTCCAGATCTACTGCGAGAGATTAAGCATTCACCCCTCTGTTGAAGACAGAACCTGCTTAAAGATGTCTTAAGAAGAAGAAGAGCTATCAATCCTAATTGTATTCATACCGGCAGACTTACATTCCATTGTAAGAGTTTTCGGTTGTGCAATAATGTATCATCATAGTTGGTCGAGTATTTTGCACTCAGTTGTTCAAATACTTGCTATTTGAACAACCCATAATATTGTCTTCTCACATTACTCTTACATTGGCACTGCCATTTCCCTCTCCCTAAGGGACTTGGGATTGCTAAGGTGAGAGTTCCCTAGTATGTCTACTCTTTGCCCTTCTGTCTTCCTTTCCATGAAATCCTGGAAGGTTGCTAGGATAGAGAGTCTAGGTTGATGTATTAAGCATGTTTACCTTTGAGTAAACCTCTGCTAAATTTTAATATAAAATATATTTCTCTACATTCAGCCTTTACTTGTCTTTCTTGCATTATCTGTTTTACATTAAGCAATCTGATTCATTGAAAATATAGTTGGATCTAATGAAGATCTAAGACTGCTATTGTGTTGGATTCTTTTTAATCTAGTTATAACTACTTTGATCTTCCATGTTATATATATTTGTTGTAAATCTTTCCGCTACACAACTCATTTGTAACAATTGTAACATCAATTTTCAAGCAGTTGCTTAAGTCCTCTGTGACAGAATAACTAAAGTATGCTGATGCAAAGCTGCTGATCCAGGACTAGCAGAGTTGCTTTGCGAGGAAATTGACCTGACTCGATAAACATTTCATCTTTGTTCTTAAAGAAATTTCACCCCCCTCTAGCCTATATTATAAGCACACCTACGAGACCCAACAACATGCATCCACAAAGATAAGGGAAAGAATAATTACTTAACATACTTCTAACAATATCCATTAATGTACAATTTCACTTTCACCACACCATTCGTTGAGGTGTACCGGCATAATATACTCGCACAAATGCCACGAATTTCGAGGAATTTTACAAATGGACCTCGACATTATCCCTTCTCAGTGAACCTTCCATAATATTAACCACCTCTATCTGATCCCTCTATTTTTATTTTCTTATTTAACTGCCTTTCCACCTCATTTATGAAATCCTCAAAGACGTTCACCGTATGAGACTTTTCATGCAGTAAATAAATATAACAATCACGTGAGTAATCATTAATAAAAGTGATAAAATATTGTTCAACACCCCAACTAGGGTTATCAAAAGGATCACAAATATCATTGTGTATCAATTCAAAAAGTTGAGTGCTTCTTGTGACAGACTTTTTTAATGATATTTTGATTTGCTTTCCCTTAATGCAATCCACACACACAACCCACTCACTAAAATCTAATTGAGGAAGGATTTCACTTTTCACCAACCTCATAAACTTTTCTTTGGAAATATGACATAATCTTTGATGCCATAAGAAAGCAGAATTTTCATCAGACACACTACGTTTCATGCCTACACTATAATCAACATGATACAGGGATTCAACAAATTCAATATTAAGATTAAAACGGTAAAGAGAATCACAAAAAGTACCAGAACCTAATAGTACTTGTTTTTTAAATAATGAAAAAACCCCATGTCCAATCTTAAAATTAAAACAAAAAATATCCAGCTTCCCTACTGAAACAAGATTTCTAGCACATTCAGGAACATAGAGACACCCTTCAAAATCTACGTGACAGCCGGTCTCCAAGATCAATCTATAAGTATGTATTCCTTCTATCTGTGCTTTCATCTTGTTTCTCATAAACAAGTATTGCTCAGTTCCGTTTATGGGCTGGATCGTAAGGAATCCCTGTATGACATGAGACACATGAGTAATTGCACCAGAATCTAACCACCAGGTATTATTAGGTACTTTTATAAGGTTTTATTCAAAACATACATAAATATTATGCATACCTTTCTTTTCGAATCATTCCCTCCTTTTAGGACAAATTTTTTTTACATGCCCTTCCTTATTGCAGGAGTAACATTTAACATTTTTCTGAATTCGACCCTCATTAACTTTCATTGGGTCCTTGTCCTTTTTCTTGTTCTTCATACCTGGTTTGGCCTTGCTGTTGTTAGTTCCATCATAGACTGTGAGGTTGATGGAGTGATCCCTTATCTTCTTTAATCTCCCTTCCTCCTCCTGCACTAACATGGCCTTAAGTTCATTTGGGTTCCATTTATCTTTAATGGTGTTGTATTTCACCTGAAACTGACCAAATTCAGCAGGAAGGGAGTTCATGATAAACTGTACAAGGAATGAGTCACTCACATCCATCCCCAAAGTCTTCAGTTTTACTGCTAAGTTGGACATTTTTGTTACATGATCATGAATTGACTTAGACCAATCAAATTTCTTTGTAGTTAGCTCACCTGTAAGGCTACCCACAATGGATTTACTAAGAATATTCTTTGATATTCAGCAGAAACTCCCTAGCATCATCTTTTAGTGCAAACATTCATACATGCTCATCTTTTAGTGCTTTGAGTTAACTTTAATACTCCCTCCGTCCCTAAATTATTGTCTGGGTTGACCCGGCACACGGATTAAGAAAACTCAATTGACTTGATTATTAATATTGGAATAGTATTGAAATAGTGTGTTGTTTCCTTTAATGCCCATGTGTATGTGGCCCATAATTAAAGTAGGAAGAAAAAGTAAGGGTAAAATAGTAAAAGTGATGTTCTAAAAAGAAAAGTTTCAAACAAGACAATTATTTAGGGACGGACGAAAAAGAAAAGGAAGACAATAATTTAGGGACGGAGGGAGTAAATTCAGATATCTTTATGTAAAACTTTAAGTATGTATTTAAGTTCACCTTTATACAATCAATGATATAATTGGTGCCAATATAAAATAATTTAATGGATAATCTTTACGTATTTAGTTAAATAAACTTTTTATCTTTGGATATACGACTATCTAATTAAGACATGAATAATTTATCCCTTTAATGTTATAGATTACGAGCAATGGTCCATCTTTGGATAACCTCTTAGCTAAATAATCTATAATCTTAATTGTTCAATCTACCATTCTTGTCATTCTTTAATGGCATCTCTTTACACATGAACAATTGTAATATTATTAATTTAATGTGTTAATATCTCATTCAGCCCAACTTTGGTGACTAACACGCAATTTAGTATCTCCATGTTTCATTATATTTTTCACATTTTAAGCCTCGAAAAAATAAAATTTTATTTAAAAATAAACATACTATCCAATTTGTTCAACCTTAATGTTTTAAGGCATAAAATATAAAACAATCTTTATAGGCTTCTTTGTACGACATGACAATAGCAATTTGCTCAGCATGACAATAGCAATTTGCTATTACGCTATTACTGTATTTTGATGACAAACTCTAATGCTCAAGTAAAGGCTGTTCACTCCTTGGACCATGATAATTAAGTACTCCCCCACCGTTTTGGGCAAAGAGTCTACTATACTATTTTAGAATATTTTATTTAAAAAATTTACTTTAAAAAATTATGTCTATAATTTTCATAAAACTTTTAACTTTATCTTCCACATATGCAATAAACATCTTAACTATGCTTAAATATTTTTGTAATTATGAACAATTACAATACTACTTATATATTATTTAATTATTAATTTTTCAAACGTGGACTCTTTGAGTGGAATGAAAAGAGTATTATATAAGGAAGAAAAAAGCTTATATCTATATCAATTAATAAAAGAGTCTAATACACAATATCTTTTCTTAAGTCTTCACGGAATAGACTTAGGTCGAGTATGGGTCACGGCCAGATAAGGGATTTTCTTTAGGGGAATGGTACATTCAGGCCACTGAACTTTTTGCAAAATTACAGTCGGTTGCTAAAATTATAAAACTACACTTTGGGTTACCGTACATCAGTTATTATGCAACCGAGTCTATTTTTTGGACGGACGTTAGTTTAGCCGTTAAATTAATATAAAATACCAATTTTACCCTTGTATTCGCCGAACCCAGATGAAGACCCTCTCTTGTTTTCATTTCTGATTGATAATTTGCTCAAGCTATGATGATTACTAAGTGGGTATTCTCAAATTTGATCTTCCTGTTGTTGTTGATCTTTGTTCTTGGTTGATTTTCTTCCCCACCAAGAAGCATTTTTTTTTTCGATTGATTGATTGTGGAGAGAGGTGTTAGAAAGGGATTGACATACAAAGAGGGGTTTTTCAATCAACTAGTCTGTGTGATTGGAAGAAGATGGAAGACCCATGAACAGAAAATCAAAGAGAAAGATGGGTATTATGAATTGATAAACAACAAGAAATTCCAAACCCACAAATCCAACAAAAGAGGAACAAGGACCAGACTCTAATTTGAATTCAATCAATGACCCCATGCCCAAATTCTTCGAGTCCCGTTCTTCCTCCCAAAACACAGACCCTCCTCTTACATCCAAATTAACCCTCCAAAGAGAACCGCCGCACTTCCTGGCACCTCTCTCCCACCATCAGCGATGCCAAAGACGAAATCCCTGAAGGTGAAACTGCCGTACTCCACTTCCAAAACGACCTCAAACCCGAAAATGAGCCGCAATTGGGTTCTCAAACTGAGGGTACAGTGGGCACAATCCTGGAGCCTGCGAGGAGTTTATTGAAAAATTCGACGCTAGGGGAGCTTTTGTGGTCTTATGAAGGCAAGGTTGGAAAGAGGGAGTGTATACGAGTGTTGGATTTGATGGGGAAAGAGGGACTGTCAATGGGCTGCTTGTAATTTTTCGAGTGGATGGGATTGCAGGAGCCTTCACTAATTACTCCATGGGCATATATAGTTTTATTTCCTATGTTGGGGAGAGCTGCCATGAGTGATAAGTTGATGGTTTTGCTTAGGAATTAACCATTTCTCAGTAAATTTGAGTTTGTATTTTCTTGATTAGAGACGATGAAAGGTGAAGACAAGGATAAAATTGGTATTTTATATTAATTTAACGGTTAAACTAACGTCCGTTCAAAAAATAGGCTCAATTGCATCATGTCCGGTGACCCAACTAATAGTTCTAAAGTTTTAGTGGCCGGACTGCACAATTTTACGAAAAGGTACATCGATGTACCTTTTGCATTTTCTTTATAACCAATTTACAAAACATACTAGGTCATATATGTAATTTAACGAAAATCTATGGCGGAATAAACTTTAATCATCAAATTGAGTTATCAATCATAATAGAAAAATTATGAGTTTCATAATCTTAGGCTCTGATGCCACATATAAACTTTAATTAGAAATTCATGCTATTTTAATTTCATGAATTTATAATCTTTAGTGCCCCAAAATTTTGGAACACATAATAATCACTAAACATATGATTCTAGGAACATGAATTTAAGTACTAACTTTGATCCATGTTTTGTTTGAAGTTGAAGACTTTGATGTAGGAATTTTCTTCATCCTAGCCTTTACTTTAATCTCTTCTTGATGGTGAGAAGAAAACCTTAGGTTTTTTTCTTTTCTCTCTCTTAACTTTTCTTAGAGGCGTGAAAGAAAATTTAAAGTGTCTTTTATAGGCAAAGGAAGAGGGAATCCATTTCCTTTACAATTCTTAAATGCTTTAATAATATTTTATTCCTACTAAACCATCAAAGTGAGCCCTTAATATTAAAGTCCAACTAAATATTAAGTCATGTAGGACACTTTTATTGGTGAATTACAGGCCGGTCCCTTTTGAACAATTTGAATTTGCTACAGTACCCTATATTTTTTTTTAACCGGAAAAAGGCATTTTTGGGGCGAAAAGACGATTATGCAATTAATGAAAGAAAAACACGCGTACATCAGTAATCTAAAGGCATCCCGATGCCCAATTTAAAGATACCTAATTTAAGGCATTCCGATGCCCAATTTAAAGATAACCAATTTAAGGCATCCCGATGTCCAAAACTCAGCATCAAGGTATCCCGATGCCCAAAATTATGCATCTCGATGCCTAAAATTCTCGCCCTTAAATACTCAGGCATTTTGATGCCCTATTCCGATGCCCAAATTATGCATCCCGATGCTTAAAATTATGCATTCCGATGCCTATCTACTAAATAATTATAACTCAAAATACTAACATGAACCCAGAAAATTTTGACAAGATCAAAATGGTTGTTTTTGGTTGAAAATTTTACATACAAACATGGTATTGACTTCCTATAACAGTATAGTATTGATATTATACAAAATTTAAACTCAAATCATTGATTAAAGTCCCAAAATCAATCCAAGAACATAGTATTTTTTGGTAGAAAAAATGTGCACAAATGTGTACTAAGATAGGATAACAATATATGATTGATTTTAAACAAATTCGAAACTTAAAATATAGATTAAAGTGGACAAAACAACTCAATAAAAAGGAAAAAGGGGATGAACTCCGAAAATTTGAATTTGATCAAATTCGTGTTCTCCATGAATTGATCCCCAAACATGAGAGAAGACTATATTAACAACATGAAATTATTTATACATCAATTCGAACCTCAAATCTGAAGCAACGATGTTGCTGTGGGCATTTTAGGAAAAAAACTATCAAAGTGTACTTTAACGGTTTATAAAAAAAAATGGTGGACTTTAGAGAAGAAACAATTATGAAAGTGGACTTGAGCACAATTTTTCGCACTTTTATTTGAAATAATCCAACCAAAAATAGTATTTTTATAATTATATGCATCGTCAATTATAACAGTATTATTTTAGTATAATTTGTGTTAAAAAATATGCATTGTCAAATATAATTTTATGAATTGTCAATTATAACAGTACTATTTCAGTATAATATATGCATCATGAACTGTACTTTTGTACATCAACAACTGTAATAACTGTAATTTTTATTAATTCTATTGTTATTACAAAGTTAACATATGATTCGGTATATTGATTCACCACTACTCTATTTCCGACCACTGTCACATCAACGGGAAGACTATCTAATATGTTGGTGATTTGGTATATTGATTCGCCTCAATGTTGATATGAGTAACCTCCACCTTCCACTCTCTTTCAAGCCAAGCTCGGCACTTGTACAACCTTCTCATATGGCCTGTCGGAATATGATGTAATCAACCCCAACAAGCAACCTCGCCACTACCATTAAATCGGTTTCCAACAAGACTTGGCAAAACCTCCCGCCTAAGCTAAATCTAATCCATGTACTACAGCCCCAAAATTGAGCCGTTAAGGAGTTGCATATCCCTAGATTACAAGAAAAACTCCTGCCGTCGTCCTCTCCGGCCGCAAAGTACACCACCCGTACTCGCTTGGCGTGGATTGTTTTTGGCACACCCATTTGTATTGAACTTAAAATTCCATAAAGGATAACTAGATTTTTGTAAATTTATGGTAAAAATTAATTAAATTGACCAAAAAAATAAAAAAGAACACTTGTTTTGGGACAAAAGGACAACTAAAATGATCTAAAATTTAACTTTCTTAATTTTAACGAAATTCTTATAAAAGATCCCTCAATTTGGGACATACAGAGCAGCAAATAGGAGTAGCTTTAATCGTTCAATGCTTATCCTTTTTGAAATTTTCAAACAAAATGTTTCAAAAAAAAATATTTTTCATCCAAAAACAAGCAAAACAAACAGGAAAAAAAAAAAAAAACACTTTCATTCTAGTATTTACATATTAGCCATTTTAGACCCCTGATTTTATAACTTCAACAAAAAAAAAAAAACCATTTCTTTCCCAAAATTTAAAAGTTGACAGTGTCAACCCAAAATACAGCTTTTAAGTGACTAATCAAACAATACCGGCCATAACAAAGAACATGGAAAATCTAATTATCTCAAGCAAACTAAGAGCTTCTCCGATGCAAACATCTATCTAATAAAAAATACTAGACACGTAGGAAAGATAGATTTCTTTAAAAAAAATCTTCTCCAATACAAACCTCTTATTCTAAAGTGGAGAAGAGGTGACAATTAGTTGAGAAGACATCCTCTACGTACGTGATCCTCTACTTCTAGAGGGTCACCTAGTGGATGTCTTTTTATCCACGTCATTTACCGTCGGTTTATATTTTTATTTTTTACCGTCAATCAATTACAATAGGAGTAATTTTTATTTTTTACTTTTTATAATTAATTAGGGTTAAATACACCAGTGCTCCCTCGACTATTGACTTTTTCATGATTAGTCCCTCAACAAAAATTCATGTAGTTTTCGTCCCTAACACTTTAAATTTTCATGCCGAAAGTCCTTTTGATGGATGCCGTTAGTAATTTGCTGTTACGTTGCCCATGTGCCTTTCACGTGCGTTTGTCCAAGGGCAAAAATGAAATTTTACAAGTCATCTTCTTCACCCTCACCCTCTCCCTCTCCCGCTCTCTCTCCTCATCAATCTTAATTTAACAAATCTCCACCAAAAACTCTAATCCTCAAGGTTTTGCTCATGATTTCCTTGAATAGAATCAAATAAACCCCCTCAAATTATGAGGTTTATGAGCCCTAATTTGTTCACAGACCTTCAAATTTCATCTCCACTACCTTCAATCATAATGAATAACACTTTTCCGCCTCCCCTGCCCGTCCTTCGATACGGGCGAAAATAATTTCGACACACCATAACCTTGCCCAAACTTCATTATTGTTTATAATCCAATTCAAACAAACCCAACGCGATTCTGTCCCCGAACTCTCGAATATTTGCATCAATGGCGGATTTACAGAATTCCAGAGACAACAGACCCAAAATCTCAACCTCCTGGGCCTGATAACCTGAATCCCGACTCAACTCAACCCGATTTGTCTCCCCCCCCTCCGTCATCACCTTTTATTCCCTCCATAAACCCTAACCCTAGCGCATCACCACCGTCCGCAATTTCTCAAGCGCATATCCAGGAGTTCAGCCGTCTGGTGTTAACCCATTGCCGGTCATGAGAGAGGACTAAGAATGAAAATGAGAGGGGGACTAAGGATGAGAGAGAAACAGAGAGAGATTTCTGTTCTTTACTGTAAGTTTAGAGAGAGAAAGTAGAGGAGAGAGTGTGGGTGTATGTGTTACCTCTAATTATCCTCTCGCCTCGACGCCATCGTTGACAGGCTAGACATGCAGGCCAAGATGACAAACATCAGCAAGTCAATGTCTTCGATCGTCAAGTCCTTGGAGTCAACCCTTGCCACCGGTAACTTGCAGAAGATGTCGAAGATGATAGACCAGTTCGAGCGCTAGTTCGTGAACATGGAGGGGAGAATTGAATATAGATCTAATTTTTAATTTACTTGTGTTTTGTTAATTCTGGGTTGTATAGTGTTCCTTATGTTCATGTTTTGGGAATTGGGGTTAAAGAAGGTGAAAAAGATGACTTGTAAAATTTCATTTTTGCCCTTGGTCAAACGCATGTGAAAAGCACATGGGCAAGTTAACGGCAAATTACTAATGACATCCATCAAAAGGCCTTTCGGCGTGAAAATTTGAAGTGTACTAACGACATCCATCAAAAATTTAATTTTTTTGCTACATATGAAAGAGGTCTTTTTGTTTAATCATGTCACATAGGAAAAATTAGATGATAGCATTGGAGATGCTTTAAGATATTAAGAAGTCAATTTTAAAAGCATCTCCAATGCTATCATCTAGTTTTAATTCCTATGCAGCATGTTTAAATAAGAATAACTCTTTCATAAGTGGCAAAAAATTTAAAAGATAAAGAGTCATTTTTCTAAATGTGTTCCAATGCAAGACTTCTTTTAGAACATTCTTTCAGACGTGTCACTGTTTTATAATTATTTATAAAAAGTAAAAAATAAAAATTATTCCTACTGTAACTGATTGACGGTAAAATATAAAAATAAAAACTGACAGTAAATGGCATGGATGAAAAGACATCCTCTAGTTGACCCTCGAAGTAGAAGATTACGTAGAGAATATTTTTCAAACTAAATGTCACATCATCTCCACCTCAGCAATGAGCTCTAGCTCAACGGTACCGCTCACTTCTCTTAACGGAGAGGTTGAGTGTTCAAGTCTCACCGAGACGACACCCGGTACTAAAATTGTCGGGTGTTCAAGCCTCGCCGGAGCACCGTTGTTGTTCAAGTCTTACCAAAGGCTCATTTAGTCTCGCTCACTTCTCTTAACAGAGAGGTTGAGTGTTCAAGCCCTACACCATAGCCACCCAGTACGCGAAGAGGTCGGGTGTTTGATCAATTTGTTCTAGTCACACCAAAAGGCATCATAAAGTCATTGTAGCCTTTCAAGGCATTAAATAATAATAATAAAGGTTGGGGTAAGGTCTATGTCCCCTCCAACCTTTAAAAAAAAAAAAAAGAGTTTAAAAAAAAAAAAATATCTCCACCTCAGCATTAGATGTTTACATTGTAGAAGTTTTTTTTGGGAAAATCTTTCTTTCCTACGTTTCTAGTATTTTTTACTAGATAGATGATTACATTGGAGAAACTATAAGAAATTAACAAAACAATATATATATATATATATATATATATATATATATATATATTTGGTGTCCTAAAGAGGTGTGGGAAGGAATCAACCTGAGACCTCGTTCTTTGTAAAGCCTGAACTCTAACCACTAAACACCTTCTTAGGACAACAAAGCAATAATTCTCCTAATCTATTGTATCTATAAAAATCGGTTGTGTGACGGTACTTGGCATAGTCTTAATTTCTCTCCCACTTCTTTTTAAAACATATGACGAATCTTCAAATGTAAACCTAAATCTATTGTATCTATAAAATCTGTTGTGTGCCAGTACTAAATGCTTGAAAAATAGTGGTAAAGATTTTAGTAAAATTAAACCTTGATCTTCAGTCTCAATTTTAACACCGTTATTAGCTAACTCGAAGGGTGGTAAAGACTTTAGTAAAATTAAACCTTGATCTTCATTCTCAATTTTAACACCGTTATTAGCTAACTCGCAAAATATCTTATTAAAAGCATTCAAGTGATTATGAATATTCGTATTTTCAGACATCATGAAGTTGAACAACTCCTTCTTTAATTAAATACAACTGGTTTACCATAGATTTCTCCATGTAGAGACTCTCTAACTTCTCCCATAATGCCTCCTTAGATTTTTCGAAGATAACATTGTAGAGAACATTATCCGCGCAACATCGCTGGATAGTGCTAGCCGCCTTTTGATCAATTTTCTTCCATACCTCATCCTTCGTATCGTCAGGCTGTTTTGCTTCCTTTCCTTCCAAGGCAATCTCTTGATTTGCTTGGATCAACACATCCCTAACTTTAACTTGCCACAAGTTAAAGTTATTACTTCCGTTACATTTCTCCAATTGGAATTGTGTAGAATTTTCAACGTCACCCATCTTCAGAACTCCAATCTCTTGATTCATAATTTCGACCAGCTCAAAGCTCTGATACAATTTTATTATAAAACCAAGGATATTTTTGGATTAAGAATTGCAAGTTTCTATCTTTCATCCAGAAGCAAATTGATCTAAAATAATAGTGCCAAGTATTTGGAGAAATAATGTCAAGAAAATAGAAAATATAACGGGATCAAGCAAAATGGAACAGAGGATTTACGTGGTTTAATTCACTCTAAGGCAAGCAACAAATTCACTATAAACGTTGAATAATAACAATAGAGGGTTTTCAATATACTCGCCAAACATAGGACAAGGGTTACAAGGATTGTCATGATTTCACAGAGTACCACATATCTCAAAGCCCAAAATAGGCAAGCACTATTATGTCTAACACCGCCAAGACATCGAGATCATAGACCACTAATTGTGTCCGTCGTCCGTCATACTGATTTGTGTCTCTCTATTTCTCGGCTTCGGGGCTCCTTTGCGGCAAAGAAAACATGACCTTACATAGGTCATGTTCACCTTAATTAGCCTAAGCTAATTAGGATTAAGTTTCTCCTCATCCAGTGATATTAGGAGACCTATGCTAAACATATTACCGGACGAACAAGGCACGGAAACATGTTAATTTTCTTGTCCAATTATTGCTAGGATTATTTAATGCAACCCTATTGTAATTAGAAAAGTCCAAATTTGACACTTTTTCACACTACTAAATTTTCCCCATTTAGAAGTTTCATTGCATAACCAGTTGCACCCATTGTAAAATGGAGTGTTTATGGTTCGATTCAGTTTATTTTTTGTTAAAAATATAGAGAATCAGAAGCACAATTTTTGAAAAGTTTAGAACCAGAACCAAACCAAATCCAGCAAAAATCAAACTATATACTAGGCCTAGTTCTATTGGTTCGATTTCACACTTTTATTTGTCTTGGATATTTCTTTTTGTTTTTTAGCCTTTTAATATGAACATGATTTATTTTCTCAAGTTTTAGAACGATCGCAATAAATTTAAAATTATTGAACCAAGCAAAACAAACGAAATCTAACACACTAGAAATTGAAAATAGAAACTATTAAGTAAATTTAGTATTCATAGTAGGGTTAAAACTAAAAATATAGATATGTGTATTTACAAAAAAAAGTTACATATGCATATATATACATGAAGATAAAATTATATAGTATAAATATATATTCCATCCATTCCAAAATAATTGCCTTATGTTGATTTTTATAGTCAACTTGACCAATTTTCAGATAAATATTTAATACATTTTTATTTTATTATTGATAATAAAATTATAACCATTCAAAGGTACACTATAAATACTATAGTTTTATGTGCTTTATAAATTAAAATAAATAAATAAATACACGTCAAATATTTATTTTTTAAAAATTAATTTGACTTTAAAAAGTCAAAAAAGGAAACTCATTTCAGAATGGAGGAGTTATATTCGTTTGACCCCCGCTTCTAATTTGTTCTATATTTTTCAAATCCATAACTGAGCCAATTCACCGGTTCTTCTAATACTTAGGACCGTAACCAAACTAAAAATAAGTTCAGTTTATACTAGTTCGATTCGATCCGATTTGATTTGTAATATTTTCTTGGCACGTCCCTACATGTAATAAGGCTAATTGTGAATTGAAAGGATATAAATAACCAATAGAGTGATTGTGACACTAAAACCTTGTGTATGATTGATATGATATAGTAGAACATTTTATTTTGTGGAAAAAAAAACGAAGAAAAGAAGTTTAAATCCTTCACCAACAGTCGCCGCGCGCAGACGTTTAGTATCCTTCACCAACAGTCGCCGCAGACGTTTGAAACGAGATAATTATCAGTAGACTTGATCTCCTTGCTTTTTTATATTTTGTTTTAAGAGGCTTGGAAAAGAATCAAATATCTCACACTGTGTAAAACTCAAATTCTATCATTCAATCTCCTTGCTTAAGTAATATTCCGTCTATCATTGTACAGTAACAGTAGTCTGGAAAATTATTACTCTCTCTGTTGTAAACAAAAAGTCCACTATTTTATTTTAATAGTATGTTTCACTTAAATAGTCTACTTTAAAAAGTTATATCTACAATTTCCATAAACATTTTCAATTTACCCTCTACTTAGGTTATAAACATCTTAGCTATGTTCAAATATCTTTGTAATTATGACCTACCCTAATGCTACTTATATATCTCTTAATTATTAGATTTTTTAAACGTTGACTCTTTGGGTAGAACAAAAGGAGTATGTGTTTATTTCTTGATTTATTTATCCAAATTATACTTTCCCTCTTAAATTATTATCCTATATATTTGATTTTTTTTTTGAACCAAACGATCTATTTTTCAAATTAAAATTTGATGTATATATTTTTTTAAACTTACAAAACACGTAATTTTTAGTATTTTTCATGTATTACAAATTACGTATTTAGTGATTTAATAAAAAATAAAATAATATAGATCAAACATTTATTTAAAAAATCAAATAGAATAATAATTTATGAAAGGAGGAAGTAATTACAAGACTTTTCTCGAATTATGAAGATTTTGGATGGCTAGGCCTAGCCTAGCTAACTCCATCCCTTCCGCAACATGTCAAAGATGCAAGTGAGCCTTTCTGGTCCCTTGTTGTCATATTCGGAATCATAATATCTATTCCTTCTGATTAAATTAAATTATCTTCTTCAAAATTTAAATACTCCCTCCTCTCCATATAAAGAGTCTATTTTCTTTTTTTTTAAATTAAATTATCTTCTTTAAAATTTGTCTTTAAGTGGTGGTAGAATGAGACTTCACAAAGTGTGAGGTCTCAGGTTCAATCCCTTCCCACCCCCCCTTAGGACATCATAAAAAAAATAATAAAAAAAAATTTGAGAAAAAACAAAATCTTCTTCAAAATTTAAATACTCCCTCCACTCCATATAAAGAGTCTATTTTCTTTTTTTTAAAAGTTAACATGGGGTAATCTAAAGGATTTAATTTGGTTCGACATTCGTATCCGCAGGTCACGCTTGCACACTAGTTCACTGGTCCGAACCTCAAATTGAACCGGCATTTGCACCACATGCAGACATGCACGCGAGAGAAAACATCTATGCTATACAAGCTTACTCCATACAAGATAGTAGTTTGTATATAAAATAGCTTTGTTTCTGCTTTATTTCCAATATGAAATAAGCTCACTTGTCCAACTTCAACCCACTTACTTTAGGCATTAAAATCTCCATCATTCAAACATTATTTTGGACGAATAAATGTACGATTTCGATGTTCACACGGAATAGAGCACATTTTCACAATAAAAAGACAAGGACAAGTTAGTAATTTCGTAGGGGGCTGCGTTTAGCGTGTAGGAGGGGCTGCGTTTAGCGCCTATGTAAAACAATAACATTACTAGATTTATCACAGACATTAGAAAAAAGAGATAACGAAAATGTCGAAACAAATAACGTTTTTAGGAAACAAAATTAAAAGGAAGAAAATGTAAAAAAGTGGTAACAATGACAACGTGAAAATAAAACAAAGGGCAAATTATATAAATGGTCACAATACTTTTCGAATTTTTTGGGATTGGTCCCAATCCCATGCCAGTAGTCCTTAAACTTAATTTTTTGACGCAATTGGTCCTTCCGTCCATTGCCGTTAAATGGAATCACGTGCGTTAGCCCAAGGGTAAATTAGTCAATCTAAGTTAAAAAGTACAAGGACCTTTTGTGCGATCAATTAATTTTCAACAATATGAAGGGATCAAACATCAACTTTCAGAATCTAAAGAGAGCACACTGTATCTCTTTTTTTTTCTTCCAGACACAAACCCCAATACCCCATCCTCTGTTCAACCTCCAATTTTTTTTATTTCCTTGAAGCTTTTCTTCCCTCTCTCTTTCCTACGCCACCTCCCTCCCTCACTTTCTTTTCTTCTTGTTTTTTTCTCTACAGGGGACATCTTGTGTAATTAGCTCTCTCTCTCTCTCTCTCTCTCTCTCTCTCTCTCTCTCTCTCTCTCTCTCTCTCTCACACACACACACACACACATACATACAAACATATACAAACTTTACGTGATCTCCTCAATTCAGCACCAAACTTACATTTATTTCCTTGAAGCTTTTCTTCCCTCTCTTTCTCCTACGCCACCTCCCTCCCTCACTTTCTTTTCTTCTTGTTTTTTTCTCTACAGGGACCTTTTACCCCGATTTCTCAAACCTATTACCTGCCTAGTACTATTTGTTGGATTTGGGGTTTGGGGTTTTAAATTTTGAATTGGGGTTTTCTGAGTTCGACGACCCCCTAGCCTATGCTAGCTCAGCACTGCGGAAGCATAGTGGATTTGGGGTTTTGAATTTTGTATTTGGGGTTTTCTGCGTTTTAATTTTGTGGTCGCCGACGATGGTATTGGTGGTGGCAGCACGGTGGAACGGTGGTGGAGGGGATGGGAATGGAGAAGAAAGGGTTATAAAATTATAATTTAACTAATTTAGTTAATTACATCAATATCCTTTATTAGGTTTTAAAAATTAAAATATTAGGGACATTTTTGTCTATTTATAAGAAAATAATACATGAACTATTTTACCCTTGAGCAAAATCAAGTGAAAGGCACGTGTATATATTTAACGGCTAAAAATTGACGGCAATGGACGGAAGGACCAATTGCGTTTTTCTTGTTTAGTACAGGGATAAAATTTTTACAAAAATTAGTTTAGAGACCAATCCCAAAAAAGTTGATAAGTACAGGGACCATTTGTGTAATTTGCCCTAAAATAAAATGAGAACACTCTCTTTTTCTTTTACTTAAATTCTAACTAGTAAAAGAAGATAATCTTGAGATAATCTCAACATATTATTTCTTAATATTTTGGGCTCCACGCACCATCTGTATTTATTCTATTTATTTGTGTCAACTAAATTTTTAACATGAATCCCGTGTACTTTGTTAGATTTTAATTAGTTAACTTTTATACAATTTTTTTAACAATTATTTCTAATTAAAGTATTCAATTAACATTATTTGATAAAGCTATTTTAGATTTTCATTGTTTTTTTAGTTGCGAACTAAATTAACTCATTTTAACATTTTCCATCCAACATTTTGACAGAAATTAATGAAGTGGCTAACGTAACTATAAAATTAAAGTGTAATTATGAAAAACAACTCTTCCTTGGGGAGAAAATCCAAATTACGAGTCCCTGTTCACTGGACCATTCCATTCGGCATGAGCCATGAATTGAAGTGGTCACATTGAAAGTCACATAACCCCTTCAACCTGAACCAACAACAATGTAGATGTGCATTAAAATTAAAGAGCTGAGCTCTTCATTTTGATTTTTTAGGTCAATTATCAATTTTCTAGCAAATATTTGACATGTTTTTTCAAAAATTATATAACTTATTTTTTAATATAGTTTTCAAAAGTTAAACTTTCAAAATGCCAAAAGTAACTTATTTTATTTTTTATGTCCTTTCACATACCACCTGGCCTCTCGTTCCAATCTTTCTTGTTAGGCTAAATCAGAACATGGACCCAATAAAACTCACGACCCATGTTCTGTTTAACCTAGTGGTATATAAAAGTATACACACTCAATTGGTAATCAAAGATTCAGAATAACATAAAACATCTTATACAAAATGGCTATGGTATATCCCCTGCCTTTCATATTTAACTAAGAATTAAATAATTATTTGGTCCCTCGATTTTGACCAACATTTTTGTTTAGTCCTACCGTTTTAAGATAAATTCATTTGGTCTTATATATAGCATTTCTTAATTAGATTCTCCATTTCACCGTTATCGTTAGAATCTCAGTCTATTATATTTCAAAATGTCAAAAGTACCCTTACTTGTACTGTATAAAAGAAAAATGGCTTAATTTACGCTTTCTTAGAAATTAAGAACAAAAGAAGTTTCATAACACCACAAATCCAAGAAATCATAAAAGCACAAATCTCAGAATTTCATATGTTATCTTCATCCAATTGACCGAAGGAAAAGCCGGAGAAGATGTTGACGCATTTGATGATGAAGATGACCTAATTTTTAATTTGAAAAATTGACCCCCCCTATACTTTGTATTTTTTGAAAAGTCAGTCCATAAGAAATTTTTTATGAAAGGGTAATTTAGGCATTTTGAAATATAATAGCCGAAGATTCTAACGTTAACAATGAGAGGGAATCTAACCAACAAATGCAACATATAGAACCAAATTAATTTGTTTTAAAACGGCAGGACCAAACAAATATATTAATCAAAGTCGAGGGACCAAATATTTGTTTAATTCCTTAACTAATGCTACTTAAAAAGAGTTCTATATAAAGCTCCTCCAAGGCACCTAAAAGAAGGGCAAGCCACTCCCATCTGATGGTGTCATTTATTTTATTTTTGCTCTTCCCATTTTCTTCTTGCTCTTTCTTTTGAAGCATGGAAACAAAAGAAAAACACTTCTTCCACCCGGACCTCCAGGACTTCCTATCATTGGTAACTTGCACCAACATGATAAATCGGCCCCTCATCTCTATTTATGGCAACTATCCCAAAAATATGGTCCCATAATGTCCTTACGACTTGGTTTTGTGCCAACCCTTGTAGTTTCTTCGGCGAAAATGGCGAAAGAGGTTATGAAAGTTCATGATCTCGAATTCGCAAGTAGACCATCATTGCTAGGCCAGCAAAAACTATCCTACAATGGCTTAGATTTGGTTTTTGCACCCTATAATGACTATTGGAGGAAATGAGAAAGGTATGTGTACTTCAACTCTTTAGCTCCAAACGAGTCCAATCCTTTCACTCTGTCCGTGAAGAAGAGGTTTCGTTAATGATAAAAAGATCTCTAACTTTGCTTCGGAATCTAAAGTGGTCAACTTGAGTGAGACACTTATGGCTCTCACAAGCACCCTCATTTGTAGGATTGCTTTTGGTAAAAGATACGAGGATGAAGGGCGAGAACGAAGCAGGTTCCATAGTCTGCTAAATGAAGCTCAGGCCATGTTAGCAGCCTTCTTTTCACTGACTATTTTCCTTTGATGGGATGGGTAGATTATGTCAATGGTCTTCGAGGAAGGCTCGAGAAAAATTTCAAGGAATTGGATTTATTCTACCAGGAAATCATTGATGACCACCTTGATTCTAACCGGCCAAATCCTGAGCAAGAGGACTTCATTGACGTCTTACTTAGACTACGAAATGAACGTCTGTTTACACAAGACCTAACGTGGGATCACATCAAAGCCGTGCTTATGGTAATTAATTATAAATTACTTGTTTCTAGAGTCCATGAACTTTACGTGGACTTAATATTTAATTTTAACTTCTTATAATTAATTATTTGTTCTATATCTCTCTCCAGAATGTTATTGTGGCTGGAACAGATACAAGTGCAGCCACGTCAGTTTGGGCCATGACGGCACTAATGAAGAACCCTGAAGTAATGAAAAAAGTTCAAGAAGAAGTTCGAAACATGGTTGGAAAAAAGGGGTTCGTTGAAGAGGAAGATCTTCAGAAACTGCCTTACCTAAAGGCGGTAGTAAAGGAGACCATGAGATTGTATCCTACTGTTCCACTACTAGTACCACGCGAGACGATGCAATCATGCAATATAGATGGATATGAAATTCCAGCCAAAACGCTTGTTTATGTAAACGCTTGGGCAATTGGAAGGGATCCCGAAGCTTGGGAAAATCCGGAAGAGTTCTTTCCGGAGAGGTTTATTGGTAGTTCTATTGACTATAAAGGTCAGGACTTTGAGCTCGTACCATTTGGGGCGGGCAGAAGAGGTTGCCCTGGGATCCACATGGGAGCTGTGACAGTGGAGCTTGCACTAGCAAATCTTCTCTACTCGTTTGAATGGGAACTACCTTCTGGGATGGAAAAAGAAGACATAGACATTGATGTTATACCAGGGATAACTGTGCACAAGAAAAATGCTCTTTGCCTTGTTCCTACTAATTTTGTTATAAGCTGATCAATAATTAGCATTATCAGCTGGTCCCTTGGTTACTAATTATGTTTGGACCATTTCATTGCATATAAAGAAATCTTATGTTTGGATCACAAATGACAAAACAATTTGGTCCATGCATGAAAATCGAAGATATCATCTGGTTAGCATAATAGATGAACGAAAAGTATGACTGACTGGTTAGTAACGAGCTTCTAGATATTTGGAAAAATTCGTGCTGGTCCTCTTTGGTGCACTTTCAACCGATTTGGTATTATATATATATATATATATATATATATATATATATAATTTTTTTAAAAAAACTGATTAATTAAAGACATTTTCTGCATCGCGATTTCAAATTGATCCACCGCGATTAACTTTCGTGCATCACAATTTTAAAATTGATGCATCACGACCTACAAAAGTGGCTTTTGATAATTTGAAAAAGATTTAAAGTATTAAAGTGATTGAAAACATCAAACTATACTGACTCCCGCAATTTTCTCATATTAATTTGTTATGGATTGAAAATTTTTATGTGTTGGTTGTTTGTTGCTTCTTAGGACCCAATTCATAATTAAATGTGCTTTTTGAATAAGCCTGTTGCTCAAAAATTTTGATCCGTTGATCGAACTCTAGAGGCCCATTCAAGTTATGGGCTTCTAAAATAAGCCTAAGCTCCTGCATTTTTTGACCCGTTGACCTAGCTCAAACGTGGAGTTGACTCATAATTTGACGACCCAATTGGGTGAAATCTAATAGGGGTGAATTACAGGTCGGTCCCTTTTCAAATAATTGGGAGAAGATTTTTTTTGGGAAAATCTTTATTTCCTACGTTTCTAGCATTTTTTAATAGATAGATGATTACATTGGAAAAACTAAAAAATTAACAAAGTAATATATATATATATATATATATATATATATATATATATTGGTGTCCTAAAGAAGTGTGGGAAAGAATTAACCTAAGACCTCGTTCTTTATAAAGCGTGAACTCTAACCACTGGACACCTTCTTAGGACAACAAAGCAATAATTCTCCTAATCTATTGTATCTATAAAAATTTGTTGTGTGCCGGTACTTGGCATAGTCTTAATTTCTATCCCTCTTCTTTTTAAAACACATGATGAATCTTCAAATGTAAACCTAAATCTATTGTATCTATAAAATTTGTTGTGTGCCAGTACTAAATGCTTGAAAGATGGTGGTAAAGACTTTAGTCACTACAAGAAAACAGGGCAACTGAAACGGAATTTTCTGTTGCAAATTATGAAAATCCGTTACAAAACATGTATTGCAACGAAAAATGCGAGTTGCAAATTCAGTCACAATGAGCCTCGTCGCAATCTTGCAACGGATTTTAGTCTGTTACAAAATACTTGCAACGGAAAAATGTAGTTGCAACTTCGGTTGTAAGGTGCTTCGCAGGGCATTTTTTTCGTCCGTTGCAAATAGCGACCAATTTATTTCCGTCTCAGTTTGCAACCGATTTTTCTATTGTCATATCTGTTAATGTGAGAACTAAAATTGTGACTGGTTTATTTTTGTTTTAAATTTCAACCAATTTTTCTATTATCATATCTGTTACAGTGAGCACTGAAATTGTGACTGATTATTTTCCGTTAAAATTTGCAACCAATTTTTCCGTTCCTAAATATGTTAGAGATGGCAACTGATATATCCGTTGCTGATTATAATTAATTATTTTAACGAAAAATTCCATTGTAATAAATTATTTCCTGGAAAATAAAATACGAATATTGGTCAATAAATAATTTTCAATTGTACCTAATTGAACATTTCACATAAAATATTTAATATCAGACAACGAAAGTCAACCAAACTTCAAACATTACATTCAAAATGCATTGTCAAAGTGTCATACTATTAAACTACATGTCATATTGTCAAACTACATGGAATTAGCTGGAGGAGGATGCTGAAGTAATCGAAATGCCTCATGCAATTGCAATTGGAAATCAGCTTTCATTTTCTCCATTTGAGTCGCAGTTTCGGATTGTAGTTGTGCCTTGACTTGCTCCACTCTTTCACACACCTTCTCTTCAAACTCTTGGATTTGCGTGAAATCTCCATTTTGGCGTGTAAATGAGGAACCGGTGCTGCTACTCAAGATCTCTGATGCAGGGACCATTAAGCCAAAGCCGTACAAATGGTTCTTTACAACACCACTAGATGCATCCACCCAAGTCATGGAATCAAAACCATCACCTTTCTTTCGAGCAGTATAATCATCCTAACATGTATAAGGAAATATTATAAGTAACTTTTAACTTGGATTTTATATAATTAAAAGAGCATTGAGATCAAAGATACCTTTTTCAATAGTGCTACCGAGTATAAAATTAAATGTTTAAAGTAAACTAATAAAAGATATCAAGCATTTAAATTAAACTCACAAAGATTTTTTTGGACTTAGCATCCACAAACTCGCCATTTCCTTGATTTTTCCTATGGGTTCTTAAGAAAAGATCATCTTCTGTGATCACGTTGTCAGGATTCGTCTTTATCTATAATGACAAAATATAATAATATCCTCTTCTGTTCTATCACAATATAGAGTAACCCCAATTTATAATAAGTTTAGCAACAAGATTGTAAATATCCTCTTTTGTTATATCACAGTACACATGGAGTAACCCTAATTCATAATAAGTTTAACAACAAGATTGTACTCAAATCTAGAGCATGTCCGTAAACTAGACAATATAAACAAGTAATAAACTCTTACCATCGCAAGCTCATGAGAGGCAAAACTCCTAGAACCCCCTGAATGTTTAGTTAATCCCAAGTCGTTTCTGTCCGAGTTTCGATTTTTCCTAGCTTGTTCACACTTCTTCCTCGCCTTGTCATTCATATAAAACAACAAATGTCGGTTCCAGTCGTGCTCCGTGCACCAAGATGGGTGCCCACTACGCGTGAATTGCTGACGTCCCCTGTGACACATGCACTTATATTGGTCACTAGCTATCGTATTCCATATTTTTTTACTTGTCTTTCTGGATAGTTTTCAACACATCTGTAATGTCTCTGCAATTAAGAAGTCAAAAAACTATGTTATCTTTCAGTATATATAAAATAACTAATTAATTTGATTGAATATAGAGATATTACATTTCATTCCTTGAAATAGTATACTTTCATAGCCTCAGGCACTTTCTTCCATGTGGGACCATCCTTACCCACAAGAAATTTTCCTTGAATTGCATTTGTAATCCCAGTAGCAACACAAGGAAATTTGATACCATCGTCCTGCAGTGGAACTACCAACCTGAAAGAAAATTAGATTAGCTTAATATGAGATTGAACAGCTACAACATTTCCACCACCTCTGACTCCATATAGCTGAAAGTTAAGAAAGTAATGTGACATGCTATAGTCCCCAAACATGTTACATTTATCAAACATGCTACATGCAACAATGAAAAAAAGAAGCCAAGAAAGTAGATTAAAGCTTCCATCCCCTTCTAAATGCTGAAGCTGTTAAAGAGATGTCCAACAATATAAATCATACCAAACACTCCCTCTTCCCTCATGCAACCCCTGATCAGTCTTTGAACAACAAACCTAGGTGCATCAATATACACTCACCAGTCATCAATCAGACACCAAAAGCATACAAGGGAGAAACAAACAGCTAATACCAAAACTGAACACCATAAAACTATTACCAAAGAAACTGAACACATGAAAGAAGAACTATGTGAAAACTTGAGGATAACACCTAATACCATAGAACTGTTACCATAACTAAACACTCATTGTCACTTATTTTTATTAGATCAGAAAGAAGAATGTGAAAACATGAGGATAACACCTCCACCAGAAAAACCAACATCAAAATAAATAAAAGAGAAGTACAAAAGGAAAACAAAATCAATTTAGCAGCACTCTCCAATCCCAGCATATGCAATAAGCATGATTTTTAGAATCATTATAAATACACAACTTCACCACATGTATGGTCAAGTCAGTTCATCTAAGAGTTCAAAATTCAGAAAAAGAAATAGATGAAGAAATGAAAAAACTTAAATAGTGCAAGATACTGATCTAGTTATTAAAGATATCACTACGATTATATAAACTTATGTGTTCCGGTGAATAATGACCGGTATCCTCTGATCAAGATTTTAAGGTGGTCGCAGAGCTCTGCTCTCACCACGTAATCTCCTCTCCACAGTTGACTCGCTACCACCATCTGTTAAAGGACTGCCTCCATCTACCATATCTTCGTCAAGCGCATGTGAGGAAGAGACATTCGTGCGATCTCCTATGGGCTCATCACTCAAGGGTTCATCTATGGGCTCATCTTGCAGGTGTAGACTTCTAACACTAGGAACTCTTTGAGGGTCATCTCTGGAAGGATTGGTTCTGCCGTTGCCTTTACCCCTCATTGGCGTAACTATATATATCCAAAGAAAATAAAAACAACTGTAGACTTGCAACATATTTAAAACATGGATAAAATATTCATAATACAAAACAATTTAATAATAACATCATAAAATAACACAATCATATAGTTAAAAGCTAATAATTCAATGATACGAAAGTTAACATATATTTAAAAACCACAAAGACAATCATTTTTCAAATATATCAGTCTTCCTCACTACTAGTGTTCTCAAAAATAAATTCATCTTCTTCATCATTTGATGTGTCTAATTCATACACAACTTCCTGAACTTCATCTTCTGATTCATCTTCTGTCTCTACTCTTGGTCGTGGCAAATCAGATGCGTTAACTTCATCCATTTGACCACCTTCACCTAAAAGAATAACATTATTGTCAAAGTTCATTATCTACTTCAACAACAGTTGGGACTGGCATCTCGACCTCTTGAAAAAAATCATCTACTTCTGCCTGAAGACCATTGGACAAATTTGCATAGGGAACATTAATTGTGCTTCTTGCTTTGGTTTTACACACAGCCCACCATTTGATTCTATCTCTCTTATTCCAGCCAGGGTATTCTGTGTAGTACACTTGCTCAGCCTGCAATGCGAGTACGAAAGGTTCGTCCGTGGCAAGCCTTGATTTAGGATTCAGATCAACGATGTTGTATCTTGGATGCACCCTAATACGCTTCACATAATCATACCACTCACACTTGAAAAGTACTAGTGTATCACTCTTATTATTTTCACTCTCATATTCTAACTCCACAATTTCATCTAGCATTCCATAATAGTCTCTTCTAACATCATTATAACAACTACCCCTGACGCAAACACCACTATTCATTGTGCTTTTGCCAAACCCAAAATTTTGGGTATGAAATTTATACCCATTCACGAAATAGCTATTATACAAGTGCGCACGAAGTTTTGGGCCTCGAGCTATACACTTTATATTTTCAGCTACAGGTTTTGGTGAATTTTTACCTACAAATTATGAAAATGAAGTGAATTTAAACACATGTAAATGACGTGATATAATTATAATAATATTTGAAATAACTTTAGAAGTAGCTTACATAATTAGCAAACTAGCTAGTAAACTCCTTCTCAAGTCTAGTGGACATAGCATGCGCATCTACATTTGGCATCACATCTCTCACTTCCTTTTCATATCCCCTGTCGCAAGGTTATTTATTAATTATTATGCATTTCTTTAATGTTTTAATTCAAATAATAAAGCTTTATATTTTAAATTTATACTTACAAGACAAAGGGTTCGATCTCTTCACAGTTCAATAGAACGTAAAGGGACGCGGCTGCTAGCTTATTGCCCGACAAATATTTAGAACCAATAATTATGAAAATTGAATACTCCCTCCGTCCTGAAATTATTGTCCTGTTTGACTTTTTTTGGTCAAACAGGACATTTTTCAAACGCAAATTTGACGCATATTTTTTTACTTTTTCCAAAATCATAAAACATGTAATTCGTAGTACTTAAGTACTTCTTAAGATCAACACGAGCTTTAACATTATCCTTAGTCTTACATTTGACATCCATGATTGTATTGAAAACATTATCAAAGATATTTTTCTCAATATGCATCACATCCAAGTTATGGCGTATTAAGTTGGTCTGCCAATAAGGCAAACCCCAGAATATTTAGCACTCACCTTGAGATTCATTTCAGTTTGATACTTTTTCAAGAAAATAAACCTAGTACAAGCATTCATAACCATACAGAAAGGTGGAAATACAATGTTTTTACTCATTAACAGTCTTTTTTTCAATTACTACCTATAAAAGCATTTTACAATTAAAAACAACACTACTCTAAACCCCAACAAAATCTAAAACAAAATGAAGGGCAGTCAGTTCTTAACTTACTACTATCACTTCACTGAAGCAAACTTACAAACAGCTTGTGAGCAATATCCCCACCCCACAAACTACTCATCAACAACCTCATTGCCATCCCCTTCATACCCACCATCCAACTCACAAACCCTATCCCAAACACCCTTATCAACAGCAACAACCGACAATCTAAGCTGCCTAATCAACCCAAAATCCTTAAACCCCAGAACACAGAGCTCTGTGTTCTGGGCCTGGAATTAGATAGCCAGGGCTTGTGGGATTGGCTGAGAGAAGATTAGTGCATCCGCCAAGAAACTTATTCAATGGTCACCACCAATCGATTTTTGATTAAAAATGTAAAGTACTCCAATTTAATTTCAAACTAACCAAGACTAATCTATCAAAGTATACGTATATTCCTGAAATAAATGTCAAACAATGATAGAGTAATGTTTAAACATCATAATTTTTTATGAAGAAAATTCCAAACAATGAAATATAAAAAAATAAAAATGATTTCAATTTTTAAAATCAACATCATAGGTTGTCGAAACAGATGGCCAAAAGAAAGTGATTTCAATTCATAGCTCGGGTGAGCTAAGAATTGTTAGGTAAACTGGCTCTTGCGGAAGGGAAGACGCAGTTATAGGTACAGAGAGAGGGAGAGAGAGAATACCTTGTTTAGCAGAGAGAGAGAATACTTTGTTTAGCGGAGAGAGAAATCGGTGAACTTCGAACTCAGACTGGAACTCAATCGCAAGGAAGGAGACGGCGAGTTGTACTGGAGGGGGATAGAGAGCGAGAGTGAAAGATGAGATATTGGGCGCAATTGCGAATTTGGGTTTTTTTTTTTTTTTTTTTTTTTTGTGTAGGTTAGGTTTTCGTCTAATGGAGATCGTAAGTAAGTATAAACAAACGATACCGTTTCTTGCCAGGGTTTTACACTTCAAATAATAAAAAATTAATTATTAAAGCCTGCAACTGAAATAGGAACGGAACACTGAAACGGAAGATTTTCCGTTTCAAAAACGGTTACAATTTTAGGCGCCAATCTTCCCGCCACCAGTTCCCTCGAAAAAGATTGCGACTCACCTGGTTTTCTGTGGCAAGGTTAGTTACAAATTGATTATGCTTTAAATCCATTACAATTTCCGTTGCACATATTCTATGTTGAAACTGATTTCAATTCAGTTGCAATTTTCCGTTTCAATTGTCCTGTTTTCTTGTGCTGAGTAAAATTAAATCTTGATCTTCATTCTCAATTTTAACACCGTTATTAGCTAGCTCGCAAAGTATCTTGTTAAAAGCATTCAAGTGATCATGAATATTCGTACCTTCAGACATCATGAAGTTGAACAACTCATTCTTTAATTAAATACAACCGGTTTACCATAAATTTCTCCATGCAGAGACTCTCCAACTTCTCCCATAATGTCTTCACAGATTTTTCGAAGATAACATTGTAAAGAACATTATCCGCGCAACATCACCGGATAGTGCTAGCCGCCTTTTAATCAATTTTGTTCCATACATCATCCTTCGTATCGTCGTGCCGTTTTGCTTCCTTTCCTTCCAAGGCAATCTCTTGATTTGCTTGGATCAACACATCCCTAACTTTAACTTGCCACAAGCTAAAGTTATTACTTCCGTTAAATTTCTCCAATTGGAATTGTGTAGAATTTCCAACGTTAGCCATCTTCAAAACTCCAATCTCTTGATTCATAATTTCGACCAGCTCAAAGCTCTGATACAACTTTGTTATAAAAACAAGGATATTCTTGGATTAAGAATTGCAAGTTTCTATCTTACATGCGGAAGCAAATTAGTCCAAAATAATAGTACCAAGTATTTGGAGAAATAATGGCAAGAAAATCGAAAATATAACGGAATCAAGCAAAAGGGAACAGAGGATTTACGTGATTTTATCCACTCTAAAGTAATCAACAAATCCACTATAAACGTTGAAAAATTACAATAGAGAGTTTTTAATGTACTCACCATACCTAGAACAAGGGTTACAAGGATTGACATGATTCCACAGAATACCACACCTCTCAGAGACCAAAATAGGCAAACATTATTTTGTCTAACACCGCGAAGACATCGAGATCATCGACCACCAATTGTGTCTGTCGTCCGTCTTACACTCTTACTGATTTGTATTTCTCTATCTCTCGGTTTCGGGGCTCCTTTGCGGCAAAGAAAACATGACCTTATATAGGTCATGTTCACCATAATTAGCCTAAGCTAATTAGGATTAAGTTTCTCCTCATCCAGTGATATTAGGAGACCTATGCCAAACATATTACCGGACGAACAAGGCACGGAAACATGTTAATTTTCTTGTCCAATTATTGCTAGGATTATTTAACGCATTTTAATTAGGAAAGTTCAAATTTGAGACACTTTTTAACACTATTAATTTTTCTCCATTTAGAACTTTCATTGCATAACTAGTTGCACCCATTGTAAAACGGAGTGTTTATGGTTCGATTCAGTTTATTTTTTGTTAAAAATATAGAGAATTAGAGGGACAATTTTTGAAAAGTTTAGAACCATGACCAAACCAAATTCAGCAAATATCAAACTACTAGGCCTGGTTCTATTGGTTCGGTTTCACATTTTCATTTCTCTTGAATATTTCTTTTTGTTTTTTTAGCCTTTTAATATGAACATGATTTATTTTCTCAAGTTTTAGAACGATTGCAATAAGTTTAAAATTATTGAACCAAGCAAAACAAACGAAATCTAACACACTAGAAATTGAAAATAGAAACTATTAAGTAAAGTTAGTATACATAGTAGGGTTAAAACTAAAAATATAGAAATATGTATTTACAAAAAAAAGTTACATATGCATATATATACATGAGGATAAAATTATATAGTATAAATATATACTCCATCCGTTCCAAAATAATTGCCTCATGTTGATTTTTATAGTCAACTGGACCAATTTTCAGATAAATATTTAATACATTTTTATTTTATTATTGATAATAAAATTATAACCATTCAAAGGTACACTATAAATACTATAGTTTTATGTGCTTTATGATTTAAAATAAATAAATAAATACACGTCAAATATTTATTTTTAAAAAATCAATTTGACTTTAAAAAATCAAAAAAGGAAACTCATTTTGGAATGGAGGAATTATATTCGTTTGACCCCGGCTTCTACTTTGTTCTATATTTATCAAATCCGGACCTGAGACAATTTACCGGTTCTTCTAATACTTAGGACCGTAACCAAACTAAAAATAAGTTCAGTTTATACTAGTTCGATCCGATCTGATTTGATTTGTAATATTTTCTTGGCACGTCCCTACATGTAATAAGGCTAATTGTGAATTGAAAGGATATAAAAAATCAATAGAGTGATTGTGACACTAAAACCTTGTGTATGATTGATATGATAGAGTAGAACATTTTATTTTGTGGAAAAAAAAAAACCGGAGAAAAGAAGTTTAATAATACTCCACTTAACTACTCGTGTGAAACAATGTGTTAAAGGAAATCGTTGTGGGTTTAGTTTCCTTCACCAACGGTCGCCGCAGACGTTTGAAACGAGATAATTATCAGTAGACTTGATCTCCTTGCTTTTTTATTTTTTATTTTTTATTTTGTTTTAAGAGGCTTGAAAAATAATTGAATACCTTACACTTTGTAAAACTTAAATTCTACCGTTCAATCTCCTTGCTTAAGTAATATTCCGGCTATCATTGTCCAGTAGTCTGAAAAATTATTACTCTCTCTGTTGTATACAAAAAGTCCACTATTCTATTTTAATATGTTTTACTTAAAGGCTTAAATAGCAATTTGGTCACCTTACTTTGACAGAAAATTTATTAAGCTCACTCTATAATTTTTTTTCTCAATTTCATCACTATATTTGGCATGTTGAGTCAATAAGCTCACCGCGCTTAACTTCCGTTAGTTTTGTTGGATGGAGAGCTGCAAAAAGACCAAAATACCCTTTACCTTATAATATTTTGATGGCTTAAATCGCTATTTAGTCACCCTACTTTGACAGAAAATGCATTAAGATTAATAGTATAAAATTTTGTGTATAAAATATTTAAAATAATCAAATTAGTTAAATAAGTTTTTTCAAATATAATAAAATAACATAATTTTATACTAATTCTTAAAAATATTAAACAAAAATTAGGTTAACTTATCTGAATTCTTAATCAAAATTAATAAAGGATTATGTTGGTCTTTTCTAAAGCAAGAAATTCTTTAGCTTGACTTTTTTTTTTATTTATATAAAACTAATTATATTAAACAAATGCATTAAATTATTATGAGATAGTTATTATTGTAGAATAAAGTAAGCTTAAAATATTATCATAAATTATTCATAAGTAATTATCGATATTTAAATAAGGGTTAATAATGACACCACTAGAAAAAATCCGTTAAGTCAATCATGTGGTACATGCCGTTTTTCAAGAGTATTATGGAAAATTTCTAAGAAATTTAATTATAACAAATTTTTATCTTAATCTAATTAAAAGTAATAGTCACTTATCTCAATGTAGTTATAATATTAAATATTAATGTTAATTTAATTAGGATTAGTAATAGATTAAATATTAATGCTTTAGTAATGACATCTTTGGGTTTTTAGGATAATTAAATATTAATCTTTTTCCATAGTTGCTCAATTTTTGGGTTTTTGTTTATTCTTGGTTGCAATGAATTTTAATATTTTTGTAATGACATTTTTTGGTTTTTAGGATAATTTTAAAATTTTTATTCAAAAATCAGGATGGAGTGATGAACTTGATATTTATGTCTAAGTGCAGTGATTAAATTGATAGTTATTAGTAAGGGTATTTTCGAGATTTAAAAAAAATAGTAAGTTTTTCATCCAAAAATTTGGATGGAGTGATTAACGTGAGATTTATGTCAAGTATAGTGATGAAATTGAGAAAAAAAATTGTAGGATGAGCGTAATGAATTTTCTGTCAAAGTAGGGTGACCGAATTGCGATTTAAGCCTTACTTAAATAGTCTAAAGTTATATCTACAATCTTCATAAACATTTTCAATTTACCTTCTACATAGGTTATAAACATCTTGGCTATGTTCAAATATTTTTGTAATTATGACCAACTCTAATGCTACTTATATATTATTAGACTTTATAAACGTAGACTCTTTGGGTGAAACAAAAGGAGTATGTGTTTATTTCTTGATTTATTTATCCAAATTAATTATACTTTCGCTCTTAAATTATTATCGTCCCAAAGCCCCTTCAATTTGGTGTAGTAAGCCGAAACCGAAAATTTTTCTTGTTCTGTTTGTGTCAATGCACATTTTAAATTGTACGCTCTTAGTGCACTCTCTTTCCCAAACCTCTCTTCAAGATCACGCCAAATCTCCGTGACAGTCTTAGCGTACTTCACACTATTCCTTATCTTCTTCTCCATAGCTGTGTTCAACCACCCTTTCACCATTGCGTTCCACCTCTTCCATAGCATTAATTTCGGCGAGTCTTCATCGGGCATCAGATTTGAGCCGTTAATGAAACCTATTTTAGTTTTAGCGAATAGGGCATTACTCATCTTATCAACCCAATCACCATAGTTTTCGTCGCGGAGGAGATCACCAACGTAGAGTTGGCCAGGGTTGTCTGAGGCATGGATGTAATACAGAGATATGACGTCCACAGTGGTGTGACTGGTAGAAGCTGCAGCAGTTTGTTATTTGCCATGGTTGACGGCCAAATAAAAAAATTTTGGAAGACGGCTGGAAGTTTGGTGGCGGCAAGAATTAGGTTTTTTAATGTTTTTATGTTAAACCTGCTCTGATACTGATGAGGATAAATAAGTGTAGTATTTGATATTTGGTTTTGTGAGTTAATTTGAGCAAATGTTGCACTTTTACTGTGCTTGTTGTGTTTTGGATGAATGCAGGTACTGGATTGACTTAGGCAGAAAAGTAAAAAAATGCTGCAGCAGAATGTGTTGAATGGGCACACGGAGATGGCTGGCGGGATTTTTCAAGCTCAAACAATAAAATATTTTAGGATTTAAGTTTTAGTGAGCTGAAGACTCGTTATATTTTAACATTTTGTTAACTTTAATTATGCTAGGATTTTATTTAATTTCTTTTTTGGCACTTTTAAGAGAAGTTGCTTGAGGCCCTAGTCTTTAGGAACATGGAGTAGTAGCTAGGATCATGTGTTAGTGGCGGTTGTGGGGAGAGAATTCTTCCATTTTTCCCTATAAATAGAGGGAGAGTCCTCAAAGGAGAGGGACATTCACACAAATTAAAAGACACACACACTGAAGGAAAAAAGGCAAAGGCTGGAGCAACTCTTTGATTTCTACTACAACACATGCTGGGTTTTACATTTCTCTTTTGGTATTTGTAAGTAATCTTTAATTATATTTAGTAGCTAGTTTCTTTTTATCCAGTTAATGAACACGTTATTTTCTACAAATTACTACTGTGAGATCTAAGTGTTTTTAATTCTCATTTAATTACAAATATTTGTTTGTTCTCCGTTTTGCACGTCGTATGATTATTATGATTAGTTAACGTTCAGGGCCCAAATTTTAATTAACGTAATAGTCTATTGCTAGTTGAAACCGCTGATCCGTAATTGTCTTCGGGTTTTAACGAAGTAGCAAGTAACGCTCCGTTTAGGCATCACAAGCATACTCAGACCGTGTTGCGGGAATGAATGATCTAAATTAAATGATATTGCTTCAATATTGCTTCAATATACACTGTTTAGAATCCGGTCTCTCTATCTTAATGCTGTCAAAATACTAAATTCTACGAGCGTCTCGGGGGTTGTCTTTTGATTAGAGTAGTAATTAACGAGCATCTCTTAATTAATTATCGAAACTGTAAGGAGAGATTGGATGTTAGTCGTTTGTCGACATCTATAACTGGTTTATTTGTAGTTAATTGAGACAATGTTGCATCGATGATCAGTAGTAAGTTTTGGGATTGCAATTAGTTCATTAACTGGAATTTTCTTATCTTAAAAATCCAACATAATTTTCTGCTTTGTTTACATTAAGTCTTTTAAATTAATTCATTGTTGATATTTAGTTTAGATAAAATACTCAAATTCTTATTTTAATTGCTTCGTAGAATTCTTAAAAGAAGTGAGTACAACGTTCCCTGCGGATACGATCTCTACTACCCTATACTCGTTATTTGGAAAATAGAAAATTAATTTTGACAATTTGACACCCATCAAATTTTGGCGCCGTTGCCGGGGAACGTAGGAAATTTAATTTCTTTAGAGTTTTATTTTTTTTTTAATATGACTATCTATGCACAACAATTTGGAACTAGATATGATTGCATTGCACAACAAGTCAATGGGGTGAGTACTAGTTTGATTGATCGAAGATTGGATGTATTGACCTCTCTTGTGAAAAAGTTTGTTGTAAGTCAGGTATCAAAGACCCAAGTTTATGGAATTTCTTCAGTTGCTAGACATGTTGCATATGATTATCCTTAATGGCGAGGTGAGGTACAACATGCCAATGCAATTGGAGGATTTCCTGGACAATTTCAACCATCTCTACCACCAGCGCTCAATACTAGTTCGAGCACACCGTTGGAGAGCTTAATCATGAGTTTGGCTGAATCAGTTCAACAAGATAGACAAGAAACCAAGGCTAGCATTAAATCTCTTGAAAATCAGATTTTTCAGCTAGCTATGTCCGTGAGCAAGATAGAAGCGAATTAAGGCTGACTACCTTCTCAAGTTGAGGAGAACCCGCAAGAAAATGCTTGTGCAGTCACTCCTAGAAATGAAAAAGAGCAACAAGAGGTTGAGCAGAAAATAGTCCTGTTGATAGCAGCAACAACGAGGAAGATGTGTGAAATGAAGGTTCGTCAAGCAAGGAAAGTGGGGAATTGAGTAAATAAAATGAGAAGATTGTTATTCCCCCACCTTTTTTGAGCTGATTTGCACGACAAAAGAAGAAAGAGGATGCGAAGGCAATCTGGGATACTTTCAGTAAGGTCAAGATTAATATTCCTCTTTTGGATGTCATCAAGTAAGTGCCTCGTTATGCTAAGTTTCTCAAGGAACTGTGCACAAAGAAAATGAAATTGGAATTAGTGCTTGTAAAGAATTTGACATATAAAGATGTACCTTTCCAAGGCAATGAGGAGGTGCAAGAAAATATTATGACATTCTATTTCACACGAGAGGTAACAACCAAGTTTGATTTTCCTTCTTTTTCATTACCATTTTCAAGTCCTAAAATTCTTCCTCCATTGCCAATTATCATTGGTTATAATTTGACTGAGTTGTAAAAGAGTGGGCATTGAGCCTAGCTATTGGGAGGCAACCCAATATTCCTAGTTTTTAATGCATTGATTTTCTATTTTTCTAGGTAATTTTTATTTAATTGCTATTTTCATATTTTGAGTTTTATTTTGTAGCAGCATGTGTGTGATTTGAAGAAGAAAAGATGGAAAAAAAAAAAGGTGTTATGGATGAGTTGCTGGTAGTAGGGCTTGTGGAGCTTAGCATGTGCTCATAAAACAAAGAGAAGCGGTGAACGAACGAGAAAGAGGGCGAGATATATAGGGGTTAAAACCCTAATTTCACTTTTTATGTTTTACTCAAATTACTCTTTTCTCTCACTTTCATCGCGGAGAAATTCATGAGAGCAAAATTCCCATCGCAAAGCCCCATCACCAGCCATCATCTTCAATTGAAGCTTCAATTTGTTCCAGATCTCCATAGCTCCGAAAAGAAATTTCTCTCCCTTGGCATCAAGTCGGTTAATGTCAATCACCACCTGACTCAACTGCCTAAACAGCAGGTGATTGAAGTCATTAATTAGCTAGGCCCTTTAATGAGATTCACTGAGATATCGAGTCATTTTGGAAATTCGAACATCACTTTCTTTAGATCCAGTTTATACAGTAACAAAATCGATCCGATCCGATTTGATTTGTAATATTTTCTTGTTACGTCCCTACATGTTATAAGGCTAATTGTGAATTGAAAGGATATAAAAAGTCAATAGAGTGATTGTGACACTAAAACCTTGTGTATGATTGATATGATAGAGTAGAACATTTTATTTTGTGGAAAAAGAAAACAAAGAAGAAAAGAAGTTTAATACTCCACTTAACTACTCGGGTGAAACAATGCGTAAAGTGAAACAATGTGTAAAGGAAATCGTTGTGGCTTAGGTTTCCTTCACCAACAGTCGCCGCATGACGTTTGAAACGAGATAATTATTGATCTCCTTTTTTTTTTTTATATATATTTATTTATCTTAAGAGGTTTTGGAAAGGATCGAACACCTTACACTTTGTAAAATTTAAATTCTACCACTCAATCTCCTTGCTTAAGTAATATTACTTATATCATTGTATAGTAGTCTGGAAAATTATTACTCTCTCCGTTATAGATAAAATTTCTATTTTAAGATATTTCACTTAAATAGTTTATTTTAAAAAATTATATCTACAATCTTCATAAACATTTTCACTTTATCCTCTACATATGTTATAAACATTTTGACTATATTCAAATATTTTTGTAATTATGACCAACTCTAATGCTATTTATATATCCATTAATTATTAAATTTTTCAAATGTGGACTCATTGGGTGAAACAAAGGGAGTATGTGTTTATTTATTGATTTATTTATCCAAATTATACTTTCGCTCTTAATTATTATCCTATATATTTGATTTTTTGAACCAAACGATCTATTTTTTAAATAAAAATTTGATATATATATTTTTTATTTTTTTTTAAATTACAAAATAGGTCATTTGTAATATTTTTTTAAGTATTACAAACTACGTATTTAATGATTTTATAAAAGATAAAATAATATAGATCAAACATTTATTTAAAAAATAATTCGCTTGCCTAAAAATATTAAATAGAATAATAATTTATGAAAGGAGGAAGTAATTACAAGACTTTTCTCGAATTATGAAGATTTTGGATGCTAGGCCTAGCCTAGCTACCTCCATCCCTTCCATAAGGGCGTCTACAGTAGATGGCCTCCATCTATTCCCTAAAATCAATTTTAGAGATTTTTACCCTCCCTTGATCCTACAGTAGTTCCTCTAGTCCACATTTTATCTCTAAAATCAACTAAATCACCCTCTAAATATAGGGGGAATTTTAATATGAATAGTAACTTAAATCCTCTACATTTTCCTCACTTTATTTGACCACAATATACTTTTATTTAATATTTTAGAATGAAAATTATTAAAATATACTCTCTGTCATTAAATTATTGTCTTATTTTTTTTATCCGTTCCAAAATAATTATCTTATTTTTTTTATCCGTCCTTAAATAATTGTCTTGTTTGAAATTTTTATAGGTTAGGAGATCATTTTTACCATTTTACCTTTATTTTTTTCTCTATTTTAATTATGTGTCATATACACATGAACATTAAAATAAACTACACATTATACCAATATTAATAATTAAGTCAGTTATTTTTTGTTAATCAGTGTGTCGAGTCAAATAAGACAATAATTTAGGAATGGAGAGAGTACAATATATTTTTCATAGTATATAAAATTTAAAATATTTTATTTTAATTGTGGTGGAAAATATAAATAAAAAAGAAAAAATATAATGGTTTGTTAGTTGAGATGAGAGATATTTAATTTTTAGAGGGTTATATAAAGAGTGCTTGTTGGAGTGAATTTTTTTTTAAAGTGTTAAAAAAATAAAACTTGAACTAAAAATGAGATTTTTAAAATGTAATATAAAGATATATACGGAGCACTTATGGTGCAAGTGTGCCGGCAAGTGATCCTTTCTGTTCCCTTCTTGTCATATTCGGAATCATAATATCTATTCCTTGTGATTAAATTAAATTATCTTCTTCAAAATTTAAATAATACACCGAATATAATAGACAAAGGCCTAGCCTAGCTACCTCCATCCCTTCCGTAACATGTCAATGATGGTGCAAGTGTGCCTGCAAATGATCCTTTCTGTTCCCTTCTTGTCATATTCGGAATCATAATATCTATTCCTTGTGATTAAATTAAATTATCTTCTTCAAAATTTAAATAATACACCGAATATAATACTCCCTCCGTTCCTAAATTATTATCTGGATTGATCTGGCACATGAATTAAGAAAACTTAATTGATTTGATTATTAATATTGAAATAGTATTGAAAAAGTGTGTTATTTTTTTTAATGCATATGTGTATGTGGCCCATAATTAAAGTAGAAAGAAAAAGTAAAAGTAAAATAGTAAAAGTGATGTTTTAAAAAGAAAAGTTTCAAACAAGATAATTATTTTGGGACGAACGAAAAAGGAAAGGAAGACAATAATTTAGGGACGGAGGGAGTAGACAAAGATTATATTAGTCAACAAATGCAACATGTAGACGAAGATATAATAGATGAAGATTCTAACGTTAATGGTGAGAGAGGAGAATCTGATCAATAAATGCAATATGTATAATCAAATGAATTTGTTTTAAAACGATAGGATCAAACAAAAATATTAGCCAAAGTCGAGAGACCAAATATTTATTTAATTCTTTAACTAATGCTACTTAAAAAGGGTTCTTGGCTTCAAAAAAAAAAAAAAGAGAGTTCTATATAAAGCTCCTCCAAGGCACCTAGAAGAAGGACAAGCTACTCCCATCTGATGGTGTCCTTTATTTTATTTTTTGCTCTTCCCATTTTCTTCTTGCTCTTTCTTTTGAAGCATGGAAACAAAAGAAAAACACTTCTTCCACCCGGACCTCCAGGACTTCCTATCATTGGCAACTTGCACCAACTTGATAAATCAGCCCCTCATCTCTATTTATGGCAACTATCCCAAAAATATGGTCCCATAATGTCCTTACGACTTGGTTTTGTGCCAACCCTTGTAGTTTCTTCGGCGAAAATGGCGAAAGAGGTTATGAAAGTTCATGATCTCGAATTCGCAAGTAGACCATCATTGCTAGGCCAGCAAAAACTGTCCTACAATGGCTTAGATTTGGCTTTTGCACCCTATAATGACTATTGGAGGGAAATGAGAAAGGTATGTGTACTTCAACTCTTTAGCTCCAAACGAGTCCAATCCTTTCACTCTGTCCGTGAAGAAGAGGTTTCGTTAATGATAAAAAGATCTCTAACTTTGCTTCGGAATCTAAAGTGGTCAACTTGAGTGAGACACTTATGGCTCTCACAAGCACCCTCATTTGTAGGATTGCTTTTGGTAAAAGATACGAGGATGAAGGGCGAGAACGAAGCAGGTTCCATAGTCTGCTAAATGAAGCTCAGGCCATGTTAGCAGCCTTCTTTTCACGGACTATTTTCCTTTGATGGGATGGGTAGATTATGTCAATGGTCTTCGAGGAAGGCTCGAGAAAAATTTCAAGGAATTGGATTCATTCTACCAGGAAATCATTGATGACCACCTTGATTCTAACCGGCCAAATCCTGAGCAAGAGGACTTCATTGACGTCTTACTTAGACTACGAAATGAACGTCTGCTTACACAAGACCTAACGTGGGATCACATCAAAGCCGTGCTTATGGTAATTAATTATAAATTACTTGTGTCTAGAGTCCATGAACTTTACGTGGACTTAATATTTAATTTTATCTTCTTATAATTAATTCTTTGTTCTATATCTCTCTCCAGAATGTTATTGTGGCTGGAACAGATACTAGTGCAGCCACGTCAGTTTGGGCCATGACGGCACTAATGAAGAACCCTGAAGTAATGAAAAAGTTCAAGAAGAAGTTCGAAACATGGTTGGAAAAAGGGGTTCGTTGAAGAGGAAGATCTTCAGAAACTGCCTTACCTAAAGGCGGTAGTAAAGGAGACCATGAGATTGTATCCTACTGCTCCACTACTAGTACCACGCGAGACGATGCAATCATGCAATATAGATGGATATGAAATTCCGGCCAAAACGCTTGTTTATGTAAACGCTTGGGCAATTGGAAGAGATCCCGAAGCTTGGGAAAATCCGGAAGAGTTCTTTCCGGATAGGTTTATTGGTAGTTCTATTGACTATACAGGTCAGAACTTTGAGCTCGTACCATTTGGGGCGGGCAGAAGAGGTTGCCCTGGGATCCACATGGGAGCTGTGACAGTGGAGCTTGCACTAGCAAATCTTCTCTACTCGTTTGAATGGGAACTACCTTCTGGGATGGAAAAAGAAGATATAGACATTGATGTTATACCAGGGATAACTGTGCACAAGAAAAATGCTCTTTGCCTTGTTCCTGCTAATTTTGTTATATGCTGATCAATAATTAGCATTATTAGCTGGTCCCTTGGTTACTAATTATGTTTGAACCATTTCATAGTATATAAAAAAATCTTATATGTTTGGATCACAAATAACAAAACAATTTGGTCCATGAAAATCGAAGATATCATCTGGTAAGCATAATAGATGAACGAAAAGTATCACCGACATGGTTAGTAACGAGCTTCTAGATATTAATTTGGAAAAATTTGGGGCGGTCCTCTTCGGGGGACTTTCAACCGATTTGGTATCTTATATTTTTTTTAAATGATGAATTACAGGTCGGTCTCTTTTTTTATATTTGTAATCGTTTTAGTTCACCATATTTTTTTTGAAACCGAAAAATGGCATTTTTGAAAAAAAAGATAATTTTACCATTAATGAAAGAAAAATACGGGTACATCAGGCATCGAGATACAATAATTGGGCATCGAATGCAAAAATTGGGCATTAGAATGTAATAATTGGACATCGGAATACAGTATCATTTTTTTAAATTAATTTGAGCATAGAATGTAAGAATTGTTTATCAAAATTTAATTTGAGATGCAACAATTAGGCATCGATCTGCATCGCAATTTCAAAATAACTGATGAAATTTTAAAAGAAAACCAACCAACAATTTTTAATTTTTTAAACTAGTCTACATTGCGATTTTAAATTAATGCAGCGTTATTAAATTTTTGTGCATCGCAATTTTAAAATTAACACATCACGGTCTGCAAAAGTAGCTTTTGCTAATTTGAAAAAAATATAAAGTGGTTGAAAACATCAAACTATACTGACCCCCGCAATTTTCTAATATTAATTTGTTACGGATCGAAATTTTTTATGTGTTGGTTGTTTGTTGTTTCTTAAGACCCAATTGATAATTAAATGTGCTTTTTGAATAAGAGTCTGTTTGGTGCAGCGTTTATAAAATGCAGTGTTTTAAAAATGCAGCGTTTTAAAAAATGCAGTGTTTTAAAAACGAAGGTCTTTCCTTATAAATACGTTTGGGATATCACTTCAATACGTAGCTTTTTTTTCCTAGTAGCGTTTTAAAACCTGCGTTTTGGGAAAAAGCTGGGAATTCCAGCGTTTTAAAACACAGCTGCGTTTTGAAAACGCTGCGTTTTCTGCCGCAGTATTGAAACACTTTTTTTGCAAATAAGCAGCGTTTTATCTCTGCGTTTTGGCCAAAACGCTCGACCAAACGGGCTCTAAGCCTTAGTTGCTCAATAATTTTGATCCATTGATCGAGCTTTAGAGGCCCAATCAAGTTATGGGCTTCTAAAATAAGCCTTAGCTCCTGCATTTTTTTTGACTCGTTGACCTAGCTCAAACCTGGTATGGGACTTGACTTATAATTCGACGACCGAATTGGGTGAAATCTAATATGTCAAATGGATTCTTTTTTTTTTTTTTTTTTTTTTCTTTTTGTCGGTACATGGGATGCCCAAGAGTACCTAGCAACCACTACTCTATCTTGTTGACCACCGTCGAATATGTTGGGCATATGATTTGGTATATTGATTTGCCTCACGGTTGATATGAGTAACCGCCACCTCCCACTCTCTTTCAAACCAATCTCGGCAGTTGGTTGGTATGAGTAACCTCCACCTTCAACTCTCTTTCATACCAAGCTCGGCACTTGCACGACCTTCTCATATGGCCTGTCGAAATATCAACCCCAACAAGCATTAAATTGGTTTCCAACAAGACTTGGCAAAAACCTCCCGCCCGTACTAAATCTAATTCATGAAGTATAGCCCCAAAATTCAGCCGTTAAGGAGTTGCATATCCCTACATTAGAAGAAAAACCTCCTTGCCATCGTCCTCTCCAGCCTCAAAGTACGCCACTCGTACATGCTCGGCTTGGATTTTTTTGGCACACCCATTTGTATTGAACTTAAAATTCCATAAAGGATAACTAGATTTTTGTAAATTTATGGTAAAAATTTGATTAAATTGACCAAAAAAATAAAAAGGAACACTTGTTTTTAGGACAAAAGGACTACTAAAATGACCTAAAATTTAACTTTCTTAATTTTGCGAAATTCTTATAAAAGATCCCTCAATTTGGGAAATACGAAGCAGCAAATAGGAGTAGCTTTAATCCTTCAATGATAGTTACTGACTTTTACTTTTTGAAATTTACAAACAAAATGTTTCAAGAAAATTTCTTTTTCATCCAAAAAAAAACAAAACAAACAGGGAAAAAAAAAAACACTTTCATTCTAGTATTTACCCATTTTAGACCCTAATTTTATAACTGCAACAAAAAAACTTTTATTTCTTTCCCAAAATTTAAGAGTTGACAGTGTCAACCCAAAATACAGCTTTTAAGTGACTAATCAAACATTACTGGCCATAACAAAGAACATGGACCGGCCGTTCTTATCATTTTATAGGCCCGGGACAAAATTAAAAGAAAGACTCTAATTTAATTATTAAATATTAATCTCATGTATTTTTTTAATTTAATTTCTTAGAGAGACAAAAATGATTTTTGCTATCAGTACAATTTCAATAACGGATTCCTACTGAGCTGAAATTAAGTTTGAGGAAACATTATTATCTACAAAACTGAACAAATTCTTACCGAATTTCAGTCTCGTAAAGTAAAAAAATACTTAATTACTCAAATCAACGATCATAGTAAGAATAATTTGGGATTCTTGTTGCTTCGCACTTCTATTTCATGATTCTCTTATCAATCACTTAGAGCTATGACCTCAAATTAGTAATAAACTAAATTGAAAATTCAATATAACTATGTAAGATGTGAATAAACTATCAAATTCATAAGTCCCAACAAATAATTGAACAAACATAATTCAAAATTTAACAAATAAACAAAGTCAATATCACTTTCAATTTTTAAACACACAAAAATATTGTAAAAAGAAAAATAATAATTAACAATGTAATAAAATTTAACAAATAAATAAAGTCTCAACAAACAATTTGACAAACATAATTCAAAATAATAACAAAAGCTTTGAGTTTGGGTCTCAGTTCAAAAAATTTGGATACTATTTTTAGTCTACATGTATACTAATACTACAATAATAAAAAAAAATATTGGGTCCCTTATTAATTTGGGTCCTGGGTGGGTACCGCCGCCCCCTTGGGTCGGCCCGAACATGGAAAATCTAACAAACTAAGATATTAAGAAGTCAATTCTAAGAAATTAACAAAGCAATATTATTATTTATTATTATTATCTTTCTTTTTTGTGTCCTTAGGGGCGTGGAAAGGGATCGACCTGAGACCTCATACTTTGTGAAGCCTCAACTCTACCACTAAGCTACCTTGTAAGGATGACAAAACAGCAATTTTCCAAATCTATTGTATCTATAAATGATATTCTCTCTATAAGAGAATAATATCTCCTTCATATCTTTGTAATTGTATTTAGTATATTCTCCTAATTATATTTGGTATATTCTCCTTATTAGTTAGGTCTCCTAGTTATTATTGTATTGTGACTCTTCTCCTAGTTAGGATTGTATTGTAACTCCTCTCCTAGTTATGATTGTATTAGGTTAACTTGTAACCCTATCAATGAAAAAGTTATGTCATTATTCACAAGAATTATTATTTCTTATATGGTATCAGAGCTTTGAATCCACCAAACCTCCGCAACCCTTAACACCACCGCCCACTACCCCTCCCATTCCTCTTAAACAGCAGTCATGGCATCCATTACTGTGACGACCCGAGTCCGGGGTTCGATGTTGAATCCCAACTCGGTGCGCCAAACTAACAAGAACAATCGAAGAGAGCGAGTTACAAAAGCCCAAAACTAAAACTATGCAGCGGAATACAAGTTAAAATGTGAGTTTCAAAAACTCGAACAACAACTAAACAGAATAAAGCGAGCCACAACAGCTCGAGATTAAACCGATGCAGCGGAATACTAACAACAAGGCAGCGGCCGGAGTAACAAATGAACTTGAGCCTCAAAGCTCGAATAACAAGAATCCCAACATATAATAATAACCTCCACGGCTAAACAATACGCCGGAGAATAACACTAAAGATAAACCCAATAATTAAAACCTCGACGGCTAAATACACGAGCCGGAGAACAATAATACTTAAATACCACGAGTCAGGAATCCAACATAATATAGTACGACAACCGGCGCGACTACACTAGCCGGCACCAAAATACAAATCTAACGAATACAACTATTTCTACCCATAGACTAAGTTTACATAACTTAGTGAACCTCACAATCTCACAATACAAGAAATAAGAAGGAAATGACAATATAAATACATCTTGCTAACTCCACGCTCCAAGACTCGCTGCGCTGGAACTTAACCTGCAAACTGAGGAGGTTGTTGGGTGAGTCTAAAAGACTCCGTAAGATACTATAATGTATTGAGTGCTATAGGTATGAATGTAATAGTAAACCAAGACTCTAAATGCACTAATCTTGGTAATAATTTTAACTTAACCATTAATCGACAAGTTACTACATGTGACTATATGGCATGGCATTATGCACAACAATATAGTAGGAAAGTAAACATGTAGGAGCACATAAAGGCAACCAGCCCTATACTGACGAGAGGCTCAATGATCGCCAACCGTCCCATACCAGTTGGAAATCATGACCAACATTCGCTTATATAGGAAACACATAAGAGCGGTAAGTAACACATTTAAAGGGATACGGCGTCGAGGTACACCTCCGACCAAACCAATAGTTCCAACCAACCAACCATTATAATACCAAATATCGAAGTCGTTGTTGACGTGCTCGATCAATAAACCAAATCAAGAATTCGAAGCCGTTGTTGATGTGCTCGAACCAATAACAAGAAACAACATGAAACTGTGTGAACCATTTTCTGTATTCACGTCAACGTGTGATCTTGGTCCCTACAACCCAAGAATCAACCACGGATATAGCTTACCATGGTTGCGTTTATTCCGTACAACAAATGGCGCTATACCCCTACCGTGGCCAACGGTAGGGCGAGGCCCGATGTATTGGCCTTCAACTATTACGTAGCCCCGGCTCCCGCAATAATCGAGCGTCAATACACCGCCGACACAAATGCCATGGACTTAACTAAATGCACAAGTAGATGTTTACTCGACATTTAAAAATAAACGGTTATACTCCAAAGTAGGGAGCATACCACAACAATCACATTCAATAACAATACGAATGTTTCAAGTAGGTCACAATAAGCCTACAACAACAAATCAACAAAGTGTGCTAGTAAACATTAAACACACAATCAATCATCAAAGTAGGATGATTGTCCTATCACATACTAGAACAATCACACGACGTCCGTAATCACTGGTCATATAACCAAAACATGACAATAGGCAAAGTAGGCCTATTGTGCAACTCAACTTAGGATCTCTACAGTATCCTATAATCACTCAATACACTTTATCTCATGTATAGCATAAACTGTCACATAACACTATCGTCGTGTATTATATATCACGACTCATTACAAGTCACTTCGTCCGAAATGGAACGATAATCACGGTATGTCATCTCATGTATGATTGAATTAACTAAAGTCAAGTTCTTACGAATAATCACTTTCACAATACGTCATCCAATATCGTAGGAGACTAAATAACAACCCGTAGTAAATTATACTACACATTAATCAACTCCGTAGAGTCAATTCTACACATTAATAAATTAACTACAAGATTCGACATTTGTTTAATACGTCCTATGCAACTCCACAACAATAACATTTAACAATGACACAGATGTCACAAGTGAGTTATAATAATCTTACACCACAAATAACCAACTTATAAAAATTACGACAATTTACGTAATATCAAACACACAACCGGTGTACCCAAATTTCCAAACGAAACACTCGAATCATCCAAGAATCCCCAAATCACACACATGGTCTCATCAATTATGAAATCCTAACGAACTCCGTTAGAGTCATTTTTGGTTTCTAATGAGTTCGAGTTTACGCAAATTAATCATACCGTAAACTTAACAATTACTAACCATATTTCACATTTCTAACATGTAAACATAAGTCTCCAAACTCATCCAAAAAGTCAACCACGAATTCAAAAGGTCAATAAAGTCAAACATACTCAAATTTGATGATTTCTAACATATTTCGTCAAATAACAAGTCCAAGATGAATAACAATTCATAATTGAGGAAGAACAAGAGATGGTAGCTTACAATTCAACAAGTCTCATGACAACCTCTACACAAAGCCATTGATTAACAACTAACATGATATCATTTGGAATGGTCAATTACTTATTTCTTTCAAGAAATTACACAAAGATGAACAATTACACATCCTATATGCTTTATTATTCCAATTCAACTTATAAACATTCAAAACATTATAGTTACTTACCTCTTGATGAATTCACTCCAAGAAAACCAACATGCAATTGGTGGAGAGTGATCCTCTAGTCAAGACCTTCAAAATGGTGTGCTTGGATTGTGATTTGGTCTTCAAATGAGTAAGAAGCAAGGATTTCCCTAGCACAAACTCTTCTCACCTTCTCTCTAACTTTGCCAAGGTTGAAGATGTTAAAATGGTGTATGAAGAGAGTCTCTCATGGTGTATAAGTGACTAAACAATCTGATTTTTTCGCCTTGGTCGTGGCTTGATCTCACCTTTGAGATCAAGTCAAATGGTCAATGACTTAAAATCTCGTCTAACAAAATAACGAGTTTGGCGTTTTGCACGGCCGCGTCATGAAAGGGCGCACGGCCGTGTCACTTGCGCACGGCCGTGCCAAGAAATGTTGCACGACCATGTCAAACTTACTGGAATGTTTGGCCACTCTTGCACGGTCGTGTCAATGAATTTGCTTATGAATCTAGAGTCATCAACTTGAGTGAGACACTAATGGCTCTCACAAGTAAGAGGTACAAGGACGAAAGGCGAGAACGAAGTAGGTTCCATAGTTTACTAAATGAAACTCAAGCCATGTTTACAGAATTCTTTTTCACCGACTATTTTCCTTTGACAGGAAAAATATGGAAAAATATAGAAAAATGAAGGACGCCCCCCACACCAAACAATAAAAATATATATGCAAAATAGGGCCTCAATTTCTTTTATTTGCAATTTCACCCCCATGATGCTTAGCCTATGATCCAAAAATCATCTTCAGCCAGCTGCAAACCCATCATCTTCACTTTATGATCTCATTAAAGGATTGTCATATCTCACAATTAATTTATAAAAAATAAAAATAAATAAAAGAAGAAGAAAAACTTTCTTTTGCTTGGAATAAACGGAGGGCTGCTATTTTTCCATCAGCTCAAAAAGATTCTCATTTGATTTTATATAAAGATTAAGGGAATCATTTGACTCTATTATTTTTCATTTTGACCTTTAAACAAAGTCTACATAAAATTTTGAAATTATGATTTTTAGTGCTGTGTTGCAAGTAATAAACTCATCAAAAAAAAAAAAAAACTCATCCAAAAACTTAAATTGTTAAAGATAAGCTAAACAATGTATATCAACATTCCCTTTATGATCTCATTAAAGGATTGTCATACGATTGTCACATCTCACAATTAATTTATAAAAAAAAAAAAGAAGAAGAAGAAGAAGAAGAAAAACTTTCTTTTGCTTGGAATAAACGGAGGTCTGCTATTTTTCCATCAGCTTAAAAAAGATACTCATTTGATTTTATATAAAGATTAAGGGAATCATTTGACTCTGTTATTTTTCATTTTGACCTTTAAACAAAGTCTACATAAAATTTTGAAATTATGATTTTTAGTGATGTGTTGTAAGTAATCAACTCATCAAAAAAAAAACTCATCTAAAAGTTTAAATTGTTAAAGATGAGCTAAACAATGTATATCAACCTTCCCTTCCCCCTTTTCACATGTGTGACTGGTCCACACGTGGAGAAATCAACATACATGCCTAACCAAAGACATCACAATACTACGGTGTGGAGAAATCAATAAACTGGCCTCACAATATTATGGGAAGGAGAAATCAACAAACTAGCCACACCAAAGGTATCACAATATGACCTTGCTAGATGCAGAGCTTAATACTATGTTAAGTTGTCAAACTCATTGAAAGGTTAAGATGTTAAGTAGAGAGGGGCTAAAAAATGTATATCAACAGTATAATCAAATCAGTATTAGATTTCATATCAGTTAACTGGATTGAATTAAAGCAAAAAATAAAATAGTAAAACTATGACAAAAGATGGGTTGTTTTTAAAGACTAGGCAAATCCTTAAAAAATAGTGGATCTGTTTTCAGAAATGCAGGGAGTAATAGCATATAAATATATATCCACTCTTCGCTCACCCCGGTTTTAGATCTGCAATGGAATCAATTGTTGGGGTACAGATTTGCTATGCGTTTTCATGTTCCTAATTTCATATATAAATATATTAACTCTAGTTAAAATAAAGATATTTGATTGCTAATCATATTAAACATGAGTCGAAATGAAAATAAAAGGATAGAAGGGACCTTAATCTTATTCAATTTAACAACATGATTTATTTGATTCATTAATAAGACAATAAGTACTTCTAGCGACTAGGCAAAGAGGAGTTTTCTTGTGCATCGTTATGCCAGGTAACACGTTAGTGTCTATATCTTCCTTCTTCATCCCATCTGGTAATTTCCATTCAAATGAGTAGAGAAGGTTAGCAAGTGCAAGTTCCACTGTAACGATTCCCATGTAAAGCCCAGGACAAATTCTCCGGCCCGCACCAAATGGCACTAGCTTGTAGTCTTGACCTCTGAAATCAACTGAATTACCAAGAAACCTCTCGGGAAAGAATTCCTCTGGGTTTACCCAAGCTTCAGGGTCCCTTCCAACTGCCCACGCATTAACAAAAGCTTGTGTTTTTGCCGGAATTTCATATCCGTCTACAACACAAGTTTCTGAAGTTTCACGTGGCAATAACAGTGGAGCTGGAGGGTACAGTCTCATGGTCTCTTTCACAACAGCCTTTAGGAAAGGAAGTTTTTGGAGATCTTCTTCATTTACAAACCCTTTCTTTCCAACGAATTCTCTGACTTCATCTTGAGCTTTCCTCATCACTTCTGGTTTCTTTATTAGGGCTGTCATGGCCCAAACCGTAGCGGCTGCACTTGTATCCGTTCCAGCAATGAACACATCCTGAGGCGGGTAGGGTGAGAGTGAGAGAGAGAGAGAGAGAGTTAAATATTTTGTTCTAGCTAAAAGTATTTTTAGTTTTATGCTCACATATATAATTATATTTCGACCAAAAACCTCTCTATTCCATCCATATTTCATTTCCTACATTTGGTCAATAATCACCAAGTAAAAGTCTGTACGCAAGCGCGTACAGACTAATATTGTTAACATGAATTTTATATATTAGTATACCCTGTACGCAAGCGCGTCAACGGCCAATAACGGATGTCCCTACACTATAACGATGATGCAATAGAAACTGGTACACGATGGATAACTTTTAAGGAATATATAAATATTACTCTCCCCATCCCTAAATTAATGTCTTTTTTTTTTTTTTTGTTCGTTTTAAAATAATTGTCTTATTTAAAAAAATTTAAGATATTATTTTTATTATTTTACCTTTATTTTTTTTCTACTTTAATTATGGGCCACATACACATAAGCATTAAAGAAAATTACACATTATATCAATATTAATATTGAAGTTAACTATTTTTTCTTAATCCATATGTCAGGTCAAACAAGACAATAATTAAGGGACATAGAGAGTATTAAAGAATATATAAATATTATTAGATCGTTGGTCATAATATTATCAATTTCATTCACATTTAAAAAGTCTAACTCTTAAAGAATATATAAATATTATTAGATCGTTGGTCATAATTGCAACATGTTTGATTATAGTGATTTTGTTTATATTACTTGAGGAGGATAAAGTTAAAAATTATTAAAATTATATAAATAATTTTTAAAAATATATTTTTAAACAAAATATCTAAAAATAAAATAGTAGGTTTTTGCTTAAAACAGATTGAGTGTGAAAATAGAAACTCCTTTTAAAACAAAACAAAAAAATTATTTTGAGAATTATTACCGTAAGCACTGCTTTGATGTGATCCGACGTGAAGTCGATGGTAAATGAACGCTCGTTTCTCAACCTAAGTAGGACATCAACAAGGTCTTCTTGCTCGGGTTTTTGTTGGTTGGGATCAAGGTGCTCCTCGATGATTTCCTGGTAGAACGAATCCAATTCGTTGAAAATTTTCTCTAGCCGCCCACGACTTCCATTGACTTTATCCACCCACCCCATTAGAGGAACATAGTCTGTGAGAAAGAAGTTTGCCAACATCGCTTGAGCGCCGTTTAGTAGACTATGAAATCTACTTCTTTCTGGACCTTCATCCTCGTATCTCTTACCAAAAGCAATTCTACAGATGATAGTGCTCGTGAGAGCCATAAGTATCTCACTTATGTTGATGACTTCAGAATCTCTAGCAAGCTTTGAAATTTTCTTGATCATTAGAGAAACCTCGTCTTCACGAATCAAGCAAAAGGATTGCACTTTTTCGAGCTAAATAGTTGAAGTGCACATATCTTGCCCAATTCCCTCCGGTAATCATTAAGTGGTGGAAAAACCAAATCTAAGGCGTTGTAAGATAATCTCTTTTGGCCAACCATTAATGGCCTGTTTGAAAATACGAGATCATGGGTTTTAAGTACCTGTTCTGCCATTCTTGCTGAGGAAAATACGACTGTTGATACGCGTCCAAGTCGCAAGGACATGATAGGACCATACTTCTGGGAGAGTTGCCATAAACAGCGATGAGGGGCCGAGGTATCAAGCTGGTGCAAGTTCCCAATAATAGGAAGCCCGGGAGGTCCCGGTGGAAGAAGCTTTTTCTAGTGTTTTGGTGTTTAAAAAGAAGGAAGAAGATAAGAAATGGAATTGCTAAATATAAAACAAAGGGCATCATTTCAATGTGTTCTTTGCTGTAAACGATAGGGTTTCTCCCTTTAATAGACCTCAAGAGTGAAAGACTCTAAGAACACGCAGAGATAATACACAAAACACTAACAGAACAGGAAGAAGGAAGACGAAGCGGAAAGAAAATAATATGAACAAGCCGTGCCCTGCACTGCCTTTCTATTTTATTCACGGCACTTACCCTGTATATTTATATACATTCGCCCAAGCAGTACAATCAGAATCCTAATCAGACAAGAATACCTCACCTTTCTTGGAAACAAGAATCCTAGTCAAACTATATAATATATTAATTTAATTAGTGCTATTACCCCCCTCAAGCAAAAACGGAGGAGATCGAAGTTGCAGCTTGGACGTGAGTAACTGGAAACGAGGTTGAGCCAAAGATTTTGTGAACATGTCTGCAATTTGATCAGTGGAGGAAACAAATGCTAATCGAAGGAAACCTCACTGCTGTAACTCTCTGACAAAATGATAATCTATCTCGATATGTCGAGTGCGAGCATGAAACACTGGGTTACTTGACATTTGAAGAGCCGAGATATTGTCACAAAATAAAGTTGGAGAAGCCAAAAAAAGACCCAGCTCTCGGTAAAGATAAGAAAACCAACGGAGCTCGGCGGTGGTAGCTAAAGCACGGTATTCAGCCTCACTGCTAGAGCGTGATACCGTGGACTTTTTTTTCCTTTCCACGTTTGTTTTGTGAATTTATATTTCTTAGATTTAAATGCTATGAAGCTTTCAAGCGTGGGAGTTGGTGAAAGTCAATATTCATCATCAAAGAGACGGGGGCATTTTAGGAAGAAAATTCATAAAGTGCCTTTTTCCGGTTTAAAAAAAAAGGGTGGACTGGAGAGAATAAAAAATTTTCAAAATGTACCGGCCAGCAATTTCCTGCAAAAATAATTAGATTTTGGCCTGATCCTTTGTTAGAAATAGGGTGATTATGGTCTGGTTCGATCCAATTTTTACTAAAAAATGAAGCAGAACTAAACCAATACTCCAGTTCATAAAAAATTGAGAACCAGGACCAACCCAATATGTATGAGAACCAATACATTGGTCGGGTTCAGAACCAACCCAAAATGTATGAGAACCAGAACCTAACCAATACTTTGGTTTTTAAAAACTTAATACAAATAAATAATAAAATCTAATACTTGATACAAAGATTAAAGAATATTTCATAATAGTAAAACGTGAAATATACAGTTCACAAAAGTCAAAAATATAAAGATAGTATATTCAACAATTAAAATATTTAGAGTCGTAGCATTACAATCTAGTTTATGTGACAGCAAAAAAATAAAAATAGTACATTCAACAATTAAAAAGTTTGTTGTTGAATATTATGGAAAAAAAGAAAAGAAATAGAAATTTAATATTTATATTTAGGGTTAGGGTTAGGGCTAAAAATCATAAATTATAAAATATTAATTTATTAATATATATATATAATTATATAATATATAATAGCTATTGGTCCGGTCTGATTCCAGAACCGATTGATAAGTTTCAAAACTGGGACTGAACCAATTGATCGATTTTACTGAAATTCAAAACCGAAACCGAACCAATGAATTGGTTCGGTCCAATTTTCATTGGTTCGGTCCGATTTTGAAAAAATTATGCTCACCCCTAGTTAGAAACCTAGATTTGCATTTCTTTTCCCTATTTTCTTGATTAGCGTATAAAAATACTCGTATATCTAATTATTGCAATATCTTTTATTGAGAAAACATCACTGGGATTATAAAGAGATACTCCCTCCGTTCCAAGCAAAGAGACCACTTTTAACTTTTTTCGGTCAATTTAGTTAAAGTTTGACCAATAATTAACATAAACTTAGTGATTTTTATAAAGTTATGAAAGTTGTAATCCATAGTATTTTGAAAATAGTTTTTAATTAATGAAATTTTATTACTAATATATTAGTAAAGTATGTAAAATTTTAATTTGATTTAATCGCATGTTGACTTCTAAAATAAAAAAAATAGACTCTTTGCTTGGAACGGAGGAATTATTACAATCATTGTTCCCAGCCTTGAGGATTCTATGTGAGCCTTTTCCGAGGCACTTAAATCTAGTACTATACAATGTCCTAACCCAAGTTTCCAAATCAGTAAAAGATTTGAGGACCACCTGGTTGTTGTCCCTTCCAGGGTCCGCTTATATGATTTTGCTCCGCCGCTGCGTGCATTTGATATCTTCGTCTTCAATAATCCAAGCTGCTCCGCTCTGCGATATGTATGCATATGCACATGACATTATAAGACTTCTGGAAATAATCCACGTCTCTTAAAAATATTAAACTTAACGGTAATACTGGTGACGTGATATTACTATTTAACAATGTAGGTCAACAAATTTTTTGATATGGAGAGAGTAAGATTGAAGATAAAAGTTGTTGAAAATATTAATTGCACTGTTATTTGAGGGTGATATTATGTCACTACTATCATCGTTGCACTCAATATTTATCTAGATATCATAGTTTAAAACGAAAAAAATATTAGATATACTACTTTCTAAATTTTATTTTTTTTTCTGTTTTGGACGTTATTTTATTATTTTATACATAATTTGATTGTTATTTTAATTGATGAATCTCATTTTTATACGAGAATCATTGAAAAATTCAAAACATACAAATCTTTACAGTGAAATCAATTAATTTTTCTTAACAAATTAGGAGTAATATTTTCATTTTTTGTCTATGCGATGTGGTGATTATAAGTTGGTGGAGGTACTCTTCGACATGATTGAAGGTTTTGCACTTAATTATTTGCTTCAACCAATTTATGAGTAACAGCTTTTTAATAAAATAGATTGGTTTAAAATTTTAAATTTTCTTTTCACTTTCTTTTTCAAAATATTGGAAAATATATATTCACATTATTTTAAATATTGGAAAATATTATACTCTATTTTAAATGTTGGATCTTCATTAATTGGGTTGGGGGTGTGTTTGGTAACGTTGCTGTTTTGGTAGGGCCCCTTTGTTACGTATGTTTGTGGCTTTAGTCACTAGCGTCTCAACAGAAAAGTATATACACTTTTTTCTGGTTCAAATCGCGTGGAAAGAGACAGGATAGAAGCCAAACCTCTATTTTTTTCAATTCATTAATAAATTTTACATTAAAAATCAAATTTTTTGAAGAAAAAATATTAAGAATTTATTAAAATCTTTAAAATAACATTTCTCTTTTAATTAAACTAAATTTGGTAGCATTTTATACTCTTACTATTATATTATATAAATTGTACTTTATTCAATTTTTAAAAAGTGACTTGTTTGATTCAACACACAAATTAAGAAAAAATATTTAAATTTATTATACGAAAGATAAGAGTAGGTCATCAAGTAAGTGAACATCAAATCAAAGATAAAATTATAAACATAACTTTCGAAAAAGAAAAAATTAAAAAAGTTGATATTTTTTCTGAAACAATCTAAAGAGGAATGATGAATTTTTAAAAAAAATACAGGAGTATTAAAATTGTCTAATTCAGAAAACTAACGAAAATTTCAAATAAAAGATTTTAAAATCCCAGGAAATAGGTATTATAGGATGCCGGAAACAGCAACAAGATGCTTATAGAAAGAGACATCAAAAGTAAACAATTAAAGTATTTTAAAATCTTAAAATTTTTGAGATTTAGTAATTGCTCTACTGATTAAAGTTTCACTCCCCCTATTGTTGGTCCATAAGATATGAAAAAAAAAAGGGAATCTTAAGATTTTTCTGACTGAAGTTTGCATGATTGGTTAAGTTGATAATGAGAAAGAAAGTAACGTTGATAATGAGAAAGAAAGTAACGTTGGTGAAATTGATGTTATAGTATATTGGGAAAAATGAAAAGAAATATATATAAAAAAAAGAATATATTGGTTATTTTTTTCAATTGAATTTCCTTTTGTAATACAGAGCAACTCTAAAGGTTAAAAAAATAAGTATTCAATTCATTTCCTGTCGTTGAAAAGTTTTAAAACATAGATGCTTTTAAATTATGAGTTTCAAATACATATCCGTCAGATCAATAATCCAATACTGAATTTCTCCATTTGGGCAAAAATGAAGGGTATGAGTAAATTGTTTCCAGTAACTAGTTTTATACCAGTCCGTTAGACGCATGGACATATATCTTTTTCAATTAAAATATATTTAAGTAAAATGAAGAGGAAAAACAAAATTAAAAGAATAAATTAAGGAAAAGTAATGTTAAAAATAACCACTTAAATAGAAATACATCATTAAGTCACTGATATTATAGATTCTAAGAAATTTTCTTATACACAATATTTGTTATTTTATTCGTTGGTTTTCCCTCTTCATCTCATATCAGTATATTCAGACGAGAGCGAAAGCAGTTTGTAACCCTAGAAACTGCGACATGCATCTGTCCATGGCCGAACATCTTCTTGGGGAAGAGTCCTACATGTGACAGTGATTGACCTTGACTTTTGTTAATTGTTATTGCATACGATACTACAAATGAAAATTGTCTTCTCTGAAATTTAAAAGACAATTTCACATCTGATGAAGACAGTGACATTCTTGGGATAAACACTCTGTGATGAGGACTACAGATCATACCAAGGATTGAAGTCCAACTCCAAACAACTCATTTGATGAAAAATGATGGCCCAATCCAAGAAGAGCAAAGTTAAAGAAAACTGCTTGAAATCAGATTTTTGGGTTAACTTCAACGGGGCCACACAGGACGTTCTAGAGCTCAAAATTTGGTGTATAATATATGGTTGGAAAGCCCTGGAAGTCTAGTTTCCAACCCATCAAACGGATCTCAACTTTGATGTATCTAGACAATTTTAAGCCCAAAATACCAAAGGCTGGTCAGAATGGACGGGAATGTTGAATTTGTGTTTTTTCTTTGACCAAATCAGCCTAGTTTTCACCAATAACCTTTGGGATTTTCTAGAGCACATTTTTTGTATGTTTTGTGAGTCCTTGGTGAGTCTTTTTGAGCCTATAAAAGGCCATGATCATCCTTGTAATTGATACACAAAATTGAATCAAAATTAAGTATTTTTCCTTTCACTAATTCTTGAGAGAATTGTGAGAAACCGAGATTTTTGAGAGAGAACTCAACTTGAACTTATCAAACTCGTAAGTCGAGAGTTTGTGGCATTCCGTAAGCGAGGTTCATAGACAATTGCGTCTATCGGGTTTCGTTTGCACCCCGAGGTTCCTATATATTCATCACGAATAGCGGGTCGAGAGAGACTCAAATATCCGTTTTTTCCATTGTTGCTGCCTTGGTCGTATTTCTTCAAGCGTGTTGGAGCTTCTTCGATCTCGATCTTGGTCGAGTTCACATCAATTGATATCAGAGCAATCGAAGAGGTTAGTACCCATCAAAGTCGTTCTAACGTTTCTTTCATCTCTGTTGTTCTTCATTTATCCATTTCTTCTTTGTGTTGAATTCTATTCTATACCATTGTTCTTCATCTATTCTTGTTTTCATCAAATTTGTTGTTTGTCATCTTCTTAAAAAAAAAAAAAATTTCCCGCAATTGTGTGTTCATTGTTCTAGCAATATTGTGTTTCTTTATTCTTCATATACCCATATTTCTTCATCTATCGATTCCATTTCTTTTTGTTGATCAGTTGAGCATAATAAACTTCCTTAAAATCTGTCCTAGTGTCTTTGTAACTCATAAATATGCCTTGAACTTTGTTCTAGCAATTTGTGTGTCAACTTTGTTATCTTTTTCATTCCAATCCATAGAGTATTAAAAAAAAAAAATAGATTGCCCATTGTTAAAAATAGAAAAAGAAAAAGAAGTGTTTAATCAAAAAGTTGTGAATCAAGCTAATCAAAAGAAAAGATTGAATCTGAAAATTCATAAAATAAAAAAAGGGGGGGGGGGCTGAAAGTTGTTGGATTTGGAAGAGTTTTAACAAGTGCTTGATTGCTCTAATTTAAACTTGTTGGAACACTTTAATTAAACATCTTGTTTATCACATCTTTGTTGTTTGTTCTTAGTGCTAATTGCTAGAACACTTCCCATTGATTTCATCTTTCATATACTCATCCATCATATATTTAAAATCTTGCTCATCCATCTTTGTTGTTGTTTTTGCTCTAATTGTTACTTGTTGAAACATATGCCATGATCATCTTGTCATATTCATCATATTGTCATCTAAATCATCCATTGTGTCTCGTTTTCATTCTTGCTTGCTCTATTGCAAAAATTGCTGAAATTGTGTTTCATTTCTTTTCTTGCTTTCATTGTGAACTTGAATTCTCACTTTGAAATCTAGCCAAAAGAACCTTGAAACCCAGATTTGCAATTATCAATTTTGAACAATTTCGGAACACAAAAGTTTGCTCTCTCTTTTGCTAAATTCAAGGAAAGACTTCTCTCAAAGGTTTTAAGTGTTTGTGAGTTGAGTGTGATACACGAGTGATTGTGAGTTGTGTGTATTGGACTAAAAGCATGTCACAAAACAGCAAGACTAATTAAGTACCTTTGCATGGAAATAATCGGGGAGTAAATTCGATAAATTCTAAAGAGCAATTGTTAAAGATGATGGAGGATGTTTCCCCTACGTTTGGCTAGATTAGAAGAGGGAGGGGCAGAACCATCTCATAGAAATCTACCTCGATTCCAAGCGAGGAGGAGAGCATATATACTATAAGGAAAATGATGAGTGGTTAGAGAGGGAATGTAAGGATATTAGGAAATGGGATAGAAAGGAAGTTGAGAGTGTAAATACACGAAAGGGGAAATTCTAACACTAAAATGAAAGTTCTTTCTTTCAAAGGTAGGGAAGAACCCGAGGAATATCTAAAGTGGGTTAGGAGAGTTGAGGACTTATTTAGTTGTAACACTTACACGGAGACTCAAAAGGTGAAACTAGCTTCATTAAAGTTCACCGAGTATGCTAGTGATTGGTGGGAGCAACTAATGATTAAGCGGAGAAGGAGAGGAGAGGGTCGCATTGACCCGTGGAAAGAAATGAAACGTTTGATGCATAGGAAGTTTGTCCCGAAATACAACTACCAAGATTTGTTAAGGTCTTCTTCTTTTTCTTATCAAGAACCTAGTAGACTTAAGTTGGCTGAAAAGAAGAACTCGAGTGTTGTACACGAGAGGATTCGAGTAAAGTCATTACAATGTAAGAAAATTTTGAGGGAAACTAATGAGTGTTCGGCTAGAGTGATAAAAGATGATTGTGTGATCGCCGAGAAAAAAGAGAGTATGAGTGAAGCTGAAAATGAGAGGTCGGCTAAGGTAAAAAGTGTTAAACAAAAAAGGAGAGGAAATTTGGAAATAGTGAACGAGTGTGTGAACTCCAAGTCGAAGAGGTCAAGGAAAGTGAGTCTCGTGAGGTTGAGAGGAAAGAAGAAAAGAGTGGGTTGATGGAAGAGAGTGAAAACCCGAATGAAGAGGAAAGAAAGAGGAAAAATGATAAAAACATGAGGGATGATACACGAGAGATTGAGGAAGAAAAGAATCTAGTTGAAAAGGCCAAAGGCCAAGAGAAAGTAAAACCAATCTTTTATTCCAAACCTTGTGAGCACGTGAGGGAGTTGGAAAGAAATTTCGGTAAGGTGGTTCCTTTCTCTTTGAAGAGATCTTTTCATACTAACAATGTAATTCCATATTCTCTTTATTGTGATTTCTCTTCTCTACAGATTTTTGAAGAAGCATTTTCTAAGGAAAGCAAGAAGGTAATGAAATTCAAGAGGGAATATGATCATGGTAATGAGATTATTGTATTAGGTACACTTTCTCAAAAGTGTGATTTATCTTCTTCTTTACAATATATGTTCTTGGAATTTGGGATTAATACAGAATTTTATGTTGATTCCCGAGATTTTGTGGGGGAATTTGGTATTTTTGGTGAGTTAGTTAATAATGAATCAAGCATGACATTATATATGCCAAGTCATTCTTATGTTGATCCATTTCTTAAATGTGCCTCAAAGGCAGACTTAGTAAATTTGTATCGTGTTTTGAAGGTTGATTTGGTAGATTCATATTGTTCATTGAAACTTGACTTGAAAAATCTGAATTGTCCGTTGAGAGTGTCAAAAGGATAGATGTTTGCAAATATGCACGATTCTTCTACGAGAAATTATGTTGATGTTTACAATGATAAAGTGTTATTTTATAAATATGCTGAAATGCGTGTTGTCCAACATAAGATGCCTAGAATTTTGTCATCTTATTTTTGTGAAGATTCCATGGCATTATTGGATTCGTGGCTTGCAATAGAAGTGCATTATAAGTTTGTGAATGCGGATAAATTCTCAACAATGGTTTATCATACTTCATATCATAGATTAGATGACACTTTTCGTGTTGCAATGTTCTTTCATAAGATTTATGGATTACATGACACACTTAAAGAAAAATTGTCTTTGTCAAAAGCAATTCTTCTGAGGCATTTTAAAACATGGGAGGATTGTGTGTGTGATATTGAAAGAATGCATGAGAATGCTTTGCCTTATTACAATAGCATAGGAATTGAGAGTATTGATTATGGTAAGAATGTTGGGCATGTAGAATACTTGTCATATGTGTTAGGCTCTTTGATTTGTACAAATAATTCTGATCTTGTTGTGATGCATGGAAACATTGTGTTGATTTTGATTGTACAAAGAAGGGAATTTGTTAGATTGATATTCAAACTCGGTGAATGTAATGAGATTATTGTATTCCATACATTTTTTTCAAGGGTTTGTCTTAGCTTCTTCTATTGATTGTAAGTTAATGAGTTTTAGGAGAAGTGATGACTTACGAGAAGTTTCAAATAGTTTCAGAGGGGAACTTGGAGAGTATGGAAAGTTTGGATGCCTTAAATGCCCTAAGCATGTTGATGATTTGTCTTTGAGTAATAATGTTTCCTTACCGTGCATGACTAGGATATTGTCTCCTTTAATTGAGGACTTGTTACAAATCGATAACTTTGATCATCTTTCCTTGCATAGTTTTGTTGAAATTTTCTCACAGATTAAGGCTAAGATCATTGCGAAGCATATGGATGACAATGACTTCAAGAAGGAATTAATAGGTGAGGATGAGATTAGTTCATATTTCTCCATTGCTGACTTGCGTCCTTTTGATGTAGGTAATTCGAGGATGATGAGAACTACAGGTCATACCAAGGATTGAAGCCCAACTCCAAACAACTCATTGATGAAAAATGATGGCCCAACCCAAGAAGAGCAAAGTTAAAGAAAACTGCTTGAAATCAGATTTTTAGGTTAACTTCAATGGGCCACACAGAACGTTCTAGAGCTCAAAATTTGGCGTATAATATATGGTTGGAAAGCCCTGGAAGTCTAGTTTCCAACCCATCAAACGGATCTCAATTTTGATATCTCTAGACAATGTTAAGCCCAAAATACCAAAGGCTGGTCAGAATGGACGGAAATGCTGAATTTGTGTTTTTTCTTTGACCAAATCAGCCTAGTTTTCACCAACAACCTTTGGGGTTTTCTAGAGCACATTTTTTGTATGTTTTGTGAGTCCTTGGTGAGTCTTTTTAAGCCTATAAAAGGCCATGATCATCCTTGTAATTGATACACAAGATTGAATCAAAATAAAGTATTTTTCCTTTCACTAATTCTTGAGAGAATTGTGAGAAACCGAGATTCTTGAGACAGAACTCAACTTGAACTTATCAAACTCGTGAGTCGAGAGTTTGTGGCGTTCCGTAAGCGAGGTTCATAGACAATTGCGTCTATCGGGTTTCGTTTGCACCCCGAGGTTCCTATTCATGACGAATAGCGGGTCGAGGGAGACTCAAATATCCTTCTTTTCCATTGTTGCTGCCTTGGTCGTGTTTCTTCAAGCGTGTTGGAGCTTCTTCGATCTCGATCTTGGTCGAGTTCACATCACTTCGTCTCTAGTATTGCTTCCATTTAAAATTCTAGTTTCTATAACGTGATGCTCAAGATTTGTAATGATTAGTTTTCTTCCATTGCACAAATCTGTAGCAAGGTCAATGTTTCTCAACAGCATCACCGAAACACCAATCTTAATTGTTAGTTCATATCTATGCAATTTTAATCACTTTATACTACTCAAAAACTCCGTAAAATAAATGTCTTCAAACAAACTTAAGTTATTTTCTGCCCTGCTGATAGAATCTGAGCTCAAATAAGTTCTTCATTCAATTCCGAGTGATTTTTAGAGACTATGTACTCATTGAATTATGGTGTCCAAAACATCAAGCGCCGGGGCAAGTAAAGCTCTTCCTTGCAAATATGACACATCATCAAAACACTCTAAAAATGATGCATATATACTTTCAACTATTGACTGGACCAATATGCGATGCATTCACCAAAAGGTTATTTGAAAGTTTTATTGTTGTAACACCATTATTTTCACCCATATAAAAAAGAAGAACAAAGCATTAATAAAAAGTATAGACATTAGTAATATAATTTGAAAATATAACAAACAAATGATGAGTCTCACTCTTACATTGGTATCGGTAGAAAATGTCTACAATCTAATATTTATGTTCTTAAAAATTTATTTAACATTTTACCCTCGATTTGAGTCTCACTTTAATTAATGAGTCCGACTCTTACATGAGTATTCTTAAAAAATACACATTATACTAATTTTTATAATAGATTCAAATATTCCTTTTTAATCAGTGTGTTATATAAACATGAAACTTTATAAAGAAAGAAAAGAGTAATAATTTTTGCATAACATATTCTTCATAAGTTTTATGTATTAAAAATATACTTATTTATGGTATTAAATTAATTTTTCAGTTTTTAATAATCATAGCTTAGAGCAAAGTATATAAAGTAAGAGTATTTACTAAATAAATAATATTATAAATAAAAGAAGAAGACAAAGCATGAATAACATGTATACAACATAATAATAAAAATTAAAAAAATGTAACAAACAAAACAAAACTTTACATTGAGTAAGAGATGAGGATTTATTTAAATGCATTTTCTTATTCGAGTGTGATAATAAAAGGATTTGAATAATTTTCATGATTTATTAAATCAACAATTGGCAAGATACATAAACCTGTAAATGACGAAAATAGATAGAAATTTCTATTTCATGTATTCTGTACCGGTGTATTAGCTGAAAAAATATTTATTATTGTAAATATATAGAAATAAAAAAATTAATAAAATTTACTTTAAAATAGTATAATATCATACTTTAAAATGTTTATTATTGTAAAAATTATATTATTGTTTTGTATAAATATAATTTTGTATTTTCGAGGACAATATTAAATGTTACTCCCTCCGTCCCTAAATTATTGTCTTCCTTTCTTTTTTTGTCCGTCCCAAAATAATTGTCTTGTTTGAAACTTTCCTTTTTAGAACATCACTTTTACTATTTTATCCTTACTTTTTCTTTCTACTTTAATTATGGGCCACATACACATAGGCATTAAATGAAACAACACACTTTTTCAATACTATTCCAATATTAATAATCAAGTCAATTGAGTTTTCTTAATCCGTGTGCCGGGTCAACCCAGACAATAATTTAGGGACGGAGGGAGTATAAAGATGACTTTCTATTTTTGATAAGATATTTTTTTGCAGAATTTTACTATTTTTGGAATATAAATGAGGTCTCAGCACGTCATTTACTTTGCAAGCATCATTCATTTTTCTTATCTTCGTTATTTTGACCAGTTTTAAATACGACTATGTCTTCAAATTTTTCTTTGAAAAAATTTAGAAAAGATTGTTTTACGGTATTTTCTGTAAGACGGATCTTCCTAAACCAACCCACTGTGTATTAATGGGTTGAGCAAATTAGGATCCGCAAGACAGTCTCACAGGAGACCTACTCTTTCGCTTTATCCCAATTCATATTATAATACTGTCTCTCCGGTCCAAAGCTTATGGTGAAACTAAATTTATAAATTAATAATTTTACGCTAAAACGAGTCTTAGAATAAAATCTCTATAAATATAAAATTTAAATGAGTCTAATTTCATTTAGATACATGTTAGCTAAAATATTATTTTTTTTCGTTACCAAAATCAATACTTCAATTTCATAGTTGTAACTTATATTGCAAATTTTACATCCTCCTAATTCCGTCTTAAAAGATAAGTCTCTGGTCTGTAAATAAGTATATTCTTTATTAATATATAGATTTTAGTATGTTCCTGCATTACATTTATATATTGTTTCCTTTGTTCCGAATCATATTGAAAAAGTTAAACTTTAAAAAAAATATTCTTATTTATAAATATATTCTTTAAATCACACTAAAGTTGTATACTTTTTGGTATTAAATATAGAAAATGTCTCATATTTTTTAAAGATAGAAAGAAATTAAAATTAATAAAAATTTGTAGCTTAAATTTGAAAATGTTGACTCTTTTTCAAGACAAACTTAAGAGAAAGTAGACTTTTTTTCTCCATATATTTTGATTTTTCAAAAAAAGAACTTTTAGTTGCAAAGTATGTATATCATCGTACTTAAAAAAAATGGGTTTAATATATTAGTGTATTAATTAAAAATATTAATAATATGTTATACATTACTTTTTCCCTCTTCAAAAAATAATCATATTTGACAAGTCAAACTTTTAAGATTGTAGCTTTTGTTTGTAATTTGTATCTCCTTTTAATTGCTCTATAAATATAATTTTATTTTAGAAATAAGTCTATTTTTTGGGACATACCAAAAGAAAAAAATTATTTTTCAAGACAGAGGAAGTATTTAAGAGTAATACTTAAATACTCCATTAATATGTCTCAAAGTAGTTTTTTTTATTAAATTTATACGAGTTTTAATAAATATTTTTGACTAATTATGTCTTTCTTTCAATATATTTATTTAGGATGTTCCAAAATAGAATAAAAAAACACATATTTTAGCATGAAGAAAGTAATATCACATTTACCGGTGAGAGTGAGAGGAGAGAGAAAAGTGCATGATGCAATTTTCTAGGAGATTTAACCAAATTGATTTGTCTTTTATTTAAAGATTATATTATTATTTTGTATAAATACAATTTTGTATTTTCGAGGACAATATTAAATGTTATAAAGATAACTTTCTATTTTTGGCAAGTCATTTTTTGGCGGGATTATACCTTTTTTAGACTTATTATGCTTTATATATATATATATATATATATATATATAGAGAGAGAGAGAGAGAGAGAGAGAGAGATTGTTGCACCAAATATAGATATTAAGTGATTAATAGCCCGTTTGATCGTACGTTTTAACCAAAATGCAACTTATTTGCAAAAAATTGTATTTCAATGTTGCAGCTGAAAAAACTGCATTTTCAAAATGCAGCTGCATTTTAAAACTCTGTAATTCCTAGTTTCTTCCTAAAACGCAAATTTTAAAACGCTGCTAGGAAAAAAAAAACAGCATTTTGAAAAATTTGTATTTTAAAAATGTTGCGTTTTTAAAACGCCATGTATTAAAAACGGTGCACTAAACGAGCTCTAAGAACCCGTTTGGTCGGGCGTTTTGACTAAAACACAGGAATAAAACGGAGCTTATTTGCAAAAATTGTGTTTCAATCTTGTGTCAGAAAAAGGTGAGTTTTAAAATACAGAAATTCCCAACATTTTCTCAAAACGCAGATTTTAAAACAACGCTAGAAAAAAATAATACTACTTTTTGAAACAATATTTCAAATACATTTATAAAAAAGTGTCATTTTCAAAACGCCACATGACACGGTTCTAATCTTAGAGACGGATGATATCTGCAGGCAGTCCGTCGGGTTGATGATTATCTTCAATTACGTACACAAACCTCTTGGTCGCTAGCTACAGCTCGAATTGATGATATGTAGCCTACATTCACATGAGCTCACATTCAATGTTTGGAGGGCAAACATCCAAAAAGTACTAAAATTATGAAACGACAATCAAGTCTACTCATCTACAAGAGACACCTCCCCAACCAAACATTGACAAAATGTCAACATTAGTGTTTCTTCTATAGATGAATTTTCAAATGATGCATCATCATAAACACTTTTGATTACAGAAAAAGCATTTCTACGATGGTTTTTTTTTTTTGTATTAAATGTGTATTTTAGAAAACAATGTAATTCTTTTGGGTATTAAGTGAGTAGCTTAGTAGAAAAAAAAAGGAGGTTGGGTAGCATTTTAAGCTACCGTCGCATAGTTAAGGGAAAAGGGGAACTGCAATCATAACAACTTCATTTTATTTGTCAAACAACCAAAACGACGTCGTTTTTAAGAGCGAGAATTGTCAAAAAAAAATAATAATAATAATAACAGCAGGTAGCTTGGCAGCTGCTTTACCCATGCCACTCCTTGGGTCGACACAACACTATTTTTGTATGGTTTTCGACCAATTTTTATTTTTAATAGCATATGGGTAATTTAAGGGTAAATTTATTTTGTTTAATCAAAATAAATGGTCAAGCTACTCTTAGAGTAGCAGCCATTGTGTACCCACAATAGTTGGGTGGGTTTTCAAAAGCGTTTTGTGGATGAAAAACTATCGACAAAACTCTCATTGTGCGAAAGTTGAAGGAGTTATTTGAAAAGAGCATCTCTTTACATAAGGAGCCCGTTTTTTCTTTCATGGTGGGCCAGTTTCTTTGCTTTTTAATTATTTGTTGATTTGTAGTATGCACACTTTTTGGTACATAAAAGTTACGTAGAGAAACTAATCTCCTAAGCCGGTAATATCGTAAGGATGGTAAAGTTCTTCATGTTAAATTTGAATGCAATTATATTCTCATGACTTGAATCGAGAGCTATGATTAAACTAAAACAATTTTTTATCAGCTAATCTACGCGCTTGGTGATATATACACGCTTTTGTGGTTGAAGAGTGAAAAGTGGTGTTGGTAAAGTGAAACTCGTAAAAAAAAATTTGTTGGGAGATTTTTAATAGTGGAAAGAGATTTGATGTTTTTATTTTTTGAGATAACAATGGTATGGCACGTGGAAATGGAAATTATAAAAAAGTTGGAGAAAAACCTCCAACATCTTTTGTGGGTGTTCTCATTAATATAGAAACTAGAGAAAGCAAGAAATAGATATTGACGTCTTTTGTTATAATTGGCCAACAACAAAGATCAGCATATTGCCGCAGTTGATATACCACAAACTAATCAATTCCGCTCTCTACTTTTCCACAAGTAATCGAGAGGAAGAGGTTACTAAATACACGTAATTTTGAAAATAAATTTTTTGTAAGACAATTATTAGGCTTTCTTACTTTATGATACAAAATGTTAGGCAACTAAGAGTAAGAGGTAACAATTCATATAATGAGTATAGCTAAAATGACATTGAAAAAATGGATGTGTGTGGCAAAACTAGAAAAAGAAAAAATCTATACTTGACATAAAAGATACAGTGTGGACTGAAGTGAATATAGAGAGAAAGTATTAAGATCATCCGCAATAGTAGAGGTGAGAGAAGACCAAAACGAACATAGACGGCGACGATTAAAAAGGATGAGTGATTGGTTTAACCAAAAGGTTTACTTTCTCACCGAAAAAACTTTCAAGAAAGGATTCATGTAATTGACTTAGAGCCCGTTTGGTACAGCGTTTATAAAACGCTGTGTTTTAAAACGCAGCGTTTTAAAAATACGTTTTAAAAAACGCAGTGTTTTAAAATGGAGGTCTTTCCTTATAAATACGTTTGGGATATCACTTGAATACGCAGTTTTTTTCCTAGGAGCGTTTTAAAACCATTTGAAAAAGTAGAATTGCGTTTAAAACGCATCTGCGTTTACGCGGATTGAAACACATTTTTGTAAAAAGCTGCGTTTTCTCTCGTTTTGCAAAACGACCAAACGGGCTCTTAAGTAATTGGAGCAAACATTGAGTTGATATTGGGTTAAGTTGACTTGACCCAGTAAACCGTAAACGTAGCCCCATAATAGATGAAACCACTTAATGTAGACAAATTAACATCAGCATAGACGGCAATGGAAGAGATTAAAATAAAAATAGAAAGAAAAAAAAATCTAACGAAAATTGAAGGTAGCAATTAAGAAGGATATCATTAGTTGTCATGTAACCAAAACCCATTCATCCAAAATATTAATCCTTTACACATTAAACACTATCTTCCAGATCCCAACTAAATCCACCAAATCTACAAGTCAAGCTCTGCATGCACATTGCAGAAACCAGATCACTACCTCTTAATTCAACCTCAAACTCAATCTGAAATATGAGTTTGGCATCCAAAGAATTGATTAATCGGAAAGATCAATGTTCTGATGATGATGCTTTGTTGTTAATCCATTTGCAATTGCACTTTACACAGTACCAAATGGGTATAGTTTCAACCATTAAAGCATAGGTGGTTAGGTTGAATATGCCAAAAACATCCAAAGCAAGATACAATTTCCAGTTTGTTTAACACCCAAAAATAGGATTACCCTCATGTAACAAGTCTGGGAATGAAAATGTTGGTTAAAACTATGCAGTCTTTATTAACACATACAGCTACCGCATGCATATAATCATCACACATGAAGCATCAAGTTTCATGTTATTATGTCAGATCCAAAAGAAACTTGCACATGATACGAGGTTTGACAAGGGAAAGAATGTACGTGAATAATTGATAAAGGATCTTCTCAAACATTTAGTAAGAAGTTACCTGGGTATAATAACCAGTGTCAGTGTCAGTGTCAGGCGTTCCATCCAAGTTCAGGGTAGGTTACCATCATGAATTTCTCACCAACATGCATAGGATATATATCTGTATTCACATCTAGCTGCATGTATATTTCAAACTGATCGCTCCATGCTTCGATTTGAGAAACTGACAAACCCATTTATGAAAATCAAGAACGTATACCTCAGTACGTGTTAGAGAAATCATATGCTTTGATAACTCAAAACATAAAGGATCTTGTTTTGACTTTCACAGCTTTGTATTTAATTATGTTAGATGAGACAGGTAAAATTCAAAGAGAAAACAATAAAAATATTACCATATATCACAATGATAGTCGCCTTCAATAAAAACCCACTTGAGACCTTACATGGTTCAGCTCTACAACAGCATTATTTAGGGTTTACTTTTAGGTAATATCCTACAGACGCCCAACGGGTTGTATACTTGTATCATGTATGCATATGATTTGTTTTCTTATATTTAGAAGCTTGCATTGGTTTGATATTGGAGATTTTGGACTAAATATATGGCCTTCATTTTATTTATATAGCCTTCAAAACATTTAAAAGACAACACTTTATCCCTAAACATATGTGTGTGTGTGTGTGTGTCTTGTTAAGATAGAAAAAAGAATGTATAAGTTTGAGCACCAGAAGCCCTACTTTACAAGAAGAAAGTGCAAATAGAGACAACCAAACAGCTAAAACTTATGAGTATCAATTACACACACCCATAATAGAAGACTGAAACACCGGCTTATCCCTTAAGAGAGGAGAGAGGAAAGACTGCTCTGATTTCACAAATACCAAAGAACAGTCTGCTACCGATACAGATCACATGTCCAGAGATAAACTTAAAAGGTCAGCATTTCCGTTGCCAATATTAGTATTTCAAACAATTATGTGGAAGTGATCATGCAGATTAAAAAAGGAAGCTTGAGTTTTAAGAAAAAGAACGCACGATGGCGAAAAGGAATGACAGAACTACTAGTAGAACCCAAAGGCTCCAACAGCCATGAAAGATCTAGGGTGGAGAAGAAAAAGTGAGAAAGAATAATACTCTCTCTGTACCAATTGAACAGGTATACTTCTCTAATCAAACTCAAGTTTTCTTGAATGGAAATTTGACAAGGGTTTACTTATTTTTTTCAAGAACTTTATAACACATTATTTATAGTTCTTTATAACACATTATTTATAGTTCTCTAGAAACTTTTCTAGTCAAATCTTCAAATAGAGCTGTGTGTTTTCATGCCATTAAAGCCCGAATTATAGCCAAGTGGGTGTGAATGAATATTCATGGTTTTATTTCTCCTTTGTCTTCCATTTCTCCACTTTTGAACCTTAAAAGCATGGACAGATTTGGTTGACCTTCATTACCCTCAATCTTATTAGAAGATCGAGTCTATCATTCCTCATTCAATCATCAAACATAAGCACAACAAAGCCCTAAAATCAATCTTCATAAACTTACATCAACTATGGCAGTACGAACTTCACATTACTAGTTTCTTTGAAGAGTCAAGCATTTACCCTTCTCTCTTCTTTTTTTTCTTTTTGTTCTTAGATCTCTAACAATTATAAATGGTAAACTACTTAAAGTTGGGGCAGCCTTTCCACCTCAATCCCCTGCACCCAACAGATGGAAACTTGAACTTGCAAGTCCCAGAGGAATTGATATGATAAAATTACTCTCCCGTAACACATATTTATCAAATTTTATCCACTCAAGCCCAGTTCTAAGGTGCCTGCCATGAGACTAAACAATAACTCTTGAGCAAAATTTAAAGCTACTCTAACAATTTAACAATACCAACACAAAAGCTCTAATTTCCATCTCACAAGTTACCTATACTATATACTTAATTTTTTATGCAGGACAATATGTGATTAGTTCGAAATGAATCAAGACTTTGTTTCCCAAATCAATTCTCCGCACTCAGGGAGCACTTTGGATTGCATTATATATAGTTGTAGTACATGGAGATAATGACAAGAAAATGAGGAGATTACATCAAGTGGTACAATGGATAGATTGCCTTGGGTACATACACGGACACATGAGAGAAATACAAGGATTGACCAAGGCTGTGATTAATTACTTGATAAATACAAGGATTGACCAAGGTTGTGATTAATTACCTGATAGTTCGTGATATAATAACATCACTTCTTCTGACAGCTGATTTCCCGATAAGTAACTTAACAAGAATACTTTTACCATGTTCATGATTGGATTATTCACACTTCGGCTAGCTACCGATTAGAATGAAAAGGAGCATCGCTAAAGGAAGAAAAGGACGGGAAGCTATGAGAAAGTGCCAACGTAGCCAGCAGACAAAGAAGTAGACGCGTCAATAGGGGATTTAGCCAGAAATGACTTCGAGCTGGTACCCAATCTTCTTGATCAAAGCGATCCTTCTTGTCCTCATCCTACTATTAAGTCTTCCAGTTCTCACTCAATCTGAGCTCTTTTTTCTCATAAGAATAAGTAAGCTGACTTGCGAGGAAGAAAGTCTACTATATATATATATATATATATATATATATATATATATATATATAAGTTCTAGATAGATGGACTCAACCCGGAAACGGGAGCCTAAGCCCACTGCTTTTTCATGCGATGCATTTGAGCCTTAGTTATGCTCTTATGAGCCTTCTTTTTCATCATCCCTGGGATTGAAAGAAGGTATTCGCGTAACAACCTTCTTCAGTTTCCTCAATCAGTGACAGAAGTGAAGGACTTGCTTTTCGAAGATTCGTAACGGAATGAAAGATAGGTCATTTCGTAATTCGTTGAACTAAGTGAATTTCTCTCCCACTCTTTTCTGCCTAAGAATCAAGTAACCTGTTAACCAACCACTTCTCTGAAAGGCTGGTGTTTACACCTCAACTTGACATTCAAATCTTCTTAAATTAGAAAGATGAGGAAAATTCCTCCAATTATAAAAGGTTCTGGAACTGCTCTGATGTCGAAGAGTAAGGCAAAAAAAACATATCCTTTTCAAAAGCACCACTGATCAACTATTATTTCCTTTTTCCTGAATACAAGAAATTTCCAGACAAGGTGTCCCATCAGGAGTTCACATGCCTTATAAAACACCCTTATATGTATGAAATACCAGCGATCAGCGAATCAGCCCTGCTGTAGCCACTTTGACCATCAACAATAAGATGTGAGCAGGTTGAGTAGATGATAAATGGCCAAGTGTAAAGTTGGGGTACGTACAGTAGAGTTTTATCTCTCTATGATGATGTTAAATTTTATGTCAGCATCTGTTCCCTCCATAATACAATAGTCCATGGTTGAAATTGAATTTAGCTGTCCCTAGCAAGCATCTCAGCTAAACAAACCCCTACTACTTTGCCAGCAGGACACGTCACATGAATGTGAGGGAGTTCTTGTAGCATTCTGCCCCTAGAACCATAACCCAATTGTGCATGTGTGCATAAATTGAGCAGATGGGGATTTATTTGGAATCTATCACCTCATGGGAGTCCTGGCCAGCCGAAGTTTTTGCGCACGTGACTTCTTATTTCTCTTCCTTTTTTTTCCTTTTTGGGATAAGACAAGAAAATTAGAATAATAGAGAAGAAGATAAACACGAACAAATTAGAGGTCCATCAAACCAAAAAAGGAAAGAAAAAAAAATCGAAGACACCAAGGACTGAAAAAACAAAAAACTAAGAAACCAGAGCACTCCAGTCTGGCAGCATTGCAGAAATGGACACTCCTCGCATAGTATCCCCTGGTCAAAGCCCAAAGAGAAGATGTAAAGACCACTCTATCCCAAAGAAGAGGCAAAGATGGCAACTTATCTTGAAAGAACACCAAAGAACAGCAGACACCCCATATTTTCACAGCATACTAGCATCTCTCCCCCTTCAAATAGAACCAAGGAGGCCACCCGAGAGAATTTATTTCGTAGAAACAGGACACCCCACCACACTGAATAAACAAAAAGGCTCAGGAATAAAAGAGAAAGACAAGTGCAGCCCGAATCCATCTAAATGCCAAGACCTAGAATTGAGATTCTGAGATCAACGCAAATGAGAAATGAGATCCAGGAGTGCGAGAGCCTCCTACGCCTCTCCATCATTTAAGTTGTTGAAGAAGTGGCATGGTTTCTTCTTTACCTACTTAAAACCTTAAAAGACCTAACCCTTTACCTAAAGCCTGAAACATACTAAGAAACCTAAGCCAACTATTTCTTTTCTTGTTCATAGCCAAAAAGCTAGCAAGGCCAACCCTTATAAACCTAACAAAAGTAGTAGGTAAGTATTTCACACCCCCCCCTCCCCCCAAATAGCATTTAATAAGCTTATGTTCAGCAATGTAGAATTGCATTTCACAGTAAAAGGTTATTAGCTTATAAAAGCTCACCTAATTGAATTTAAAATTCGAAGCTCTTATACACATCAAAGATCATACTGAAACTTTAATACGAACATTGATGACCCAAGGTCCAAATATTTGAGGCTTAACTCTGCTCCGTCAGCTGTAGAACACCTCAAGACATAAGATACTCCTAAAGGCATATCTGTTTTGGTCAGCCTTCGCTCAAGTGCATGGTGACTTTTCACTCCTCACTCTACAAGCACATTTTAGAGGACTCCTTATGTTTGCCTTTTGGTATAAGATTTTACTACTAATCCTTGTTTCAAACCCAGGCCGACCAAGTTTATTGTATCAGCTCTACTTGTGGCAAAACCCCAAGACCGCAATGTGGACCTCATTCTTTCACAACAAACAAAGGCTGTGCTTTTCTAGTCTCGGTTCTCAAGGACCCTAGATATCCAGAGAGACAAAATAGGTGTCAGTGACCTCCCTAACGTACTCCCTCCAAATTTCAAAGAAAAAGGAGAAAAAGAAAAGATACCAAAAGCCATGTCAGCATCTATTAAGCAGAAACATATGCACATGTATAAATTTAAAAGCCTTTACAATATGAATGTAGCAATACATTTTCAGTCTAACCTGATGAGGTATGATTTTGTGATGGATGAGTAACACTAGGAATCTCAAAGGCAAAAATATGTCAACTTTCTCAACTGATATCTCAAGCACGTAATTAGTATTTACTTACAAGTGGGGCTACAGACCTACCAATCACAAGCTTGACACTTTCAGTTCCGAGTCAAAGCTGGGACATTTTTTCAAGATTCCCAGCATTAATCAACATATGCGAACACTCACTCGCAACTCGCAAGCATACTGCTCTGACAATACTTGAATTAGAAACCAAAAGCAATACATTGACCTGTTACGACCAGAACCACAAAACAGTTGCTCCCTCTGCCCCAATTAGAAGTGTGTTCTTTGACTTTCAAGTCAAACTGATTATGTTTTAAATGGAAATTTGATTATTGATTTATCACACTTCCAGTGTAGATAACAAAGTCTATAGTTTTGTTTTCTAGAACTAAATTAAAGTATATTAAATATCAACCTAAAAGTTGGTCAAAAATTCAAAGCCCACTTCTCGATTTGGAAGGAGCAAGTACAATATAGTAATATGTCAACAGGAAACAAGAAAAACCTAAAATCAAACAACATAATCTGAAAGCACCAAACATACCCTTATCAAACTTTTTGCCATCTGGGTCGAGATTTTCAACCCTAAAGATATCTTCAAAAAGCGTTGCCACCATCTTTTCAGCAAGTTATTCTCGAACGCAGAATGCAGTCCTACGAACACATACGCACAACATTGTGTTATTGTGAAGGGAAAACAAACAAACAAAAATAGAAATTCTGAATTTCTATTAAATTTTACACGATTTATCTGCAATCAAAAGGGAGCAACGATGAACAAAGTAGATAGTGTAACTGTAGCACCCGAATACAGGATTTTTAGAAGCTCGTCTTTCTGTGCAGAGAATTGCTATCTGCACACCCAGCAATTTGCTGAGTACATCCCCTTATGTGTTCAGTACCCCCTACCAAACATAAAAATGGTGCATTAAGTGGCGTTTGGTAGAGGTACTGGACACCCAATAAAATATATTCAGTAAATTGCTGGGTGTAAATAACAATTCTCTTTTAGGTAAGCATAATCCCCTAACTTGATCGTACTAAAGTAAAACAGGGTTTTAGACCTTTACAGAGTGACAATTTAAGTGGTTAACTTCTTTGCACCCCTGGCTTTAGGCATAACGGGCTCTTTCTCTAAATACAAGCTCCAAAAATTAATTACAAAAATATCATCATATAAAAAAATATTGATACATTTTACCCTTCTAAATACACGCCACTATCAAACCCTCTATTTTTTTTTTCTCTCCCTTTCTTGTGCCCTTCTCCAGCCCTTCTTCTTCCCTTCCTCAGCCCTTCTCTACTCTCCCTCTGCTACCTTTATCCCCCCACCCCCGATCGAACACCACAGTGATGTTCGACCGATACCAACTGAACATCACAATCCCGAACACCTTCAACTCAGATTTTTTTCTTCTTCTTCCTTATTCAATAGAGAGAAAGATGTGAACCCCGCCCCGACCGAACACCACAGTGATGTTTGGCTGGTACCAACCGAACATCACAGTCCCGAACACCTCTAACCCAGATTTTTTTCTTTCTTCTTCTTCCTTATTCAATAGAGAGAAAGATGTGAACTTCAAAAAAAGAAAGGAATGCTTTCTTCTTCCTTAAGTTTGTGTATGAAATGGGGTAAGGGAATGGGTGGGTGTATGTAACGACCCGAACCTGAAGCTCGGTCCGCCACGCATAGCCTACGCACTGGTTCACTAAGCACCTAAGTCAACTAAGGCCTACCACAAGCTCACCCAAAATTTCATGGAAGGTTGGTGTCCAGTGGTTGTGGGTGGTCACTTATAAGGCACATACAAGTCCAACATTTACCCGATATGAGATATCACAATCTCCCCCACTTGAATCATTGACGTCATCGTCAAGACCCAAATGATGCATCCCGGGTAATGTGTTCCAACAAATTTCTGGTCGGGACTCGCTCTGAAACCATTAGTAACGACCCGAGCTCGAAGCCCGGTCAGTCACGCATTGCCCACGCACTGGCCCACTAAGCACCTAAGTCAACTAGGGCCTACGACAAGCTCACCCAAAAGTTCATGGAGGTTGGTGCCCAGAGGTAATGGGTGGCCACTGTAAATGTAGGACTTGTGTGTGCCATATAAGTGATCACCCACTACCACAGGGAACCAAACCTATCCATGGACTTTTAGATGACTTGTGGTGGGCCAGTTGACCCAAGTGCTTAGTGGGCAATGCGCAGGCTATGCATGGCAGACCGAGCTTCTGGCTCGGGTTCGTTACAGTGTATTAAGAAAGATGGAAGATAATGGGTGGGTTTTAAAAGTGGTAAAATAGGAAATGTAAGGGGTATATTTAGTATTTAGGTGGATTAGAAAATTAGATGGTGTGTGTATTAAGAAATTGGGTGTATTTAAAGAAAAAAGGAGTGTTAATAGCCCTCCCCATTCTCCCATCACTCCTAGTATTTTATAATAATTTATTTCTGTAATGACCCGAGCCTAAAGTCTGGTCCGTCACGCATAGCCCACACACTGGCCCACTAAGCACCTGGGTCAACTGGTCCACCACAAGCCACCCAAAAGTCCATGGATAGGTTGGTGCCAGTGGTAGTGGGTGGCCACTTATAAGGCACACACAAGTCTTGCATCTACCCGATGTGGGATATCACAATCTCCCCCCAATGTGGGATATCACAATCTCCCCCACTTAAATCATTGACGTCCTCATCAAGACCCAAAGGAGACCCAAAGGATCGGCACATCGCGACCCAAAGGAGACCCAAAGGATCGGCACCCCGGGCGATGTATTCCAACACATTTTTTACCGGGACCCGCTCTGATACTGTAATAGCCCTAAAAAAAATGTATATATAAATAATAATAATAATAATAATAACATAGTGTAAGATTTAATAGTAATATTATAACTTGTTAGGTTAGCTTAGATTATTTTGGGCCTAATTTCCATTGGCTATAAAAAATCTGTTACTATTTATTAGAAACGGGCTTGCTATGGTTTATGTTGGGCCTATTTTTATATATATCAATACTTAATTTCATTTGGGTTGGGGTTGGCCCATTTAAAAGAACATATATATAATATATATATATATATATAAAATAACAACTAGATTAACTATTATCTTAATAATAATCATAAATAATTATAGTAATTTAATAGTAATAATAGGTAATGAACGGTTGACGGATTACTATCGTCGGAATAGAGAAAACGGAGAGCTGTTAAGCCGTAGTAATGGTTGATCGACCGTTAAGAAGTGGATAGGCCGTGCAACAGGGTATAAAAGAGGTCTTGCCTCTTCTAAGCTGGGTTCTTTGCAAGAAAAAGAAAACAGAACAAACATAGGAAAGAAACAGAGGGTTCGGGTCGAGAGAGATTGTTCGGGGCGGCCGCGAATTAGTTTGGCTAGTTTCTGGGCATGTAGAATAGAAGGGAGCTCGAGTTACTTGATTTTTATTTGAAGGTGAGTCTTTTGGGATTGAACAGTATGCTTGTTGGGTATAATATCGATATATATATATATATATAGGTATACTTTGACTATAATTAAACTAGTAGACTTACCGTTGGAGTAGGAATTTTGGGGGTAATCCATTGTATTTGTTAATGGGAAAAGGGGAATTTACTTGATTTAGAGTTGAAGAGATTGAGACGAGTTTCGGCCGAAAAAAGAAAAGAGAAAAAAAAAAAAGACAAGCTTGGAAACAAACCAGCGTGTTGCTGGGTTTGTTTTGATGAGGAAGATGATCAAATTACATTTAGGCCCCTTATTGTTTAGTTGACTGCAAATTTGACCCTCTTTATTTTCATAAGTTTGAAACCAGCCCTTTTGTTTACATGTTGTACAAAGGTAGCTAAGTATATAACTATTGCTAGTATTTTGACGACCCCTAACGTTCTGGAATTTGACGAACAGGCCTTCCTAGGTTTCAAAATGTTTAGCTAACCCTTATTGTATTATGTTTTAATTTTAAAAGAGGATATTGTTGTCTTTGGAATTAGATGTCATCGATAGCGGTCGTGAGGAAGTACCGATTTGACTTTTGTCTAGCTTGTGTCGAATTCGAGGTAAGGGACTTTTTATTCTATCTAGTTTGTTTTCATCCCTTAGTTTTTATCGAAAAATAAAATGCTTTGCTATATCGTTTTGTTTCAAATAAGCCTGTGAAATTGATTTTATATTTTATCAAAAATGTGATGTATTGAAATATCCCAAAATAAGGATCAAACATATGAGCCTCTGAAATGAATTTGATTTCCGAATTTTTGTTATTGTTTATTGACATTGAAATTTTATTACAAAATTGTGAACTATGAAACTTTTTGAAATCGATGGTCTGACAATGTATTGAAACTTCTGAACCGTCTACTAGATCTACTAGCTAGGTAGACGTATAGAACTCTGAAATTATCGAACCGCGTCACAGGGTTGTACTACGACAATTATCGAACCGCGTCACAGGGTTGTACTGTGACATTATCGAACCGCGTCACAGGGTTGTACTGTAACAATTATCGACACTGTGTTGCAGGGTTGTACTATAGCCGTAGTCAACAAAGACCATGGAACTTTATTGAAATTAGCTAATAACTGATTTACTTTATTGTACTTTATTGAACTTTATTGTACTGTGTTGCAGGGTTGTACAGTTGTACTATAGCCGTAGTCAACAATCTGATCAGCCAACTTAAGTTTGCTGATGACTTAAGTTAGCTAATAACTGATTTACTTTTAGAATCACAAATGACCAGCCATCCTTAAAACTTAAGTTGGCTGATGACTGATGTCTGACCAGCCATCTTTAAAACATAAGTTGGCTAATGACTGATTTACTTTAATAAATCAGTTGAGTGATTCTGCCTTAAGTCAGATAATGACTTAAATATTTTCAAGTCAGCTACTGATTATTGGCATAAATTAGTAGAGTGATAATGTCCTTAACTTATCTCTTGTGAAAGTCTACTTATCTTTAAACGGAAAGCTACATTTTGAATTTATGTCAGTACATTGTGTGCTTTAAATTCAAACATGCTTTATGATTCATATTTAATGTTTGCTGACACAGTTTCCGTTCTAAGCTTTATTTTATATTTCAGAATGAAAAGACATGTCATACCTACTTCTTTTGATATAGCTCAAAGCTCGAGGAAGAGTTTTTCGCATATTTTGACTCCAACGTCTACAGAACATTTAATGCAAAGTCAAAAGCTTTCAACGGCCACAAACTCAACTTTGTCTATATAAAGCCTCAAAAGCAACGAATAACACTCTACACTCCACTTTTACAACATTCGAAGCATTCAAGAATTCAAAGCATTGATAAAACTTCAAGAATCTTTGAAGCTTCTTCATTAAAGAGCAATTTACTTAGAATTAATTGTTTATTCCTTACTCTTTGTATTTGCCTTTATCATTGTATTGAATCTCTCCCAACTACTTAGTTTTTGAGGGATCATTAATTGTAACACAGAAGATTGATTTGTTCCCTTTGAACATTCAATCTCAATATTACTGGTCTTGTTCTGCACTAATCCATTAGTGATCATTTAGGATCATAAATATTAGTGCACTTCAAAATCCAAGTTTGACCAACTTAGTAATGGACGTAGCAGTCTTCATACTGTGAACAACTCTACATCTCGTGTTCATCTTGCTTTCATTAGTTGTGTTATTTTGACCAAATGATTAAAGCTTTAAGTATTTTCAAATTACTTAAATTCTTAATCAGTCAAGAGACAAACTTCAATCAAGTCGTTTGTTTATCAGCTGATTCTTTAAACACCAACTGATAACTTTCATTGATCTGTTGACTGATTTTAGTAAAACCTCTTTTTCGCTGTCAAAGTTTTACAAAGGTTTTTTTTACTTTATAGAATGATTTTATAAGGTTATTCACCCCCCCTCTAGCCTTATCATTTACCTAAAGTGGACTTACAATAAGGACATCACACATATTACACTCATTTATATTTTTCTTTATTAATTCGTCCATATTAGTTTTGGTTTTCACCTTTTCGTATTTCTAGTATGTTTGATGTTTTATACACTCACACTTCCTAAGGCGCACTAAGTGGTACCTTGAATGTGTCCAAACCATATTAAGCAATCTTAAAAAAGAAAATTGGTTGATCATAGATGAGACATCTAGATTATATGGGTTGGGAACTTTAAATCCTTGCTTTTGACCTAAAAGTGAAAGAGTTATCTTCTAAGTGACGTAGAGGCTCTATCATTGTAACTTCTAAATATTCCTTTTACTCCCGAAGTTGATATTATTTGATCAACTTTGTTATGTTTACCACTAATGTTACAATTAAGTTTTAATGAAGGACAAAGTTATCTTTTTTCAAAACATATTTGTCTTTCATCAAGACTTAGTTATTACAATTGGTAATTAAACATAACATTTCTCTTATTTGATTTGGAAGAAAACCACTCAATTTGAGAGTTTTCTTAATTTTTGGGCCATTGGATCAAAATAAAACGTGCCAACAAATTAATGATCCATAAAAAGGGTACAATATTAAAAAACAAAATACTATTTTTTGCAATGAAAAGTATACTATAATAAAAGTATAAAATTTGATGTGAAGTACCAAGTTTGCAACTATAAGTACCAAATCTGCTACGATAAGTAATTATTACAAAATGAAATTGGAAAGTTCCGGTTCATTGATTTGGCCTTTTGGCGCCTTCTAATTATAACTTAAAAGTGTTTAATAAGTACATTAAGGGGCCGCTTGAAGGTGATAATGAACAAAATAATATTACATCTTTTGGCCTCATTTAGATGTACAAAAATCAAAAGAGATATGATATAGATAATAATTCAGATAAAGCTTTTAAAAGAAAATTTAATACCATAAGGATGAGCAATTTCTAAAGAATTAAATATTTATATTGATAAAATGTGCATCATTTACATAGGAGGACCTTCTTTACATTTTAAAAAATTACATAAAGATTCGCAACTTACAAAAATGAAAGAATGATAATGAATTTAAGGTATGAAGACTCATTCCTATATTTTTCGCTCTTTCTTCAATAAGCATGAGAGTGATATTATATGGAATGCCTTGAAGAATTACTCTCCGCAACTAATCTAATGCTATTGTTTAAGATAGATGACTTCTCCATAAGAATGCTCTTCAGCCATACAGCAGACTTCTTCGGGTATCTCAGTAGGTTATTCTTATAATCCACATAGTGAAGACCGAAGCGAACAGTGTAACCTGAAGACCACTCATAATTGTCTAGCAGCGACCATATAAAATATCCTTTAAGCTGGCTACCATCACTGGCAAAGATCAAATCACAAATTGTTAAGCTATATGAAAGTTATACCACTGAGAGCATAATAAATAACTTTAAGAGAAACAAAGAACTTACTTGATTGCATCAAGTAGGCAACACATGTGATCACGGAGATAGTCTACCCTCATATTGTCATTAAGTGATTCTTCCAGTGTTAATGTAGGATTGTTTGCCTCGCCCACCCCTAAACCATAATGAAAACTAGTCAATATAATTCAAAAGATTTTAAATGTTATATTTATTTCTATAAGAGTAGGTTAATATGTAAATTAAAGGAAGAAATATTTTATTTACCATTTTCCGTAATGATAATTGGTGGATTATTATAAGTTGTTCTTATGTAGCCCAAAAGTCCTAAAATTCCTTTCGGGTAAATGTATAACCAAGAAATACCAGCTTGCTTGCCAATAGGAATTCCATTGCGAACACCTATCAAAAAGGAAAAAATCAAAAAATAGAAAAGGTCAATTTCATATAATTTTGTAAAAATAGGTTGATCTATGAGAAGCAAGAGTGGCTTTTAGACTTACTTGTCATAGTAATTTGAGAGTCTGTAATGTAGCTAAATGGTCCTTTAGTAATGTCACGAGGCGCATCCATGACATAAGTAGCTGTATAGTAATTCATACCAATAAAATCAAAAGACCCCTTTAACATCCTTGATTCACTTGGTGTGAAAGTCGGAAGTCGACTTCCCACTAGTGCCCGCATACTCTCTGGATATGAACCAAAGATTATAGGATCCATGAACCTGTCACGAAGCAAAAATCAAAAAGTGTGAAATTAACCCCTTATATATGTTTAAATATACACTTATTAACAAATGCCAAAGTTTGTATATACAAAGATATTTCAACTTATAAAAGTATGTAGAAAAAGGAGATTAGAAATGCATTACGTACCATCCTAGCATGAAATCAAACGCACGTTTCTGAGCCAATTGATCAGCGGTTGAGTTGGAGTAAGGCACAAACCAATATGAAACAAGTGTAATCCCAATGGTGCCATTTTGATGTGCCTGCGCAATTATGACTAGTGTGTAAGGGAGACGGTTTGCATTCACTTGCACAGTGATATAAATTTTGGAAATGTTGAAATAATTTTTGTTATAATAAGTTAAGTAGAACCTGATATTTTCTCTTATATAGTTGTACAGTAGCTGCATGAGCGAGAAGTTGGTGATGTGTGACAGTATACGGTTCTGTGCCAGAATCTCCACCTAGACAACTAGTATGATCAGAACAACGTCCCGGAGCAAAGTCGCCAGTTGAATAACCCATTCGACTGAAAGACCATGGCTCATTTACAGTAATCCAATTTTTTACTCGATCGCCAAAATTTTGAAAGCAAACATCCGCATAGTATTCAAATTCTTTCCTGTTAAAATTCAGCGAAAAGAAAACAATTCATGAGTGTAATCCACTTAACAAAAATTAAAGTCTATGGAACTTAAGTAAATGAATGAGTCACCTACACAATCCTTCGGCTTAAAAAACCGCCATAACGTTTTTCTAGAGTAAGTGGGACATCCCAATGAAAAAGAGTCACGTAAGGCTCTATACCTGCAAATTTTTAAAATAACGTATGAATTATTCTGGTGACAAAACTCGCTACTAAAGAGTAGATTAAGAGTGCAAGAGAGTGTTGAGGTTAAATGTGTTTTCTCACCATTTAATAGCAGCTCATCTATTAATTTGTTATAGTATTCAATTCCCTTTTGGTTCACACGTCCACCAAATAACCTTCCATCTGCATATCACATAGCGCTGTAATTAGCTCATGAAAATTTTAAGATAACAATTACTTCTTTTGATGTAACAACCATAACCATATTACATCAATTCCAACTTAATTATTCCATACATGAGGACTAGTGTTTGAACTTTATTTGCATTATGAGCTAAGTTTTTGAAATGAAGAACAGAACATTTTATGATGGAATACATGAAAATTTGAGGGGAATCCTGTACAAGCCCATATATTACAAGATTAAATTGATACTTACGAGGTAAAATTCGGGACCAAGAGATTGAGAATCTGTAGGAATTTAAACCCACGTCCCTACCGAGGCGCACATCATCCTACAACATGATTACAACAATTTAACCATGTTTATATATGTAATCAAGCGCTAAGTATTACTTTAATTTGTTAAAGAAATGATTCAATAATAACATGCACGGTACGTACCTTATATCGAAGGTAAGATCCAGTGGCTACATCGCCATTGCTACCATCTGCAATCCTTTCGGGATGAGCATGTGTATAGTAATCCCAGTTACTTAAGCCTTTGCCGTCGTGGTTAAATGCTCCCTCAAACTGATAAGCAGAAGCTGCTGCCCCGAACTTGAAATCATCTGGGAAGCTGCTGCGCTTCACCTCCCCTTGCTTGCATTTACACGTCACTGCTTCATTATCCAAATCACAGCCATGGCCAACACTCAAAGAAAGAGAAAGGGCTAGAGCAAGGAGACTTAAAAGAGAAAACCTTTGAGTTGCCATGTATAAATTTGATGAGTGTGTTTTTTTGGCTCTGAGGTTAACTAGTTTACAATGATATATTGCTTTTGGGTATGAGCTCAACCAAGTAACTTTAGCTCTTATATAGGCCATGGCGGATATGGTATTCTGGTTGGTTGTGTGACTGCTTTACCGATTTCCACGAAAATGCCAATGCGCACCCAAAACTGAAAAAATGTAGGGACCCACCTGCAGCCATTTTCAAGCTACAATAATTTATTGCATATGGCATGCTTTGAATCATTTTTAAATAACTCACCAATTATGACTGGGATCATTTTTTATTTTATTTATTTATTCTTATATTGCTAGTCATTTTTGACTGCATATTGACCAGTGACCACAACCTCAAGAAACTAAGAGAAAGTCAAACGCAAAGCAAGAAATCAGACCTCCCTTCTAGTCTGGTGGGCGAGTAACAAGCCAAATGCATGAATGTTAAGCCACATGAAAACAACGTTTCCTTTGTACTTTCCCTAATTTAATTAATGTTTAAAAGTCAAGTACTTTAAGAGTTAAAATAAAATTATGCAAGTGACAATTTTAAAAAAACTATAGTTTGAGTTATTGTAATAACCCCACCATCAATTTTAAAATAAATTTCTACAAGGTGACAATTTTAAATAACTATAGTTTCCCCACTATTTATTTTAAATAATACATTTCTACAAGTGTCAATTTTAGAAAACTATAGTTTAAGTTATTGTCATCCCCAGTATTTATTTTAAAATAAATTTCTACAAGTGACAATTTTAGAAACTATTGTTTAAGTTATTGTAATCCCCCCTTATCTAATTACTTACCCAAACTTAAGCTGATCTTGGAAGTCGCTGACACGAGCCTACTTGATCACCCGTTGACACATCCTGGTAAGCACGGAGACCAATCACCACCTTTGATTAGACAGGATGCATGATGACATTGCCTAATAACTATATCTAACAATAGTTATTATTATTATAATTATGATTTGAACTCACCTTCTTTTAATTATAAATATACACCTTAGTTTAACTAATTATACTATATGCAATGATTTTAAGAAAAATATTACATTATTATATAAGTTATTTTATAATTTAAACTAATTAATTTTTATTTTTATAAATGTTACTCTCTCAATGTCAAATTATGGATCTCATATTCTTATTTAAGACGTCCTACAATATTGTCTATAATATGTGATACATAAACAAAATTTTAAATCAATTCATTCAAAATTGATGCTTTTTTTTATTTTTGTGTGCAGGGGCGGATCCATGTTTAGAGGTTGGGGGCACGTGACCCCACTGAATAATTTTTTTTTTATATTACAAAAATGATGTAGTTTTGTATAGTGGTCTTACTCAAAATTGAATGTGTGATCAATTTTTAAAGTACTCTCTTGTATATTTTATTGAAAAAGAATTTTTTAGGAGCATTACAAATAATAATGTGATTAAACGTTTTCAAAGTATAAAAATGCGTAAAGGACAATTGTGATTTCTAAGTTTTTTATGGAATAATAAAAATTTGTGACCCCACTGAAATATTTTTTCTAGATCGGCCACTGTTTGTGTAAATTTCTTTTTTCACACTGGCATAGTGTAAAAAATATATAAATATAGTATCCAACTAACCATTTTCTAATTATTGAATGATTTTCAAAAATTATTTTAAAAATATAATTATATTCAATCTTTAAACAATTCTCCTTTGCTTAGAAAAAATTTATCTTTCTTTAATTCCCAAAGTAATTATTTTATTTTTTATTTTATTAAAAATCTTCAAATATATGTCTAAAATATTTTTACCAAGTGCAAGCTGGAACAAAAAAAAAAAAAAAAACCAAACAATTTGATATCATTAAAGGATACTTAAAAATAAAAAATTTATTAGAAACGAAAATACATATATTGACCACCAATAAAAAAATATTTATTCTGAAATAAAAATATTATAATAAACGACCACTAATTTGAATATATTGACAATACTTAACTTTTGTCATACATTAAGTCAACAAACGCCGATATTGAATAATGTTAATTTTTCAAAAATATTTTTAAAATGTATCAGTTAATCTCAAAATCAAATTCAATTCGTGCGAAGCACGAACTCAATAACTAGTGTGTATATATATATATATGTATATATATATATGTATATATATATATATATATATATATTAGAGTTATAATTGCCACTTCCTCTCTTCCAATCCAAAAGTCCAATTTTCATTTTTTTTAAAATTAATATATGATTAAATTAAATTAAATTAAAATTTTAATTATATTTTTTAAAATAAATCTCATTCATTAAGAATATTTGGATTTCAACTTATATAACTGAGCCAAAATAAATAAATTTATGTAAATTGTTGATCAAACTTTAATTAGATTGACGCAAAAAATTCAAAAATGTACTCCCTCCATCTCTTAATTATTGTCTTGTTTACCCGGCACACGGATTAAGAAAAAATAATTAATTTGATTATTAATATTGGTATAATGTGTAATTTTTTTTAATGCTCATGTGTATGTCGCCCATAATTAAAATAGGAAAAAAAGTAAGAGTAAAATAGTAAAAGTGATATTATAAAAAAGAAAGTTTTCAAACAAAATAATTATTTTAGGATAAATAAAAAGAAAAGGAAAATAATAATTTAGGAACGGAGGAAGTATTATTTAGTTGTTGGAATGAAATAAATATTTATTGACAAATGATATTATGAATTAAAGATTGTAATATTTTTACAAATTTTATTATTAACGTCGTTGAATTAAATTTAATTAGATATTTATATCATAAATCAAATTTGGTCTCAATATAATAAATTTAATTCAACGATAATGATATAAATAAATTTAATCAACTTTCGTAATATTATCACGCCTCGTCATATTTATTTTGATGCCGTACTGTTTGAGCACGTGGTGGATTTTAATTTGAAAGAGATAGAAGGTGATGGTGATAGCCTAGGAGGAGAGAGAAAAAGAGAAAGAAGGAAATAGAGAAGAAAGAGACGGTTGTCTATTAAAAAACAATAAAGAGACAGTTGAGTGTGTTTTGTTAAGAAAGGAAAAATGTGACTTTTCATTAAGAAATAAAGAAAAAGAGAAAAGGGAGGAGAGATGGCGACGGGGGAGAAAGAGAGAAAGAAAGAGTGGGGAAAAAAAAGGAAGGGTTGTGCGGAGTGCATTGTGTGTATATATATACTCTTTTCCGTTCCTAAATTATTTACTTATTTGATTGATAAATAAATTGAAAAAAATAATTAATTTAATTATTAATATAATATATAGTTTTTTTTAATATTTATGTATATGTAACCCATAAATAAAAAAAAAGAAAAAATAAGGATAAATTAGTAAAAGTATTATCCTAAAAATAATATTTTTAAATAAAACAATTATCTTAAGACGAATAAAAAAAAAAGATAATAATTTACAGACGATGGAGGGAGTATATTTTAATTTAACTAAATTAGTATTTGACTTTTAGTTTTAATAAAGGGTTGTGTTTTGTATGGTACAACTATAGCTTAGTGGTTAATGTCTACATTTAAATTTATTATATTTTGCAATGCTACCAACATTAGAGGGATAGAGTGATAAGAAGACTTCAAGAAATGGAGCGTGTTTGATCCTACATTTTCCTTAACTTGGTGTTTAATATTGTAGTAGAAAAAATTATGTTATCTAAAATGTATATTTTAAAACATTGTTGAGAAAAAAAAAACTATATTTTAAATAATATGCATTTTAAAAAAATTACGTTTTAAAAATACTATATCAAATGAGTTCATAGAAAGAAAAAGAGAGTCGTCGGCCAGAAAAAAGGAACTCTTGGTTGAAAACCTACTACCAAAAAATAGATAAAAAATCAGGTAATTGGTCTCATAGTATTCTATTTCCAAAAGGGTTAAAACACTACAAGTCTCTCGACTATGATCGATTTTACCAGTAGTCCCTTAAGAAATTTTTTTCAAACTTTAGTCCCTTGAGTACTAAAAAGTCATGCGGCTAGTCCTTTTGTTCGATGCCTATATGCCGTTAGTAAAATTTCGTTAATTGACTCATGTGCGTTGCACATGCCATTTTTTAAGGGTTATTATGGAAAATTCATAATAAATAGTTAAACAATAAAAAAATTACAAACACACCCACACACACTCTCTCTCTATCTCTCTCACTCACAGACATACACACACACACATCCAAAGGCACCACACACACTCTCTCTATCTCTCGCTCTCTCACAGACACACACACACACATCCAAAGACACACCACACACACATACATCCACAGATAGTAACAGCATGAACAACGCACAACATCAACGTAACTGCTCACCCCGAAACCCATTTCCAGATCTGAATCAAATCCCTACCCGACAATCTTCTCATTCTATAAATTTGAATTCTTCCATTTCAAAATACCACAACCGTTTTAGAGGAAGAGAGGAGAGAGAGCGTCGCCGTGAGTTGCGGAGAGGAAGCCTAAGAGGCGGACGCATTGCTTCCGTACCGGCGATTTCTCGGAAGGAGAGGTGGTGGAGAGGCAGGTGAGGAAAAGAGAGATAGTGTCGGGGGAGAGAGTTAAAGCGATGGACTCGAGCTCGGTGGTGGCGACGGCGAAGGTGTCGCGGTCGAAAAGTTTGTTGAGGCACGTGATCACTCGATGCTTGAGATCGGGTTGAGGAGGTAGAGTTAACGAAGTGGCGGTCTCAGCGGAGGAGGGTGGAGCAATTACCGGTTGGGGCGGTGGCATAATTGGGGATATAACTGAGTATGTCTGGTCAATTTGGTTTATAAATGCAGGGAGTGGTTTTAAAGGTTGAGGAGAGAGAGAGATAGAGGGAGGAAGGGAGAACGTGGGGAAGAAGGGAGTCGGGGGGGGCAAATGTTGCATTGAAATTATATAAATACCCTTAACCAAAGGCACGTGATGGGCACATGGCAGACTTAATGGAAAAATACTAACGACATCTAACAAAAGGACCAACCGTGTCTAATTTTCATAGTCAAGGGACTAAATTTTAAAAAAAAAATTTATGGGACTACTGGTGGAATCGGTCATAGTCGAGGGACTAGTGGTGTCATTGATCCAAGACCAGATTTGTGTTGCTTAAGACTAGGAGAACTACTTTGAAGGCTTTGATTATCTTTTTAGTGGTTTGATTTGCTAATTTGAGGTAGGTTACTAATCCCCTATGTATGCTTAAGAATTTGCTGCATAATATTGATATAGTGAACATGCATGTCTTGTTTACTTGATGATTTCATGTTTAAATGATATGTTGAGATGTATAACATATTTATATGTTATGTGTGGTGTTTGGATGATGTTGCATGTTGATGTTGAACACTCAACCATGGAATTGAACTCAAGAATAAGTTAGAGACTTTAATTGAGAAATATTTGCATATAGCAATTATACCCAAATTTTAGAAGTATGTTAATGACTCTATAAAGTTGATATTTGAAGAGAATAATATCTACCGAGTAACATGTTAAACTCCTACGTGAATTAGAGTTCGTTTGCTATGGATTATAGCCCTCCGATAATTTGGTACTGGTAAAATAAAGACTCCGGTTATAAGCGCAAGATGGCGTCTAATTAATTTAGCAAGCCGTATATCCGGATTTGTGTAGTTTGGGATGTTCGTTTATTAGAATTATCAACTCACAAGAGTTGTTTACACGTATGAATATTAAAATACAAAATGTTAGAGACTAGTACATCGGTCTCGATGTGATAAACGATTGTTCGTTAATCTTGGGATTTAACTACAAAACCATATGAATTAAGATAAATGTACTTGAGGGCACTTGCATTTATAAGAATGAGTTGTTTACGCTTCAAACGTCATTGTGGGTGTAGTAATTTGCACTTGATGTTAATGAACTAAATAAGTATCCTTGGGTGTTTGTGCTTGAGAACTATGTGAGTAGTCTCAACATGAGATTTGTAACTAGACTAACTTAGTAGTCTTAAGGTGCGTTTGTTGGGAATTATATGTGTATCTCAATGTGTAGATGTTTATAGACTAAATATGTGGTCTAATGGGTTCTTGAGAAGTACTTGCAAATATGTGCTTGTATGATTATGTGATTCAAGACTAAATATATGATTTTGAGATATTGATTTGTTACTTCACAAAATGTGTTTAGTAATGTGTTAAGGTAGGATCATTGACCTCCTTGGTTGGGATAAGGTTCACTACTTTGGAACCTTATTGTTGTTGCTATGTTACGAGTAAATATCTACTTGTGCGTTGTGTAAGTCCAGCTGGCGTCGTCGTTACTAATGTTATGGTGGGACGACATATAGTCTTTACGAATTTGTTTCGTGATCGCTATAAGTCGCTGTACCGATATGCACACACACCTCACTTGTTGGCTACAGGTGGGAGGTAGCCCCTCTATTATAGCAATACGCGTGACTTTGGTTGCTAAGATCCGATAGATTTTCGGGGAGACCCGGCAGGTTCGGGGATGTCGATATATCACACACGAGTATATATCGATACACGTTGGTTATTTTGTGTATTGCAGGAGCAGCACAAAGACAGATAAAGAGAAAGATATCCTTTATTATATGATTTATTTATACGCACTTATGTGAATATCAAAGTGCTATGTGTTTAACATGAATTGTATATCATGGATGATATTTCATGTTCAGTTGTGATGTATAAAAATGCTATCACTTTGTTATGATTGAAATGAGCATTATGCCATGTCATATAGTTGTATTTAGTAACTTACTGTGTCATTATGACTCACCCCGTTTGTTGTTTATTGTTTTTCCTTAGATCTGAGCCAACCTAGCGGTTCTCGGTGAGATTGCGGTTTGCTAGCAGGTTGTATTTTGGTTTAGTAGCTCTTGAAGCTTGCGGTTGTTTAGTAGTATTTCTTTTGGTGAGGACGTTGGTTGTGTAAAGTTATGTAAACTTTACTTAGGTAGTATTTGTTTGTATTGTAATCCTTATATTCTTTTAGTAGCCGACATGTATGTCGCGTTTTTATTCAGTAGTTTTATTTTAGTTGTTTCCCGAGCATGTTGTAGCTCGTGGTTATGTTGTTGTTGTTCCGGCATGTTGTGGCCGATGTTGTTGTAGTTGTTTTCTTTCCCGAGTTGTAGACTCATGGTTGTTATTAGATGGGTTCCGGCAGTAGTATCGCCGATGATTTGTTTTTATTTTATCAGGTTAATCCGTTGAATTTTGTTGTAAGTACGGGTGGTTACGCCACGTGCTTTTCATTTTTGTTAGTGTTGGTTCGTTTGACGACTCGACCTTGGGGTTTCGTATTGGAATCCGGGTTGGGGCGTCATACGAAAGACGCGGACCATCCATGAGAACTCGTGGTTTTGAATGTGAGAAGAAGCGGGACGCGGTGGAGAAGCGGAGCGGGCTGGAGATCGGTAGTCCATTTGGTGGACACACGGACTACCCAGGAGGATGGAGGGTCAAATTGTGAGATGCAGTAGGTGAGAAAGGGTGGGAAATGGGCCGAATCCGGAGCTCTAAGGGCCCGGATATGCGGGTCAACCATTTTTGCTGAGCAGAGGGACGCGTGGCGCGTTGGTAGGCCGCCAATGCATTAATGAGAAGACTTAGGAATGCCAGCGCTACCCCCTGACTTTTGTAATTTTCTCCGGTGCCCCTGAATTTCAAAATGAGGCTTCCAAAGCCCTTTTTCTCCTAGGCTTTGCAAAATGGTCCTAACTCAGCACAAGCTTTGATCAACTTCATTTCTTTTTCGATTTTTGCCTCGATTTGGCATACATTGAACCTTAAAACCTTGAATATCTTCGAGAAACCTACATGAAATACAAAATACATAAAAATAAGATCTCGAACACAATTAAATCTTAACCAAAGCCCAAAATAATCAATAAAATCCCGAAAAAACTATGAATATAATAGAAAAAATACAAGCTTATCAGCATGCTTTTGATATTAAACTTGCCTTTGTTATTTAGAGCCCAGTGAAGTGGTCATGGATCACACGGTATTCAGGAATATGAATAGCTCCAATGTCTAATGATACTCTCATCAAGAACATTCATCCCATTCTTTAAAGGATTCATATTCCTTACCCGGACAATCTTGTGGCCCCAAAAGATCACGTTATAAGTTCTGTTAATAATTTAATCAGTCGTTAAGAGTGGCATTGATATCAAAAAATAAAATAAAATATATTGTTTACAATTATGCTTTTGATATATATATCAACAAAGTTAGTCATAATTTATTGGGCTGAGCTTAACTGAGTTCATTGTATGTGGCCCAAGCTTGACTCAAACTACATTTTGGACTTGAGTGTATATCTAGTCTATATCAAATGATCAACTCTAATTTAGGCGAGTTGAATGAGCGAGCCTTGGGTTTGATTGACAGACATTGTTGACGCTACTAGCTCTTAATGGGCCGAGGTTTTTTTTATTAATTTTTTCTAATTTTTTTTGAGTGTGTTTTGTAATGAGTTTCCCAAATATTTAATTTATAAAACCAATGTTGCTAAGGAATAAAAAAGACTTTTGTTATTATGAGCTCAAATTTATGGTATTATTACAAGATTTAGTGTTAGTACCGTTGAATCAAATTTAGTTAAATTTCTATATCGTTGAATCAAATTTACAAATTTATTACATTAAGAGTAAATTTGATCTATATGTATAAAAATCTAAATAAATTTAATTTAACAACATTAACTAGTAGTAATACCAATCCAACTCGTAATATTATTTGCACCAAAAAAAAAAAAACAAAAAAAAAAGCGTTGGACTTCACTTGACTTGACTAGCCAATTGTCTAAACCCGTATCCACAACAATAACTCCCTATATTACACTCTAAACATCTCATTTTTTGTTCCAGTTTCACTTTTTTAACACTCTAAAAAAAATTTACTCCAACAAGCACCCTCTATATGACCCTCTAAAAATTTAATCTCTCTCATCTCAACTAACAAACCTAAACTACCATTATATTTTTTCACCACAATTAAAATAAAATATTTTAAACTTTAAATTTTAAATACTATGAAAAATATATTGTACTCTCTCCGTCCCTAAATTATTGTCTTGTTTGACTCGACACACGGATTAACAAAAAATAATTGATTTGATTATTAATATTGGTATAATGTGTAGTTTCTTTTAATGTCCATGTGTATATAGGGCATAATTAAAGTAGAGAGAAAAGTAAAGGTAAAATGGTAAAAATAATCTCTTAAAAAAGAAAGTTTTAAACAAGACAAATATTTAGGAACGGATAAAAAAAAACAATAATTTAGGAATGGAGAGAGTATATTTTAATAATTTTCATTCTAAAATATTAAACAAAAGTATATTGTACTAAAGTGAAGAAATTGTAGACGATTTAAGTCACTATTTATGTTAAAACTCACCCTATATTTAGAGGATAATTTAATTAATTTTAGAAATAAATGGTAAATTAGAGTAATCACACTGTAGGATAAAGGGATGATAAAAATCTTTAAAATTAATTATTGAGAGTGGATGGTGGGTCGGATGGAGGGTGCTACTGTGGACGCCCATGGTCCATAGTAGTCGCCTGTATTAGTTGGAGTGACTGACAATATCCAAAGGGACGATGGCTATTGCATGTGCTCAGTCGACTTTCTTCTCAAAATCCTCACTGTTCCTCCACAAGAACAACAAGAATGGCCTGAAAGGCTTCTTCATTTTCACACCCTTTTCCTCGTTTTCCAGTTCTGCCTTCTCTCCAAGTATCTTCCGCCGGCACAAACATACGCAAGCAGTGGTTTCAGCCCTCGATATTGGTGGAGTTCAAATTACCAAAGAGGGTAATGAACCCTAGCCTTCACCTTGCTATATTACATTTTTAAAGAATTGGGTCTGTTAAATTTTGCTTCTTTATGCTGCCTATTTACTGGTTTTTCAATTTTAGCATCTGGATTTGATGTAAAATTTGCTATTTAATTGGGTGATAAAGCACATTACCTTGCCAGATTACATTCTTACTGTATCGGGTCTGTTAAAATTTTTCTTCTTTTATGCTGGGTATTTGATGGATTTCAATTTTAGCATCTGGATTTGAAATAGCATTCGTAGTTTTGATTGGTCAAATGCTGCAAGCAGTAGTCTGGCTTCTGTTGAAAAATTGATTGATTAGGGATTTTGGTATTTGTGTACTTATATTTTGTTGGTGTGTATTGACTACTCCCAAGGTGTCGTTTTAGAGTAGCGCACACATATTAAGAAATTTTGTAGGTTGACAAATATACCTTTATTAAATGCCCTTATTTTTTGTTAAGAGTAGTTGGAAAGAAAAATTAGGAGGAGATAACTATTGTGAGAAGATAAAGTATTTAACGAAGAGATGATTAATTGTTGGGACTTGGAAAATAAAAAGGTAAATTAGGCAAAACGTACATTGAAAATCCAAAACGAAACTTATTTTGGAACAAATTTTTAAAGCTAAAACGACACTTATTTTGGAATGGAGGGAGTATAAAGTCATGGCTCTTCTTGATCAACAAGTTTTTGTGAGCAAACTGTTTTGAATTTGGGATGCTTGTTAATGTGTATTATTATCTTTACAGTTGGGATTTTTTATGTCATTGTATCCTCACCAATCACACCTTGGTCTATAGAATGTTTGCGTTTATAAATATATTATCCAGGTTTTTCTATTTTAGCATCTGAGTTTTTTGTAAAATTTTGCAATTTTTGATTCGTCAAATGCTGTAAGCAGTAGGGAGCCTACTTATTGACGAATTGATTGGCTGAGATTTTTTTAGTTGTATACTTATATCTAATTGGCGGGTATGCACTCTAGAGTCATGGTTCTAGACAAACGTAGTTTTGTTAGTAAAATCTTGAGGAATTTGGGATGCTTCTGTAGTGTATTTTAGTATATTTTCTATCAGAATATTTTTCTGTCATTTCATTTTTACCTTCCTGGTCGATAGAATTTTTGCATTTTTATTTATTTTGTGTGGTGCAATCTGAGGTCATTTGGGAGGGAGTTCAATGGATTTGGTCTTATTTGATTGATATGGTGTTTTGGGGCATGGGGTTAGACTGACAATCGTGCTTTTCGCAAACATTTGCATGCTCTATTATCTGTTTTGCTTACTGAATACTGATCTGTTTTGTTTTCTTTTGTATTGTAGATGTGGTCCGGGATGAACCAACAAATAATGTTCCAGATACGATATTCTCAAAAATTGGAATGCAGCTTCACAGGAGGGATAAACATCCTCTCGGGATTCTCAAGAATGCAATATATGACTACTTTGACTCCAATTATTCTAATAAATTTGACAAGTTTGATGATCTTTGCCCTATCGTTTCTGTTAAAGAGGTATGACCTTGGGTTTACTACTAGATTATCAACCACCCTCCCCCTCCCTCTCTCTTCATGAAAAAGTATTTCGAGATAGTTTCCCTTGTTTCCAGTATTGTAATTGTCTTTTGACACTGTCTCCCTAGTTCCCTGCTGTGAAACTTGTTGCTTCTTCTCTTTAGTATTATAGTGATTTTGTGATATTATATGTATTTCATGATCAACAAACTATCGAGAACCTCAACGGTTGCTAATTTTAGACTCTGTAGTAAAAAATCGAGAAAGTTCAAAAATTTTCTAACTTGCTATTCAGTAGTATTTCATGTGCTAAGCTCTAATTTTACTTGCTGGGTTACAAAATAGACATGTATTACCAGGTTCTTTAGGATAGTATTAAGCAATCATCTTTTTCTGAACACTTTCTATTCCTTAATTGGTGTCCATCTGCAAACTTCTGGTGGCTGTATACGTATTCACATTTGAACTCTTATCTCGAAGACTTATAAATATTGACTCCGCCCAGGGGTCATTCCGGTAACTTGTCTACGAGCGAAACCATATTCCTTGAGGTACAACAATAATGATCCATGTCCAACAAAGTTGAAAGTAACCAAAATATGTGATAGCTAAATTAAGTCTGACCAGATACACAGGAACCCATCATTTGTTACTATGGTTCTACCTAGCTTATATTGACTAATTAAGGTCCAAGTAGGTATCAGTTATTGAGCTTTGGACAGTTTGCATCAGGTGTCTTCTCTTCCAAGACACTCAATCCTCCTACTGTAAAACCCTGTCGAGTGCCTTATTTTGGCTCCTGATTTTCATGCAAGAGCAGATCACTGCCTTTAATGTAAAGAAATAGTCTTGCAAGCAAAATTACTTAATTGGTTTGAAGATGCAATTTATAATATCATGGAGGGCCAATAGAGCGAGTCTCACAGACTCTTGTAAGGATTCATAACCTAAGCTGCTAATCTGTCTTTCTTATGTGTGGTTCATGCCTCAACTTTCATTGTGCTATTTTATTCTGATTGAACTTTATTTTGCTTAATTTTCTATTGAACACATTTGTAACTGTTGATTTTATCATGTTGTATTCGTTCAAACTTGTCAAAGCGTATCATTTACATTCTTCGAATAATCCTGAACAGTGTTTCCCTCTGAACTATTAGAAATTGTTCATGGTTTTAGTACAGTCCTCTCCATATCCGTTGGTAATAAAAACACTATCAGACTATAGGAGCCCACTTTGTACCTGAACATTTTCTTAGCTATTTTCTTATGATTTCAACATTTATTTAACTGTATGTTAAATTATAGATTCACTTTTCCTTCATAATAAGTCTTCTGGTCGTATTTAAATATTGCTTGAGCATAGTTTGTGTGCGTTCTTGTGACGTAAATGCAGTTTCTTGTAGAATTTTGATGATGTGTTGGTACCCACTGATCACGTGAGTAGGAGCTACAATGACACATATTATGTGGACTCTCAAACTGTCTTGAGGTGCCACACAAGTGCTCATCAGGCTAATTTGTTAAGGGAGGGGTACACTCATTTCCTTGTGACTGGAGATGTTTTCCGTAGAGACTCTATTGATGCAACTCATTACCCCGTATTTCATCAGGTATGATAGCTTCTAAAGTTCATAATGCTTGTCTGTTGAATGATTCTGAATTTGAAGCATGCAGATGGAAGGTGTTAGAGTCTTTAGTCCAGATGATTGGGAGGCATCTGGTGTGGATAGGACATTGTATGCTGCACAGGATCTAAAGACGTGTCTTGAGGGTTTGGCACGCCACTTATTTGGTAAGAGCTTGAGTTTTGGTGTTTTTTTTTTTCTTCTTGATAACAAAGTTTTGGTGCTTGGTCCATGAATCATAGATGTTATCTTATTTAGCCATCGCATTATATATTCAGAAATAGTTGAGAAAGTTAAAGTAGATGCATAGATAAATAGTAAATTAGATCATGGTACCAGTGATGAAGCAATATATCAGTTGAAACAAGAGATCAATTACAAATAAAGCAGGCTAGTTTAAAATAGTAATATTGATTCTATAATCATAAAAGAGCAACGATTATGCTGAATTATGGGAATAGGAATTTAGATGCCATATATATTGGTGGATGTTATCATGGCATCTATGTATGCATATGTTTTTGTGTGGATGCACCGCGGCATCTAAAAACTGCTGAAACATTCAGGTGCTGTGGAGATGCGCTGGGTTGACGCTTATTTTCCCTTTACCTGTCCATCATTTGAACTTGAGATATATTTTCAGGTATCATTTTCCTTAACTATAGTTGTTTCCTTGTAACTGCCCCAAAGAACTTCGATGTGACTAATCAGTAGAAGAATCTTGGTATATTGTCAACCAATTAGGACTTTAAATAATGGAAATAAGAAGAAATAGACAATTTTTGTTTATGATGTTTATTTTAGTATTCTAATAATATTGATGATATAAGATCAAGATAGTGAACAATAAAAAATACGAAATAACTCCTCCATTTTGGAGTGGAGCAATTTCTGAAATTTCTTAGTTTTATATTTTACTTTTGGAAACCTTTTAGGGAGTACATCAATCATGAATTAAGAAATCAAGAAATTTCCAATAATTCCTTAGTATGATTGTACATGTCTTGTGTCACTAAATTTATGATATACACTCATCAAATAGTGGTGAAAACAATCACTAAGGCAGGTAGAAGGGTTCCTCTTTCATGTGTTTGTGTGGGTGCTCAAAGTCTCCACTCTTGTTATATTATCAATTGTAAGTCATATACTTTCACAAATAAGTTACTTTTTGAAGTGCTGAAAGTGGTCAACTCTTAATCATGACCATCTTACTTGATTGGTTGCTATTCTCAAGATGTGTTTAGAATGATGTGCTTCACAAACGCCTTTAGAACCCTAAAAGATTGCAGAAACTTGTACGGAACAAAGGCCAACAAGATGGACCAGTTTGGTAAAACATGTAATCAGCATCTAGTAAATGTAGCATTGCCTGACTTACAATCTTTATAAGTTCATAATATGTCTAGCTTAGGTTTGCAGCGCAGAAAGGGCTTTATTCGTTGAAGGGGTCTACTTTTCAACTTCGATCAAGAGTACTTTGTCGTGTCTGCCAACTATTTCTTGTCTGTTCAACCCCTTCCTTGCTCGGTAAGGAATTGGTGGAATTATTATATGGGAGATTTTTTGTGGAAAGGCTCCCAGGTGGAGTTTTAAGTATCACTTAGTTAACTGGATGTCGATATGTGAACTTCTATCTCAAAGAGGCCCTGGAATTAAGGGTTCCGGAACTTTATTGAATTTCTTTAAATGGTAAAGGCACTTTGTCTGAGTATATCTGGAAACCACACCCTCCATGCCCCCCTCATAGCTAAGATTTAATGGTTAGTTGGAAAATGTAATTAATGCAAGTAGGTGAGTCATTTAATGCAATTAATCTCAATCTTTGATTTTTGATCCAATGGTTGATATAATAGTAACTGTTGATGGTTATAGAGACGAAGTAACACTGATATATATATATATATATATATATATATATATATATATATATATATAAAACTGAATCAAGTGGTTTGGTTCAATTTGGGACTGAAGGTGTTGATCCAGGATTATTCTGTAATTGGCTTTCAGTTTAGTGCTCTAGCTGATTCATATTTACAATTCAAGTCTTCGGACTTCTGAATCAAATCATATGTGTCCATTGTAAATTATTTGATATGCTAACAAGCATGGCTGAAAAAACGAATATATTGAAGAGCATTTGCAAAATGACTTGTTTGTGATCAACCATGTACAGTTTTGGTTTGGTAAGCACTGTTTCTGAACTGAGTAATAGGATGAATTGAGCTAGGAACCAAGCTTCCATTTGATGCTAGATACTAAAAGAAGGGCTAACATTGGGGTTGACTTTTGAGCAAAAGAGAGAAGTGATTGTACTCCCTCTGTCCCAAACTAGTTTCACTTGCTAGTTTTTGGTTTGCACCAGAAAAGAGTCCCTTTCTGATTAACCTCCTTAAATGTAGTATTGTTACAAATACACACTTTGCTTCAACAAAGTAAATAACTGAAAGTAAGTATAATCATATACCTCTCTCGGTTGCCCTGCCAACAATGCTGGTTTCGTCCACTTAAGATGCTGCACTCGCATCTTGGCAGCACCAATAAGCCTTCTAACAATCCTTAGCCTTCCTACTGCTCTCCCCCCACCACCTCCCCAACACACAATCATCAGTAGTCAGTGGTAAATAAATTCCACTTTGATTCCGCAAATATTGAAGAAGGTAGAGTTACTTGGAATCCCAATTTTAGAAGGAACTTTCAAGACTGGGAGATGCAATCTCTTTCTGTGCTTTTTGAGATATTCGTAGCAGATTTTGGGGATAGAGAGGACCAAGTTCTTAGGAAAGGGGCTAACAGCAAAAAGTTCTCTGTTAAATCGTACTTCCAGATTTTAACTAAAAGAAACAGGGCTGATTTTCCTTGGAAAACTGTTTGGAAATCGAAGGCTCTGCCTAGAGTTGCCTTTTTTGCTTGGGAGGCAGGTCACAGTGCTATTTTCACGGGGGTATAACCTGCGCACTTGCAAGGTCTATGTCAATTGGTGTTTCATGTGTAAAAGGGATGGGGAGAGTGTGAACCACCTTATGCTTCACTCCCTGGTGGCGAGGGAGTTGTGGAGTTTCATGTTCAACCTATTCCACCTTTCATGGGTTATGCCATGTTCATTCAAGGAGCTTTTTCTCAGTTGGTCTCTCTACAAGCGAAGGAGGAGAAGTTGTATTTGGGATGCCGCTCTCTTGGGAATTTGTGGGATTTTATGGAGGGAAAGAAATCAGAGGGTTTTTGAAGAGGAGTCTTCTATATCAAAGCTGAAGGAGTCGTGCTTCACACGTGTTCTTTTGGCGTACGGAGTCGACTGTATCTTCAGCAATTCTTTTGTAGAGTTTGTGGTTGTTTTGCAGTTGGTTAGGCTCTTTTGTTTGAAGTATACTCCTAGTGTACATAGGCTGCACCACCTGTTTTTGCGCCCTTGTTTATATATATAGAGTGGGGCTATTCACACCCTCAAATCCTACAAGTACACCCCATTCAAATATTACAAAAATGCCATTTTTTTTTGACTTAATTGTCCTTAGTGTTACAAAAATGCTGAACACCAACACCTTTAGTTGTGTTCGGCAGACCGAACATAGCCGAACACTCCTAAAGGTGTTGAGTCGGTAACTACCGAACACCACTAAGGGTGTTTGCCGTTCGGTCAACCAGGGGCCGAAGAGCCATGTCCTATCAAATTCGAATTTTCAAACTAAATTTGTTATAAACCATGAAATTTCAACACCAAATTGCAAAGGAATTGAAAATGTAAAACCCTAACAACAATTTAAACTACGAATATGAGGTTGATGCTCACCTCGCTTTTGCCAATTCTAGGCTCAAGAGGGCTTATATAGCTCTCTAGGAATGAAAAAAGGCTATATTCTCTGATCCCCTCAACATGACTGGCAATTGGGTCGGTCCTGATGTTTGTTCCTACACTGGTGTCTATTATGAGCCTCCTCTTGATGATCCCAACTTGACAGTTGTTGCTGGCATTGATCTTAACCATGGAGATATCGCGGGGCATCTTGTTCAGCACCTTGGGTTGTTGACAGAGATTAGGGAGGGGGGGTGCTTGGAAGGGGTTGATTTTGGGGAAAATGTTAAACGGGTAAAATAGGGAAATAGGGGTGGGTGTGTTTAGTATTTAGGGAGGTTGAAATTTTTTGGGGGTAATGTACTTAAAAAAGGGGTGTACTCATAGGATTTGGGGGTGTGAATAGCCCCACTCTTATATATTTTCATCCTTGCTCATCAAAAAAAATAAAAATCAAATGACAATAGAAAAATCACTGGAATGTAAGTAAGAATTGAGCTTCTTTTAGTTTCATCTCCATTATTGGTGGTTGTATTGTTGGCTTAGATCTTTGAAAGGAGTTTTTGACAGGGGCTGAGCAACAAAGTTGCATGGTAGCTGTGGATCACGGTTCAGAGTGATTAAGGTAATGGTAGTCTCTCGATTGGGCGAGGCTGAAGGTGACTGTAATTGCTGAGCATAGTGCTGCAGAATATGTTTTCTGGGCAATTTGAGGGTGGCATGTGTGGATTTTGTTGCTATTATGGGGATAAAGATGGGAATATCAGTTTTTTCTTACAATGCTTCACTTTTGCAGTGGGATTCTTTTGAGAATAACCGAGTAAGTGTATTAGAGATGGATAAGGGTTGACAAGGAGGTAAAGAACTTAGATAACATTGGATAAGATGTTTCTGACTTGAATTTCTGTCGATTCCTGTCTCGAGACTTGTTAGGACGGCATCATAGCAATTATATATTGTGGGAGTGTGGGGTGTTTGCTATTTTATGGTGCACTTGGAAAGAGAGTAATTCTAGAATCTGTAGGGATCAGTACACTTGCATTGGGATTGAATGATTTTCATGGCTTCGTTGTGGGCCTAGGCTAGGGGTGCCTTTTGAGGAGTCCCCATTTCAGTAATGCAGTGGGATTGAGTGCTCTGATTTCTTGAGATTATTTTTACAGACTTCTCGTCCATCTTTTGTAGCTATTTCTTTCCTTAATATATTCTTCTTTTCTTATCAAAAGGAAAAAAAAGAAAAAAACTTTGATGACATTGATAAATGAAGAAAGAGAAATGACTCCGTGCAGAGTCTTACCCAATACAGGGCCAAGGTTCTGCATGATTTGCAAAGCAATACCTCAATAAAGTCCTCAACTGGTTGTGCTAAAAACTCTTTAGTGATCTGTCTTTTTCAACCGTCATTTATTATTGGAAAAGCTAAAGGACCTGCGTCGATGTGAAATGCTAAAAGTAAAAGGAATTATATAGCTTTTATGTAGTGGTAGAATAAGAGTCAAATTTACTTTGTATTATTTTGGGTTGTGGAGTGGAGGAGGTGGTGTGTTAGCAAAATATGCTTTGGTTGCATAGCGGCTTGTTTTATTGTCTTAATATTTGCAATTGTTTGTTCATATTTATATGAAAAAGGTACAGGTGCTATTTTGTGAAACAATTAGTATTTCACCTTTGAATAAAGATTTACTTTATTTATAGGACCTTGTTTTGCTAATTGTTAATGCTTTTCTAGGAGAAGTGGATGGAGGTTCTGGGCTGTGGGGTGATGGAGCAGGAAATATTAAAGGGAGCTGGTAAAACAAATAACGTGGCTTGGGCATTTGGACTTGGATTGGAGCGTTTAGCAATGGTTCTCTTTGACATACCTGATATTAGACTCTTCTGGTCAAACGATGAGCGGTTTACTTCTCAAGTAATCCTTAATTCTCACATCATTCTCTACCTTTTTTCCTTCACCTATGCTTTTATCTTTGTCTTATAGATGTTTGATTTCTAAAATCGTAATCTCAGTGAGAATCTTATAAGAAGGAAATGGTTTTGGTCCATAAATATTTTTTTACGTTGAATATTCTGATCTGAGTTTCTGTGTCCCCACCTCCCCTCTCCCCTCTCCCCTGCAGTTTGCCAAAGGCCAACTTGGGATAAAGTTCAAGCCATTTTCAAAGGTATATCACATATTAAGATGATAATTGTCTTTTTCCTTAGCAACACTCTTTTTCTGAAACCGTTGTTGATTTCTTGTAGAACCACATTCATAAATAGGGTTCCATTTGCATTACTGTATTCACCCAAAAAAAAAAAAAACTGAAGAAAAAGAATGACTAGGCAGAAGTTTGTTGGTGTCATTCAGATTTTATGCGATCACTTCATGTAAGTCTGTTAGTTTGAACATGCCCCTCATTTAAGGACTAAACTTATTCTCTTTTTGCAGTACCCTCCTTGTTTCAAAGACATGAGTTTCTGGATCAATGATTCATTCACCGAAAACAATCTTTGTGAAATTGTTAGAGGTGTTGCTGGTGATCTCGCGGAGGAGGTATGTCATCGGATGATTTTGCACGTGAATGTTACACTGTACCTCCTTTGCTCTGAAATTATTCCTTAGTTGCTTTATAGAATCAATGAAGTACTTCAGTGCTCTGTTTCAAGGGCTTAATAGTTTGTTTTTGGGTGTCTTTTTGTGCTTAGAAATTGGAAATGTTCTTTGAACCAAAAAATAAAAATGGATATGGTCCTTATTTGAGGGTTGAAGCACGATTTTGTGTCTCTTGAACATAGTAAGCTTTTAGATGAATTGGTGACAAATTGTGGTATTGTTTCTAGAAGTTCGTAGACTATTGTCTTCTTCTTGTGTTTGGTCTTATTGTAGTTTGTGCTCTTTTTCTGGATCTGCAGTACCACACCTTAGTCTGTCTTAGGCTCTCTACTTGCAAGTGGGGGTAGCGAGGGTTAGGGCTGTTAAACACAATGTGCAGTGTTGAATGCTCTGGAATTTGGATGAGTGGGAATGACAACTCCTTTCTCGTTTTTATGCAAGTTTCACCATTCCCACTCCTTTCTTGTTTTTATGTAAGTTTCACCTTCACAGTTTCATGAAGTGCTGTTGGAAGTCTCTCTCTCTCTCTCTCCCCAATTGGGTGGTGGTGGTGGGGGGGATTTACTGAGTTTCTATTGGCCACAGCCTACAAGAGTTCATATTTAGTCCTATCTAATATCTTCAAACACTTGGTAGGTGGTTAATTTTGCATAATCCAGTATATATTTTTGATGAATTGTGACTCAGCTTCACCCCCCTCCCCCTTAAGAATAGTAATAGTTATGAATGACACTGCCAAATGGCAATTGGCATGTCCTCTTTTTTTAACCCAAGGCCTCTTTGATTTGGAAATCTATGTTCCTCCCAAGTTGAAGGCTTTTGGTCCATGGAGCTTAAAGGGTTGAATACTAATGGTTGGAGACAAAGATGCAGGCGTCACAAGGCAATATCCCTAGACATGTATGCTACATGCACATACTAGAAAGAAACCCATGCCGATCTCTCTCCACTAATCCAATGGCTTGGAGCTTATGGTGCATGTTGTCTGGTGTGATACTTTGGGGGAGTATCTATTTTGTCCTCCAGTTGAAGCGTCCTTTCTTTTCTTGGTTTTGGGAGAGGAACTTTGAGGTGTGTTCATGGTACTGTGCAGTTTTTGAGATTCTGTGGTGCTTATGGACAGTGTGGAATGCTGGAATTTTCAGAGATCAGGCTCTTTATTTCCCTCTTTTGAGGGAATCTTGTTTTTAGCTTCTTTATGGTCTTCATGCTAGAGGTTGGCCTGTTATGGATCTTGCAAGAGATTGGCAAGCAGACCCCCCATCAGTTTTTTGTTGTTGCTTTTTTCTCTTTATCTTGTTTCCTTTTTTCAATTTTTTTTTTTTTTCACTTTATTGTGTATACCCTTTCCCTTATTATCAAGATAATTTACTTTCCTATAAAAAGAACATAATAATAATAATAATTGCCCAGAATGTTTTCAATTTCCTATATCAGTAATTATTGTGCTTAGAATATTGAAGTCAGTTGCGCATGAATCCACTTAAGGCTGCTTTCATGGAGAGCTCATTTGGCTTATCTATGCTTAAACTTCTCTATGGTGGTTGATTTTTTTATTTTATTTTATTTTTTCCCTGAAACTATTGACAGTGAGCTAGAGCCGTGCCTTTGCTTTTTTCTTTTCCCCTAAATATCAGCACAGTCCGCCTAAGCCTCTATTTATTGACTTTTCAGGTGCAACTAATTGACAATTTCACCAACAAGAAAGGAATGACCAGTCACTGTTATAGGATATCATATCGATCCATGGAGCGCTCTCTTACAGATGAGGAAATTAATGCATTACAGGTTACTTGAATAAACTTTACGAGTGTGGCTTTTATTTTCTCCGACTCAACAAATGAAGTTGGTTTCTCATCTTTTTCTTTTGAGCACATATTCACCTCTGTATTCCTGGTTGTGGATGCAGCTGAATGTTCGAGAGCAGGTGCAGAACAAGCTGAATGTTGTTTTAAGATGAGCTTTTTGGTGCACGAAACGTAATTATGTTAATATTTTATCTAATTTTTGACTTTATATAGATTGTTCCCTGGAGCTCTTTTAGTTCAAAGAAACATTTTACCCCCTAAAAAACTATGGATCTATTTCAAAGAAAATAAAAGTTCGAGAATTCTGATTTGATAGTTGGGTCCATACCAAACATGTGAATTCCGGCTTCAAATCACTTGTCCCAATGTTGTATTACACTTTCTATCGCAAGCCCCTATTATTGAATGCATGTCCAATAGTGCTGTACAGATTTAACGGCGTTTTATACTCCAACACGGTCAAAAGAGTAAAGCCAAAATGCATATCTTCAACTTTTCTCCACCATTGTCACTGACATTGGCTCGCCATCACAACCGTCCGCCATTTTCAAGCCTGACCTCTTGAAGCCGCCATCATCTACAACAACGATTGATCAGCATCACCATCCGATAAACAATACTTGCACAAGCTAAGCCATCGGCATCCTTGAGTTTGCAGTGCATATCAATTTCAACCCACTGCAACGTGCTCTGAGATTGACCGATGACATGCTGGTGATTGACTCGAACAATTTGGATTTGCTTCTTTTTAATTTCCCTGAAACGATCTGTCATCATTCCAAATTAATAATTAATTATTTTTTTCCAAACCCAATTGGAGAGAAAATTGTTCAAAAACAAAATTTGTAATGAAAGCGACGAGGAGGTTAAAATGGGGTTTACGAGATCATCATCACCCAAGTTCTTAGGTGGGTTTTTGCACATGATAATTTACTGGTGAAGAAAAGTTTTGCTAAAGCAGAGGGCATAGTAGATTGACGTCATATGTTTGAGTCGTAAACGGCGTTTAAATGCCTTGTACACGTGTCAAATAATAGGGTATTGAGACAGGAAATGAGATACCGCTTGTGACAAAGGATTTGAAGCCGTGAATTCCTAACTCATGATTTAGTTTTAGCTCAATGTTATGCATACGTTATTGTACCTTGATTTGGAAATAATTCGAGTAGAGACTACTTTTACATTTTCTAAATTCGATAGGACTGTGGCAAACCGTATTCACTTCTATGACTACAAAATAGTAATGAAACTAGTCGAAATCTATGCACTATGTGCATGTTTCTCCTATCGGAGTCTTCATCTTTTCATGAATCTCATAAAATTACGCTCATTTTGGAACGGGGACAGAGATAGAGGGAGTAGAATTTATAGCCCAGTGATATGTTGGGCACTGATCTCATTCTTGGTTTGAGGTTAAAAAAATATTGAGTGCAACGGTAGTACTGCCGAAATAATATCGACATTCAACAACATTATAACACAACAATAACTTGGACAAAAAAATAATTGAAAACAATAAAGTCAAATTATCAAGTGTCCATTTTCTTGCACAACGTTATCATCAAGAAGAAAACCAGTCTCAGGCTCTCAGCACAATAGCGAGAGGCATTTTAAAAAATAAAAAATAAATGCTTATTTTTTGCTATGCATATCTCCCTCCCTTAATTAGAATCTAAATTTAACTTCTTTTAAATGTCCCTTAATTAGAATCTAAGTTTGACTTCTTTTAAATGTCAATTTTACCAATCCAGAAAATGGGACCAAAGTTATAAAAGTAAAACTAAGACTTTAATGGTCTAAGATAATAAGTAGGTTATAAAATAACCCGATAAATGACTGAAAACAAATCATCCACACAAGACAATTTACTGTACAATGCAATCACCGATAACCCACCCTGCAATAGCTGGTCTTGATATCGCCATCTCATCTATATATAATTGAAATTATTATTATTATTATTATCTACATATAACCATAATCCTAGTACTTAAAAACGACGCGGGTTACAGTTACTTGAGCCCCTGTAGTAGTTTTGGTAAAGCAGTCAACAACCACCACTTGCAGGCTCGATCGAGCTTAAAAGTCCATTGCCTCTCAGCTGCATGCAGTGCTCTTCTGCATCAGCTTGGGCACAAATAATCACCACTGCCAACCCATTGTAGTGTGCCTCTTGCATGATATTAACAGCACTGTCAACTGTCATTCCAGGTATAACCTTCATCAGCACTTGCACGACGTACTCCCTCTTGTTGTGGTCGTCATTGTGCAACATCACCCGGTAAGGCGGAGCCATTTTCTTTGATTTCCTGAAATCCAAAAAGACGGCAGAATTGATTAATTCTTGTACTTTTTTTTAAGCTTAACCTTTTGTTCAAAACACACCAGAAATAATCCGCATGTAGATATATTGCACAATAAGTTAGCAGAAACATCAAAAAGGGAAGACGTGGCATATACTTATTCCTTACTGTTCACTAGTGGCAGCTCATGATGTTTATATGGATCAACTATGCACGTCTGCAACTAGCATTTGGGTACAACTCATATAGCAACTCTTTTTGCTACTTTGTAATGATAAGTACTACTGCAAGTTTATTTCATAACTTCATTTACTAAATAGAACAAAGTGGGACATCAAAATATTGATATTAGAGCAAGACTGCAAGTGCACACATCTTATTACAAACAAGTCTTATTCATTTCTACTCGGCCTTTCTTACATGACTATAGATTCCACATCAGTAAAAAGAAATAATCATAATAACAACCATGACATAAATGATAGTGTTTCATTATTCTATCAGAAATAAACGGGATGCCAGAGCCCAGAATGTGTAGAGGAAGACTAAGTGATACTGTAGTAAAAATGTGCATTCTGGAACATGTAACTATAGAATTCGTAATGCTTGAATGGTGTAGGGAGGAGAGATTGAATTTTATCATTGCTTTGTCCTCTTCTTATTCCTATTCTGGATAAACCTTAACATAGTCTTACTTAGTGGGCTGTACGGAGCAGGAATTCCCTTCCCTGTTTATAGGGATGCCTTTTGGGGCCCTGTACTGCAGAAGCTTGCCAGGCATCTTGATGGATGAAAGAAGGCATTTTTCATATAAGAAAAAAATTAATTTCCTTTCTTCAAGGTTCCAGTTACGGTGGTCTTTGGGTTAACGTTGATTAGAGATTAGATTTTCTCTAATCTGGATTTCTGCCGGCGGCAGGGGAGAAGAAAGAAGAAAGACCATTTTATCAGCTGGGAGACGGTATGTAACTCTATAGATGAAGGGGGTTGGGTTTGGGGTTGGGGCAATTTTATTTTCAGCAACATTAATATGTTTGGCTAGACAGTTGTGGACCTTGTGCTGTTTATCTCTTGAACCTTGCTCTTTCTTGGATCGCTGATCAGAAGGAAGCTCGGTCTTTACCAGACCAAGAGGGACCCAAACATCCTGGAATCCATGTTAACCATGCAAGTTCTTGAATTTTATCTCATAGCAGTTGGTTTCTTCCTTCCCTCATGTTTCCTAGAGGGTGAGTTGTGATGATCTCCAGTTTTGGTAGGATTCTTTGATAGGGTCCCTTGATGATCTTCAATGTATTGAGCTCTATTTCTAGCTTCATTCATGTTGATGGATAGTCTTCCTCCTGGGACTACCACTTCACTGTGAGCCTAACCATAGTGAGCACTAGGGGCTTTAGGAGCCGAAATATGTCCAGAACTCCCATAGCTTTAGAAAGGAACCAAGGTCTTTCCAATAAAAGTAGCGAATGGAAATAATGTGGGATAGAGCTAGACAACAGAGCTTACAAAAAATGACAGCAATAACAGCCCGATGCCTGAGGTAACAGTTATGAACAGAATCCCCGGGCAGGGCAGAAGCCTATAAAAGGGATAATATGAAATGTTCACATTTAGAACTTGAAGTAATGATTTCATTGATAAGGTATAATACGATGATATGTTAAGGAGGGTAGCAAATATGAGTAAGCGCTTGCATGGACAATTCCAAGGAACGACAGCTGATATCAAACCAAGGTGTAGACACTCCAAGCTCTAAAGGTTACTGAGCAAGGAACGGAGCACTCCTAAAAGTTTGATCTGCTTCTCATTCATTGTGTATTTTCCGAAAGCAATGTGGGTTTCAAACCACTTGATCAAATTTCTTTAAGTGACCTGTACACTCTTGTTGGACCTGCAGGAGGAGCTACATTGAAGCCCAAGCTCTGATTTGCATGATGTTGCAGATGAGCAAAAAGTGAATAATAGAAGACATGCTTCTTGTCTCTATACTCAATTAAATTATTGTTGGCTCTGAATTAAACTTTTAAGAGGGAAACAAGAGTATGCATTGATACTACCAGATATAACATTTAAGTTGAATACAATTACTGATTATCAAAAGAAAAAAAGGAAGAACAAGGCTGGACCCTCTGCTACTCATACCTCAAGTCAAACTCAGATTCGCGGCCAGGAGTTGTCTTCTCTATGACTGGCTTATCTAGCACCCCACCACCTTTCCCCAGTCTTGGGGCTGTCAATGTAGAAACGGTGCTCCAGCTTGTACATCGGTTATGAAGAGTGTATTTATCCCCTGATGTGAACATCATAATCAGATTTGTTGTACATGACAAGCTAATCTTTTTAGGAACACAAGGAGCTAAATTTCAAAACTGGCCTGTTGCATAAATAAATCTAAATTATCCAATCAGAAAAGAGACGCAAGATAGCCCAAGAGATGGTTTTGGCTTCATAGTTTTAAGAGAGGTAAAGAAAATTCCATCAATGCCAAAGGCAACCATCTTATTCATGAAGCAAATCATAGAAGCAGAACACATGGTTTTTGCTTAAAAATAAACAACAATCTGCACTAAATGAAAAGATTAAGAATACTAGTTGGGGAAATAGGATCATATTAGTGTCGTGTTGGTATTCATTTTTTGTTTGTAGTGTCTGTTCGCTTCTTGTATTTAATGGTGGATACCTTATCCACATCTCTATATTCTTCCTATAATGCTAATTTCTTTTTCTATCAAAAAGAAAACATTAGAAGAACAAGATTGCAGTCAGATTTGATTGCAACAGAATGGAACTTCTTCTTGAGACATAAGCAACTGTTATTACATTTTCAAGGCTTCCGCTACAGTCGTGCAAGTCATCCACACCTTCAAAGAGATCTAATTTCTCTTAATGTGGTACCAGAAAGCACCAAAGAGGTCATCAAACATGTGTAATGACCACAGTTAAGTAAATTGAAGAGTAACAATAGACTACCCAAGGGAAAAAGCATCATCTCCATATTATATATAGATATACACAGGTGTGCACCATACTCATATAACAGGCTTAATGACAAACATACAGACGGCAGACAGCACACAGCATACAGACAATGTTATCTGGGTGTCACTCATTGTTAGATGAAAATACATGACATTTTCAGCACATTTGAGCTTCTTTTATATGTACAAGAAGAAATTTTGTTAATAGAAAAGAGGAATATATGGTGGTGGCAGCAGACACTTCTCAAAAATTAAAATAAAGAGGAAAAGGAAAGAAAACAACTAAGTAGTAATCTCTAAATGCTCACACTGCTAAAACCCACAATGATGCCAAATAAACAACTCTTACCTCTCAGCACATGCAAAAGATAAACTCTTAATCTGAAATCTCTCAAGTTTAATTGCGTCCAGATGCACCAAAGGCTCCAAGCATACAAGAGCTTTACAAGATATTGCCATCTCAACGTCCTAACGCCCCAGGAAACCTTAATAACCCACAAGTAACATCTCTTCAACTGAGGTTGTACATAACCAAGATTCCTGAGGCTGTATATTGGCGGGTCTGGCTCGAATGTGATCTGTCCAGCCCAAATATTTAAACCACCCGGTTCACTTTTTTTATAGGTTGGACAGCTCTTGGGCCAACATTTAGGCCCGAAGTAGAGTCTACCAACCCAGCTTGAACGCAATCAATGTGGTAAAAGGTGAATCATAAAACACAGAATCTCTAAATTAAAATAGCATCATAATTTTTTAAAATTATATGTATAATTAGTATTTATTTTAGTAAAACTTGAAAAACAAAAAACACAACGAATATATTGTGGTGTAATCTGTAGCAATTACCTTTCCTTGCCTATCACCTACCTTTATCCAATGAAAGAAAAAAAAAAAAAAGAGAAGCTAACACAAGTTATGTTTCGGTAATGTTGATTGGGTTGGTTGGGACTTGAGATATTGGGTCGAATCTGGGTTGGGCCTAGAGTCAAACTCATGTCAAATATATTGGTTGGGATGGGCCACCATCTGTCCAACCCAACACCATTGTGCAACCATAAAATACTCCATAACTAAAAGAACACACCATAAATCCCATGCCACCGAACAATGAAGAATGAGGTGAGCATGAGACTTTCTTTAATACCTACAAAGAGCACAAATATCCAAAGAAGAGCTTTGCTCAGTTTGCGCTTTACAACAAATGACTAATATTTAGTCTATCATGCAGACACAAAACAAGGGCTTTAGATTTAAATGGGACCTTGGAATTCCATATAAATACAGAAAGTGGAAAAATAACCAGATACGAGTTCGACCGAGGTGAGGCATATGTGAGCAAGAAGAAGAGATGCCAGAATGATCTAATGATCAAACCAGTCTATCCAACACAGAGTGACGAAACAATTGAAGAGAGAAAAGAGGAGGAAATTCATTTGCAGCTGTCCATCAGGATTAAGGGAACTTTAAGAGCCAGAAAAAGGAAAGACCCCTTCGTAAATGAGAAAGATGGAAATGAATGCATCACACAACCTGATAAAAAGATATATCATATGCGGAAAAGGAACCATAAGATGGATCCCATCAACCCACCTAGCCCCCCAAACCGAACAATAAAAACGCATATCAGGAAGACATCTTGATGACCCTAATACATAAATTTTCAGGATTAGCATAGGTAAACAAATCTTTGGTTACAGCATCCCACCCAATCCTTTTTAGTCCCATAGTTGGACCTCATTACCTGCTATCAAAGGATGCACTTATAATGCGATGCGCTACAACCACACAGCCACAAGGGAAATGATCCTGAAAACTGGGTCCCAAGACCAAAAAGCCTCTCTTCTTTAGCTTGTGCATCATATGCCACCCTAGTCGGTCCTTGCACTACACCAACAACCCCTCCTAAAGTTTACATAATGCTCTCAATCTAACACCAACACTAATTTGGATGGGAATGTAGCAAAATAGAATGTTCGAGAGGCACCCCTGAAAAAACGTAATCCTATCAACTAAAAACCTAATCATGTTTGCACCTGTCCAATCATTTCATCAAGCTCTTAACTGGAAGATCCTAAAAGGGTTTTTAAATACTTATTACTCTGGGAACGAGCTGCTTTGAACACCAGTGGAATGTAATTTAGTATATCTCAATAGATGGAACGCCCCTTGAATGGGAGAGATCATTAAACGCCCAAACACATCTTGTAAAGCATATGATTGGGATCAGCACTTTAAATCTTCGATGCTTGGATGAACATGAGAGAGCTCCGCTAACTATACCATTTACAAGCACAAGTAAGAAATCTGAACATTCAAAAGACAGTCAAAATTAACTAAGAAATCTACTCCCATCGTTGTAAGTAGCCAGGATCCATGGAGAGTCCTTTTTTTCCCCAATACTTGATACTCCCTCCCTTCCTAAAAAAAATAGTCCTTTAAGGCCGTTCCAAGAAAAATGTGCACTATGTAATCTTTCCTTTTTTGGGATTGTCTTCTTACCATTGTACCGTTGATTTGCTTGCTTCTCTTGATAGGTCCCACTACTACATGGGCAACAATGGAAATTTCAAAACATACAAATATTTATAATAGAGTCGATTAGCTTTTGTTAATTTGTGTGCCTAGTCAAAGGGGACTCTTTTTTAGGAAAGGAGGGAGTATACGTTGAACCATGCATCAATCATTTTCCAGCTATGGGCCTCAAATCAACAAGACAAAGATGAAAACATGAGATGCAAAACCTTGTTACCTTATATGGACCATTTGGAGGGAGAAATAGAAGAAACTTTGTAGTATGTAAGATGGCAACTTTTAAACTTGTATCTGATGCTCCTTTATTTCTTGATTGAGGAGCTATTTTTTGTTCCGTTGACTTCTGTTTGAATTTGTTTTTCTCCCTCTCTCTCTATCTCTTTCTATTGGTGCTGGTCGGGGTAAGACGTTAGTTGTTCTCTTAAAATTCCATCAAATACATCACACGCACATGGGCTTGCTCCTTTTGCCGCTTCTTATAATTATATATTCGATATTACAATAATAAGGAAATGAGTATATAAATGGAAAAGAGGGATCGACTTAGAACTATTGGCAAGACGCAAACAGGGACGGACCAGGCTGCTTTTAACTCTTTCCTTACAGTAAAAATGGTAAACGGATACATAAAAGAGCTTCCTAAGCCAGTGTGTAACATGCAAGAGCCTTCCCACCATTAGTTTTGCGCTTTGAGTATGATTCCTAACAAACATGGATCTTGAAGGCTTGTAGGTGAAGTTTCAACGATTTGATATGTTCCTTCTCAGTATAAGTGGCCTGTGTGTGTCGCACATATCCAAGCCAGTCAAACAAGTGAGGGAAGGTCTGGGAATTCCATTTCAACAATAGATCTTCCAAAGTGTATGGGCTTCTTAACCACTACCACATGTTTGGGTTATTACATATATATGGCTCCGTAATTATAGCGAAGTCCCTTGTTTACATCTATTATTAGTTCAACATGAAGTAAGGATAATTCTTTGATTCCTCTTATCATTTAGAATGGTCAATACTCTTGTGAAGCTCCGACTTTGGGGAGAAAAAAACAATTGGCTGAAGATAAAATACTCAGTTTTGCAAATAGTGATATGTTTGAGGATGACGGAAACCACTTCATAACAAAATATTGAAGGCTTAGTCTGTGTAAACAATTCATCCCTCGAAACATTCTGCAGGAGGTTGGCCAACATCGAGGGTAATGCCCTCCTAATTGAGGTAGGAGTATTATTTGGTTCGACGTCTAACATAATCAGCAATGAAACTATTCAATCCCCAATAGACCTTCCTCTAATTATTTGAGGTTCTTTTCTCTTCTTTTTATATATCAAAAATAACATTATTCAATCACATAACAGGGTATGCTTATCCATTATAAAAAGTTAAGGAAAAAGAAAAGAAATAGGTATGGAACCTGCCTTCAAGAATTGGGAGGTGGTTATTCACAGAAGACTAAACTATAGCAAACGTTTTCATATGCAACAAGAAAGTTGGAACCAGAACAGTGTGAGATGAACCGAATAATCATACATGTATCTCGAAATGTCAAAAAAGTAACACTTAGTTGGCCATTTGTAAATTATGTGCTACTCATAATCATAGAAATCAATCAGACTTTCGTGTTTTACCTATAATATCAATCAATCATAATACATATACAAGTCAACCTATATTATCAAACAAGATTTATAGGTTACAATATGTGTCACTCAGCAAGAGCTACAGATGATTAACAGTATAAAACAATAACATAAGTGGAAATTACAAATATATCCAACTGAAATAACAAATATCAAGGCAAAAGTGTAATTTGGAGACAAAATTCAAAATGTTTTTCTTTTAGGGTCCAATGTTTCGGTTTGCTCGCATTTCAGGGTCCCCTGTATTAAAGATACAAAAGAACAGCATTGTAGAGATCAATCAAGTGTCCATGCTCAAGAAGGAAAGCTGAATATTGCCGTGATCAAACAAGGGGAGATCAAGGAGGATTTGCAGAAATTCTATAATATTACTGCTTTGAATTCTGGTGACACTTGGTTTTAAGTCCTAAGGAGAGTTTTGTCATTCTAAATTTGGAGTTAGTTATATTAGTTATAGTTGAGTTAGTCGAGTCCTGTTTTGCTTTGGTTTCTTCCTTACCTGTCTTGTTTCGGTTTCCTTTGCCTAGTTGGTTTCTGTCTTCTTTGTATATATATAGGCAGGATGTCGTTCCTCTTGTGTGTGTAATTTTTGAGACTCTCAATTATCAATAATAATCCCTCTCAAAATTCTTCCAAAATTCTGTTTTCTTTTCTTGGTATCAGAGCCAAGATCAATTGGTTAATTACCTTTTGTTTCAGCCTCAACCTTTCGACAGGATTGTCATCTCAATTCCAACAGCTTTTCCATTGTTTTTTTTTTTTGTTTTGTCCTCTAAAAACTCAACATGGCAGAAGAAGCTTCAATCTCGAAAAGCAAACCAGCAACAATGGAGATATCCATCGATTCCAACATGCACCCTTTGATCCTTCACAACAATGACCATCCAGGTTTGACCCTTATTTCCACTAAGCTAACCGGTAGTGATAATTACAATTCTTGGAATCGTTCCTTGGAAATTGCCTTGTCAGCGAAAAATAAACTTTGCATCATTGATGGAAGCTTCAAAATACCTGAAAAAGAAGACTCTTTATATGCATTATGGGCTAGGGCTAATGATATTGTGATCTCTTAGATATTTAATGTTGTTACTGATGATATATCCGTAACAGCCTAAAATACACAGATAGTGCCAATGCTATTTGGAAAGAATTAGGTGAAAGGTTCTCCAACATTGATGGACATAGTGTATTTCGGTTAGAAAAGGACCTACATAGATTAGAGCAAGGAGGAAGTTCTGTTGAGCATTACTATCATAAGATGAAAGGTATTTGGGATGAGTGTTGCACTGGATCCCATAACTGCACTTGTACTTGTGGTTCCAACAACTCACAAGAACAAAGGGAACAGAGAAGACAACTCATGCAATTTATGATGGGCCTTCATGACAGTTATATTAACACAAGGGGACAAATTCTTAGGATGAAACCTTTGCCCAATATTAGTGAAGCTTATTACATGATTAGACAAGAAGAATCTCAAAGACAAGGTTATGTTCCTGAAAATAATATCCTAGTGGCCAACATCACACACTCAGGGACAGATTAGCACAGAAAGAAGTATTGCAGCAAGCCATCAGATGAAGACAGGATACACAAGGAGCCCTTTCAAAAAGGGAATTTTCTGTAACCATTGCAGCAAAGAAGGCCGTGTGAAGGATGAATGTTATAAATTACATGGGTTTCCAATAGGGCATCCTGGCCATCCAGCAAACAAAGGGAAGTTTACAAGGGGAACTTATCATGGCAACACTACAGGGAATTCAAGGAACCATAATCACCAAGACCAAAATGGCAAAGCAATGCAAGTTCAAATGGTGCAGGGTCATAATTCTGATGAAATGGGCAAAGGAAACTCAGACCAAGTTAGCATTGAACATCTACAGACACAACTAAATCAAGTGTTGCAAATGCTGAAAGGAAAAGACAGCCCAGAAGACCAAAATTTCTGTGGCATGACAACACACCGTGCAGGTATTGCCCATGACAATTCTTCACACACTTGGGTGATTGATTCAGGAGCCATAGATCACATATGCATTTCTCTTGATTGCATGCATAATGTGAAGCAGCTTGATAAATCAGTTATTCTTTCCCTACCCAATGGCCATGATGTCAAAGTCACACATGTTGGTAGTGTCTACATCAATTCTGTTCTAACCCTAGACAAAGTTTTATATGTTCCCAAGTTCCATTTCAATCTCTTGTCTGTTTCTAGGCTTGTTCTTCAAATTCCTTGTCATGCACATTTTACCAAAACCAAATGTTCCTTTCAGGACCAGCACCTGATGTAAGACATAGCCATTGGTGAGATGCACAAGGGTCTCTTCCTCCTTCATGCTGAGTCCCCTACTGATGGCATCACTCCTTGTTCTCAAGCCTTCTCTGCAACCACAAAGGACAACAGCTTATCTTCTTGGCATCTTAGACTAAGACATAGCTCTCTCAGTACTCTACAGAAAATTGTTCCTCTATCTTTTATTTTCAAGTCAAAACATGTTGACACTAACTCTGTTACTCTCTGTGAGATTTGTCCTTTAGCTAAACAGCATAAACTTCCATTTCAGCTTAGTTCTATTAAAGCCACTTCTTGTTTTGAACTTATACATTGTGATCTATGGGGACCATATAGAGTATCCACTATGAATGGTTGCAAGTATTTCCTTACTATTATGGATGACTACTCCAGAAGTGTATGGACCTATCTAATGTCAATCAAAACACATGTGTTTTCTTTCCTTAAATATTACCATTCTTATGTCCAAAATCATTTCCACACTTCTGTCAAATCCTGTAGAACTGACCATGGGTCAAAATTTTACAACTCAGAAGTGATTCCTTTTCTTGCAAACCTTGGTATTGTTCACCAAAGCTCTTGTGTCATCACCCCTCAGCAAAATGGGGTGGTAAAAAGGAAACACCAACACTTGCTTGACATGGCCAGAGCCTTGAGATTCCAAGCAGGACTTCTTATCCATTTTTGGGGATACTGCCTTCTGGCTGCTACATACATCATAAACAGAATCCTTACATCAGCTACAAAATTTAAAACACCCCATGAATTGCTTTTCAAAGTTCCACCCTCCTATGATCACTTAAAAGCCATTGGTTGTCTTTGCTTTGCTTCTATCCATACACCAGATAAATTTGCCCCTAGGGCCATCAAAAGTATCTTTCTTGGATATCCTACAGATCAGAAAAGTTACATTCTGTACAATCTCAGTACCAAACAAATCTTTGTCAGTAGACATGTTGTCTTCCATAAATCCATTTTTCCTTTTCTGGATTCAGATTCCACAAATTCTTGCCATCCCAGTGTTGATCTTAACATGTCCCATAATGATACTCCCATGTTTCAGACTGAAACTGATGTCCCAACACCATGCAATGATGGGGTTAATGAAGTTGAACCTGTAGCTATTGAAAACACCAACTTACAACCTCACAGGACTTCCACTAGAATCAAGTACCCTTCAGTGAGACTCAAAGACTATATAGTGTCTTCTGTGACTCCCAAGTCCTACAATACCTCATTTTCCTCCCCACATCAGTCTTTTGTCAATGCTTTGTCTCATGTTATAGAACCAGAGTCCTATTCTCAAGCTGCACAAGATCCCAAATGGGTAGAGGCTATGAATAAAGAACTTGTTGCTCTTGAAGAAAATAACACTTGGCAAGTTATGAAGTTGCCTCAAGGTAAAAGAGTTGTGGGATGTAAATGGGTCTACAGAGTTAAATATAATTCTGATGGAAGTATTGAGAGGTTTAAAGCAAGACTTGTAGCAAAAGGTTACACTCAGGATGAGGGAATTGATTATTTAGAGACTTTTGCCCCTATGGCTAAGATGGTCACAATGAGGACTATGCTTGCAATAGCTGCTGTCAAGGGTTGGGAAGTCCATCAATTAGATGTCAATAATGCTTTTCTACATGGGAATTTAAAAGAAGAAGTGTATATGGCATTACCTCCTGGTTATAAAACAACCACAGGAACAGATCAAGTATGCAAATTGACCAAGTCTTTATATGGATTAAAGCAAGCTTCAAGACAATAGTTTGCTAAACTCACTGAAGCATTATTGCAGCTTGGATTCTCCCAGTCACATGCAGATTATTCTCTCTTCACTTTAAGTAATAATGAAGGTTTTACTTCTGTTTTGGTATATGTAGATGATGTCATCATTGCAGGGAATAATTTGGCCTCAGTCAACATTCTCAAGAAATTTCTTCATGATAAGTTCAGCATTAAGGACCTTGGTGCAATTAAATATTACTTGGGCATTGAAATAGTTAGGTCTTGTTCTGGATTTCATCTTAGCCAAAGAAAATATGCTTTAGATCTCTTGGAATATGCTCACTTGACAGAAGCCAAGCCTTTAACCATTCCCTTTGATCCTAATGCAAAACTCTTGTTAACAGATGGAACTCTTTTAGAAGATCCTTCACAGTGCAGACAACTTGTTGGGAAGTTGTTATATTTAACGGTGACAAGGCCTGATTTAGCATTTGCAGCACAATGTCTTAGCCAATTTGTTCAGTCTCCTAGGAGTTCTCATCTTTAAGCTCTTTACAGAGTCCTTAGATATGTAAAAGCTTCACCAGGACAAGGCTTATACCTTCCATCAGCTACTTCACTTCACTTAAGAGGATATTGTGATAGTGACTTGGCAGGTAATCCCAATGACAGGAAGTCTATTACGGGATTTTGTATGCTTTTGGGAGATTCTCTCATCTCCAGGCACTCCAAGAACCAGTCAGTTGTTTCAAGATCTTCTGCAGAATCAGAGTACAGGGCAATGGCCACAGCAAGTTGCGAAATTATGTGGCTACAGAATTTGCTTAAAGATTTTCAGGTTAATCATCATACACCAATACCTTTGCACTGTGATAGTTCTTCGGCCATAGCCATTGCTACTAATCCTGTCTTCCATGCGCGTACCAAACACATTGAATTAGATTGTCATTTCATTCGAGAAAAGATCAATCAAGGACGGATTTGCCCTCAATAGATTTCTACTAAAGCCCAGTTAGTGGACATTTTTACAAAGTTTTTGGGAAAACATCTTCATTGGCATTTTCTGTCCAAGTTGGGAGTGTTAAGCATTTACACACCCATAACTTGTTGGGGGGGGGTATTAAAGATACAAAAGAACAACATTGTAGAGATCAATCAAGTGTCCATGCTCAAGAAGGAAAGCTGAATATTGCTGTGATCAAACAAGGGGAGATCAAGGAGGATTTGCAAAAATTCTATAATATTACTGCTTTGAATTCTGGTGACACTTGGTTTTAAGTCCTAAGGATAGTTTTGTCATTCTTAATTTGGAGTTAGTTATATTAGTTATAGTTGAGTTAGTCGAGTCCTGTTTTGCTTTGGTTTCTTCCTTTCCTGTCTTGTTTCGATTTCCGGTCTTGTTTCGGTTTCCTTTGCCTAGTTGGTTTCTGTCTTCTTTGTATATATATAGGCAGGATGTCGTTCCTCTTGGGTGTGTAATTTTTGAGACTCTCAATTATCAATAATAATCCCTCTCAAAATTCTACCAAAATTCTGTTTTCTTTTCTCCCTGTTTCAATTTCAGCAATTTAGGGTACAATGTTCCCAATTTTTACTAAAAGGGGGTCTATTGTAACTTCTGTTACATTTTAGACATTAAGTAGTTACATGCCTGGAACATTCGATCGTACATTGCTAAAATTGGACCTAAAATGCAATTAATCCTGTCTAAAATTTAACAGAAGTTACAATAGACTCCCCCCCCCCTATTAGTACAGAATAAAATTTATAGACGAAAGATTATGTCTCATTCTGCATCCGCTACATATGATTAGGAACAGTAGAGCATAACAGAAATTAACAGCCCCAACTATCCACTATCCAAGTCTTAGCGAAGAATAACACCAGTAGAAATTTCAAATATAATCAACTAAAAGGCAAATATTAAGGCAAAAGTGTATAAAGTTCATAGTATTGAGTAAAGAGAAATAAGCGAATTTGAAAACGTATTCAAGTAATGAATCGAGGGTAGAGAGGGAAAGAGACCATAATTCCTCTTTAGGTCATTCCTAGAAAAAGTGTCCACTTTGTAGTTTTTCCTTTATGGATATTTATTTTACCATTTTATGGTTGATTTCTTTCCGAATTTAATTGATGAGTCCCACCCTCACGTGTACATAATTGTAAAATCCACGACATCCTAACATTTATAAGAGTCAATTTTTTTTCTTAGTCAACCAAGACTCTGTTTTTAGAACTGGAGGGAGTAAAATTTATAGATTACACAATATGTTTCATTCAGAAACAGCTGCAGATAATTGGGAACAGTGTAGTATGACTGAAATTAACAACCTCTAACTATCCAAGGCTTAGCAAACAAACAAATTAAATAAGCAGAAATTTCAAATACAATCAACTGGAAAGAAAGAACAAATAACAAAGGCAAAAAGTAAGTGTATCAAATTCATAGCAAGTATTTGATTAATTAAAAGAGTAATAAGAGAGTTTGGAAACAGATTTCATAAAGTAATCAAGAAATAAATCGAGGGTAGAGAGAGTACCTGAAATGGGGTAGGGGAAATGATTAGAGGAGAGAGCTATTCGACCTCTAATGGCTGTCTCCATGTCAATGTAATGTCCCCCCAAACCCCCCTTCTCTCTCTCTCGAACTGAAAATGGGGCTTGCAGGCACAGGCTCGTTATAGTCGTCAGTCTACTGATATTTTCTTGTATTATTGGCCTCAAACAAACAACAAATCACAGAATTGTTTTTTTTTTTTTGAGTAAAAAATAGTCCTAATACTTATATTCGTAATAAACTACACGAGTGGCTCACGTTCCATTTGGAAGTGTTGGCACGTCAAGAGACAGAAGAATGATGGGTCCCACCCCCAACGAATCTCAGCCGCTCACCCCAGCAAGCACCATGGTCAGGTTAACTAATTATGGATTGATTAGATCTTTACAAACAATTTGACCGATGATGCACAGAAAATCCGGCTTGACGCGAATGGATCGTCGTTATGTCATAAATTTTGGATATTTGGCGTCGATTGATCTGCAAAAAAAGCCACTGTGAGAGGGGCGGGGAGGGTTTCCCGCCAAAACCTTCCGGCGTGGTCGTCAGTACATCAGCCGCAAGAGAAAGAGAAAGTGTATATTCTAGCTCAAGTGGTACTCACGTCCCACCAACTTATGGCTTATCCTGGAGGCCAGGGTTCGAAATTAGGCAACGCCAGTTTTAGGATGTGGGAAAGGCAAAAACTCACTGCCAGAGGTGGGGAGATTATGAGTTTAAACGGATGCACTCGACTTCCGGCTCTCGTCAAGAGCATGTCTCCGGGCAAGACCCCCGGAAGGACGGTCATCCCCTCAACAAAAAGGGGCTTTTTCTGATGAGACACAATTGTTCCGGGGGGCTTGCCCGGAGACATGCTCTTAACAGGACGGCTCCCGTCAAGAGCATGTTTCCGGGCAAAGCCCCCGGAGGGACGGTCATCCCCTCAACAAAAAGGGCGCCTTTTCTGATGAGACATAATTATTCTGGGGGGCTTTCCCGGAGACATGTTCTTAACAGGAGCCGGAAGTCTTACGCTCACAGGGGTCTCCCCGCTCCTGGCAATGTGGTTTATGTGGTGTCATACTGGTAGCGAATTTTTACACTTCCTCACACTCGAACCTGTGACCTCCAGGCTAAGTACACAGATTATAGAGCATGAGTACCACTTGGGCTAAGTGGTACTCACGTCCCATCAACTTATGGCTTATCCTGGAGGCCAGGGTTCGAAATTAGGCAACGCCAGTTTCAGGATGTGGGAAAGGCAAACACCCACTGCCAGGGGTGGGGAAATCATGAGTTTAAACGGATGCACTCGATTTCTGGCTCCCGTCAAGAGCATGTCTCCGGGCAAGGCCCCCGGAAGGACGGTCATCCCCTCAACCAAAAATGCGTCAGTTTCACGCGCCAGTTTTAGGATATGGGGAAGCCAAAAACCTACTGCCAGGGTTGGGAGATTATGAGTTTAAACGGATGCACTTGACTTCCGGCTCCCGTCAAGAGCATGTCTCGAGGCAAGGCCCCCGGAAGGACGGTCATCCCCTCAATAAAAAGGGCGCCTTTTTTGATGAGACATAATTGTTCCGGGGGGCTTGCCCGGAGACATGCTCTTAACGGGAGCCGGAAGTCTTACGCTCACAGGGGTTTCCAAGCTCCTAGCAGTGTGGTTCATGTGGTGTCACACTGGTAGCAGATTTTTACACTTCCTCATCCTCGAACCTGTAACCTCCAGGTTAAATACACGGATTACGTGAGTGGTACTCTCCTCACGTAATCTGTGTATTTAACCTGGCCAGGAGCGGGGAGACCCCTATGAGCGTAAGACTTTCGACTCCCGTTAAGAGCATATCTCCGGGCAAGCCCTCCGGAACAATTATGTCTCATCATTGACCAAGTAAGACTGTAATTGTTAATTACAGCCGTGAAGCTTGAATTTTGTTGAAAGAAACTCAAAATTCATTTCAGAAATAAAAAATAATTGTATTATTGTAAACAAAATTGATAATTATGCACACGCATTTGTGTGCGGATGATCACTAGTTATACAATATTTCCGTAATTGTTTGTGATATAGTATATGTATATTTTAGTAAGTACTCCTTCCATTTCGGACGAAAAGTTTATTATTTTATTTTGGGATATTCTATTTTGAGTTATTCTACTTAAAGAGTCAACTTAAAAAATTATGTTTACAATCTTAATAAACCTTTTCACTTTACCATCTATATAAGCAATAAATATCTTGAGTATCCTCAAACATTTTTGTAATAATAACCAACTCAAACACTACTTATATATATCTCTTAATTATTAGATTTTTCAAATGTGGACTATTTGGGTGGAACATAGGGAGTATAAGATTATTTCATTAATATAAGAGTTGTTATCTTCAATATCCGAAGGTTTACACTAAGTTGTGATTTTGCAATTGCAATAAGAATTTACAATTTAAGGCCTCAAATTGTATTTATAGTAGGCGTATTTACACATTTATTAGGCGCGTTTAGCTTGAGAATTTTTATTTATTTATTTTTTGTAAAGATTGAGTATAAGAAAGAGACAAAGGGAAAAAAAATAGAGGGATCAATGTGAGACAAAGTCTAAAATCCAAAAACAAGTACCTAAGAAATGCTTATGCCAAACACAACCATTAATTTAATTTTTTTCTTTTTCTGGAACATTGATGAGCTGGGTACGGTGAATTCAACGTCTTTTTATAACCTCGGTCTAGCTATTAACGCACATTCTCTCCTGAAATTGAAAAAGATCTTCCACTAAAAATTGTCTTGCTATTGTTTCAACCCATCCTCCCCAAAAATATGCATCCCCACTAATAGCTCCGAATAGATTAAATATGCGCATTAAGATAAAAATGCCTCTTACTTCACAACTACGAACGCATAATTTCACTATTTCATATACTAGGGGATTTCGCTTGAAAAAAAACTTCCATACCAATGGATATGAGTTCATAACCATGGTGCAAAACATGAGATGACATCAATGGTTCCAAGTCAAACTCCAATAGGTCCAGTTACAAGAGCACGTGCTAAGAAGCTCAAAACAGAGTTAAACGAGTTGATTCAAGAGATTTGAAGTCAAGCAAATCTAAGCTGGGAACATTTTGAACCAACGAATAAGATTTTATTCGTTCATGCGTGCGCCCTAGCACAGCACCAGAACCTGAACGCTCGTTTTGGAAGAGTGACATATTTTATGTTTAGAACTTTGAGTATTTTTCCTTTTCTCTTTAGGTTTATTTTCCTATCTAGGGTTCCCTTGTATTGTTTTTTAGAAATTATTTGTGAGATTCAAATTCTATTTAGTTCCTGAAGAGCTAGTCAAACTTATCGGATATTCTTTCCGTGGCATTCACCAATTTACTTATTAAACGAATTCCACCTCCTTTGTGGCGTCTTCCCATACCAAGGTTCTTGTTTCGTATCAAGTAATGGGTTGACATTTTCCATTCCAAGGTTCTTGTTTATACTGAATCAATGGGTCGAGGTTTTCTTCCACTTCAAGCCTGAATTGTAGAATGCTCTTGGGTTCCCTCCTATGACAATCTCGTTATCCTAGGTGAGATCGTATCACGTGGTTGCAATGCACAAGAGCTTGTCACACTTTTCAATGAGGTCGTCCTGTAAACCATGTACAAATAATCACATCTAGACAACTATTGTACTTGTCAATGAGGCCGTCTTGTAACCATGATAATATAAGGCACATTGAGGGCCTGTCTTCATCACCTTCACATTCCAACTAAAAGAACTTTTCCTATATCCTCCAAACATAAAACTCTATTTTCTACAATCAGAACCACAATACCACCAACAAGAGCTAACCTATACCGAACTCCACCAACGCTTATAACCACCAGCTTTACCTTTATCACTCTCAATCCTAAAGTGATCCCTCGTAAGACTACTACTGGAACTCCTTACAAACCACCATTGTTACATTCTACGAAATCTTCCATTCTTGGCCACCAACTTCACGTCACTATATGTCTCAAGTCTTTTGGCATAACCAAAAATCTCATCCCTTGATATCCAGTCTCATCTCACTCTAGCGTAAGTTGTTAAAACAAATATGTAGTTCTGAAACCTCACCCTATTTTCTCCAACCTTTTCTAACATATAAATAGATAAAACAAAGACATACATCTCTCTCTCTCTCTCTCTCTCTCTCTCTCTCTCTCTCTCTCTCTTCCTTCTTATATCGCTTCCTTTACCATTTGATGAAGAGAAGATTTACGAGTCCAACGATTACAAGGACACCTTGTGTGTAAGACAAATTAATTTTCTTAATCTGACTCATCGTGTGTTGGTGGGCTAAGTTGTAATAAAGTGGAGCTCTGTCTTACGAATTAGGATCCGTAAGACGGTCTCACAGAAGACCTACTAATATTTTAATTTATAGTTTGGGATGTTTTCACCGTATGCAATATAGTCATGTGACATTCAAGCAAGTCATGTGACCACTTCAGTGGTTTTAGTCTTTTATGCATCTTTAGTTTTGTTAGAGAAAGTTAAAGCGTTTATGTCAGATTTATGTAAACGATTAGGATTATATATTACTAGTATAACACATGTGCCATGCACATGGATTTTATGGATATAAATAAAATATTAAAAAAGTTTAATGTAAGCAAAATAAATAAACAATTGTAACGTAAATATTATGAGTTCGATATATAAACAAATAATTAAAGTGTAAAAATTAAGAAAAATAAAATTAATAATAAAAAATCACATAAATAAAATAATTTATTATAAATTTTGAAATGATTTTATTAAATACAAGGTATTGATTTATAAGCAATATATTTTCTTTCATTGAGAAAAAGAGTATTTATACAAGGTATTGACATATAAAAAATAAACAACAATCTCCTAATTATGCTAAGAATCAACTATTGACATATAAAAGAAAAAGGAAACAATCTCCTAATTATGGCAGGAAACCTGCTCCTGCTGGGACGCCCCCAGATGTGGCTGAGGATGTGGTAACATTTTTTACGACATCCATCACTCCCCTTCAAGTTGGACGATGCAGATCTCGAACCCTTAACTTGCCAACCAAAAAATGAAAACGATCTGCCCCAAAGGGCTTGGTAAAAATGTCAGCAACCTGGTTTGTCGTTATAACATAGCGTGGTTCAATGTCTTGAGAGTCCACCCATTCATGAACGAAATAACAGTCCATTTCAACATGTTTCATGCGCTCATGAAAAACGGGATTCTTCGCAATATGTAGTGCAGCTTGATTATCACAGAAGAGTGGTGTGGCCTCGTACTGAGTTGCATCAAGATCAATCAATAACCACCGTAACCACAAAAGTTCACTTATCGTTGCTGCCATAGCCCTGTATTCTGCTTCAGCAGAAGAATGAGAAACAACTGACTGTTTCTTCGAGTGCCAGGAGATTGGGGCGCCACCAAGGGATATGAAATAGCCTGTACGGGAACGTCGAGACATGGGACAACCGCCCCAATCGGCATTATAATATGCAGATAAACTCAAGGCACCATCGGTTGGAAGAAGGAGTCCCTGACCTGGGCTTGTTTTGAGAAACCGAAGCACATGAGTTATATCATCCATGTGCGAGCATCGAGGATTGGAGACGAATTGACTGAGAACATTCACGGTAATAGCAATGTCAGGTCGTGTTACGGTCAAGTATAATAGTCGTCCAATCAACCGACGATATTGCGCCGCATCCACGGAGAGGCCGTCAGTATCAATATCCAACCGCAAGTTTTGTTCCATTGAAAATGAACTAGGTCGACATCCTTGTAAACCTGTCTCTTCGAGTATGTCAAGGGTATACTTCCTTTAACTCAAGACTAGGCCTTGTGGCGAACAAGCAACCTCTATACCGAGGAAGTATTTTAACGGACCCAAATCCTTAATACTAAATTGATCATGAAGATGGCTCTTGACAATATTTATCCTGTCGACATCATTGCCAGCCAAAATAACATCATCCACATAGATAAGGGCACATACAAATATATTACCTTGTTTGAAGATGAACAAGGAATGATCAGCCTGTGATTGGCGAAAACCAATATCAAGTAAGGCTTTAGTGAACTTGTGATACTAATTGCGGGATGCTTGTTTGAGGCCATACAAGGATTTGCGTAAGCAATACACTCTCGTGTCCCCTTTCTTTCGCCAACCTTGTGGTAGCTGCATGTAAACATCTTCCTCTAGATCACTATGGAGAAAGCCATTATTAACATCCAACTGTTGTATCAACCAATTCTTCTTTGCAACCACAGCAAGCATACTTTGCACGGTCACTAGCTTAGCAATTGGAGCAAAAGTTTCATGGAAGTCTATACCCTCAACCTACGTGAAACCCTTTGCTACTAGCCTGGCTTTATATCTTTCAATTTCCCCATTTGGCCAGTATTTGATTTTGTAGACCCATTTGGAATCTACGACTTTCTTGCCAGGGGGTAATTCCTCTAAAGTCCATGTCCCATTGGCTTCCAAAGCATGTATCTCCTTTTGCATTCCTTCACGCCAATGTAGATATTCCACTGCCTGATGAAAATACTTTGGCTCATCATGAGTAGTGATGGCCGTAAGAAAGACTTTATGAGCAGAAATTTTTTTATAAGAGACAAAGTGAAATAAAGGATGTACCGTAGAGGTTCCTGGATTGGTGGTGGGTTGCGCGTGGTCTATAGATTGCGGAAGCTCGGTGACAAAATCTTCAAGATGCTTGGGTTTGGCTGACACGCGATTGCTTCGACGCAATTCGTGCGTAGTAATGTGTCCACTCTCTGAGGAAGGCTGCTGCTGTTCTGGAACAATTTTTTAGGGATTATGCTGCTGTTCTGGAACGACTTCAGACTGGGAAACATTCTGTAAAACAGTATCAGCTGCTACTGTAGATGTGTCCGAAGATGTGGCAACATCTGGCGGAACATCCAGACTGGTCTCTTAGGAAAAAATTAGTGGCAGTACTGAGTCATCAAAAATTGCTGGATTGTGTCCCTGTGTTGGTGGTCCTGTCCCCTGTACACCTTCGGGAAGAAGTGCTTTAAAAGGAAACATATCTTCATCAAAAAACTACATCCCCAGATGTGTAGAATTTGGTCAGTTTCAAATCAAAGGCTCGATATCCCTTTTGAGCATGAGGATATCCAACAAACACACAAGGTCTCCCCTTTTCACTAAACTTATCATGCCCCCTTTTATTATCCTTGGCATATGCAAGGCACCCAAAACACACAGAGGTGGTTATATGAATGTTTTTTGTTGAATAAAATTTTGAAAGGTGTTTTATGCCCAATAACTTTTGATGGCAACGTATTTATGAGATAGGTAACCGTCAAGATACACTTACCCCAAAAACTAATAGGCAAACTTGCTTGACAACGCAAGGCTCTTGCAACTTCGAGTATATGTCTGTGTTTCCTCTCTACTACCCCATTCTGTTGGGGTGTGTTAGTACAAGACGTCTCAAAAAGAATTTCGTGGGTAGCATAATAGTCTAGCATGTAATTCGACTGAAATTCCTCGCCATTGTCACTCCTAATTCATTTGACGGTTTTCTCAAATTGGGTCTTGACCATGTTGCAAAAACTAGTCAAATGGTGGCTCACCTCAGATTTATGCTTCATTAAATACACCCAAAATCCACGACTATAATCATCAACAATGGACAAAAAATAATGTGCACCCGAAGAAGGAGGAATTTTATAATCCCCCAAATATCGCAATGTAATAATTCAAAGCATGAACTAGTCTTAATACTGCTAATAGGGAAAGGAGCTCGAGTCTGTTTTGCCCTCATACAAGGATCACATATTGCATTGCTAGTTTTGAAACTTTTACTAAGAGGCTCTACATGTTGGAGTGCTGTGTCTGACGCGTGGCCCAATCTCTTGTGCCAAACTTCTGATGTAACTGAAAGTGCTATATTGGTGTCCCCAGTCTTCATAGGATCCATGCAATATAGACCATTACGGTATTTACCCACTCCAATCAGGTTCCCCGATGGTATATCCTTTATAACACAAAAGTCCGAGAGAAAAATTAGTGCACAATTAAAATCTTTTGTTAACTTGCTAACTGAAAGTAAATTGCACTTGAAATCGGGAACATTCAAAACATTGTGAATTTTCAACCCATTTGGCAAACAAGTTTTGCCAACTCTCTTCACGAGAACACTATCTCCATTTGGTATTCTAACGGGCATTCCAGATTTTGACTTCATGTACTCCTTAAGGATCCTTTCATCACAAGTGATGTGTTCCGTTGCTCCAGAATCAATCACCCAAGGCCTCTCAAAATAAAAATTACCAGCCATGTTAACAGTTGGCTGAATCTGTCCAGACTTCTCAGATATTGTGGAAGATGTGGCGACATCTTCGGGAACATCATCTTTGCAGAGATACTGGCTGAATCTGATCAATTTTGCATACTGTGCTAAAGTTAATCTGGAAGGGGCCGGGCTTGACTGCAACTTCATGTTTGCTGCCTTGGGGGTTACCTTTTGTTCTCCCTTCTTACCATCATCACGGGTTACCTTTCTCCACCAAGAAGGATACCCAACAATTTTGAAACAGCCTTTTACGGAGTGGCCTTTCTTGCCACAATGACTGCATGTAGGTTTTGTGCTCGGAATCTGTGTCTTCACAATTCCAAACACTTCATCAAAACCCCTAAGAAACTCATAGAGCTGAAGTCGCTTGGGTATGTCACATGTGCACTTGCCACAAGCACACTTTGGCATGTGAGACTCTCCCCAAAGCCTTTTTAATTTGGTGTAAGCTGTGGCAGCTTGCTTTTTTGCCATGGTTCACAAGCACACTTTGGCATTAGGTTTTTTTTTTTTTTTTTTTTTTTGTAAAAACCTGCTTTGATACCATGTAAAATTTGATTTATAATGACAATATCTTTTCTTTCATTGAGAAAAAGAGTATTTATACAAGGTATTGACATATAAAAAATAAAGCAACAATCTCCTAATTATGCTAGGAATCAACTATTGACATATAAAAGAAAAAGGAAACAATCTCCTAATTATGACAAGAAACCTGCTCCTGCTGGGACGCCCCCAGATGTGGCCGAGGATGTGGTAACATCTTTCACAACATCCATCAGTCATATCTTAACCCAATCCAAATTTATTCAATAATAAAATTATATAACAAATTCAATTGATTACAACTGACTAAAATTATTTAATAATAACTACATACATATATACATATATAAGCCCAAAGATAAAATTAACTTAGATAGAAACAATGGTGAATTATAGGCCGGTCCCTTTTGGACATTTGTAATCGCTCTAGTTCACCATACTTTTTAAAAATCGAAAAAGGCACTTTTGGGGCAAAAAGACAATTATGCCATTAATGAAAGATTTACCGGAGAAATTTCATCATCGCGATACCCAATTGCGATGCCTAATTCCATCATCGCGATGCCTAATTTCATCATCGCGATGCCTAATTTCATCATCGCGATGCAACCAAATGAAGATTTACCGAAGAAATTTTAGTAAGTAAGATTCGCTAGAGAAATTTTAGGACTCGATGCCCAATTACGATGCCTAATTCCATTATCGCGATGCAACCAAAGGAAGATTTACCGGAGAAATTTTAGTAAGTAAGATTCACTAGAAAAATTTTAGGACTCGATGCCCAATTGCGATGCCTAATTCCATCATCGCGATGCCCTAATTTCATCATTGCGATGCCTAATTCCATTATTGCGATGCCTAATATTCCATCATTGCGACGCCTAATTCCATCATCGCGATGCAGCCAAAGGAAGATTTATCGGAGAAATATTAGTAAGTAAAATTCACTAGTGTTCTATTGGAATGGAAACAGAGACTATCCACAAAAATCAATTTTCTTTGCTACAAGCTATTGGAATGAAAACAGAGATTCACCTGATAAATTTTAGGAAGGTAAAAATTTTAGTAAGTAAAATTCACTAGTGTTCTATTGGAATGGAAATAGAAGCTATCCACAAAAATAATTTTCTTTGCTACGAGCTATTGGAATGAAAATAGAGATTCATCGGATAAATTTTAGGAAGAGAAATTTAACAGAGAAATTTTATGAAGAAAAGAAGATTCACCGGAGAAATATTAGGAATAAGTTATCTGTAAGATTGGCCAGAGAAATTTTATGAAGAAAGGAAGATTCACCGGAGAAAATATTAGGAAGAAGTTATCTGGAAGATTGACCGGAGAAATTTTAGGAAGAAAAGAAGATTCACCGGAGAAATTTTAGGAAGAAACTACTGTATATGTTATTGCGGGGCATTTTAGAAACAATTTTATGAAAGTGTCTTTTAGCGGTTAAAAAAAAGGGTGGACTGGTGAGAATAATTTTTTTAAAGTGGACCGGCCAGCAATTTTCTGTAGAAACAACAGCTTATAAAATACATGGGGTCTAATTAGAGAAACCCAAATAGTAAGGACCAAGCTTATAAAATAAACGAGGTCCAATTAGAGAAACCCAAATAGTAGGGACCAACACAAACTCCCATATAATGCCACTAACTTTGAGTTATAGGAGAAGTCGACTATAAACCCTACATTTTAGGTTAATAGCTGTTTTGACTTCTGTTCTTTTTCCAGCCATTTCCAGCCGTTTTGACTTATTTTTTTCTCCCAACCATTTTAATAAATCGTTTCGAAAATTTGTTCGAAATGAAATTCAAACAAAGTTCCAGTGGATTGAAACATTTCATTTCGCTAACTAAACATTCTCTCTCCAAACATTCTAGACAAATATTTCCCCAACTCAATTTTTAGGGTTTTCGTCTCCAACAAACTTTATCTCTAAAATATTCTAGAGAAAACTTTGTCGAAGGGCTAGGTCAGCTGCGAGATTCATTTGTTGAAAAGTAAGATATGTAGAAAAAAACTGTCATGGTCGAAGGGCCTAGGTTAGCTACGAAATTCTTTTGTTGAATAGTGATTTGTAACTTGCTTTCCCTTTAACAAAATTGTAGGGTTTCTACCTTCACATCCTAAACAAAAAGTTCCAAGAAATTCACTATGCAACTTTTTTTTTTCTTTTTCCGCAGTCTAAAGTTGAAATTTTGTTTAGATCTAAGAAAATAAAGTTGATTTTTAGAAAGAAAATATGGTTTAAAAAATATAAACCGTATTCTCTTGGTTTAAGAATTTTTAAATTTCTTTATTATTATTATTTTTTGCGCTTTATGTCAACATGTCAATAAATCTGATGGTAAGTTTTACATATACTGTATTATTTTTCCTGGTCTATTCAACTAATATAGTAATAATTTTTTAAAATTACTTCCATTCTTTATTATTGTTGCTTTGCAACAAAATAAGAGATTTTTATTTTTACTTGTTTGTTAGACTAAGATATCTGCTCATGTGTCCTTTTTTCCTCTTTCAAATCATATTGTGTTTGACTTTGTTCTATATTTTTCTTTGACCTGTACTTTACATAATCAAAATGTGTGTGTGTGTGTGTGAGAGAGAGAGAGAGAGAGAGAGAGAGAGAGAGAGAGAGAGAGAGAGAGAGAGAGAGAAAATAATGGATCATTTGAATCATTATAAAGATGGCCGCCATGAATTCCGAATTGTGTATTTGCATTTTCTTATTGGTTGTACTTACAGTAATATGTAACTTTCCTATTTTGATGTCAAAAGTTATTGCCTTGGCTCCATGTATTTTGTGAGCCGCTCGGTACTACCGATTTCCTGGTGGGTCATGTGAGCAAGAACATGTATAAACCTAATTGTGTTTGGCAGCAAGGAGTTGGGTTTTGGAGGAGGGATTGTCTCTATTTATAATGTTTGTAATTGTCGAATTTCAAGAGTCATTTTTCTGTATTTCTTCTATTGAAATTTGACTAATTATTCAATTGCCTATGTAATGTTTCGGCTACCCAAGTAGTACAGGTTCATTTATCCTTATTGTACAGATTTATTTATCCTCCTTTACAATGTTATTCTAGTACATACATTTGTTGTCATTAAGAATGCAGAAAAATGATGAGTTTTTTTTTTTTTTTCCCAAAGCAAAATCACTTGAGATAAAAGTGATAATCTGAAGTTTTATATTTCCAAGGCATTTCTCGGTTTGTGATATGAACAAATTTGATTCTATTTTTAGAAATATGTTTTTGGCGAGATATTTCCTTTTATAGGCACTGTTGTTATTTTATATATATATATATATATATATATATAGATTAGGTGTAGAACCCAATTCTCTAGCCCTTTACTTTTTGCACCCTTTGACATGCCCTGAGAAGAAGATTTTCCCACAAAATAGTCGTTCCATTTAAAAACGTAATGTTCCATTAAGATGTTAACGGTTTTCGTTAAGATCAACAATATATAACTTGTAGAAGTTAACTTTGATAGAAAGGTTTGATTAAAACCATCCACAAGACTTACCCAACATCTATTTTTAAACCCCTAGTTGGTGACAAAATTCGACTTAGAGCCCGTTTTTAAAATTTGAGGTGAAACCTTATAAAGCTTCCTGTAAACTTGCGTTTTAAAAAGCGTTAAGCCGTTATATAATATATAGATTTTAAAAAGCTTTTTCCCAAAAAGAAGATTTTGACATAATATCTCAAACGCATTTATTAAGAAACCACGTTTAATAATAACTTTTTTTGATGTTTTTAAAACATCGTTTGTTTCAAACACCAAACGGGCTCTTAGTACCTTAAAGATGTGTTTTAGTAGAGTATTGGAAGAGAGATTTCATTTTAAAATCTATTACAAAACCTTGATTGAGCAAAGTGATGTTTTAAAAAAAATTCAATCAATTTGTATAAAGCAGCAAATTCGAATTTCGTAGAGAGAAGAAGTCTTTAGAAAAATGTGGATTATCATCGAGAATATAAAGAAGAGTTTTTGCTAACAAATACTCATAGGGCACTTGTTAGTAATTAGTATTAAAATCTTTAACAAGTGTATATATTATTATTATTATTATTATTATTATTATTATTATTATTATTATTATTATTATTATTATTATTTAACTTTAGCAGCAAAGTGGTGATCTAGATGAGTTTATGTACGCCCAACTAATCCAACTCCTTTGGCGGGTTAAAATTAGAAAGTTATTGAATGAACACTAGAATAGTATTTATAATAACTAAATTATTTATAGGAAGAGGACATAGACTATAACTTTACCAATTTTATTTAGTTTACATATTAGATAAACTAAACCAGTAAATGTGTTTTTTTTTTTGAACGGAAGTAAATGTTATATAGACAATAGTAAAAGATTTGAAGTTTCCTTAGATATGATGTCCATATTCAAATGTTGTGTATAGGAAAAATAAAAAGCTTATTATTATTATTTTTGAATTAAAAACATCACATTGACCAATAAAGTAGTGACACATATTTTTCATTATTAAAAAGAAATTCAAAACTCCAAAAATTAGCTTTGGGGTTATGAAACTCATTTAGGCTAAGTCACGTTGTTATGATATTATAGTACACACAACTGTGACATTGACAAAATATATGAGACTTTTAAGAGAATCCCAACCAAAAATCTTTTTAAATTTGAATGAGCTTCGGTAATAACGAATAGGTGCTTTGTGACACTTGTTGAGATTTTTGTTAGTAAGTATGTACGAGATTGTTTTCAATATATTGAAGATATTTTCAATGCACTTATTATTATTATTAAAGAAACCTTAAATAAGTTTCATAACAAAATATACTTTAAAATAACTTCCCCAATCGAAGCACCTTATACAAAACAAAAAAGAAATATAATAATAAAAATAGTACATTTCTTGAACAAAATTATCTGCACCGAGAAATGATCGTGACAAAAGCATCAACTTGAGAGCATCACCAAATGGTGATTCTTATCCAATTCTTATTTGAGATAAAAATCAACAACCATTGAGAGTAATTCTTGGATGTTGATTCTTAATGTGCAATTCTTGCAGAGTTTGGTATAAGAATTTTTTGGAGAGGAAAGAAACACAGCCGCAGGAGGAGGTGAGACGCATGCCTCCCTTGCAATGGGCGCGTTCGTCTCTCGTGTAAGGAAAAACACGTGAAGGCCCTGCCACCCCTACCCTATTACCCAAATTCTAAACTTTTTTAATAAAAAAAAAATTTGTTACCGTTGGACTTGGCTGCTATATTCTTGTTTTTCCTTTTTTTTTTAAATTGACCATTTGTGTTGATTTAATTTTTTTTAAAAGATACTTACTTTTTGTAAAGTATCCATTAAAAAATGAATACTTTTTTTTTCTTCCTCTATAAATCTATATATTAATTAAAGTTAAATAAATTAATTTGTTTGAAAAGCATAAAAATAAAAAGTATAAATAAAATAAATGATTTGGTAATTATAGAATGGAGGAAGAATGAAATCAATTGAGAAGTTAAATTTTTAGCCATAAAATTCTTAAAATGGGAAGGTGGGACCAGCTAAGAATTGTGTATTTGTGTTTTAATTTTTTATGAAATGGAGATGCTCAAGGGGAATAAACGGTTAGAACCGCAGAAGCCATAATGTCCGCTCAATAACCGTTTTGGACCCGAACTCTACAGCTACACACACTCACACTCGAATGGGTAGCTGCGCCGCGGAAGCAACCTCCTGCCTCCGCCCTCGACTTCCGACTACCATCGCCACAACCACCACCACAAGCCTCAAATTCTTCAAAAGAACCAACGCCTCTTTTCGCTGCTGCAACATCCGGTTCCCCACTTGTTCATCCTCCACCTCATCTTCAACCGTCTCCCTTACACAGTCACCTCATGTCGATATCGTCCGCCAGTGGATTCAACCCGAACTTCATCCCCCAATTCTGCCCTCTCAAGGTCTGTACATCCTTTCTTTGCAATTCATTCCCCTCTTCACCATCGTTCTCATATTCTTTGGCACTGTTTGTTTACCTAGGCAATACTCCCAATTTCTTAAAACCCCAATCCCAATCCAACAAGAAAATACGAAAAGAACTCTTACTGTAAATTTAGGCCAAAATCAACAAAGATTTTGAGTTTCATTAGTTTTGTTTTAACAAAAGGGAATGAAATGACACTAATGAATCAAAGCCTTCAAAAGAGCTTTGCCCAAAAGTTGTTGTTGTCTCTACTCTACTCAACTCAACTCAACTCAAAGTACCCGTTGTCTCATTTATTTGGGATTGGCTAGTGGCCAAGTCAGGATTTTGTTGGAAGCGGGCAAAGTAATTTTAGTGTTAAAGAATTACTCCCTCCGTTTCACCAAAAGAGTCCACGTTTGAAAAATCTAATAATTAAGGGATATATAAGTCGTATTAGAGTTGGTCATAATTACAAAAGTGTTTGAGCATAATCAAGATGTTTATAGCATTTGTGGAGGATAAAGTTGAAATGTTTATGGAGATTGTAAGCATACTTTTTTAAAGTGAACTCTTTAAGTGGAACATCCCAAAATAGAATAGTGAACTCTTTGGGTGGAATGGAGGGAGTATTTGATAGTACTACGTCCCATGGGGTGAATTTAGCTTTGTCACGGGGGTAATCAAGAAATCACAACTATTGTAGCCAAATATAAACAATAAACACAAAACAAAGGACAATTCAAATAAATGTTTTGTGGTTTGGCTTTAAGCCTATTCCACTAAAATTAATTCACTATTTTTTCGCGTTGTTACAAGAATGAAGATACCTCTCTTTCTCAACGCTCTTGAATTTGGATTCTGAAAGAGCAAGGAGAGAGGTTTGACTTTTTTTCTCGGTATTACAAGAATGGAGACGCTCTCTCTTCTTAGCACTCTTGAATACCTTCACCCTTGCACCAGCGTACAATATTCACGGTTTACATTGCACACATATGCTCTCTCACTCACCTTCACAATAACCCGAATTAGTACTCCGTAACACCTATTTATAAAGGCATACTTACTTTTCCCCTTCACAACCAATGTGGGATTAGAGAGTACGAGTCATTACCTAACATTTTTCTGCCTCTAGAATTATTGCTGATGTCTATGCAATTACTTTTCCTTTACTTAATTTTGTTATCTGTGAAAGCCACCCATTCTGGTGATTTAATCTCATTTTAAAAGTCTTAGATTATTTTTATCAAAGACTACCTGAAATATTGTGCTAACTTTAGATTTCCCTTCTTCTAAAGTGGAAAATGATTGATTTAGCCAAATCCAAGTAGTTGGCAAAAGAGTTCAATTGTATTTTCCCTTTTCTAAACATTTTAAAGAGAATTTGGTCAACTATTTAGAGCCCGTTTGGTACAGCGTTTACAAAACGCAGTGTTTTAAAAACGGAGGTCTTTCCTTATAAATATGTTTGAGATTTCAATACGCAGCTTTTTTTTCCTAGTAGCGTTTTAAAACCTGCGTTTTGAAAAAAAGCTGGGAATTCCAGCGTTTTAAAACGCAGTTGCGTTTTGAAAACGCTGCGTTTTCTGCCGCAGTATTGAAACACATTTTTTGCAAATAAGCTGCGTTTTATCCCTGCGTTTTGGCTAAAACGCTCGACCAAACGGGCTCTTAGTGACTCTCTCTCTCTCTCTCTCTCTCCTTGTTAGATTCTCTCTCTAACTTCAATAAAGTAGGTATAACTTGCTTCCTTAGAGGTGAACATTTAACAAGGATTCATCTTACAAGAAGTTGAAATGAAAATTCGTGAAGCATGAGATGTCAACGAGATGCATTCTATATAGGAACTTAGTCAATTTAATTTGCTCCTAATGTGCAATTTTTGCCCTTGTACCCACTTGGATCTCATACCGTCTCATGACCAAAGAAAGAAAAAGCTTCCCCTGGTGGTGGGAGGGGGGGGGATGGAGACAAAAAATCTTCTCACAGCTTGGAAGTCTAGAGCCTCCAAAACGAGTTTAATGGAATAATGGGCTCTCAGCTTATTATTTTCGGCTGAAAGATTTAACAAGAGCCATCTAATATATATTTGTGTATATTGTTCCTGGAGCTAAGACATTGCTTTATATGTGCTATTGCTGCAGAAAGATTTACGGTTGTATCATATAACATATTGGGGGACTATAATGCCATGAAACATAGCGATATGTACAGTAATGTGCCTTCAAATTACATGAAGTGGGACCATCGAAAGACAGTTATATGCGAAGAACTCATGGGATGGAACCCAGATTTAATCTGTTTGCAAGTGAGTCCCCTTTCCTCATTTTCCCCCTTTTTGTTTTTTTGGGTTACAAGCATTCTATCTTTCTCTTTAGGAAAAGAAGGAAAAGTATTTTACAGTTCTTTGAGGTGCAAGCTTTCCTTTAGGCAACACATTGTGATGATATGGAGTTTTCTTTTGTATTGAAACTTGTGGACATTGGTGTCATTTCTGTAGGAGGTGGACAAGTATGTTGACTTTTCAAGCACTATGGAGAAAGCAGGGTTTCTTGGTTCTTATAAGGTGATTATTCATGCCAGATTATACTTTCTCTGTGAAGAGGGTATTTATGAATTTTGATTGCTTTGCTTAACTGAGTTCTAAATAATTTGTTTGCATATGTAGAAGCGTAGTGGAGCTACGGTCGATGGTTGTGCGATGTTCTGGAAAGCTGATAAGTAAGTTGGTGGTGAAATTATGTGTTACTCTATTGTATCAGTTTCGAAGTTGGCATGGGTTAATTGATATTGATCAGATTCGATATCTACCAGGTTTCGGTTATTAGACACAGAGACTATTGAGTTCAAGCGATATGGTCTTCGTGATAATGTTGCTCAACTTTCTGTTTTTGAGGTAATTTATAAGCAACCACAGCTATTTTTTGATGCATATGGGTAAATTGTCATTTATGTTTTTAGCACAGCTATTACATTTGGGACTACTTCCATTCAGTTGTGCCATAACTTCTACCTCTTTTGCAAATAAAGTCTTGTTTGACTTTACACGATGGTTAAGAAACAAAAAGAGACATGGGAATTATTATTTTATCCAACTATAATTTGTCTGAATGTAGTACAAAATCCAAGTTATGGAAAATAAAATTTATTGTATTTTAGCATCATACTGAGGGTGAGCCTCGGTGGTGCAATGGTGAAGTTGTCCCATTATAACTTGGGGGCATTGAATTACATGTACTGAGTAAGACCAATTCTATTAGACTTTTTGGACTTCGCACTGGGCCACCCTTCTCTTTTTTGTTGTCAAAGAGGAACATGATACTTACATCACACTCTTTTGTTTAAAATGGATATGTATTGAGGACAGCTCAAAATAGCAAGTGAGACACTCAACTCTTTTACGTATCTTCATATAGTTTATAGTCTTGGCCAAATGGTTCAGGCAGGCAAGGAAAAATGATTAATTACTTGGTGATATGACTTGATTTGAGCAACAGCTTTCTTCCTTGTTTAGTGTTGATTCTCGATCCTTTGCCAAAATTATTTGAGGAGTGTGTGTATAATACCACCACTAGTATGGTCCCTGTGCTCAAATGGTGAATGTGAGAGATGGCATCTGGCGAGGGAGTATTAGTTTCTATGATGCAAAATTTTGTGGCCCTTCTGTTCCCTTGAAATCCAAAGAATGCTGAAAGAAACATGGGGTTCTGTGGTTGATTAAAAAAAGAAGAAGAATAAACTAGGAAAGTAATGCCCCTTTAATGAAAATGCGGGTAAGTTCAATTAATAATTGTTTGTGGGATGAGAGATTAGGGACTACAAGGGGATTGAATTATTGTCGGTTCATATTGTGATGTTGAGGGGGAAATAAGTGCAAAGCAATCAAGAAGTTCAATTAAGTTACATTACCTCATTACTCACGAAATGAGAAAAGTTGGTCAGATTGTGGCCCTTCTTAATACAATAAGCTGTATGCCCAGAAAACAAATGAACGACTTGTTATATTTTGAAGATTCCTTGTTATGGACCAAAACATTCCGCAGCATTTAAGAATCTCATTTTTACCATTCAATTATAGTGCAACTGATGTAACTCTGCTCCCTATTGGTCCAAACCTCTGCAAATCTTGTTTCCTTGCAGTCTTTTCAGCATCCTTATAGATCTATCTTCCATTAAATAAAACACAAAAATCGTATGCAATGTTAAAGACTACAGATACGGTTGTAAACTGTATGTAGCTACTATTTTATGAAACTACTCAGATTAAGTGCACCATAGTGGTAATTTACCAGTTGTGTTCTTGAAAGCTTTTATTTTTTAGTTTTCTTTTTTATTGAGTGTGTGTGTTCCTTAAAGGAAATTGATTTAAATATATGCACAATTGGATATGCACCATAGTGGTGATATACCCAGCTGTCATTTTTGTTCTGTATACAGTTTACGGTCAAAGTTCCTACTTTTTAATCCCAAGGGATTGGGAGAATGGCAGAGGCCTCAAGAAATAACTCTGAGCTTTCTGGTTCCATCCCGATGCTTGTTCTTTCCTATCAATTCTGCTTCTTACTTCATCTGATGCAGGCAGATGATTGAAGCTGAGTCAAGAAAGGTAGTGGTCGGGAACATCCATGTGGTTTATAAACCTAGCCGAGGCGAGGTTAAAGTAGCTCAAGTAAGTCTCAGGACATTGCTATCCATTTGTCACTGCGAACTGAGCATTATTAGTTTGTGTATGGCATTACTTACTAGTATTAGTTAATGTTGGTGTAGGTTGAACATTTCAATTCCTTTACTGGTTGGTCAGGGATGTAACTATTTCTTTAAGGTGCAAATTGCCCCCCTCGACTCAAGAGGGGTAGGAATATCCTAGTATCAAAAGTAAAATTTTTGGAGCCTTACTTTTGATAAAGAAATTTATTAGTGCTCTTCTGTCCTATATTAAGTGTCTCAATTTCTATTTTTGGAGCCTTCGTATCTCTCTTTGCTTCAACTTTAAGCATGATCATGTAGGACACATTAACTGCTGTACGAGTATTAACTTTGTAACTCCTGATGAAAAATCCTGCCTCTGCACTTATAGGCTGCTGATATAACCTTACTCATCTCTCAATGGGCCAGTTTAGTCCAGTTATGAGATCTGTTTGAATAGTCTTACATGAAACTTTAAATTGGGCATAACCATCAGTTGATGCTTGCATTAGCTTGTTCCAGCTCTTTTACAACGTTGAAAGACTTGTGACATGAACTTGAGATACTTCTGATGGAAGTAAAAGAAAAAAGAAAGAATACGAACTTGATATACTTTCTCTGTTGGGAGCTGAGGTAGAGCATACCCGAGTTCAGCTGTGTTGGTTTACGAACAAGCTTCAGTGGCCTATTGTAAATAATTTCAAACCTTGAGGTCACTTGGCATTAAATCACTTCATATCCTGTATTCTATCATCAAGACTAGATTTAGAATTTAATTTGATGTAAGCCTTGCAAAGATTAGAACATTAGCATTTGGATACGCTAACCAAAACCCAAATGGTACTTACTGGAGTATTAGTTGGATTTTATACTTTGAGATGCAAGGCTTCAAATCTCTTATGTGGGCATGCTCAAGGCGCTATCTCACATATGGTCGGTTTAAAGATGGTAATGAGGAAAAAAATTGTTATACATGAAATTACCTTCTTTGATACCATATTAAAGTTGGAGCAAGCTATGCAAAGCCAATAGATGGGTGGAATACTTTGGGGAGCGTATACTTCGAAATGCATGACTTAATTGTCGAATGCTTAATATTTTACTTGCAACAAATGAAAATGTTGTAGTTTGTAGTAATAAACATTTGGGTTAGACAAAAAAATTAGAAAATAAGTACAACAAATGAACAATGGAACCCAGTATGCATCCATGGTCTAGACAACGAAGAAATACCACTGATAGAAAAGGAGATACAAAGTAATAAATCTCTCAAACTCAGACCCCAATTATAGTCAACCTCACAAAACACATACATACAAGTACAAATACGTGGAACAAGGGTGGATGTGGAGGGTGGCCGAGGGGGCCACGACACCCTCGAAGTTTTGAAAATTCATACTTTCCCCTTTGTAACTTATTAATAATAATGATTTTGGCCCCCTCAAAGTAAAATACTTAGCAACTTTACCCTTAATTTTATTTATATATGAAATAATTGTTAAAAGTACATCGAAATATGACTTTAAACTTCTTCAAACAAAAGTGTACTTTCACTAAAAGTTTCAGAATATTTAAAAACTTAGCTTAAACTATTATAATTGTTATCTTTTTTGTAAATTTATTTGGCTAATAATCAAATTCCCCCCCTCCCCACCCCCCCAAACTAAAAATTCCTGGATCCGTCAGTGATGTGGAAACAATTTTTTCCTAACAAGTCACTGGTGCGAGGTACTCCTTTATTTTGGTGTACCTTCTCTCATATAAAGGGTATAGAGTCGTTGCTTTAAATAAAGCCGATTAGTAAGTGATTTCTTCTTATACAAGACTTCTAGCCCCTAACCTTGCTGCCCACATCTCATCTGCAACCTCGTGCAAAACTTTATCCAACAAAGATAATTGAATAGCAGTGAGTGCACGCTAAAAGTATCCTCTTTGTCATCGTCTTTCACCGTAGCCCGGCAAAGCTTCTCTGGCCTTAAGCGCTTTAAGCCACTCATGAACTAATAGGGCTTGCAACTTTACACACCAAAGGCAGAAATCATTCTTCCCTTCAAAAATTTCAACTTCATATTTTTCTGTCATGATAGATGAAAATGAATTTGAAAAATTTACTGCAACACCCAAAACAATGAATCAACTTGTAAGAAACAATGCATGGAAAATTTGGAACAACTAGTCACATTATAAATGACACATTGAAGTATGTGTAAGATGCATAACCTTGAGAACTTGTAGGCGAAATATTTTTTTGCTTTGTTGGACTTGATTAAATTATAGGGCTGGCTTAGCCTCCTATATGGCTAGGCAAGAGTTTCTCCTTGCTAAGCACTCCTTTGGACTAGCTTGCTAGTGTAGGCTCTTGATGAGGCCGGGTGCGACCATGAAGACCCAAGTGTTATTACCCTTGGGCTAACGTGCTTGGTTTTGGCCTCCAGTTTAGGCTATCTCCAGGAGCCTACTGCGCTCTCGTATGCTTGGTCTTAGTTCGGGGTGGGGGAATTGGCTGATTGTGTATCACCAGAAGTGACGTGGCACAAACCACACTACATTAAGTATAGGTATGTTATCAACCAAGAGGCAAGGCCACACGCCACACAATCACGAAAACAATCATTTCTAAATAGGAAAAGACATTTATGAGGTTCAACGGGATTGTGTATGCCAATTGTGGGAGCGAATCAATCCCACTATGTAAATAAAGGAAATTACAAGCCTCTTACAATTGCATTTGACCACTATTCTGTCTCATGTACCTGTTCTTATAGTATATGGAAACCCTAATCCTCTCTGCAGCTATACACCAAAATGTCTCATACTTGACTCTGATTATAGGAGTTCACTTAAGGTTATTTTTCTTCTATATAAGAAATAAAAGTCCACTTTACGTAAGCTAGAGACTGGGCCTTAGTTTCACAGCCTTGATAAACAGGCATAGCTGAATAATGTTCTTGATTGGTGGAGTGTTAAGTGAAGATTTATTGTTATCATCATTATACTACGAAAAACTAAATAGGAATGTGAAACTTCTGAATTAATCATCTGTTCATCACTGGTTCTAGAACGTTAATTTTAATCTATCAAAATCATCACTTTGGTACAGAGTTTCATCTAAAGAAAACTACTGAAAATAGGAGGCACAATCTCCCTCTTGTCAAGCCCGTTTTATAGTTTTCCGCTGATTTTTTACTATTATGCTCGTTTTATTGAACTACCGCCTTCTTCAGATTCGTTTACTCTCTTCAAGGGCACAAACCCTCTCAGAAAAATGGGGTAATGCACCAATTGTGCTTGCTGGTGATTATAACAGCACTCCGCAGGTGAGATATCTAAATTTCCTGGCATATGTGGCTCTAAAGTGTCTCTCTTTGATCGTTATATGTAAAGTGCTAACCTTACTTACTCCTTAACAGAGCGCAATCTACAAATTCTTGTCAGCTTCCAAGGTAATATCGTAAAGTCCAAAGACACTTTTGACTGTTACTGCCTCTGCCGCATAAAAATGGTCGTACTTTCCTTATTAGTTTGTCCACAAAAAGAGAGTCCCATTTCTAAATTGAAGCTATAAATTTCATGGTTTTTCCAAAACTCACCTTTCGCTTAAAAGTCAGGATCTTACCTGTACACGACATACAATAAAAGATGTACCATTAGTGCAAAATAAAGGAAATATGTGAAAGTTAAAATGCGTTATTAAAAAGAGTGACTTTCAAAATAGGACTTCTTTTCTTTTTCTTTTTCTTCTTCTTTTTTTTTTCTTTTTTTTTTTTGGGCTTACGGGACGGAGGGAATAGCAGGTCATAATCAGATTACAAGCTGCACCTTTAATATGTTGGTTTGATAGCGGATTTACTTTTTCTATTTTGCAGCTGAATATCGTTTTACATAAGAGAAGAGACTTATCCGGTCAGAGAGATTGCCATCCAGCACAAGTTCTTGGTGTCGAAAGGGGAAGGGGTACTTGGCTTGGTTTGATGGACAGGTATCCTAATGTCATCGGATTTAATACACACAAGCTGACTCCTCTAAAGAAGCATTTGAAACCAGGTTCAGTACCGTAGTTTGTTAATGCATCATAAATGGGTGGGAGCACAGTATAGTTGTATAGTATGAGATTTCTTGCATGCCTCTTAGTTGTTTATTGTGGAAGTTTCGTTGTTATATGGAATAGAAAGAATGTAGAAATTCTATTATATACAACCATTAGGACATTGAATCACTTACACCATCCATTAGGTGAATGTGCTGGATAATATCACACCGACTAACAATGTTGAGATATTAATGTACAGAATTAACTAGAATATTCTTTGAAGTGAAAGTTTTTTACAAGTGCCATTTTTCTATAAAAAAGGGCTACTGTTCCATGAAAGTTCCTTTAAACGTTTTTGGAATGGTAAAGAAGTATGTAGAAAGAGGCTCAAAGGCTCAGGTGGGAAAAAGTTGAACTGAACAGTGAACACATCCATTGAGGAACTAAAAATGAGAAATAAATGGAGGACAAGCTATCCACTGTTTCAAAGAACTTGCCAAAAAGAAAAAAGAAAAATACCCTGCACTCTACAGAGTATATATATGAGCCTTGAAGAACCTGCCAACCATTGAAGCAACCGCCCCCATAAAGTCTAGGACAGTGATCACTGCACCGGGGCAAGATCCTGAAACCTCTCATACACAAAACCTATTTTAACCACAGACTGCTCACTCCATTTGAAATTGCTTCTGGTCCTTCATCTCGGGGTAATCCATAAGGGCTAGCACCTTATGCAGAACAAGCACACCCATTGCACACACATATCCAATATTTTATTTACACATACCATGGTTTACTTCAGTAGCATCTTTATAATTCTCATATTTGAAGACACAGCTGATAGTTATATTCTTCAATGCATTACATTTAGACTTTTGAAGTATTCCTGGACTGATGAAGAGCTCAGGGTGGCAACTGGGAGTAGTGAACGCCAAGTAGCCACACATCCATTGAAACTTAAGAGCGCCTATGCAACATTAAAGGTATCAAAGTTACTGGTCCGATCTATAGGAAGTTCTTGTTCCCATTTCTCATGTCTAATTATGTGTGGTGTTTCACTGCATTTGTCTAGGGGTCTTCAAGAACAAGGGGATCTAATGGTGAACCTTTAGCCACATCATACCACTTAAAATTCCTTGGAACTGTTGACTATTTATGGTGAATAACTTTGCTGGACAGTTCCAATGGTTATTTTGCTATGATTTTATGGTTGTATTTTTGGCGAATGTGATGGCCAGAGTCTCTTTGTGTTTCTGATGCAGGTACACTGATGGTCTGGCACCTACAAGAGTTTTGGATACTGTTCCTATTGATATCCTCCGGAAGACATGTGGTCTTCCATGCAAGGTATGAACATATTGGATTTAGCCATCAGATTTTTTTCACATTGAAACCATATTATTTTGTGTCCAACTATATACTCGGTCTTCCGCAAATCAAGTTTTTTAAATGGAAATTCTTAAGTTCAAACGTTACTCTGTACTTTCTTTGAACGAGCTGAATGAATGGTGATAAATGATTCATGCAACCGACCATAAGTAGCTGGTAAAAAGGCCGAGATTATTTATTAGAAAAACACATTAAAAGAAACATGCATGGTGTTTTTGCTATTAACAACTAAAAAGAATCGGACTGAGATTTTGCTGTCCCAATGTGCCCTCTCACTCATCCTCTCCCCAGCAAACACCACCTACAGGCATAAGGATAAGGAGGGCGAAGGAGATCCCATTTTGACAATTTCTTTCAGAGAAGAGTATTCAACTTCTTTAGTAGGCTAAGGCCGATGGAGAGGAAGTGCGCTTGAGAACTCATTCAATTTGAGACTTTGCTCAGTTAGCTCTTGCTAGCTGTTGCCGTGGCGATTCAGATTCTGAAGGTGAACTCGAGGATCTCTTTATAAATGCCATACCTGTGCCAAAGTGCCTGTATCCAAATATAGATGTACTTGAAACCACCAATGATAGCTTCTGGCTCTGTGGCCCTCTGATAGAATGAGAAATGCACCTGTCCATTCGGAACTGGGATTTGAATTTGGTAGCATATAGAGGGAGGGAGAGGGAGAATATAACAATTTTAGGTGGTGGTGACCATGCCAGTGCTAGAATGTGAGGAAGTAGTGATGTGGGCAGATGGAAGAGGTGGAGGTGGCTGATGACGGCTTATGAAATGTGCTAATTAGATGAGATGAGAATTGGTTTGGGAAAAGTTCTCAATGTATCATGAAGGGAAAAGTTGGAAATAATGATATTATATCTAGTGAATCTGGGGGTTCATCTAAAAAATTAATTGGCTTATGAGAGGTTTGACCCTAGGATCTTATATATTGATGACAAGGCTTGTGTTTGCCTAATGTGTGGGTTTGTAGTCTCAACACACCCCATCAAGTGTAGCCAAGCTTGAGGCTTTCATGGTGGACATAATATAATGGGTGACGTGGAGCAAGAATATGGACCCCACGATCTTATATATTGATGGCAAGGCTTGTATTTACTTGATGCGGGTTAATAGTCTCAACACACCTTTACGTGTAGCCGGGCTTGAGGCTTACAAGGTGGTCATGGCATAATGGGTGACATGGAGAAAGAATGTGCGCCGTTCGGACTGCACTTGTCAAAGAGTCCGCACTGATATGATATTGAGTCTGGGGTGCATCTCAAAACCATTGGCTTATAAAGGGTTTGACCACCCCGGAATCTTATGTATTGGATTCATGCGGAAGAGTAGAACCCTTATCGGAGAACCCACCATCCTTTAACACGCGCCTGAAGTAATTACAGTGTGTCCGCAAGCAGTTAGACTATGTCTAGGTAGATTCTACTTCTAGGAGCATGGGGTCATTTTACTTGACTTTACTATATTTTGAACCATTAGACTAGGATGCCCGCAGTAATATTGGCCAAGTTAGAAAGGAAAAGTGTCCTTTCTACTTTTCCTAGAATGAGTGACCTATTTTGCAAGGAAACAAACAGCTAGGAGTTCGATGCCAACTCCCTTTTCTCCTTTCAGGAAGATGTTACCAAATTTTCGAGTTAGTAGTCATGATGGTGAGGTGTGCCATATGCTAGATAGGAACTGTTGATGGTGAGGTGTGCCATATGCTAGATAGGAACTGTGCGGTAATTTCTCCGGAGACACGCTTTACTGCTATCAAATTCTATATTTGCATGGTGGTATTTTATTAGCTTTGGAAGGGGGTTGTTCACATTTTGCTGAAGTTTGTATATGTGTGTTTGGTCTGTTCTGGTCACATGCATTACCTTCACACTGAATTGCTTTTTCAGCAACTAAATAAGAAGTAAGAATCTGTAGGGTTAAAACAAAAAAAAGAATCGTGTGAACTTCTTTATATTGCGCCAGTCATTTACTCGGAAGACAGGCACATTTGCTTGAAAATGTTATTTTTCTTTGATGGGGACTGAATAGTTTCATCGAATATGGAACACTTTGGTCTGTCGTATATTTCAATAGCTTGCAAGTAAACAATACATAGTGTGAGAACCACAAAGCTTTTGGCTGGTCCTTAACCAATTACAATCAAGAGTCACCAACCTATTTTCCTGGGAACAGGAAAACCTAGATCTTGGTCTGGGTTTAATTTTACTTGATGATAAAATGTTAGTCACTCATTTATAGAAATTAATAGAGAATTAGAAATTTAATGACCACTAAACCCCAAAAGTTGAATAAAAAATGTTTTAGAAAATCCGAGAAGGTGGGCTCGGAAGATTAATATGAAGCCAAGGAGTGCATAGGAGCCTAAGTGGTGCCTGCTAGACTATGGTCACCAGAGCCGCGTGGCTTTGAACCTCAATACCTTAGCAACCCTTGTGGAGCCAAAATCCAACACCCTAAGGATAGAAAGTTGAAGACCTTGTAAAGATGGGTGAAACAGTCTTAGTGAGTGGGGAGGACTGAGTGATTCCCAAGTTCTTTTCCATTATTGATCAAAATAATATACTTGGTGCAGCCCACCTATGACCTAAATGATTTTGAATTCTTTTTGGAGAACATGAATCCATTATTGATCAAAATAATATACTTGGTACAGCCCACCTATGACCTAAATGATTTTAAATTCTTGTAGGAGAACATGAATTCAAGCTCTTACTAGCTTATGATTTTGGCCTTCTCAGGGTGGCTAATATTAATTAACTGATTTAGGTAACATGTGCACAATACTACTGCACACTTTGAAATAAACAATGATGTAGTTGAACAGAAAATTGAAAAGAAAAACAAAAGTAAAAAAGACAAAAAGGGAAGACTTCCTAGATCAAGATCTCAAGTCATTCCATACAGTTACATGATTTAAAGGTTTTATTCTCCTTGGATTGTAAGATCAATAAAAGTGGGTATAATTGGTTTACCTAATCTTTTTCGTCCTCTGATCTCTCTCTCTCTCTCTCTCTCTCTCTCTCTCTCTCTCTATCTATCTATCTATCTATATATATATATATATATACACACACACACACACACACACACAGAGTTCTGTTCATTAAGTCATGATTGGGAAAGTTTTATTCTCCTTGGATTGGTTTACCTAATCATAACTTATAATTGTTTGCTCTCGATAAATTATGAACTAAATACTCCTCACAATGAAACACCAAACTTAAGTTCTCACTCCGTCCAGTATTCTACCATTCTTCATACGATAATCAAACTGAGTTTATCGAAAACATTTATTTTCAAAAATATGTTTTGCCATCGTACCTGAAGTCAATCAAGGTACGATTATGCCAAAAGGAAAGTAATAATTGTTAGATTTTGACATAATGTGTTAAAAGAAATCCAAGATTTCTTGGTTCTCTCTCATCTCTAGGAGTTTTTCTTTTGAGCCTAGTTTTGTTCTTTAGTGTTCATGGTAGATAGGCCTACTCTCTGTGTTGTTTCCATCTATTCTTGTCTAAATATAATCAGGTTACCAAGGGCAATGCATGACGAAATAAAAAGGTAACCCCTTGGTCGAGTCCAATATTTTAGAATGTCCTTCAAGAACAGATGATATGATCGAGTCAAGTAGAATTATATGTTTGATAGGCTGATAGCCTCTACTATCCTTGGAATATCTTGGAACCCAATTGTTGGAATTTCTTAGCTTCTAGGACCTCTATCGTAAATCAAGATCCCTCTTACAAACTGAAATATGTAAAAGATAAAGGTTTAGTAAATCTACTTCATCCAATAGTGGAAAGATGAGGGATTATGTTAACGTTGCCAAAAAGCTTAAGTTGGCATGGATGAAGATTGCATACATCTTGGAGGATACTCTAGGGACCAACAGGAAGTGAACACACAGGCGGGTGTTTTGGGGAATGTTCCAAAATTATGTACCGTAACTATTCGTTGCCATTGATTTTATCATGGTTTCTATTCTTTTTGTATAATGCTTGTCCTTTTGGTGATTGACAAATCTAACAACCTTGGGTTGGGTGGGGGAAGTGAATTATTCATATGCATGGGTGTTTTGGACTATCCCAAAATCATGTATCATAACTATTCATTGCGATTGATTTTCTCATGGCTTCTACTTTATAAAGCTTGTCTTTTTCGCAATTAAAAAATCTAACCTTGGGATATGTGGGGGAAGGGAATATACATATGCATGGGTGTTTTTAGGACTATTTGAAATCATGTACCAGAACTATTCATTGAGATTGATTATATCATGGCTTCAATGACTTTCGCATAATGCCTGTCCTTTTGGCAATTGATTAATTAAACAACTAAAAACTCTTGGTGAAGATGAGTAGCAATTAATGGATACAGACAAATAGAGGAAACTGAAACATTTTTGTTCTTTTTGTTGCCCACTTGTTCCAAAGCAACCAAGAATCTGGAACCTGCACGTCCCTGTGGAAGCCAGGGCATGTTTTTGCATTTTCTATTGGATCTTTCTAAATGGGACATATCCAAGGCGAATAGAACGATGTTAAATTTGTATTGATCAAGTTCTTAATTCAAGAAACTGCATGCACATGGTATATTCATTTAGTAAATCATCTGTTATGTGTGTCAATATGATTTGCCTAACATGTTCTTTTATACACTTTCAGAAACTGGGTAGCGACCACTTGGCTTTGGTTTCAGAGTTTGCCTTCATTGAAGGCTCTAAAGAATCCAAAACATACGATGGATCTTTGGAAGCTGTAGAAGTTGAGCAAGACATTAATAGCGAGTTCTATGGATAGTGATGAGAAGGATATTGTACAGCCGATTAGCAACCACGACTCCGACTTGGAATAAATTTGATGATATCTGCCATCTCGGCTTTCACACTATAGAAGAGCGAAACAGTCAACCTATTGATATTGGAAGAAATCCTTATATTTTGTACCCTGGATTAGCAATCAAAAAATAGTTATTAGTAGTGAATCATCATCCCGATTTACTAGTAGTGAAACTGCACTTGTTAAAATAAACAGAGAATCGTTTTTTGAAACCTATATATATTCCCCCATGGAATGTCTACTAGCACTATGCTTGCTCTCTTCTTCTTCTTCTTCTTCTTCTTCTTCTTCTTTTGTGTGTGTGTGTGTGTGGCGATTACATGATTTTTGTTCCTTGCAAAAGAAAAGATTTACAATAATGATGTATCAAAAATTGACACACTTTGGGTGAGTTAGGCATATGGATATAGAGGTTGGATTCTAAATTTTCTTTTTATATTGATTGAAGTAAAAGTAATAAAGAGAGAGAGAAAAGCTGATAGAGCCAAAGAGGGAAAAAGAGGGAGTAAAAAAACAAAAACTAATATTTATGTCTTGGAAGGAGAACATACTTTTGAAATCCATGGGATTTTGGTGGCTGGCAATTCCTTAATTAAAGAAAGGTTTAGTATATTATGTAATTTTTTGGTGTGTGCTTGTAATTGTATTACTATGTTATTCCTTCCATGCCAAGGAGATGTATTTGATTAGTCAAATTTTTTTATTTCATATTTTTGATTCTTTATATTTTTTATATTACACTAAAATTAGTACTCTTTTTTTTTTTTTTGTAGGAAATGAAAGATAAATATCATGATTTTATAAAGAAAGAAAAAATTTTAAAAACGAATGGATGTTTGTAACTTAAAATAAAAAAGTGACTCTTTTTTTTTTTTGGGGGGAGGGAGATATACGTAACCATGGGGTTATATTTCTTCAGCTCGTTAACTAACATATAAGTTTTTTCTTCACAAAATTAAGATTAGTACTTTCTTGTTTTTTTTTTTGTTTGTTTATGACGAAAAGAACATGTGCTATTACTATATAGAGCAAGCCAAAAAAGACTAAGAAAAATGTATTGGCCTTTAATGTTCCAAATCTACTAGCTCTTAACCAACTGAGCTACGCCCGTGAGGGCCGTATTGGCCTTTAATGATAATACTGTCTCTGGTTCAAGAAAATGTCGTTTAAGAGTAATTGATACTTCGTATATACTCTCTCCGTTCCAGGCAAAGAGTCCACTTTTGATTTTTTTTGGTCAACTAAGCTAAATTTTGACCAATAATTAACATAAATATAGTGATTTTTACAAAGTTATTAAAGTTGTAATTCATAGTATTATTAAGATAGTTTTTAATTAATGAAATTTTATTTCTTAAAACATAAATAAAGTATGTAAATTTTTTATTTGATTTAGTCTTATATTGACTTCTATAAAAGAAAAGTGGACACTTTGCCTGGAACGGAGAGAGTATTAAGAAACGGGTAACTCTAAATGTTAGGATTGGGACATTCCGAAATTATTTTTTGTACTAGGAGTAGTTGAAAAAATAAATTAGAAGAAAATAGTTATTGAGAGAAGATAAATATTTAATAATAAAATAATTAATTGATGAAATTTGAGAGGAAAAAATGGTATATTTAAGCATTAAAAACCTAAAAAGATATTTATTTTGAACAATTTTTTTTTCCCGCAAACGACACATCGGAGGTAGTAACAAATTCTCTGTAAAAGGGTATTTTGGTCCATGTAACAAATTATCTTTCTCTCTTAGAGACGACCAGGAAGACAACCATCGATGTAAACTCAGGTAGTAGGCCTAGTTCTGGGAATGTTCCAGCTGATCAACTAAATAGGGCCCAAAAATTTCAAGTGCCCAATTTTTATATCCATGTATAAATATTATATATATATATATTTTTTTTTTATCTATATCTCTCTTGAATATCTCACAAAATCTTAGATTATCTCCCTCTCAAAACAGTGCAGACAATTACACATCCTGATCGTCCCGAGACCAACGGCTCAACTTCCCTTTCGCGGCTCCGCCACCATTAATCTCGCATCAGTAACGCCAACGCCCAACAGAAAAATTTTGTTCTATCAATTATATATTCAATTGAGTAAGAGCCCGTTTGGTACAGCGTTTACAAAACGCAGTGTTTTAAAAATGCAGCGTTTTAAAAAACGCAGTGTTTTAAAAACGGAGGTCTTTCCTTATAAATACGTTTGGGATATCACTTCAATACGCAGCTTTTTTTTCTAGTAGCGTTTTAAAACCTGCGTTTTGGGAAAAAGCTGGGAATTCCAGCGTTTTAAAACGCAGCTGCGTTTTGAAAACGCTGTGTTTTCTGCCGCAGTATTGAAACACATTTTTTGCAAATAAGCTGCGTTTTAGCCAAAACGCTCGACCAAATGTGCTCTAATTGACCATGAGCAATAATCAAACTAACGAAGAATGTTGCAAGCCTTCGAGCCCTCCCTGCGGTTTGAAAATCGAAATACATCGCAAATTGACGATGTATTAAAATAAGATATATATTAAATTAAGGGTGTACAATTTTGTTGCCTTGTGTCTTTCTTTTCCTTTTATAACAAAAGGTACATGTGCGATATTTAGCTACCCAAATAAGACTACATCCACATAGTCAAAAAAATAATAAGAGAAAATCAAGAGCTTTAACAATAATAATAGTAATTGAATGGACAGGGTTCAAAGCAAGCATCCAATTAAAAATGCAGTTCAGGAGTCCTTATCAAATTTTCGCGACCAATTTGGGTCTATTTTGGTGCCTTTTCCCTGAGCTTTGAGAAAATATTCCAAGGAAGAAGATAAGAAAATAGAATTAAAGATAGTAAAATATTAGAGTTGAAATCAACGAGGGTTGACCTGATTATGAAAGACGATTTAGTCGTTTAAACAAGAGATCTGCGTACCAAAATAAGTGTTCCCTATTGAAAAACACAAATTAAAAATATATTTGACTTTATGCTATATTTTTACAACTTTGTTAGGCTTACAACTTTTTTTAGAACAATTGATACAACTAAGCTTTAATAAAGGGAAAAACTGTCTCTCTCCAAAATACCTTTGCCATTTTTCATATTTTTAATGTTCATTAATTTATCGTTGGTGTCAAATCAATGAAATTCACTTATTATTCTATGTCACAAACAAGAATGATACATTGACTTGAATAAAGTTTTCAAAAAAAGAAAGGGTGCAATTACTTTGAGACATTTTCCAAAGAAATATGAGAGACTTATTTTTAGAACAGATGAGTAAGTTCAATAATAGTGTATCAATTAAGTTTAACAACTATTTAGAAATTGAAGGGATTGGGAAACGCTATATTATAATTATTTCAATGAAGTGACAACTTTCTTAATTTTTGCTTAATTTGTCTGTATTTTTGTTATTATTGTTTTATGTGTTTATTATTATTTTTTTTATAAACAAAATGAACATGTGCAATATGTAGTCATGATAATTTATTGGACAAGGTTCAAAGTATGCATGCAATTAAAAATATAGTTTGACTGCTACGGCTACGAGTCCCTTCAAAATATGGGATGTTCCAGGAAATGAATAAAAAGTCAATGTTGGTGTCCTACCCTGAGGTTTGGTAAAATAACAGTTACGACCCAACAATTTTCAAAATAGGCAGAAAAGGACCAAAAACAATATCCCTTTCCATAAAAATGGTACTGAAATGACCAAAATCCCTCACATTATCTGTCAAATATAATATCTGTCACCTTAATGGAGGGTGCATGCCTAATTTTGAAACATTTGGGTAAAATATTCTATTAGGTCAAACTTCAGGGTAGGCCATAAGAATTGACCCCATATGGCATGTTCCAGGCAATGAGAAAGAAGCCATCCAGCAAATCCCAACCCCATATGGCGATGCCTATATAAGAGCTACCACTACTGACTGATGTTAATCCAACAAACAAATTCTTTCTCTTCTTTTGGTTATTAAAAATCATATCATTCAAATTCTTTTCACCAAAATAACAAGAAATTATATATTCCATATGGCTATTCAAAGGTTTTCTGCTTTGATCGGCCTCCTACTCACGCTTTCTTATTCTCTGAGTGTTGGCCATGGCTGTGATTTGGATAATGAAGCAGTAACGTGTAAATACAAGGAAGGGGAGGTGAAGCGTAGCTGCTTCCCCGATGGATTCAAGTTTGGGGCAGCTGCTTCTGCTTATCAGTTTGAGGGAGCATTTAACCACGACAGCAAAGGCTTAAGTAACTGGGATTACTATACACATGCTCATCCCGAAAGGATTACAGATGGTAGCAATGGCGATGTAGCCACTGGATCTTACCTTCGATATAAGGTACGTATCATGCATGTTATTATTGAATCATTTCTTTAACAAATTAAATTAAGTGATGCGTGCTTAATTAGACAAGCTTGATTAACTAAATATAACATCGTTAAATTAATTTTCGTAATCATGTTGCAGGATGATGTGCGCCTCGGTAGGGATATGGGTTTAAATTCCTACAGATTCTCAATCTCTTGGTCCCGAATTTTACCTCGTAAGTATCAGTTTAAAGCTAAATATTTGAGCTTTAATAGGAGTATGTAATTGTTACTTCAATAAGCCGGCATAATTTAATTTCTTGAACATTCATGAACTAATTACAACCTATTGTGATGTACAGGTGGTAGATTATTTAGTGGACGCGTGAACCCAAAAGAAATTGAATACTATAATAAATTAATAGATGAGCTGCTTCTAAATGGTGAGAAATCGCCTTCAAACTAAACTCTCTCTTGTACTCTTTATCTACTTTTTAGTTACAATTCTTAATTTGTCCGAAAAATATTTTTTTTCTTATTTTAAAAACTTGCAGGTATAGAGCCTTATGTAACGCTTTTTCATTGGGATGTTCCACTTACTCTAGAAAAACGTTATGGTGGTTTCTTAAACCAAAGGATTGTGTACGTGCACGACTTACTCTTTTTTAATTAAGTTATTCCATATTTGTTTATGCTAAGCAGATCGATTGTACTAACAAAACTCTAATTTCAATACTATGCGGATGTTTGCTTTAAACATTTTGGCGATCGTGTAAAGAACTGGATTACTCTAAACGAGCCATGGTCCTTTAGCCGAATGGGTTATTCAACTGGTGATTTTGCTCCAGGATGTTGTTCTAATCATACTAGTTGCTTAGGTGGAGATTCTGGCACAGAACCATATATTGTCACACATCATCAGCTTCTCGCTCATGCAGCTACTATACAACTATACAAGAAGAAATATCAGGTTCTAATTAACTTTATATAGTTATTTCAACATTTTAAAAAGTTAAATCATTGCATAAGTGAATGCAAATAGTCGCCCTTACACTCATGTCATAATTGTGCAGGCACGTCAAAACGGCAACATTGGAATTACACTTGTTTCATATTGGTTTGTTCCTTACTCCAACTCAAGCGGATCGATTGGCTACAAACGTGCCTTTGATTTCATGCTAGGATGGTGTGTAATTCATTTCTTTTATTCTAATATTCTCTTCTTACAAATTCTAGCTATAAGTTGAACAATCTTTGTCGCGACTTTGGAATTTGTTAACAAGGGTATATAAACTTAAGGGATTAATTTCATTTTTTATTTAATTTTACTACAGGTTCATGGATCCTATAATCTTTGGTTCATATCCAGAGAATATGCGTGCACTCGTAGGGAGTCGACTTCCGACTTTCACACCAAGAGAATCGAGGATGTTAAAGGGGTCATTTGATTTCATTGGAATGAATTACTATACAGCTACTTATGTCAAAGATGAACCTCGTGACATTACCAAAGGGCCATTTAGCTACATTACAGACTCTCAAATTACTATCACAAGTAATTAACACTCAAGACCACTCATGCTTTTTATGCATAGGTAGTTTTACAAAATTATATGAACCTGACCATTTTTTCTTTTATGGATAGGTGTTCGCAATGGAATTCCTATAGGCAAGCATGCCGGTATTTCTTGGTTATACATTTATCCGAAAGGGATTCGGGGACTTTTGGACTACATAAGAACAACTTATAATAATCCTCCAATTATCATCACAGAGAATGGTAATTTTCAATTATCTTTCTTCCTTTAATTTACATACTAATTTTTTTAAGCTAATTAATGACAAAAATGTACCTTTAAAGATGAATATAATATTCAAAACAACGAAATTGGTACTTTTAATCTTGGAATTGAATTGTATATATTTTTTTAATTGTTTAGGTGTTGGAGAGGCAAATGATCCCACCTTAACACTCGAGGAATCACTTAATGACAATATGAGGGTTGATTATCTCCACGATCATATGTGTTGCCTACTTGATGCAATAAAGTAAGTTCTCTATTTCTCATAAAGTTAATTATTATGCTCTTGATTGTATAAGATTCATGAAGCCTGACAATTTATGATTTGTTTTTTTGGCAGGGATGGTAGCCAACTTAAAGGATATTTTATATGGTCGTTGTTGGATAATTACGAGTGGTCTTCGGGTTACACTGTTCGCTTTGGCCTTCACTACGTGGATTATAACAATAACCTACAGAGGTACCCAAAAAAATCAGCTGTATGGCTAAAGAGCATCCTAGTCGAGGAGCCATCGATCTTAAGCAGTAGCATTAGATCTATAGAAGGAAGTGATTCTTCTAAGTATTCCTTTTAATGCGACTCTTGTTTTCGTTAAAGGGAAAACAAAGAGTATAGGATTGATTATTTGTAAATTAAATTTCATTCTTTCATTATTCAAGGTGCGATTCCTTATGTAATTCTTTAAGTTGTAAAAATGGTCCCTCTATGTAAAGAATGGGCATTGTATCAATATAAATATCTTATTCTTTTAATACTTGATCATTCTTATGGTAATAAATATTTTATTAAAAGCGATACACACACACACATACACACACTTATATATATATATATATATTATCTTAATTTTTATCCATTTCCAATGTATACCTTCATTGCTTTTTGTACATTTTGATGAGACCAAAAGAGATGACATGGTAAGTTTGTTGATTGTTACTTTCATTCTTTTCTTCATCATCTAACAAAATAAGAATCAACAGTACAAGAATGCAGCCTCAGATACCCCCACATGGTAAGTTAAAAACATTTATGTGTTTTTTTGGTACGAAGCTGTAAGGGATTGCTATTAATATTTTATTTTTCAACTAAAACAAGTATATGATATAAAAAATTTGAAACAAGTCATGAAATAAACATCCATGAAGTGGTTCAGTTAATAAGTGCATTGCTAATAAGATTTGTCAAAATTTTATCTTATTCAGTCTCCATTATTCATAAACTTGTAACTTGGTCAATTTTGACTATTTTTGATAGGCTATTTATGTATGCAGTGCAACACCTTGTCAAATATTATACTCCCTCCGTCCCTAAATTATTATCCTCGTTTCATTTTTTGTTCGTCTCAGCATAATTGTCTTGTTTGAAAACTTTCTTTTTTAGGACATCACTTTTACCATTTTACTCTTACCTTTTCCCCTACTTTAATTATGGACCACATACACATGGGCATTAAAGGAAATTACACATTATACTAATATTAATAATTAAGTCAATTATTTTTTATTAATCCGCGTGTCGAGTTAAATAAGACAATAATTAAGGGACAGAGGGAGTAGTATTTTTTAACTTCCAGTTTTTGGGGTCATAGTTTATTTATTTATTGTCTCAATGTGATTTTGATTAATATTCCTCTATTCTACTAAAAAATTTGAGCCAAAATTAATGGTGATAATTTTTGGGCTCTATTATTTTTACTCAGTTTTAACAAGAAGTTACTTTGTCAAAAACATGTCATGTACATTTAAAACAAAACATAAAAAAATGAGTGCAAAAGACAAAAGAGAAAAGCTAGCTAGCGATTGGGACAACTTCTCTATTTATTACTCCCTCCGTTCCTAAATTTTTGTCATGTTTGACATTACTTTATCTTTTCAATCATAATGTTTTTCAAATTCAAATTTGACATATATGAACATTTTGAACATTTCAAATTCAAATTTGACGTATGTGCATTTTACGTAATTTTCTTCAAGGGTAAATCAGTCATTTACATGTAAATAGTATATGGACCTTTTATGTAATTTGCCCTAAACTAAACCCACCCAAAATCATACTCTTCTCCCAACCCACCGTGACTTACCTCTCTCTCTCTCTCTCCCCCAAGCAAAACAAAACCCATTAATTTCCTTCATCTTAGGCTTCAACGACGAACCCTAAAATCTTTAGAAGAATTTGATTTCTCTTGCTGCTCATCTGAATTATCTACTCCAGTTTGTCTAAATCTTGAGCTTTAAATTTTTTTGAGTTTTTGTTATTGTTCAGTTTTGCATTTTTTGTTCGTCGGTAGTGATAGTGGTGGTGACAGCCATGGTGAAACAAAAGAGAAGGGGATTGCGAAGGGATAAGAATTGAATTTTGTTCGATTTCACCCTAAAATGTTTTGATTGAAGATAGTCTCAACTGAGTTTGTTTGATTTGTTGCTAATTTGTGAGATTGTTTAGAGAGAGAATGATATGTGTATTTTATGTGTGTTTTAGAGAGAGAAAGAAACCAAATGAGTTTGTCACGAACAAAGAAAATCTGAAATTAAAACCAAATGGTTGGGGATTCAATGAAAACCCATTATTTCCTCTTTGGCCTTGCGTAAGACCCAGGTAGAGATACTCAGCGTCGTTATACCAACAAAGCCTTAATTAGTCACTGGCTGAAATAGCAATAACAGAAGTCGATTGCTGAAACAGTGATATGATGAGTTAACACTCTTAGATGAGAGAAGATTGTTAGCCATGGAGAATATACGGTCTTATCAAAGAAGAATCGCTCAGGCATTTAACAAGAAGGTTAAAGACCGAGGCATTAAGGTAGGAGACCTCGCCCTTCGAGAGAAGCATCCATGTTACATCGAAAATCGCGGAAAATAGAAATCGCCGTGGATGGGTCCTTACATAGTAAGGCATATTCAGCCGGAAGGGACCGTATATCTCACAATTGAGAATGGTGAAGACCTCATTTAGCCCGTCAACATGGACATGCTGAAGAAATACTATGCTTGAATTAGAATTGCACGCCATTTCCATGTTTTGTCCTTTCGCTTTTGTATTCCACTGTAAAATTTGGTTCGCTAGTTTGAATCTAAAAAGGCAGCCTAGGCAAAACTTAGAGCCTAAAACAAAAAACAAAAAATCTTTCGTAAATTTAAACTACATGATTGTGCAAATAAATGCAACTAGGGCAAGAGTACCTTGCCGTATCAAATAATAAAGTGTACCTAAATACGAGTTATTGATCCACGGGAAATATACGTAATTTTCACCCCAACTAAGTACCGAAATTGGGCTAACTAATTATATTTGAGCAAAAAGAAATTGAGAATAAAAACTAAAAATATAAAAGAAAGCAATTAATATTTACATGGTCACAAAATGGTTTGGCAACAACAAATCAAGATTTAAAAGATAAGATTATAGGATTGCAATATTTCTAGTCTAGCTCGTGATTAATTTAATCCTCTCTATACTTTTTTTTAACTCAAGTCTTGGTAGTCGGGCGCACGTTGATAGTATTTATTACGGGCTCTCGCATATTATAGCAAGGCTAGCTACTAATCCCCACTACGGGCACTCGCATCTTATAAGAAAAGAGTAGCCGTATTATCAATTAAGCACCTCATGACTATCTAAGAACGCTCGTTACCTCTAGGTCTGACGTCACATAGATAATTATTTTGATTTTCAGAAATATAGGACGGGCTCTTGCATCTTACCCTATAATTCTAGGAATCAACAAATGGGTAGCCAACCGATCGAAAGCATTAAGAGCACACAATAATAACCAAGATAATGGGTAATAATAGGTAGAGAAATAATCTTTCTATTTTTCTACAAGTCATGCCGGTAACTAAGACATCAAAAGGGGGTAATTAATCCCGAATCTCCCCTACTTAGCAATGGCTACAAGTTGTTCTAACCCGTGACAAAATAAGTACTCTCATGGCTATCGGTGTGTGTCACAAAACACCAACTACTAATTTGCTCAGTCCGAAATGCATGGTATCTCTCTCGGATCCAAACATTTCTCAAATCATTTAATTAATGACTAATTAATTAAAAGCATTAAGTAGACAAATTAATAACCTAGTATGCTTGTATACTAATTAGAGAGAGAGATTAAATTAAAACATTACAACGACATAGAAAAATAATTTCTTTCCATAAATCAATTAAGCACAAAGCCAATTCCACAAATTACAAAATCATTCAACCCTAGAAAATATCATAAACATAAATTGGAAGAATTAAACCAACAAAGCCACGAGCAATGCCAAGATCCGGGGTTGAAATCCATTATAATAGGTTCTTTAGCCCTTGATTTGAAGCTCCAAACGTTTAAAGGTGAGCAATCTTCAATGGAGAATATAATTTTGGGGAGGAGGAGCTGCTGCCTCTAAGGGCTTTACAGCCCCTAAGGGACTTGATGATTGGATTTTTGGGGAAAAACTTAGAGATATAGGAAAGTCTAAAGAGTATCAAGGAAGTTAATGGCAAAATAGGAATTAATTTGAAGCATAGGGGCTGAATTGGAGGAAGAGAAGACTGCTTGGGGGCTGCTGAACCGTGCTTCAGCTGGGCTGGCCCAAGAGAGATTTGCGGGTTGGAGTGTATGAGGAAATGGGCGTGGGTGTAGGATGGATGGGCTGGATGGGAATGGCTGGTCCGATGGGTCAGCTGGTGGGTAGACGTGTGAGAGTGTGAGGGGAACTGGGTGTGGAAGAGAGCTGATGGGCCGGATCAGCTAGGTCCATGAAGGAGGACGCGTGTCAGCTAGTGGATTAGGGGCGACGTGGCAACACGGCACTCGCTCAAGATCACATACACATTACTATCAATGAAATTAAACCCAAGATTATAAATATGCATAATTAAGGTATGGTGTGATTTAAATGATAACTCACTTTTTTTTTTCCTCAAACATTTGCCCATCAATAAATAGCCTTGCTCTAGCTAGGATTGAACGGTCAATGAGATATCAAAAATGAGCAATCAAACCGAAAGAGTTTTATGCTTCACAAGGCTAGGACTCGCCTGGCATGACAATATCAATAGGACTTTATAAGCATGTAATGTTGGCTAAGGTTTGGGCTACAAATGAAGGATGACATAAAAAGTCAAGAGAGCAAAGAGTTTAGAGTCTTCACAAAATGACTTGCTTCATAGAAGCATCACATTTTCTTCTTTTTATGGCCTCCCTAGACTTTTCTTTTCTTTTAATTTTTCTTTTCATTTTTTTTTACTTGCCATGGGGGCTCTTTTTCTGCCATTCAACTCTTTTTCAAACACCATCATCATCAACAATAAAAGCACAATACATCCATGAAGCACACACTACCCAACAAGAATGCATAAATGATACATCTTTCCTAATCATGCTCTCTTGAAGGGTGAGGACAAAGTATATAGGCTCATGGGATAGGATGATGTGGGTACATAAAAATGAAGTCGAATGGGGGTCATTGTGTGCTCTATGTACATGTCATTCTATAAATAATTTTAAAAAGGGAGACTAGGGATTTATGTAAATAGTATATGGACCTTTTATGTAATTTGCCCTAAACTAAACCCACCCAAAAATCATACTCTTCTCCCAACCCACCGTGACTTACCTCTCTCTCTCTCTCTCTCTCTCTCTCTCTCTCTCACCCCCAAGCAAAACAAAACCCATTAATTTCCTTCATCTTAGCCTTCAACGACAAACCCTAAAATCTTTAGAAGAATTTGATTTCTCTTGCTGCTCATCTGAATTATCTACTCCAGTTTGTCTAAATCTTGAACTTTAAATTTTTTTGAGTTTTTGTTATTGTTCAGTTTTGCATTTTTTGTTCGTCGGTAGTGATAGTGGTAGTGACAGCCATGGTGAAACAAAAGAGAAGGGGATTGCGAAGGGATAAGAATTGAATTTTGTTCGATTTCACCCTAAAATGTTTTGATTGAAGATAGTCTCAACTGGGTTTGTTTGATTTGTTGCTAATTTGTGATATTGTTTAGAGAGAGAAAGATATGTGTATTTTATGTGTGTTTTAGAGAGAGAAAGAAACTAAATGAGTTAGTCACGAACAAAGAAAATCTGAAATTAAAATCAAATGGTTGGGGATTCAATGAAAACCCATTATTTCCCCTCTGGCCTTGCGTAAGACCCAGGTAGAGATACTCAGCATCGTTATACCAACAAAGCCTTAGTCACTGGCAGAAATAGCAATAGCAGAAGTCGATTGCTGAAACAGTGATATGATGAGTTAACACTCTTAGATGAGAGAAGATTGTTAGCCATGGAGAATATACGGTCTTATCAAAGGAGAATCGCTCTGGCATTTAACAAGAAGGTTAAAGACCGAGGCATTAAGGTAGGAGACCTCGCCCTTCGAGAGAAACATCCAAGTTACATCGAAAATCGCGGAAAATAGAAATCGCTGTGGATGGGTCCTTACATAGTAAGGCATATTCAGCCGGAAGGGACCGTATATCTCACAATTAAGAATGGTGAAGACCTCATTTAGCCCGTCAACATGGACATGTTGAAGAAATACTATGCTTGAATTAGAATTGCACACCATTTCCATGTTTTGTCCTTTCGCTTATGTATTCCACTGTAAAATTTGGTTCGCTAGATTGAATCTAAAAGGGCAGCCTAGGCAAAACTTAGAGCCTAAAACAAAAAACAAAAAATCTTTCGTAAATTTAAACTACATGATTGTGCAAATAAATGCAACTAGGGCAAGAGTACCTTGCCGTATCAAATAATAAAGTGTACCTAAGTACGAGTTATTGATCCACGGGAAATATACGTAATTTTCACTCCAACTAAGTACCGAAATTGGGCTAACTAATTATATTTGAGCAAAAAGAAATTGAGAATAAAAACTAAAAATATAAAAGAAAGCAATTAATATTTACATGGTCACAAAATGGTTTGGCAACAACAAATCAAGATTTAAAAGATAAGATTATAGGATTGCAATATTTCTAGTCTAGCTCGTGATTAATTTAATCCTCTCTATACTTTTTTTTTTTTTTAACTCAAGTCTTGGTAGTCGAGCGCACGTTTATAGTATTTACTACGGGCTCTCGCATATTATAGCAAGGCTAGCTACTAATCCCCACTACCGGCACTTGCATCTTATAGTAAGAAAAGAGTAGCCGTATTATCAATTAAGCACCCCATGACTATCTAAGAACGCTTGTTATCTCTCGGTCTGACGTCACATAGACAATTATTGTGATTTTCAGAAATATAGGACGGGCTCTTGCATCTTACCCTATAATTCTAGGAATCAACAAATGGGTAGCCAACCCATCGAAAGCATTAAGAGCACACAATAATAACCAAGATAATGGGTAATAATAGGTAGAGAAATAATCTTTCTATTTTTCTACAAGTCATGCCGGTAACTAAGACATCAAAAGGGGGTAATTAATCCAGAATCTCCCCTACTTACCAATGGCTACAAGTTGTTCGAACCCGTGACAAAATAAGTACTCTCATGGCTATCGGTGTGTGTCACAAAACACCAACTACTAATTTGCTCAGTCCGAAATGCATGGTATCTCTCTCGGATCCAAACATTTCTCAAATCATTTAATTAATGACTAATTAATTAAAAGCATTAAGCACACAAATTAATAACCTAGTATGCTTGTATACTAATTAGAGAGAGAGAGAGAGAGATTAAATTAAAACATTACAACGACATAGAAAAATAATTGCTTTCCATAAATCAATTAAACACAAAGCCAATTCCACAAATTACAAAATCATTCAACCCTAGAAAATATCATAAATATAAATTGGAAGAATTAAACCAACAAAGCCACAAACAATGCCGAGATCCGGGGTTGAAATCCTTTGTAATAGGTTCTTTAACCCTTGATTTGAAGCTCCAAACGTTTGAAGGTGAGCAATCTTCAATGGAGAAAATAATTTTGGGGAGGAGGAGCTGCAGCCTCTAAGGGTTTTACAGCCCCTAAGGGACTTGATGATTGGATTTTTGGGGAAAAACTTGGAGATATAGGAAAGTCTAAAGAGTATCAAGGAAGCTAATGGCAAAATAGGAATTAATTTGAAGCACAGGGGCTGAATTGGAGGAATAGAAAACTGCTTGGGGGCTGTTGAACCGTGCTTCAACTGGGCTGGCCCAAGGGAGATTTGCGGGTTGGAGTGTATGAGGAAATTGGCGTGGGTGTAGGATGGATGGGCTGGATGGGAATGGCTGGTCCGATGGGTCAGCTGGTGGGTAGACGTGTGAGAGTGTGAGGGGAAGTGGGTGTGGAAGGAGCTGGTGGGCCGGATCAGCTAGGTCCATGAAGGAGGACACGTGTCTGCTGGTGGATTAGGGGCGACGTGGCAACACGGGGAGGCGATAACACATAAATGAGGAGTCTCCCTTATTGCTCCGGTGCCACTGAAGTTTTGATCTTGACTCTCGAAGTCCTTCACTATCAAGGCTTCTCATTTAAGCCCTCCGTTAATTAGCTCTGTTAGTCCAACGTTAGCACATTTTGCCTTGGCTGACTTTGACGGAGTAATTTGTATCTCAACTTTAAAGCCTGAAATTGCCTTAAACGACTTTATGCTAAAATCTTTGAATGCTCGTTAATTCTTTGGAAACCTACATTGAAGCACGAATACACAAATAATAATATTTTCATACATAATTAACACAAAAGTAGCACAAAATAAAAAGAAATAAAGGAAAAAATTTGTGAAAATCTTGAGCTCATCACTACAATGACTTGAGCCTCTCATCGAGGAACATAGGCAACTTTCGAGTGCGGTCATAAATTTCTTAAAACATTTTGTTCTCCAATGAATTGCTATTTCGCTAGGGAAAAACCACTACAATCACACGTAATAAGACAAATTCTTTAAATAGTCCACAAGGCGACCATTGACTACGTGCGTCTAACATAGAAACAGTCAATGATAGTTCGATAGGGAATAATAGATTTTTAAAGAATTCTCAAAATTTCCCTCATCACTTATCATCTTTTTTTAATCCTTAGCTCACACCGGCATCACTAGGGGCTCCGCTGCCTCAAGAAAATATCCACTTTTGACTCATTGTCATTTTCCCCAACATGCTCCCCATGATAGGATTGGAGTATATACTTTATCCCCAGCTGCAAACATGCACTCGCAATTGTTGATTACTCCCTGAGTTATGTCCTCCAATGAGAACTCAGAGAGAGAGAGAGAGAGAGAGAGAGAGAGAGAGAGAGAGAGAGAGAGAGAGAGAGAGAAAATGAGAAAGAATATCCCTAGTGAAGCTCTGACTCATGTTTAATGACATAATCAAACACAAATTTCTTTATGATCAGTAAGCACAAAAGGCAATGTCTCTTAAAAACTGCATTGCATAAAAGCATAGCATCTCATTATCACATGATCACATCATTTTATGTCACCCAATATTTGCCACATAGGCCTTGCAAAATGCATGTCTTCTAGGCACCTCCCCAAAGATAGAGGACATCACATTTTGCTGACAAATGTTCATAAAAGAATCGCCTCTAAACATCGCCATCAAGTGTGGATCAACCAATTTCCAGCATCCCTATGAGACGCCGATCTCACAAAAAGCGACACATCAATCTTGTTACAAATAGCACATCAAATCCTGCCCAAGCTAGATCAAAGTGTCGCCGATGGCTTCGCCATTCGATATGGCCCACCGATCATCACCAAATGATACATCAACTGTGTATCCTTGAAAATCAGAAATTGTAAAACAAGTCTTGCCGCCGAGGCACAAATCTTGCCGCCGCGGCAATGAAGTGCATGTTCACATTTTTTTTTCTTTTCTTTTATTTATTGTCAACATTCTCATCCACCCAAGTGTCCACCACCTTGTGCTAGCTCAATGAAGACGTGGAGAAGCCATGGTTTACCATTCTTGACTATAAATAAGTCATCTCTCCACCATTTTTGAAGGCTAGAAAACCCTCATGCAAAGTTGATATCTCCAACTTAAACACAAGTGAAGCGATCTCTCACTCACTAAAATTTCCAGGAATTAAATACTTTCTCTAAGACTTGTTTAGGTCCTTCTTTAGTTTTCTTTCATCTCCTAAACCGTTCTCTACAAAGTCCACTCAACAAAGTTGAAAATTTTGCCAACATTTGTCAAGTTTGAGAGACATTTGGAGCTGTGATATCCCATATCGGGTAGATGTGGGACTTGTGTGTACCTTATAAGTGGCCACCCATTACCACTGGGCACCAACCTATCTATGGACTTTTGGGTGGCTTGTGGTGGGCCAGTTGACCCAGGTGCTTAGTGGGCCAGTGCGTGGGCTATGTGTGGCGGACCGGGCTTCGGGCTCGGGTCGTTACAACATTAAGGGTGTACAATTTGTATTATCTCTGTAAAAGGGTATTTTGGTCCATGTAACAAATTCTCTTTCTCTCTTAGAGACGACCAGGAAGACAACCATCGATGTAAACTCAGGTAGTAGGCCTAGTTCTGAGCATGTTCCAGCTGATCAACTAAATAGGGCCCAAAAATTTCAAGTGCCCAATTTTTATATCCATGCATAAATATTATATATATATATATATATATATAATTTGTTTTTATCTTTATCTCTCTTGAATATCTCACAAAATCTTAGTTTATCTCCCTCTCAAAACAGTGCAGACAATTACACATCCTGATCGTCCCGAGACCAACAGCTCAACTTCTCTTCCGCGGCTCCGCCACCATTAATCTCGCATCAGTAACGCCAACGCCCAACAGACAAATTTTGTTCTATCAATTATATATTCAATTGAGTAATTGACCATGAGCAATAATCAAACTAACGAAGAAAGTTGCAAGCCTTCGAGCCCTCCCTGCGGTTTGAAAATCGAAATACATCACAAATTGACGATGTATTAAAATAAGATATATATTAAATTAAGGGTGTACAATTTCTTAAACCCTTTTACAATTAAGAAGAGAAGGTGCCAAGGAAAATAATATCATGAATCTATGGATATATATTAAATTAAGGGTGTACAAATTTTCAACTACGACATTCTAAAGTACAAGATATAATTTTTTTTGAAACAAGTCATGAAATAAAACATCAAAGAAGTGGTTCAGTTTATAAGTGGACTTCTGGTAAGATTTGTCAAAATTTTATCTTATTTAGTCTCCATTCTTGATAACTAGTAACTTGGTCAATTTGACTCCTTTTGATAGGCTATTCTATTCATGTATGCAGTGTGCTTCCACCTTGTCAAATATTATAGTATTTTCTTTAACTTCCTTTTTTGGGGTCCTAGTTTATTTGTTTATTGTCTCAACGTAATTTTGATTAATATTCCTCTATTCTACTTAAAAGTTTGAGCCAAAATGGTGATAATTTTTGGGCTCTATTAGTTTTACTCAAAAGTTTTAGGCTCCATTTGTTTCACGGAAAATAATTTTCGAAAAATATTTTCCTCATTTTTTGGTGTTTGATAATATTTGAAAAATGTAGTCAATGTAAGATCTTTTACAAGTTAAAGGAAAATTAAGTCTTCTTTTCAGGAAAATGACTTACGGATTCAATTTCCGTAAGTCATTTTTCAAAACTTGTTCATTCCAATTTTTTCCTAATATCACCTTTGCACATATAGATGTGCTACATTTATTTCTAACTTTTCGTTTAAGAAAAATAATCGTAGTATTTTACCGTAATATTTTGAAGTGATTCTATAAACAAAGTTTTATTTATATACTTTTTGTTGATATTGTCAAGATTCATGGAAACTTTTATAACATTGAAAAATATATTCATGTTCGTCCCAAAATAAATGTTCACTTTTATTCACGATCACAAATAAAAGTAAACATTCATTTTGAGACGAGAAAATAACAATAATATTATAGATTCAAGTAGTTGAATTCCAAAAATATTTTAACTTGATATTTCAATTAGAAATACTAAGATAGAGTGAACATGTTATATATATCTTGTTTGAAATTCTTTAGTGCATTGATTTAAAAATTTAAATTATTTTTTTAATACTTTAATTTTTAAAGATAGTATTACATGGAATAAAATATTTGGTTGAAGAGTACATGAAGCTTCTGGTATAATGTTTAAGATCATAAAATTTTTAAGTTGGGGCTGGAATTGGAGCCTAATATCACCTTTGCACTACTCAATTTTAATAAATACTCACTTCGTCCTAAAATTAGTGTCTATTATTTCATTTCGGGACGTCCCACAACATTAATTATCTCTTTATTTTTTTTTCTTTTGCTTTTGAAATATGTTTTCAAATCAATTAGCAATTATGTTTTTGTTATTTGTGAGATTGAAAAGTAGATGAACCCCCCATTGATTTGATACCAGTAGTGATAATTGGGGATTACTAGAGAAATTATTTAAAGTAAAAAACTTTTTAAAAATAAGCGTATATTCAATAGGGAACACTAATTTTAGGACGAAGGTAATATAATTATATGTATTCATGATATGTTTTCCGTAAGAATTTCATTTGTTTACCAAACACCGAAAAATATTTTTTGACATATTTTCAAAAGATTTACCAAACGCCTGAAAATAGAACCTTTTAATTTTCCAGAAGCTATTTTTCAGAAATTATTTTTTAAAAGTTATTTTCCTTGAAATAAATGGAGCCTTAACAGGACGTTACTCTGACAAAAATATGTCATGTACATTAAAAAAAACATAAAAAAAAGGAGTGCAAAAGACGAGAAAAGCTAGCGATTGAGACAACTTCTCTATTTATTACGCCATCCGTTCCTAAGTTATCGTTATGTTTGACTTTTTTAGTTAAATAAGATATTTTTTAAATTCAAATTTGACGTAGTATTTGTTTAATTTTTTCAAAATTAAAAAATAGGTAATTTGTAGTTTTTTTAAAACACTGCAAATTATGATTTTAGAAAATATAAAATAATATTTATCAAATTTGCATTTGAAAAACATCATGTTTAACAAAAAAAAAAAAATTTGTTGATAATTTAGGAATGAAGGGAAACATAGAGCACTCCCTTAACATTTAATTTTAAGGGTGTACAATTTTGTAAATTAAATTATGTGTTTTTCTTTTCCTCTTAAACAAAAGAGACATGTGCGATATTTAGCACATGTAGGTAAAATAATAATAATAGTGAATGAATGGACAAGGTTCAAAGCATGCATACTATAAAAAAAATTGTTCAGGAGTCCTATAAAATTTTATAAATAAAATAGAAGAAAAATAAAGTTAGCGCGACAAGCTATTGCTACTTATTTTATTTTAATTTTTATATTTATATTTTATTTTTTATCAATAAATTGGTTCGTTGTGTCTAGTCGTACAAGGTTGTTATCTTGATTGGCTCATTTGTTTGCATTTAAAGTATAGGATAAAATGCACTAGACGTCCTTCTATTATGTCCTAATTGCAATTTTCGTCCCTCTACTTTGTTAGTATATTTATTTTTTGTTAAATTTGTATTATCTCTGTAAAAAGGTATTTTGGTCCATGTAACAAATTCTTTTTTTCTCTTAGAGACGACCAGGAAGACAACCATCGATGTAAACTCAGGTAGTAGGCCTAGTTCTGGGCATGTTCTAGCTGATCAACTAAATAGGGCCCAAAAATTTCAATTGCCCTTTTTATATCCATGTATAAATATTATATATATTTATATATATATATATAATTTTTTTTTATCTTTATCTCTCTTGAATATCTCACAAAATCTTAGTTTGTCTGCCTCTCTCAAAACAAAGACAATTACACCTCCCGATCGTCCCGAGACCAACGGCTCAACTTCCTTCCGCGGCTCCGCCACCATTAATCTTGCATCGCAATGCCAACGCCCAGACAAATTTTGTTCTATCAATTATATATTCAATTGAGTAAGTGACCTCCTTGCGGTTTGAAAATCGAAATACATTGCAAATTGACGATGTATTAAAATAAGATATATATTAAATTAAGGGTGTACAATTTTGTTGCCTTGTGTCTTTCTTTTCCTTTTATAACAAAAGGTACATGTGCGATATTTAGCTACCCAAATAAGACTCCATCCACATAGTCAAAAAATAATAAGAGAAAATCAAGAGCTTAAGAATAATAATAGTAATTGAATGGACAGGGTTCAAAGCAAGCATCCAATTAAAAATGCAGTTCAGGAGTCCTTATCAATTTTTCGCGACCAATTTGGGTCTATTTTGGTGCCTTTTCCCTGAGCTTTGAGAAAATATTCCAAGGAAGAAGATAAGAAAATAGAATTAAAGATAGTAAAATATTAGAGTTGAAATCAACGGGGTTGACTTGATTATGAAAGACGATTTAGTCGTTTAAACAAGAGATCTGCGTACCAAAATAAGTGTTCCCTATTGAATAAACATAAATTTAAAAATATATTTGACTTTATGCTATATTTTTACAACTTTGTTAGGCTTATAACTTTTTTAGAACAATTGATACAACTAAGCTTTAATAAAGGGAAAAACTGTCTCTCTCCAAAATACCTTTGCTATTTTTCATATATTTTTAATATTCATTAATTTATCGTAGGTGTCAAATTAATGAAATTCACTTATTTTTCTATGTCACAAACAAGAATGATACATTGACTTGAATAAAGTTTTCAAAAAAAGAAAGGGTGCAATTACTTTGAGACATTTCCCAAAGAAATATGAGAGACTTATTTTTAGAACAGATGAGTAAGTTCAATTATTTTTAGACTTGAATAAAGTTTAACAACTATTTAGAAATTGAAGGGATTGGGAAACGCTAACTATATTATAATTATTTCAATGAAGTGACAACTTTCTTAATTTTTGCTTAATTTGTCTGTATTTTTGTTATTATTGTTTTATGTGTTTATTATTTTTTTTTTATAGCAAAATGAACATGTGCAATATGTAGTCATGATAATTTATTGGACAAGGTTCAAAGTATGCATGCAATTAAAAAATATAGTTTGACTGCTACGGCTACGAGTCCCTTCAAAATATGGGATGTTCCAGGAAATGAATAAAAAGTCAATGTTGGTGTCCTACCCTGAGGTTTGGTAAAATAACAGTTACGACCCCAAAAATTTTCAAAATAGGCAGAAAAGGACCAAAAACAATATCCCTTTCCATAAAAATGGTACTGAAATGACCAAAATCCCTCACATTATCTGTCAAATATAATATCTGTCACCTTAATGGAGGGTGCATGCCTAATTTTGAAACATTTGGGTAAAATATTCTATTAGGTCAAACTTCAGGGTAGGCCATAAGAATTGACCCCATATGGCATGTTCCAGGCAATGAGAAAGAAGCCATCCAGCAAATCCCAACCCCATATGGCGATGCCTATATAAGAGCTACCACTACTGACTGATGTTAATCCAACAAACAAATTCTTTCTCTTCTTTTGGTTATTAAAAATCATATCATTCAAATTCTTTTCACCAAAATAACAAGAAATTATATATTCCATATGGCTATTCGAAGGTTTTCTGCTTTGATCGGCCTCCTACTCGCGCTTTCTTATTCTTTGAGTGTTGGCCATGGCTGTGATTTGGATAATGAAGCAGTAACGTGTAAATGCAAGCAAGGGGAGGTGAAGCGTAGCAGCTTCCCCGATGGATTCAAGTTTGGGGCAGCTGCTTCTGCTTATCAGTTTGAGGGAGCTTTTAACCACGACGGGAAAGGCTTAAGTAACTGGGATTACTATACACATGCTCATCCCGAAAGGATTGTAGATGGTAGCAATGGCGATGTAGCCACTGGATCTTACCTTCGATATAAGGTACGTACCATGCATGTTATTATTGAATCATTTCTTTAACAAATTAAATTAAGTGATGCGTGCTTAATTAGACAAGCTTGATTAACTACATATAAACATCGTTAAATTAATTGTCGTAATCATGTTGCAGGATGATGTGCGCCTCGGTAGGGACTTGGGTTTAAATTCCTACAGATTCTCAATCTCTTGGTCCCGAATTTTACCTCGTAAGTATCAGTTTAAAGCTAAATATTTAAGCTTTAATAGGAGTATGTAATTGTTACTTCAATAGGCCGGCATAATTTAATTTCTTGAACATTCATGAACTAATTACAACCTATTGTGATGTACAGATGGTAGATTATTTGGTGGACGTGTGAACCCAAAAGGAATTGAATACTATAATAAATTAATAGATGAGCTGCTTCTAAATGGTGAGAAATCACCTTCAAACTAAACTCTCTCTTGTACTCTTTATCTACATTTTAGCTACAATTCTTAATTTGTCCGAAAAATAATTCATATCTTATTTTAAAAACTTGCAGGTATAGAGCCTTATGTAACGCTTTTTCATTGGGATGTTCCACTTACTCTAGAAAAAACGTTACGGTGGTTTCTTAAGCCGAAGGATTGTGTACGTGACTTACTCTATTTTAATTATGTTCCATATTTGTTTATGCTAAGCAGATTGTACTAACAAAACTCTCTGTGTTCAATTTTAACAGAAAAGAATTTCAATACTATGCGGATGTTTGCTTTAAACATTTTGGCGATCGTGTAAAGAACTGGATTACTCTAAACGAGCCATGGTCCTTTAGCCGAATGGGTTATTCTACCGGTGATTTTGCTCCAGGACGTTGTTCTAATCATACTAGTTGCTTAGGTGGAGATTCTGGCACAGAACCATATATTGTAACACATCATCAGCTTCTCGCTCATGCAGCTACTGTACAACTATACAAGAAAAAATATCAGGTTCTAATTAACTTTATATAGTTATTTCAACATTTTAAAAAGTTAAATCATTGCATAAGTGAATGCAAATAGTCGCCCTTACACTCGAGTCATAATTGTGCAGGCACGTCAAAACGGCAACATTGGAATTACACTTGTTTCATATTGGTTTGTTCCTTACTCCAACTCAACTGCGGATCGATTGGCTACAAAACGTGCCTTTGATTTCATGCTAGGATGGTGTGTAATTCATTTCTTTTATTCTAATATTCTCTTCTTACAAATTCTAGCTATAAGTTGAACAATCTTTGTCTGTGCTGACTTTGGAATTTGTTAACAAGGGTATATAAACTTAAGGGATTAATTTCATTTTTTATTTAATTTTACTACAGGTTCATGGATCCTATAATCTTTGGTTCATATCCAGAGAATATGCGTGCACTCGTAGGGAGTCGACTTCCGACTTTCACACCAAGAGAATCGAGGATGTTAAAGGGGTCATTTGATTTCATTGGAATGAATTACTATACAGCTACTTATGTCAAAGATGAACCTCGTGACATTACCAAAGGGCCATTTAGCTACATTACAGACTCTCAAATTACTATCACAAGTAATTAACACTCAAGACCACTCATGCTTTTTATGCATAGGTAGTTTTACAAAATTATATGAAACTGACCATCTTTTCTTTTATGGATAGGTGTTCGCAATGGAATTCCTATAGGCAAGCATGCCGGTATTTCTTGGTTATACATTTATCCGAAAGGGATTCGGGGACTTTTGGACTACATAAGAACAACTTATAATAATCCTCCAATTATCATCACAGAGAATGGTAATTTTCAATTATCTTTCTTCCTTTAATTTACATACTAATTTTTTTAAGCTAATTAATGACAAAAATGTACCTTTAAAGATGAATATAATATTCAAAACAACGAAATTGGTACTTTTAATCTTAGAATTGAATTGTATATATTTTTTTAATTGTTTAGGTGTTGGAGAGGCAAATGATCCCACCTTAACACTCGAGGAATCACTTAATGACAATATGAGGGTTGATTATCACCACGATCATATGTGTTGCCTACTTGATGCAATAAAGTAAGTTCTCCATTTCTCATAAAGTTAATTATTATGCTCTTGATTGTATAAGATTCATGAAGCCTGACAATTTATGATTTGTTTTTTTGGCAGGGATGGTAGCCAACTTAAAGGATATTTTATATGGTCGTTGTTGGATAATTACGAGTGGTCTTCGGGTTACACTGTTCGCTTTGGCCTTCACTACGTGGATTATAACAATAACCTACGTAGGTACCCAAAAAAATCAGCTGTATGGCTAAAGAGCATCCTCGTCGAGGAGCCATCGATCTTAAGCAGTAGCATTAGATCTATAGAAGGAAGTGATTCTTCTAAGTATTCCTTTTAATGCGACTCTTGTTTTCGTTAAAGGGAAAACAAAGAGTATAGGATTGATTATTTGAAAATTAAATTTCATTCTTTCATTATTCAGGGTGCAATTCCTTATGTAATTCTTTAAGTTGTAAAAATGGTCCCTCTATGTAAAGAATGGGCATTGTATCAATATAAATATCTTATTCTTTTAATACTTGATCATTCTTATGGTAATAAATATTTTATTAAAAGCGATACACACACACTATATATATATATATATATATATATATATATATTATCTTAATTTTTATCCATTTCCAATGTATACCTTCTTTGCTTTTTGTACATTTTGATGAGACCAAAAGAGATGACATCGTAAGTTTGTTGATTGTTACTTTCATCATGAGGCCATTAGCATATTTCTTAAACCCTTTAACAATTAAGAAGTGAAGGTGCCAAGGCTAATAATATCATGAACCTATGGAGTGAAAGGATTTTGAGCTGAATGGCAAGACGAATAATTGATCTTTAGTATGTTTCATTCTTTTCTTCATCATCTAACAAAATAAGAATCAACAGTACAAGAATGCAGCCTCAGATACCCCCACAATACACAAAGGAATACCAACCTAACTTGTTACAAATTACCGAACTCACTGACGAAATAATTCTTGTCTCCAAGTTAAAAACATTTGTGTTTTTTTGGTACGAAGCTGTAAGGGATTGCTATTAATATTTTATTTTTCAACTAAAACAAGTATATGATATAAAAAATTTGAAACAAGTCATGAAATAAAACATCCATGAAGTGGTTCAGTTAATAAGTGCACTGCTAATAAGATTTGTCAAAATTTTATCTTATTCAGTCTCCATTATTCATAAACTTGTAACTTGGTCAATTTAGACTATTTTTGATAGGCTATTTATGTATGCAGTGCAACACCTTGTCAAATATTATACTCCCTCCGTCCCTAAATTATTGTCTTCCTTTCATTTTTGTTCGTCTCGAATAATTATCTTGTTTGAAAACTTTCCTTTCTAGGACATCACTTTTACTATTTTACTCATACTTTTTCCCTACTTTAATTATGGACCACATACACATGGACATTAAAGGAAATTATACATTATACTAATATTAATAATCAAGTCAATTGTTTTTTATTAATCCGTACGGGTCAAACAAGATAATAATTAAGGGACAGAGGGAGTAGTATTTTTTAACTTCCAGTTTTTGGGGTCATAGTTTATTTATGTATTGTCTCAATGTGATTTTCATTAATATTCCTCTATTCTACTCAAAATTTTGAGCCAAAATTAATGGTGATAATTTTTGGGCTCTATTATTTTTACTCAGTTTTAACAAGACGTTACTTTGACAAAAACATGTCATGTACATTTAAAACAAAACATAAAAAAAATGAGTGCAAAAGACAAAAGAGAAAAGCTAGCTAGCGATTGGGACAACTTCTCTATTTATTACTCCCTCCGTTCCTAAATTTTTGTCATATTTGACATTTTTTTTTTCTTTTCAATCATAATGTTTTTCAAATTCAAATTTGACATATATGAACATTTTGAACATTTCAAATTCAAATTTAACGTATGTGCATTTTACGTAATTTTCTTCAAGGGTAAATCAGTCATTTACATGTAAATAGTATATGGACCTTTTATGTAATTTGCCCTAAACTAAACCTAACCAAAAATCATACTCTTCTCCCAACCCACCGTGACTTACCTCTCTCTCTCCCCCCAAGCAAAACAAAACTCATTAATTTCCTTCATCTTAGCCTTCAACGACGAACCTTAAAATCTTTAGAAGAATTTGATTTCTCTTGCTGCTCATCTGAATTATCTACTCCAGTTTGTCTAAATCTTGAACTTTAAATTTTTTTGATTTTTGTTATTGTTCAATTTTGCATTTTTTGTTCGTCGGTAGTGATAGTGGTGGTGACAGCCGTGGTGAAACAAAAGAGAAGGGGATTGCGAAGGGATAAGAATTGAATTTTGTTTGATTTCACCCTAAAATGTTTTGATTGAAGATAGTCTCAACTGGGTTTGTTTGATTTGTTGCTAATTTGTGAGATTGTTTAGAGAGAGAAAGATATGTGTATTTTATGTGTATTTTAGAGAGAGAAAGAAACCAAATGAGTTTGTCACGAACAAAGAAAATCTGAAATTAAAACCAAATGGTTGGGGATTCAATGAAAACCCATTATTTCCCCTCTGGCCTTGCGTAAGACCCAGGTAGAGATACTAAGCGTCGTTATACCAACAAAGCCTTAGTCACTGGCTGAAATAGCAATAGCAGAAGTCGATTGCTGAAACAGTGATATGATGAGTTAACACTCTTAGATGAGAGAAAATTGTTAGCCATGGAGAATATACGGTCTTATCAAAGGAGAATCGCTCAGGCATTTAACAAGAAGGTTAATGACCGAGGCATTGAGGTAGGAGACCTCACCCTTCGAGAGAAACATCCAAGTTACATCGAAAATCGCGAAAAATAGAAATCTCCGTGGATGGGTCCTTACATAGTAAGGCATATTCAGCCGGAAGGGACCGTATATCTCACAATTGAGAATGGTGAAGACCTCATTTAGCCCGTCAACATGGACATGCTGAAGAAATACTATGCTTGAATTAGAATTGCACGCCATTTCCATGTTTTGTCCTTTCGCTTATGTATTCCACTGTAAAATTTGGTTCGCTAGGTTGAATCTAAAAGGGCAGCCTAGGCAAAACTTAGAGCCTAAAACAAAAAACAAAAAATCTTTCGTAAATTTAAACTACATGATTGTGCAAATAAATGCAACTAGGGCAAGAGTACCTTGTTGTGTCAAATAATAAAGTGTACCTAAGTACGAGTTATTGATCCACGGGAAATATACGTAATTTTCACTCCAACTAAGTACCGAAATTGGGCTAACTAATTATATTTGAGCAAAAAGAAATTGAGAACAAAAACTAAAAATATAAAAGAAAGCAATTAATATTTACATGGTCACAAAATGGTTTGGCAACAACAAATCAAGATTTAAAAGATAAGATTATAGGATTGCAATATTTCTAGTCTAGCTCGTGATTAATTTAATCCTCTCTATACTTTTTTTTAACTCAAGTCTTGGTAGTCGGGCGCATGCACGTTGATAGTATTTACTACGGGCTCTCGCATATTATAGCAAGGCTAGCTACTAATCCCCACTACGGGCACTTGCATCTTATAGTAAGAAAAGAGTAGCCGTATTATCAATTAAGCACCCCATGACTATCTAAGAACGCTCATTACCTCTCGGTCTGACGTCGTATAGACAATAATTGTGATTTTCAGAAATATAGGACGGGCTCTTGCATCTTACCCTATAATTCTAGGAATCAACAAATTGGTAGCTAACCCATCGAAAGCATTAAGAGCACACAATAATAACCAAGATAATGGGTAATAATAGGTAGAGAAATAATCTTTCTATTTTTCTACAAGTCATGCCGGTAACTAAGACATCAAAAGGGGGTAATTAATCCCGAATCTCCCCTACTTAGCAATGGCTACAAGTTGTTCGAACCCGTGACAAAATAAGTACTCTCATGGCTATCGGTGTGTGTCACAAAACACCAACTACTAATTTGCTCAGTTCGAAATGCATGGTATCTCTCTCGGATCCAAACATTTCTCAAATCATTTAATTAATGACTAATTAATTAAAAGCATTAAGCACACAAATTAATAACATAGTATGCTTGTATACTAATTAGAGAGAGAGAGAGAGAGATTAAATTAAAACATTACAACGACATAGAAAAATAATTGCTTTCCATAAATCAATTAAGCACAAAGCCAATTCCACAAATTACAAAATCATTCAACCCTAGAAAATATCATAAATATAAATTGGAAGAATTAAACCAACAAAGCCACGAGCAATGCCGAGATCCGGGGTTGAAATCCTTTGTAATAGGTTCTTTAGCCCTTGATTTGAAGCTCCAAACGTTTGAAGGTGAGCAATCTTCAATGGAGAAAATAATTTTGGGGAGGAGGAGCTGCTGCCTCTAAGGGCTTTACAGCCCCTAAGGGACTTGATGATTGGATTTTTGGGGAAAAACTTGGAGATATAGGAAAGTCTAAAGAGTATCAAGGAAGTTAATGGCAAAATAGGAATTAATTTGAAGCACAGGGGCTGAATTGGAGGAAGAGAAGACTGCTTAGGGGCTGTTGAACCGTGCTTCAGCTGGGCTGGCCCAAGGGAGATTTGCGGGTTGGAGTGTATGAGGAAATGGGCGTGGGTGTAGGATGGATGGGCTGGATGGGAATGGATGGTCCGATGGGTCAGCTGGTGGGCAGACGTGTGAGAGTGTGCGGGGTAGTGGGTGTGGAAGAGAGCTGGTGGGCCGGATCAGCTAGGTCTATGAAGGAGGACGCGTGTCTGCTGGTGGATTAGGGGCGACGTGGCAACACGAGGAGGCGACAACACATAAATGAGGAGTCTCCCTTATTGCTCCGGTGCCCCTGAAGTTTTGATCTTGACTCCCGAAGTCTTTCCCCCTCCAGGCTTCTCATTTAAGTCCTCTGTTAGTCCATCGTTAGCACATTTTGCCTTGGCTGATTTGACGGACTTTGACAGAGTAATTTGTAGCTCAACGTTAAAGCTTGAAATTGCCTTAAACTTTATGCTAAAATCCTTGAATACTCGTTAATCCTTGGAAACCTATATTGAAGGATAAATACACAAATAATAATATTTCCAAGCATAATTAACACAAAAAGTAGCACAAAATAAAAGGAAATAAAGGGGAAAATTCGTGAAAATCTTGAGCTCATCACACCACCCAAACTTAAGCTCTGATTGCCTCGAGTAAAGATATAAAACAATTAAAATGAGCTCAAGGACTTAACGGTGGAACACGGCACTCGCTCAAGATCACATACACATTACTATCAATGAAATTAAACCCAAGATTATAAATATGCATAATTAAGGTATGGTGTGATTTAAATGATAACTCACTCTTTTTTTTTCTCAAACATTTGCCCATCAATAAATAGCCTTGCTCTAGCTAGGATTGAACGGTCAATGAGATATCAAAAATGAGCAATCAAACCGAAAGAGTTTTATGCTTCACAAGGCTAGGACTCGCTTGGCATGACAATATCAATAGGACTTTATAAAGCATGTAATGTTGGCCAAGGTTTGGGCTACAAATGAAGGATGACATAACAAGTCAAGAGAGCAAAGAGTTTAGAGTCGTCACAAAATGACTTGCTTCATAGAAGCATCACTCTTCAAATTGCCACCACCTCACTTCAACAACCCTTTAAACTTTAAACTTTGGGTTGAAGAAAGTGTCCTCTACCACAACAATTAAGCTCCACCCTTATGTCTCCTTGAAAAATTGAAGAACAATGACATTTTCTTCTTTTTATGGCCTCCCTAGACTTTTCTTTTCTTTTAATTTTTCTTTTCATTTTCTTTTGCTTGCCAAGGGGGCTCTTTTTCCGCCATTCAACTCTTTTTCAAACACCATCATCATCAACAATAAAAGCACAAAACATCCATGAAGCACACACTACCCAACAAGAATGCATAAATGATAAATCATTCCAAATCATGCTCTCTTGAAGGGTGAGGACAAAGTATATAGGCTCATGGGATAGAATGATGTGGGTACATGAAAATGAAGTCGAATGGGAGTCATAGTGTGCTCTATGTACACGTCATTCTATAAATAAGTTTAAAAGGGGACACTAGGGATTTATGTAAAATGGGTAGGATAATTTGTCGCTAACAATCTAAAGATGGTCTATATCATACTTTTGTCATGCACACAAGCCCAAAACCAAGCTACTTTAATTATCAATTTTAAGATCATCAAACGACATCAAAACTCAAGAATATGATACTCATTCGCATTGCACTATCAAAGCTAGAGCGTAGCATAACAATTCAACTCAAAATCCAAACATGGGCATTATTAAACATGAATGAGGTGGAGCTAGCATAAAAAGCACACACATATCCTCAACTATGCATATAATAAATTCAAGAATGAATCCAAGAAAATAATGCACATATAATTACTCTCACAAGCGCCCAAAATTCAAAGCATTAAAAATGATGGGGAAATATCAAGCTCAAGACTTTTAGAATTTTCAAAGTTTACCAAACCAAACCCAACCCCAAACTTAGAGTAAACGGAGAAGGGAAGGAAAGAAAACTCCCTCAAAGTTGATTTCTTTAAAAGTCCGGGCCCGAGAGTAGGCCTACTCCAAAGATTTTCTTTAAGCAACCCCGACTGTAATAGTGCTCTACCCCTTATCAAATCAAGCTCAAAAGAAAAAGTCATGAAAGAATTTATGGAATTAAATACAAAATAAAATTTTTTTTTTGTGGGGACACTATGTACACCTCCCTACAAATCCATAAACTCGGGAAGGCTTCAAAAAGCGACACATGCATATAAATATAAAAGCAAGAAAACTAAAAAGAAATGCTCAAATTACAATTAGCTTTGTTTAGTATCGATATTAGCATATAAGAGCGAAAATTAAAATCATTCCCCGGCAATGGCGCCAAAAACTTGATGTTGCAAATAAATGCAACTAAGGCAAGAGTACCCTGCCGTATCAAGTAATAAAGTGTACCTAAGTACGAGTTATCGATCCACATGGAATCTACGAAATTTTCACTCCAACTAAGTACCGAAATTGGGCTATCTAATTATATTTGAGCGAAAAGAAATTGAGAATAAAAACTAAAAATATAAAAGAAAGCAATTAATATTTATATGGTCACAAAATGGTTTGGCAACAACAAATCAAGATTTAAAAGATAACATTATAGGATTGCAATATTTCTAGTCTAGCTCGTGATTAATTTAATCCTCTCTCTACTTTTCTTTAACTCAAGCCTTGGTAGTCGGGCCCACGTTGATAGTATTTACTATGGGCTCTCGCATCTTATAGCAAGTCTAGCTAACAATCCCCTCTATGGGCTCTCGCATCTTATAGTAAGGAAATAGTAGCCGCATTATTGATCAAGCACCCCATGACTATCTAAGAACGCTCGTTGCCTCTCGGTCCATAGAGATAATTATTGTGATTTTCATAATTATAGGATGGGCTCTCGCATCTTACCCTATAATTCTAGGAATCATTAAATGGGTAGCCAACCCATCGAAAGCATTAAGAGCAGATAATAATAACCAAGCTAATGGGTAATAATGGGTAGAGAAATAATCTCTCTAATTTTCTATAAGTCATGTTGGTAACCGAGACATCGAAAGAGGGTAATTAAACCCGAATCTCCCCTACTTAGCAATGGCTACCTGTGGTTCGAACCCTTGACAAAACAAATACTCTCATGGCTATCGGTGTCACAAAACACCAACTACTAATTTGCTTGGTCCGAAATGCAAGGTAGCTCTCGCGAATTCAAACATTTCTCAAATTATTTAATTAATGGCTAATTAATTAAAAACATTAAACCCACAAATTAATAACCTAGCATGCATGTATACTAAATAGAGAGAGAGATTAAATTAAAACACTACAACGACATAGAACAATAATTTTTTTCCATAAATCAATTAAGCACAAAGCCAATTCCACAAATTACAAAATCATTCAACCCTAGAAAATATCATAAATATAGATTAAAAGAATGAAACCGACAAAGCCGCGAGCAATGCCGAGATCCGGGGTTGAAATCCTTTGCAATAGCTTACTTGGCCCTTGATTTGAAACTCCAAACCTTCGAAGGTGATCAATCTTCAATGGAGGAAATAATTTTGGGGAGGAGGAGCTACTACCCCTAAGGGCTTTACAGCCCCTAAGGGACTTGATGATTGGATTTTTGGGGCAAAACTTGGAGATATAGGAAAGTCTAAAGAGTATCAAGGAAGCTAATGGCAAAATAGGAATTAATTTAAAGCATAGGGGCTGAGTTGGAGGAAGAGAAGACTGCTGGGGGGCTGCTGAACCGTGCTTCAGCTGGGCTGGCGCAAGGGAGATTTGCTGGTTGGAGTTTGTGAGGAAGTGGGCGTGGGTGAAGGATGGATGGGCTGGATGTGGATGGCTGGTCCGGTGGGTCAGCTAGTGGGCAGATGGGTGAGAATGTAAGGTGAAGTAGGTGTGGAAGATAGCTGGTGGGCCAGGTCCATGAAGGAGGACGCGGGTCTTCTGGTGGATCAGGGGCGACGTTGCAGCACGGGGAGGCAACAACACATAAATAAAGAGTCTTCCTTATTGCTCCGGTGCCCCTGAAGTTTTGATCTAGACTCCCGAAGTCCTTCACTATCAAGGCTTCTCATTTAAGCCCTCCGTTAATTAGCTCTGTTAGTCCAACGTTAGCACATTTTGCCTTGGCTGACTTTGATGGAGTAATTTGTAGTTCAACTTTAAAGCCTGAAATTGCCTTAAACGACTTTATGCTAAAATCTTTGAATGCTCGTTAATTCTTTGAAATCCTACATTGAAGCACGAATACACAAATAATAATATTTTCATACATAATTAACACAAAAGTAGCATAAAATAAAAAGAAATAATGAAAAAATTTTGTGAAAATCTTGAGCTCATCACTACAATGACTTGAGCCTCTCACGAGGAACATAGGCAGCTTTCGAGTGCGGTCATAAATTTCTTAAAACATTTTGTTCTCCAATGAATTGCTATTTGGTTAGGGAAAAACCACTACAATCACACGTAATAAGACAAATCCTTTAAATAGTCCACAAGGCGACCATTGACTACATGCGTCAAACATAGAAACAGTCAATGACCGTTCGATAGGGAATAATTGATTTTTAAAGAATTCTCAAAATTTCCCTCATCACTTATCATCTTTTTTTAATCCTTAGCTCACACCGGCATCACTAGGGGCTCCGCTGCCTCGAGAAAATATCCACTTTTGACTCATTGTCATTTTCCCCAACATGCTCCCCATCATAGGATTGGAGTATATACTTCATCCCCAGCTGCAAACATGCACTCGCAATTGTTGATTACTCCCTGAGTTATGTCCTCCAATGAGAACTCAGAGAGAGAGAGAGAGAGAGAGAGAGAGAGAGAGAGAGAGAGAAAATGAGAAAGAATATCCCTAGTGAAGCTCTGACTCATGTTTAATGACATAATCAAACACAAATTTCTTTATGATCAGTAAGCACAAAAGGCAATGTCTCTTAAAAACTGCATTGCATAAAAGCATAGCATCTCATTATCACATGATCACATCATTTTATATCACCCAATATTTGCCGCATCGGCCTTGCAAAATGCATGTCTTCTACAGGCACCTCCCCAAAGATAGAGGACATCACATTTTGCTGACAAATGTTCATAAAAGAATCGCCTCTAAACATCGCCATCAAGTGTGGATCAACCAATTTCCAGCATCCCTATGGCCCACCGATCATCACCAAATGATACATCAACTGTGTATCCTTGAAAATCAAAAATTGTAAAACAAGTCTTGCCGCCGAGGCACAAATCTTGCCGCCGCGGCAATGAAGTGCATGTTCACTTTTTTTTTTTTTCTTTTCTTTTATTTATTGTCAACATTCTCATCCACCCAAGTGTCCACCACCTTGTGCTAGCTCAATGAAGACGTGGAGAAGCCATGGTTTACCATTCTTGACTATAAATAAGTCATCTCTCCACCATTTTTGAAGGCTAGAAAACCCTCATGCAAAGTTGATATCTCCAACTTAAACACAAGTGAAGCGATCTCTCACTCACTAAAATTTCCAGGAATTAAATACTTTCTCTAAGCCTTGTTTAGGTTCTTCTTTAGTTTTCTTTCATCTCCTAAACCGTTCTCTACAAAGTCCACTCAACAAAGTTGAAAATTTTGCCAACATTTGTCAAGTTTGAGAGACATTTGGAGCAGTTTTCTTAAGTGAAATTTGCTGCATTTTTCTCTCATTCAAAGCTCTTGTTTAAGTCTCTGAGTAAGCCTTGTTGACTTCCTAGAACCCTACACAAAACCTCCAAACACAAGTCCATTTTCTTGGTTTAAAGAAGGTACTTGTTTGACTATGTAAGCAACTTTGTTGACTTTGTAATATCTTAATTCTGTCTTTATCTTGCTACAATGTAGACTTTAAATATTCATATTTTAAGTTGGTCAAATTGTTATTTGTCTTGTAAATATGTAAATATCTTGTAAATTCTTCTTATCTCCAGATTGTAGAATATATCACCATTTTTAGTAGTAATTTAGTTTCATAAATAAGATACAAGAAAAATAAAGTTAGCACGACAAGCTATTGCTACTTATTTTATTTTAATATATATATATATATATTATTTTTTATTAATAAATTGATTCGTTGTGTTAATTCGTACAAGGTCGTTAGCTTGATTAACTCATTTGTTTGCATTTAAAGTCTAGGATAAAATGCACTAAACGTCCTTCTATTATGTCCTAATTGCAATTTTCGTCCCTCTACTTTGTTAGTATATTTATTTTTTGTTAAATTTGTATTATCTCTGTAAAAAGGTATTTTGGTCCATGTAACAAATTCTCTTTCTCTCTTAGAGACGACCAGGAAGACAACCATCGATGTAAACTCAGGTAGTAGGCCTAGTTCTGGGCATGTTCCAGCTGATCAACTAAATAGGGCCCAAAAATGTCAAGTGCCCATTTTTTATATCCATGCATAAATATTATATATATATATATATAATTTGTTTTTATCTTTATCACTATTGAATATCTCACAAAATCTTAGTTTATCTCCCTCTCAAAACAGTGCAGACAATTACACATCCTGATCCTCCCGAGACCAACAGCTCAACTTCCCTTCCGCGGCTCCGCCACCATTAATCTCGCATCAGTAACGCCAACGCCCAACAGACAAATTTTGTTCTATCAATTAATTATATATTCAATTGAGTAATTGACCATGAGCAATAATCAAACTAACGAAGAAAGTTGCAAGCCTTCGAGCCCTCCCTGCGATTTGAAAATCAAAATACATCGCAAATTGACGATGTATTAAAATAAGATATATATTAAATTAAGGGTGTACAATTTCTTAAACCCTTTTACAATTAAGAAGAGAAGGTGCCAAGGAAAATAATATCATGAATCTATGGATTGAAAGGATTTTGAGTTGTATGGCGAGACGAATGAACGATCTTTAGTGTTTCATTCTTTTCATCATCAGCTAACTAAATAAGAATCAACAGTACATCAATAACCCCACAATACACAAAGGAATACCAACCTAACTTGGACAAATAACAAAACTAACTGACCACATAATTCTTGTCTCCAAGTTAATTAAAAACATTTCGGTGTTTTTTTGGTACGAAGCTTTAAAGGATTGCTATTAATATTTCATTTTTCAACTACAACATTCTAAAGTACAAGATATAATTTTTTTGAAACAAGTCATGAAATAAAACATCAAAGAAGTGGTTCAGTTTATAAGTGGACTGCTGATAAGATTTGTCAAAATTTTATCTTATTTAGTCTCCATTCTTGATAACTAGTAACTTGGTCAATTTGACTCCTTTTGATAGGCTATTCTATTCATGTATGCAGTGTGCTTCCACCTTGTCAAATATTATAGTATTTTCTTTAACTTCCTTTTTTGGGGTCCTAGTTTATTTGTTTATTGTCTCAACGTAATTTTGATTAATATTCCTCTATTCTACTTAAAAGTTTGAGCCAAAATGGTGATAATTTTTGGGCTCTATTAGTTTTACTCAAAAGTTTTAGGCTCCGTTTGTTTCACGAAAAATGATTTTCGAAAAATATTTTTCTCATTTTTCGGTGTTTGGTAACATTTGAAAAATGTAGTTAATGTAAGATCTTTTACAAGTTAAAGGAAAATTAAGTCTTCTTTTCAGGAAAATGACTTACGGATTCAATTTCCGTAAGTCATTTTTCAAAACTTGTTCATTCCAATTTTTTCCTAATATCACCTTTGCACATATAGATGTGCTACATTCATTTCTAACTTTTCGTTTAAGAAAAATAATCGTAGTATTTTACCGTAATATTTTGAAATGATTCTATGAACAAAGTTTTATTTATATACTTTTTGTTGATATTGTCAAGATTTATGGAAACTTTTATAACATTGAAAAATATATTCATGTTCGTCCCAAAATAAATGTTCACTTTTATTCACGATCACAAATAAAAGTAAACATTCATTTTGAGACGAGAAAATAACAATAATATTATAGATTCAAGTAGTTGAATTCCAAAAATATTTTAACTTGATATTTCAATTAGAAATACTAAGATAGAGTGAACATGTTATATATATCTTGTTTGAAATTCTTTAGTGTGTTGATTTAAAAATTTAAATTATTTTTTTAATACTTTAATTTTTAAAGATAGTATTACATGGAATAAAATATTTGGTTGAAGAGTACATGAAGCTTCTGATATAATGTTTAAGATCATAAAATTTTTAATTTGGGGCTGGAATTGGAGCCTAATATCACCTTTGCACTACTCAATTTTAATAAATACTCACTTCGTCCTAAAATTAGTGTCTATTATTTCATTTCGGGACGTCCCACAACATTAATTATCTCTTTATTTTTTTTTTCTTTTGCTTTTGAAATATGTTTTCAAATCAATTAGCAATTATGTTATTGTTATTTGTGAGATTGAAAAGTAGATGAACCCCCATTGATTTGATACCAGTAGTGATAATTGGGGATTACTAGAGAAATTATTTAAAGTAAAAAACTTTTTACAAATAAGCGTATATTTAATAGGGAACACTAATTTTAAGACGAAGGTAATATAATTATATGTATTCATGATATGTTTTCCGTAAGAATTTCATGTGTTTACCAAACACCGAAAAATATTTTTCGGCATATTTTCAAAAGATTTACCAGACCCCTGAAAATAGAACCTTTTAATTTTCCAGAAGCTATTTTTTAGAAATTATTTTTCAAAAGTTATTTTCCTTGAAATAAATGGAGCCTTAACAGGACGTTACTCTGACAAAAATATGTCATGTACATTAAAAAAAACATAAAAAAAGGAGTGCAAAAGACGAGAAAAGCTAGCGATTGAGACAACTTCTCTATTTATTACGCCATCTGTTCCTAAGTTATCGTTATGTTTGACTTTTTTAGTTAAATAAGATATTTTTCAAATTCAAATTTGACGTAGTATTTGTTTAATTTTTTCAAAATTATAAAACAGGTAATTTGTAGTTTTTTTAAAACACTGCAAATTATGATTTTAGAAAATATAAAATAATATTTATCAAATTTGCATTTGAAAAACATCATGTTTAACACAAAAAAAAAAAGAGTTGATAATTTAGGAATGAAGGGAGTACAACATAGAGCACTCCCTTAACATTTAATATTTATTTCAAAAATTAAAAACATGTGCATGTTCCGAAAACAGAAATTAGTTCTTTGCATTTTAAAAGTAATATTAAATGTATAAACTGTTTCTTCTTCCTAATTAATGCATGGCCATATGTAAAAGTTAGATAGATTAGTTTCCATTTTTGGTAAGAGGTTTTAGGAGGGAAATTACCATATTTGGCTGGGATAATCTCAGATGTCATTATATATATATATATATATATATATATATATATAGATATAGATTTCAAAAATTAAGGGTGTACAATTTTGTTGTTTAATTTATTCCTTGCTTTGTGTTTTTCTTTTCCTCTTAAACAAAAGAGACATATGCGATATTTAGCTAGCCAAATAACACTACACATAGTCAAAATAATAATAAGAAAAAATCATGAGCTTTGCATTAATAATAGTGAATGAATGGACAAGGTTCAAAGCATGCATACTATAAAAAAAATTGTTCAGGAGTCCTATAAATTTTCATAAATAAAATAGTAGAAAAATAAAGTTAGCGCGACAAGCTATTGCTACATATTTTATTTTAATTTTTATATTTATATTTTATTTTTTATCAATAAATTGGTTAGTTGTGTCTAGTCGTACAAGGTTGTTATCTTGATTGGCTCATTTCTTTGCATTTAAAGTATAGGATAAAATGCACTAGACGTCCTTCTATTATGTCCTAATTGCAATTTTCGTCCCTCTACTTTGTTAGTATATTTATTTTTTGTTAAATTTGTATTATCTCTGTAAAAGGGTATTTTGGTCCATGTAACAAATTCTTTTTTTCTCTTAGAGACGACCAGGAAGACAACCATCGATGTAAACTCAGGTAGTAGGCCTAGTTCTGGGCATGTTCTAGTTGATCAACTAAATAGGGCCCAAAAATTTCAATTGCCCTTTTTATATCCATGTATAAATATTATATATTATATATATATATATATAATTTTTTTTTTATCTTTATCTCTCTTGATTATCTCACAAAATCTTAGTTTGTCTCCCTCTCTCAAAACAGTGCAGACAATTACACCTCCTGATCGTCCCGAGACCAACGGCTCAACTTCCCTTCCGCGGCTCCGCCACCATTAATCTTGCATCAGTAATGCCAACGCCCAGCAGACAAATTTTGTTCTATCAATTATATATTCAATTGAGTAAGTGACCTCCTTGCGGTTTGAAAATCGAAATACATTGCAAATTGACGATGTATTAAAATAAGATATATATTAAATTAAGGGTGTACAATTTTGTTGCCTTGTGTCTTTCTTTTCCTTTTATAACAAAAGGTACATGTGCGATATTTAGCTACCCAAATAAGACTCCATCCACATAGTCAAAAAAATAATAAGAGAAAATCAAGAGCTTAAGAATAATAATAGTAATTGAATGGACAGGGTTCAAAGCAAGCATCCAATTAAAAATGCAGTTCAGGAGTCCTTATCAATTTTTCGCGACCAATTTGGGTCTATTTTGGTGCCTTTTCCCTGAGCTTTGAGAAAATATTCCAAGGAAGAAGATAAGAAAATAGAATTAAAGATAGTAAAATATTAGAGTTGAAATCAACGGGGGTTGACTTGATTATGAAAGACGATTTAGTCGTTTAAACAAGAGATCTGCGTACCAAAATAAGTGTTCCCTATTGAATAAACATAAATTTAAAAATATATTTGACTTTATGCTATATTTTTACAACTTTGTTAGGCTTATAACTTTTTTTTAGAACAATTGATACAACTAAGCTTTAATAAAGGGAAAAACTGTCTCTCTCCAAAATACCTTTGCTATTTTTCATATATTTTTAATATTCATTAATTTATCGTAGGTGTCAAATTAATGAAATTCACTTATTTTTCTATGTCACAAACAAGAATGATACATTGACTTGAATAAAGTTTTCAAAAAAAGAAAGGGTGCAATTACTTTGAGACATTTCCCAAAGAAATATGAGAGACTTATTTTTAGAACAGATGAGTAAGTTCAATTATTTTTAGACTTGAATAAAGTTTAACAACTATTTAGAAATTGAAGGGATTGGGAAACGCTAACTATATTATAATTATTTCAATGAAGTGACAACTTTCTTAATTTTTGCTTAATTTGTCTGTATTTTTGTTATTATTGTTTTATGTGTTTATTATTATTTTTTTTTATAGCAAAATGAACATGTGCAATATGTAGTCATGATAATTTATTGGACAAGGTTCAAAGTATGCATGCAATTAAAAAATATAGTTTGACTGCTACGGCTACGAGTCCCTTCAAAATATGGGATGTTCCAGGAAATGAATAAAAAGTCAATGTTGGTGTCCTACCCTGAGGTTTGGTAAAATAACAGTTACGACCCCAAAATTTTCAAAATAGGCAGAAAAGGACCAAAAACAATATCCCTTTCCATAAAAATGGTACTGAAATGACCAAAATCCCTCACATTATCTGTCAAATATAATATCTGTCACCTTAATGGAGGGTGCATGCCTAATTTTGAAACATTTGGGTAAAATATTCTATTAGGTCAAACTTCAGGGTAGGCCATAAGAATTGACCCCATATGGCATGTTCCAGGCAATGAGAAAGAAGCCATCCAGCAAATCCCAACCCCATATGGCGATGCCTATATAAGAGCTACCACTACTGACTGATGTTAATCCAACAAACAAATTCTTTCTCTTCTTTTGGTTATTAAAAATCATATCATTCAAATTCTTTTCACCAAAATAACAAGAAATTATATATTCCATATGGCTATTCGAAGGTTTTCTGCTTTGATCGGCCTCCTACTCGCGCTTTCTTATTCTTTGAGTGTTGGCCATGGCTGTGATTTGGATAATGAAGCAGTAACGTGTAAATGCAAGCAAGGGGAGGTGAAGCGTAGCAGCTTCCCGATGGATTCAAGTTTGGGGCAGCTGCTTCTGCTTATCAGTTTGAGGGAGCTTTTAACCACGACGGGAAAGGCTTAAGTAACTGGGATTACTATACACATGCTCATCCCGAAAGGATTGTAGATGGTAGCAATGGCGATGTAGCCACTGGATCTTACCTTCGATATAAGGTACGTACCATGCATGTTATTATTGAATCATTTCTTTAACAAATTAAATTAAGTGATGCGTGCTTAATTAGACAAGCTTGATTAACTACATATAAACATCGTTAAATTAATTGTCGTAATCATGTTGCAGGATGATGTGCGCCTCGGTAGGGACTTGGGTTTAAATTCCTACAGATTCTCAATCTCTTGGTCCCGAATTTTACCTCGTAAGTATCAGTTTAAAGCTAAATATTTAAGCTTTAATAGGAGTATGTAATTGTTACTTCAATAGGCCGGCATAATTTAATTTCTTGAACATTCATGAACTAATTACAACCTATTGTGATGTACAGATGGTAGATTATTTGGTGGACGTGTGAACCCAAAAGGAATTGAATACTATAATAAATTAATAGATGAGCTGCTTCTAAATGGTGAGAAATCACCTTCAAACTAAACTCTCTCTTGTACTCTTTATCTACATTTTAGCTACAATTCTTAATTTGTCCGAAAAATAATTCATATCTTATTTTAAAAACTTGCAGGTATAGAGCCTTATGTAACGCTTTTTCATTGGGATGTTCCACTTACTCTAGAAAAACGTTACGGTGGTTTCTTAAGCCGAAGGATTGTGTACGTGACTTACTCTATTTTAATTATGTTCCATATTTGTTTATGCTAAGCAGATTGTACTAACAAAACTCTCTGTGTTCAATTTTAACAGAAAAGAATTTCAATACTATGCGGATGTTTGCTTTAAACATTTTGGCGATCGTGTAAAGAACTGGATTACTCTAAACGAGCCATGGTCCTTTAGCCGAATGGGTTATTCTACCGGTGATTTTGCTCCGGGACGTTGTTCTAATCATACTAGTTGCTTAGGTGGAGATTCTGGCACAGAACCATATATTGTAACACATCATCAGCTTCTCGCTCATGCAGCTACTGTACAACTATACAAGAAAAAATATCAGGTTCTAATTAACTTTATATAGTTATTTCAACATTTTAAAAAGTTAAATCATTGCATAAGTGAATGCAAATAGTCGCCCTTACACTCGAGTCATAATTGTGCAGGCACGTCAAAACGGCAACATTGGAATTACACTTGTTTCATATTGGTTTGTTCCTTACTCCAACTCAACTGGATCGATTGGCTACAAAACGTGCCTTTGATTTCATGCTAGGATGGTGTGTAATTCATTTCTTTTATTCTAATATTCTCTTCTTACAAATTCTAGCTATAAGTTGAACAATCTTTGTCTCGGCGACTTTGGAATTTGTTAACAAGGGTATATAAACTTAAGGGATTAATTTCATTTTTTATTTAATTTTACTACAGGTTCATGGATCCTATAATCTTTGGTTCATATCCAGAGAATATGCGTGCACTCGTAGGGAGTCGACTTCCGACTTTCACACCAAGAGAATCGAGGATGTTAAAGGGGTCATTTGATTTCATTGGAATGAATTACTATACAGCTACTTATGTCAAAGATGAACCTCGTGACATTACCAAAGGGCCATTTAGCTACATTACAGACTCTCAAATTACTATCACAAGTAATTAACACTCAAGACCACTCATGCTTTTTATGCATAGGTAGTTTTACAAAATTATATGAAACTGACCATCTTTTCTTTTATGGATAGGTGTTCGCAATGGAATTCCTATAGGCAAGCATGCCGGTATTTCTTGGTTATACATTTATCCGAAAGGGATTCGGGGACTTTTGGACTACATAAGAACAACTTATAATAATCCTCCAATTATCATCACAGAGAATGGTAATTTTCAATTATCTTTCTTCCTTTAATTTACATACTAATTTTTTTAAGCTAATTAATGACAAAAATGTACCTTTAAAGATGAATATAATATTCAAAACAACGAAATTGGTACTTTTAATCTTAGAATTGAATTGTATATATTTTTTTAATTGTTTAGGTGTTGGAGAGGCAAATGATCCCACCTTAACACTCGAGGAATCACTTAATGACAATATGAGGGTTGATTATCACCACGATCATATGTGTTGCCTACTTGATGCAATAAAGTAAGTTCTCCATTTCTCATAAAGTTAATTATTATGCTCTTGATTGTATAAGATTCATGAAGCCTGACAATTTATGATTTGTTTTTTTGGCAGGGATGGTAGCCAACTTAAAGGATATTTTATATGGTCGTTGTTGGATAATTACGAGTGGTCTTCGGGTTACACTGTTCGCTTTGGCCTTCACTACGTGGATTATAACAATAACCTACGTAGGTACCCAAAAAAATCAGCTGTATGGCTAAAGAGCATCCTCGTCGAGGAGCCATCGATCTTAAGCAGTAGCATTAGATCTATAGAAGGAAGTGATTCTTCTAAGTATTCCTTTTAATGCGACTCTTGTTTTCGTTAAAGGGAAAACAAAGAGTATAGGATTGATTATTTGAAAATTAAATTTCATTCTTTCATTATTCAGGTGCAATTCCTTATGTAATTCTTTAAGTTGTAAAAATGGTCCCTCTATGTAAAGAATGGGCATTGTATCAATATAAATATCTTATTCTTTTAATACTTGATCATTCTTATGGTAATAAATATTTTATTAAAAGCGATACACACACACTATATATATATATATATATATATATATATATTATCTTAATTTTTATCCATTTCCAATGTATACCTTCTTTGCTTTTTGTACATTTTGATGAGACCAAAAGAGATGACATCGTAAGTTTGTTGATTGTTACTTTCATCATGAGGCCATTAGCATATTTCTTAAACCCTTTAACAATTAAGAAGTGAAGGTGCCAAGGCTAATAATATCATGAACCTATGGAGTGAAAGGATTTTGAGCTGAATGGCAAGACGAATAATTGATCTTTAGTATGTTTCATTCTTTTCTTCATCATCTAACAAAATAAGAATCAACAGTACAAGAATGCAGCCTCAGATACCCCCACAATACACAAAGGAATACCAACCTAACTTGTTACAAATTACCGAACTCACTGACGAAATAATTCTTGTCTCCAAGTTAAAAACATTTGTGTTTTTTTGGTACGAAGCTGTAAGGGATTGCTATTAATATTTTATTTTTCAACTAAAACAAGTATATGATATAAAAAATTTGAAACAAGTCATGAAATAAAACATCCATGAAGTGGTTCAGTTAATAAGTGCACTGCTAATAAGATTTGTCAAAATTTTATCTTATTCAGTCTCCATTATTCATAAACTTGTAACTTGGTCAATTTAGACTATTTTTGATAGGCTATTTATGTATGCAGTGCAACACCTTGTCAAATATTATACTCCCTCCGTCCCTAAATTATTGTCTTCCTTTCATTTTTTGTTCGTCTCAGAATAATTATCTTGTTTGAAAACTTTCCTTTCTAGGACATCACTTTTACTATTTTACTCATACTTTTTCCCCTACTTTAATTATGGACCACATACACATGGACATTAAAGGAAATTATACATTATACTAATATTAATAATCAAGTCAATTGTTTTTTATTAATCCGTGTACCGGGTCAAACAAGATAATAATTAAGGGACAGAGGGAGTAGTATTTTTTAACTTCCAGTTTTTGGGGTCATAGTTTATTTATGTATTGTCTCAATGTGATTTTCATTAATATTCCTCTATTCTACTCAAAATTTTGAGCCAAAATTAATGGTGATAATTTTTGGGCTCTATTATTTTTACTCAGTTTTAACAAGACGTTACTTTGACAAAAACATGTCATGTACATTTAAAACAAAACATAAAAAAAATGAGTGCAAAAGACAAAAGAGAAAAGCTAGCTAGCGATTGGGACAACTTCTCTATTTATTACTCCCTCCGTTCCTAAATTTTTGTCATGTTTGACATTTTTTTCTTTTCAATCATAATGTTTTTCAAATTCAAATTTGACATATATGAACATTTTGAACATTTCAAATTCAAATTTAACGTATGTGCATTTTACGTAATTTTCTTCAAGGGTAAATCAGTCATTTACATGTAAATAGTATATGGACCTTTTATGTAATTTGCCCTAAACTAAACCTAACCAAAAATCATACTCTTCTCCCAACCCACCGTGACTTACCTCTCTCTCTCCCCCCAAGCAAAACAAAACTCATTAATTTCCTTCATCTTAGCCTTCAACGACGAACCTTAAAATCTTTAGAAGAATTTGATTTCTCTTGCTGCTCATCTGAATTATCTACTCCAGTTTGTCTAAATCTTGAACTTTAAATTTTTTTGAGTTTTTGTTATTGTTCAATTTTGCATTTTTTGTTCGTCGGTAGTGATAGTGGTGGTGACAGCCGTGGTGAAACAAAAGAGAAGGGGATTGCGAAGGGATAAGAATTGAATTTTGTTTGATTTCACCCTAAAATGTTTTGATTGAATTTTGTTTGATAATAATCCTCCAATTATCATCACAGAGAATGGTATTTTTCAATTATCTTTCTTCCTTTAATTTACATACTAATTTTTTTAAGCTAATTAATGACAAAAATGTACCTTTAAAGATGAATATAATATTCAAAACAACGAAATTGGTACTTTAAATCTTAGAATTGAATAGTATTTTTTTTTTAATTGTTTAGGTGTTGGAGAGGCAAATGATCCCACCTTAACACTCGAGGAATCACTTAATGACAATATGAGGGTTGATTATCTCCACGATCATATGTGTTGCCTACTTGATGCAATAAAGTAAGTTCTCTATTTCTCATAAAGTTAATTATTATGCTCTTGATTGTATAAGATTCATGAAGCCTGACAATTTATGATTTGTTTTTTTGGCAGGGATGGTAGCCAACTTAAAGGATATTTTATATGGTCGTTGTTGGATAATTACGAGTGGTCTTCGGGTTACACAGTTCGCTTTGGCCTTCACTACGTGGATTATAACAATAACCTATATAGGTACCCAAAAAAATCAGCTGTATGGCTAAAGAGCATCCTTGTCGAGGAGCCATCGATCTTAAGCAGTAACATTAGATCTATAGAAGAAAGTAATTCTTCTAAGTATTCCTTATAATGCAATTCTTGTTTTCGTTAAAGGGTAAACAAAGAGCATAGGATTGATTCTTTGTAAATTAAATTTCATTCTTTCATTATTTAAGGTGCGATTCCTTATGTAATTCTTTAGTTGTATAATTGGTCCCTCTATGTAAAGAATGCACATTGTATCAATATAAATATCTTATTCTTTTAACACTTGATCATTCTTATGGTAATAAATATTTTATTAAAAGTGACACACACACACACACACACACATATATCTTAATTTTTATCCATTTCCAATGTATACCTTCATTGCTTTTTGTACATTTTGATGAGGCCAAAAGAGATGACATGGTAAGTTTGTTCATTGTTACTTTCATCATGAGGCCATTAACATATTTCTTAAACCCTTTTACAATTAAGAAGAGAGCGCGAAGGTGCCAAGGCAAATAATATCATGAACCTATGGAGTGAAAGGATTTTGAGCTGTATGGCAAGACGAATAATAGATCTTTAGTATTTCATTGTTTTCTTCATCAGTTAACAAAATAAGTATCAACAGTACAAGAATGTAGCCTCAGATACCCCCACAATACACAAAGGAATACCAACCTAACTTGTTACAAATAACCGAACTCACTGACGAAACAATTCTTGTCTCCAAGTTAAAAACATTTCGGTGATTTTTTGGTACGAAGCTTTAAGGGATTGCTATTTTAATTTTCAACTACAACAAGTACAAGATATAAAAAATTTGAAACAAGTCATGAAATAAAACATCCATGAAGTGGCTCAGTTAATAAGTGGACTGCTAATAAGATTTGTCAAAATTTTATCTTATTCAGTCTCCATTCTTGATAAACTTGTAACTTGGTAAATTTTGACTCCTTTTGATAGGCTATTTATGTATGCACTGGAGCCACCTTGTCAAATATTATAGTATTTTTTTAACTTCCTATTTTTAGGGTCATAGTTTATTTATTTATTCTCTCAACGTGATTTTGATTTATATTTCTCTATTTATTACTCCCTCCGTTCCTAAATTTTTGTCATGACATTTTTTTTTCTTTTCAATCAGAATGTTTTTTAACTTCAAATTTGACGTATATGGACCATTTTTTTTCCTGTTTTTTGGGGTCTTAGCACTTTTTAAACACTACAAATTATGAGTTTTATAATTTTAAAAAATATATAATAATATACATATAAATTTGCCCTGATCAGGATGATTCAACTGTAAGATTTATTTCTTGCAGGTTAAGAAATTCCTTATGTGGTCAATAGTGAGAATCACGGTTGATTTGGGATTACTAAATCATATTAAATACTGGTTTGTAAAAGGAGTTAGTTTCCTAATTAAACTCTACCTTGATGGACGGTTGAGATTAAATCCTAATCCTAATAGGAATCGGTCCTCCCTTTGCCTATATAAAGATATGCAATACCCATCATATTCATATATTACGACAAACAACTCATTAGGGTTTTGGGCCAAGAGGGAGAAATCGTATTCCGTCTTCTTTGGCTATTATACTTTGATTTCGGATCTACATCAAGTTAATAGAATCAAACATCATGTCTTCGGTATTTTACTTATGATTATTTGTATGCTATTGTGATAATTATGAAGTTCAAGATCTAGGGTTTAAGGATTAAAAATTACGGTTGGTATCGAGCTTTAGGTTACGAACTCATGATTATCCATAAAAATGTATGCAATATTATTATTTTATTAATTAAAATTAATTTGTTGATATTCCTATTCATCAATAATTAAAGCAAAGTTGTCTAGCACACCGAAAACGAATAATTTTGCATATCGAAACGGTGATGCAAGCTGTTTTAAATTGTTTCTCGTATTCCCAAATCACAAGTGTGTGCATTAATGATAAAGTTCTTGTACTATTGAACATACATATGAATGCTAGCAACAACCTAATTTTTATTGTTATTATTATTATAATATAACCAAGTTAATTTTGCATGCTAGCGGCGGCCTATTTTATTGTCCTTATTATTATTATACTATAATAAAGATAATTCCAAATTTTTATGCGGGGCATGGTACGAACTAGTTGGTATTGTCGTATTGAATTGGAATACTACTATTATTAAGTTTTATTATTTTGTTATATTTTATGTATTCCGCAATTAAACTGTTTTAATATGTATAAAGTTTTGTTATCACCACGGTGATAATAAATTATGACATTAATGTTATTTAATAATCATGTTTACTTATTAATATGAGTCTTTTAGGTTGTGCATACATATTAGAACGTATCACCCAGGTGATTCGATCCACGTGTTTGAACAACATTACGATTTATGTGTTTTAGAAAAGTAAAATATCCCGAGATATTTATTTTCTTCTTGTACACATAATTAAATTAAAATTTTGACTCTTTAAAACATGATTATTTTGATGAAGATTCTACCCACGGGAGAATTTTCTTTATGTTTGTTTAGACAATTTTAATTCTTATATATCTCTATTATGTCTTCGACTCTGTTCCGTTAATTTGCACTCGCATGCTTCATCTGTACCCTCCTTAATGGTACTAACTTCTCGAATGGCGTGAGAATGTTGAATTCACTTTGGGTGTTCTTGATCTCGATCTTGCACTCCAAATTGAAAAACCTCCTGAATTAACCGCGAAAGTACCAAAGAGGATAAAGATCTCCATAAAGCTGGGAGAAAAGTAATAGATTGAGCCTTATGTTCATGCGAATGACGATTGCTGCAAACATCAAGACCTCTCTTCCGAAACGAAATTGGCTAGGGAATTCATGGAATCCGTTGCGAACGCTTTAAGGATGAGATAAGTCTCTTGCGGGAAATTAATGTCGAACTCACTACTATGAAGTTTGATGGTGCACGGTCAATGCACAATCATATTATTGAGATGCAAAACCTTGCGCCTAAGCTTGAATTTAGGAATGAAAGTGGATGAGAATTTTCTTGTTCGGTTTATCCTAAATTCTCTTCCTCCAGTATGCCCCTTTTCAAGTGAATTACAACTCTATTAAGGAAAAGTGGACAGTGAATGAACTATCTAACATGTTAGTTCGGGAAGAAGCAAGGTCGACTCAACAAGGTACTAATGTTGCACATCTCACTACTCAAGGAGCGAATCATAAGTTTGGGAAAAAGTGGAAAAGGCGAGAAAGAGCACCATCCAAAATGAATGATAAAGTCCAACCTGCTCAAGTCAAGGCAAAAAGAAGAAGTTTGTCGTTTACGTAGGAAATCTGGACACTTCGGAATAAGCTATGACGTCGTAATTGGTTCGAAAAGAAAGGTAATCCCTTGGGATTCGTAAGTTTTTCGAATCAAACTTCTCTTATGTACCTTCAAATACATGGTGGTTGGATTCGGGTGCTAATGTTCATGTTTCTAATTCGATGCAGGATACCTTACGACCCAAATCATAAACCCAACGAAAACTTCTTATACGTAGGGAACGGAAATAAAGCTCTGTCGAAGCTATTGGAACATATCGTCTTGTTCTTGAAAAAGGATATTATTTGGATTTATTTCAAACTCTTTATGTTCCATCTATTTCCCGCAACTTAGTTTCGGTTTCTAAACTTGACTTACAAGGATTTATGTTTGATTTGGGTAGTAAAAGTTTCAATTTATATAAGAATTCTATTAATGTTGGTTCTGGAATTCTTGTAGATGGTCTTTACAAATTTACTTTGTCTTCTCCATCCACATCTGAAACTCATTTGACCCTGCATCATAATCAAGGAACTGTACATCATGTAATGAAAAAGGACTCTTCATTCTTGTGGCATCGAAGTTGGGACATATATCCCGTAGCGACTTCAAAGATTAGTAAAAGATGGTGTTTTACCAAACCTAGATTTTCGATTATCATAGTTGTGTGGATTGTATTAAAGGCAAAGCAACAAAACACACAAAGAAAGGAGCCACAAGAGTTCTCAAGCTTCTTGAAATAATACATACAAATATTTGTGGACCTTTTGATGTTCCAACATTTGGGGAGAAAACTACTTCATCACCTTTATTGATGATTATTCACGTTTGTTATCTCTATCTATTGCATAATAAATCTCAATGCGTGAATCTTTGTGCAAGTATTTATAACCGAGGTTGAGAGGCAATTAGAAAGAAAAGTGAAAATCATAAGGTACGATAGAGGTGGAGAATTTTATGGCGGTATGGCGAACAGGTCAACATCACGGACCTTTTGCCGGACTCCTCGAACAACTTGGAATTGTAGCTCAATACACAATGCACGATTCTCCTTGGCGAGAATGGTGTAGCTGAAAGGCGGAATCGCACGCTTTTAGAAATGGTTAGAAGCATGATGAGTCATGCTAATTTGCCCATTACGTTGTGGACATATGCTCTTCGCGTTTGTATATATTTTAAATAGGGTTCCGAAGCGGTTCCAAAGACCCCTTTTGAGCGTGGAAAGGCTGAAACCTAGTTTAAAACACTGCATGTTTGGGGATGTCCGGTTGAAGCGAAGGTATATAACCCTCAAGCAAACAAATTGGATTTGAAAACTATAAGTGGGTATTTCATTGGTTTTCGAAAAATCCAAAGGGTATATAATTTATTGTCCTAACCATAAAAGTATGGTGTGAAGCCCGGAAATGTCAAATTCATTGAGGATGGCATGATTAGTGGGAGTACATTTGTGGAGGATAAGTGCGTTCACGAAATTAGGGTAACAATCCCATTACCTAAAAACAAGCGGACAAGGTGAATTCTTCCATCGTTGAACCGTTAAACGTTGAAGGACCACTGTGGCTCCAATTATCGATGAACAGATAAATGATGAAGAGCTATGTTGCATAATTAGCCTAGATTTGCTTGAATCCATAACCTAAGTCTAAGTCAAGGTGACTAATGGGCTGCGTGTACATTAGAGTGGCAACTTGAACTTAGGCATAGCTTGAATAGTTTAGGGTTGCTTATTGTAAGTAGCCTTGAAGAAGATAGCCTATAGGACATCGGACGTCCTGCACAATAGGCAAACAATGCATCGCGGTCTTTCGTTTGAATATCGGACAAGCTCATATCGGCCAAGCCTCATCGGCAATGTTGAAGAACCTTAAGAACGTCGATAAGAGCTGCCGAAGACATGTCACGATTTGAGGCTTTCATTGACTTCGATGCAACGTTAACTGCAAATCACATTCAATGAAGGTTTCCATTCTTGGCATACACTCGAGAAAGGACATTCCTCCTGCAAGCACGGATCGCCTATTTTTAGCAAAGTGTCGGGAGACGGTCGAAGCTTCGAGCCGGCCTATCGGAGTCAACAACGATTAGAGCATTAATTGCTCTTAAATTCAAATTAGAAGACCTCCAACGGCTCCAAGCTTCCTCCTGCATATAAAGGAGACTCCATTCTGCATTCAATACACTTCAACAACTCCAACTCGAATCTTCCATCTTCTTCAAGTGCATTAAAGCTTAAACGTCCTATCTGTACTTCCTTCTTTGAAGAGCTTCACTCTAAGACGATCGAGTCCATTAAAGCTCTTCATTGATTGCAACACCTAGCTTTTCATAGCTCACGAGAATTGTATCTTATTGATATCAATTCTCCCACACAAACACTTGGTCAACAAAATTTTTGTACACAATCCATTAGAGATTTAGTTTGTAAAATATCTAGTGGAAAAACTTAGTACACGATTTTCAAATCCAAAGTTGACCACTTTGGTTGTGGACGTAGCACTTATTTATAAGTGTGAACCATATTAAATATTCGTCTATTTGTGTGTGATTGTGATTTGATTGTGTTGCTTTAAATTTCCGATTTCCAATCTGTTAGAGCTGGCGATCTTGTCTGCCAAGATCGGCCATTCTCAACTTGTCTGTGCTTCACAAGACTTCCTTTGCAAAATTTTTAAAACCTAGTGAAGTAAGATTTTTGAATCAATTTCAAAAATTGGACATAGGCTATTCAACCCCCCTTCTAGCCTATATAGAGCAACCTTGGACCTAACAATTGGTATCGAGCTTAACTCTTTGAAAACTAGTTTTCGAGATTAACCTCTTGAGAGATTAAAGATCATGGCTGCTCACCAAATGTTGGAAACCTCAAACGTGAACCATTGTCTGTCTTGGATGAAGTTCACTTTGACATCTGGAAAGATAAAGTCAAAAGACATATGAATTCAATTGATAAACGTTTGTGGAAATGTGTCACGAGATGGACCCGAATTCCAATGAAGCCTAATACTGCGCGCGGTAGATCCAGCTGCTTACTGAAGTACCAAAGCCAGGAAGAAGAGTGGGATGATGAAGACAGAAAGAATGATGCTCTGGATGGAAAGGCCATCAACATCATTACCAGCTGTGTTGATATAAGTACTTATCAGCAGATTATCAACTTGGACACAGCAAAGGAGATGTGGGAAGCCATCCTTGAATATCTTGAAGGTGATGGCGAGACAAAGAACAACAAATTATATACTGCATCCGAAGTTTGACTCCTTCAAAAGGATCCCAAAGAGTCTCTGCGAAGTGCCTATGAGATTCTATGAGGTAGTCAACTCTTGCTATTCATTAGGAAAGAAGTATGAAAAGAAAGAAATAAACATGAGATTTCTAAATGCACTAGGCAGTCTATGGCATGTTAAAATCACTGCCATGAAAGAGTCAAAAGATTTAAACAAATTGACTCTTAGAAACCTTTATGCTAGTCTTTCAGTTTATGAGCTTGAAATCCAACAAGCTCAAGAAATGGAAAAGAGTTTTAAAAACTTGTCCTTACCAGCCATGTCTTGAACCTTCTGTTCAAAACACGATGAAACACCTTCTACATCCGGTGAAGATGATGATATTCTTTACGGCGAAGCCTTTGCTATGTTTGTAAAGAAATATCAACGTTTCAAAAGGTTTAATAAACCATCATCACATAGGCGGTCTTCTCCAAAGCTGTTCCTTATAAAACAAGCTGCTCAACCAAAAATTCGCTCCTTATAAATCAGACCATCAAAAGGATAATGAGCTAGTTTGTTTTAGCTGTAGGAAACCAGGCCATTTTGCCTCTAAATGTCCAAAGCCAAAATATGAATTTTATAAGAAACGTCCAGAAACTAAATTTCAAAAACAAAAAGGGATGGTGGTGAAGACATTGATGAAAGCAATGCCTACATGGTGTGACAACGACGATGAGGATGACTCTTGTGACTTTCTTTGAAGAAGCCAACATATGCCTTATGGCCGGTCACCACATGATTCGATGAGGTCATTACCATTTCAACAAGATGCAGTGATGATGATGATGAGCTTAATGAACCATCAAAGGAGAGCTCATCAAAGCTAACAAAGACATCTTTGGAAGAGTTTTCAAAATTCAAAGTGCCTATGTGAAATTAGCCAAGAAGCATGAACTAGTTGTCTCGAGAAATCAACCTTGATGTCTAAGATCAAAGATCTTGATAGGCGACAAGGTGAAAGTATCAAATTGCAAAAGAGAACAAAGCTTTGGTAAAAAGTGGACTTCTACTTGAACACATCAAGAAGATAAATTCGAGAAAGATGACCTTCAAAAGGTTGTCAATACTTGGAATAACTCTAAAGGAAACTTTGATGCCATTCTCTCAAACCAGAAAACTTTAGATGACAAAGCGGCATTGGTTTCCAAAGTGAGTTCAAAGTAGGTAGTTCTTCGGTTCTCAAAAGGATGAGACATACGAAGTGATTCTTTGAAGAATTGGTTGTAGGAGTTTCTTATGACCAGCGGTCTCCCAAGGCAAGGACTTGGCTTTAACAAAGTTCCTTTTGTTTATCCCAAGAACACAAAAGACAAGTCCAAAAGAAAGCAATGCGAAGAATGACTCTGCTAATAGTGAGTCGAGCAACTAAAACCTGCCATTAGTCACCCTAAGAAAACAGGGATGACTAATAGCAAGTCTAGAATTCTCGGCTCAAACCTATTAAATTTGTCAAAGGCAAGGCTGATCCCAACACTGCCTATAAAGGGTAAAAGAAGTGAATTCTGAGATAAAAAGCTTAAAGGACATGTGCTGTAAATACAAAATCTTTTGATAAGAGGTCTACCTATGGTAAACCTAACATCAACAAGAAAAGGCATTATCGGCCTAAGTCCTATAGGCCAATTATCGCGAAAGATCATTCCAAAGGCTGGCGATATTAAGAAGCCTCAAAAGAAATCATTACTCATGTTGAAGGATTTCACAAATGCTCTTTACGCAAATGCCATGGTCATGAGATTCATGAATGCCTTCGAGATTCACACCTAAATCTAGAGGATTTACTCCTCCAAAGGTTAAACAAGTGTGGATCCCAAAGGTTGCTAACCTTGAGGACCCAAAAATAAAGGGGACCATATTCTTAAATGTCTATATTTCGGGAATGCTTCATGGTGTCAATGAAGAAGAGAAAGATCTATGGTATCTAGACAGTGGATGCTCAAAGCATATGATGGTGATCCAAATCTTCTCTCAAGCATTGTTGAAGCAAAGGGTCCCTCGGTCATATTTGGAGATAACTCAAAAGGAAGACCATTGGTTATGGAAGTATAATCGGAGGCAATCTCTCCATCAACAAAGTCTCTCTAGTTGAAGGTTTAAAGCACAATGCTAAGCATATCACAATTACGTGATAAAGGGCTAACATGTCGAGTTTTCCTCTAGTCAATGTCTCATAAAGGACAATGAGACATGTTCAACTATCTGACGGATTCGAGAAAAGAATGTCTATCTTTGTTGACCTAAATCTTTGTTGGAAGAAAATCAAATCTTTGCTTGGTTGCTAGGTCATCAGCGACAAGTGGTTGTGGCACAAAAGGCTTAGTCATCTCAATTTCAAATGGAGAAGCTATCAAAAGACAATCTAGTTGTTGGTTTGCCTAAAATATCATTTGAATCACACTCTGCAGAGCATGTCAACTAGGCAAACTACACAAATCTTCCTTCAAAAGCAAGCCTTGCCTATCAACAACCGACCTCTACGGCTCTTGCACATGGATCATTTGGACTGTAACTACTACAAGTCTTGGTGGCGGCAAGTATACTCTGTGGTAGTTGATGATTACTCAAGATTTACTTGGGTAGAAATGATGTCCTCCAAAGATGAAGCATATGACATCATTACTGAACTCTTGAGAGACTACAACTCGAAGGTGGATGATATCTCGATGTCGGATCGAGACAATGGAACGAGTTCAAGAACAATGGTGTTGCCAAATATTGTGATGACCATGGAATTGGTCACAATTTCTCTGCGGTTGGCACACCTCAACAAAATGGAGTTCTTGAAAGGAAGAACGAGAACTCTCATTGACGGGAAAGACAATGATTCTTTGAAGCCAAGCGCTATGTATTTCGGGCGAGGTGAACTTGCACACTTCACACAAAAGGTCCATCATAAATAAATTTCATAACAAAACTCCATATGAAATATGGAGAGCGAAACTCCCAACATTGGATTCTTTAAAATATTTGGTTGTAAATGCTATGTTCTTTACAATGGTAGAGAACATAGAGGTAAGTTTGAATCCAAAAGTGATGAAGGAATTTTACGGGATATGCCAAGTTTTCAAAAGCATACGAGTTTACAATAAAACTTCACTTAAAGTTGTTGAATCGTACATGTTTCTTTTGATGAATTTGATTTCATTGGGCCACATTTGGCTCCTAAGGTTACTAATGATTCGATGAATATGAGGCAGTGCGAAACGGCCAATCCAGATCTGCTGATCCTCCTTCTTCACAAGATCTTCCAAGAGTCAACTTGTTAGAATCCTCAAACGAACCAACAAATGAACACTCGAAAACCACTGAATCCCCTTTGCCTTCCACACCGAAGTCATACAACCTACCTTGGAATTAACCTACCCTTTAGAAAACCAAGCTTGATTACTTCTACTTCTCAGAATCCACTCTGCCGATATAGGACAAGTTCAACTGCGAAGTTAGGGAAGTAAAAGATCATCCTATCACTCAAATCATTGGAGATCTTAATCTTTGGTGTTCAAACTAGACAAGCTTCAAGAAATGAATGCATGTATTCTACTGCATTTGTATCTAACATTGAACCCAAAAGATTGATGAAGCTCGGAAGATCCAAGCGGGTGGAAGCTATGCAGAAGAGCTAAACCAATTTGAGATGCCAAGTCGGTCACTAGTCCCTAGGCCTAAAGGACAAGCGGTTATTGGCACAAAGTGGGTTTCGAAACAAAATGGATGAAAACGGCAACATTACAAGAAACAAGGCAAGGCTGGTAGCCCAAGGATACGAGACGGGGAGGAGGGTATTGACTATGATGAGACATTTGCTCTGTTGCAAGATTAGAGGCTATCGAGTTATTCTTGGCCTATGCCTCTTACAAGGACTTCAAAGTTTATCAAATGGATGTAAAGAGTGCATTTCGAATGGAGAACTTCAAGAAGAAGTCTATGTTGAGCAACCACCTGGGTTCATAGACTGTTCAAGGAGAAAGATGTCTACAAGCTAAGGAAAGCCCTTTATGGACTCAAACAAGCTCCAAGAGCACAGTATGAGACCCTTTCAAAGTTCTTGATATCTCAAGGCTTTGTAAGAGGTCAAATTGACACTACTCTTTTCATTATGAAGCATAAAGGTCATTCCTTACTTGTTCAAATATATGTTGATGATATTATCTTTGGTTCTACTAATGAAAATCTTTGCAAAAGGTTTGAAAAGCTTATGCAGTAAATTTGAGATGAGCATGATGGGAGAGCTCAACTTTTTCCTTGGTCTTCAAATTCAACAAAGTTCAAATGGTATCTTCATCAATCAAGCCAAATATGCAAAGGATGTCATCAAGAAATTTGGTCTTGAGAATGCAAACAGCTTGGCCTCCTATGGCTACTAACGCCATCTTGACAAAGATGAGAAGGGCAAGAAAGTGGACATGACTCTCTAGAGGCATGATTGGTTCACTTTTATACTTAGCGCTAGTAGGCGATATCATGTTTCTTTGTTTGTGTTTGTGCTAGGTTTCAAGGCGATCCAAGGAGTCTCACCTACAAGCGTCAAAAGAATCATCGGATATCGATAGATACTCCCAATTTGGGAATCGGTATCCTAGAGATTCATCTTTTAATCTTATAGGCTATTCGATCTTGATTTTGCTGCATGTAAAGTTGACGGGAAAAGCACAAGTGGGACATGTCAATTCTTAGGAAATAGACTTGTCTCATGGGCCGACAAGCAAACCTCTGTTTCAACTTCAACAAGCAGCATACATAGGCTGGCGGTATTCTTGCTCTGGTAGCTTGGATCAAACGGCAACTAGTGGACTATGAGATCAAAGCGATGATTGTCCTATAATGTGTGATAACACATCGGCAATTTCGTCTCTCAAAATCTGTCATGCACTCCAAAACAAAGCACATTGATGTGAGATATCACTTTCTTAAAGATCATGTTGAAAAAGGTAACATCGGCATGCAATATGTGCCTGAGAGAATCGGTAGAGACATCTTCACAAAACCACTTGATTCAACCAGGTTTGCATATTTAAGAGGAGAGCTTGGTATGCTTGACCTCAATCCTTAATCCTTTCTAGCTAAATTCTTTAAGTTATTTCATAAAGCTGCATTATTAAAGCCTATGTGATCGGCCGATCTCAACTCTAGAGTAAATAGACAACCTTGGGTAAGTGTCTATCTCCACATCGGCGGTCTTCGATAAAATAGGCGGACTACGATAATATAGGAAGACTTAAGGGCGCCATACGTACGGTGACTCATCGGGTAATAAATGCGGACTTCAAATTTTATCAAATTCCATTTAGTGGCATGTCGAGGTATAAAAGGGTAAAATACGATAACTCTTCACAACTCTCAACAACCGCCATTTTAACTTTCAAAAACCTTTCAAGCTTCCAATCGTAATCGGCTCAAATCCTCTCAAACCTCAAAATCTCTAGTTTTCTTAAAATCATCAATGGTAAGGATTTCTACACCTTTTTGATTCATTTAAATCCGGTTTAGGGTCTTGTTTGACCTAATTTAAGGTTTTAAAAATGTCCGCCATTGATGAGCTTGTGCTATCTTGCGATTGTTGCTTGAATCATGCTTTTTGGGTGTAAAATGTGTTGTAAGATTTTGTGATACTATGTTTTCGGTTTATATCACTTTGTTTGCTTGAATCGACAAACTCGGTAGATATTTGAAAACCCGGATGATGAAGCTGTTCTTATATTTTGGTTCAATTTGTCTATATTTTGGGTTTTGATGCGAACATTACTTGTTTATGTTAATATCTGGCGATTGCATGATTATCTGTTTGATTCTTGCATATCTGCCGATTTCTATATATCTTGTTCTCACATCGCCGATTATGTAGGGAAAGTCTAAATCCTCAAAGGCTGCTGCACAACTTCATCCTCCTGCCTCTGCCAAACGGCAGGGTGCATTGGGCTTGAGCTCCCTATAAGGACCCTTCCCGAGTCAAGCTATCACCCGGGGATGACTATCGACATAGACTCCATCATTTGCACATCCGCTAGTGATGCCTTGCTAAAGATTTGGCGAGTGTGGACTCTCCTTGTTCCAACTCAACGACACCCTTCGGCAACTATCTGGCGAGAATTCTATACAAGGATGATTACGCCTCCTCCTCGGCTAATGCCTGCGAGCCGGTCAACTTAAGCTACATGGAGCTACATCGGGGTCACTACATCAAGTTGACCTACAAGGATGTTGGAGAAATCCTTGGGTACCTGTTGAAGGCAAATTGGACTTGACCGATCTTGAATCGGCACTTGCAGGAAATGATGAGGTGCACTTGACAGAGAGGTTTTAGAGATGTCTAGGAACCTCTTCCCGGAAAACCCCTATCATATCGGCCATACGCTCCGACAAGAGCATTTTATTCAAAAATGGCTCGAGGACATCTTCACCTCCCGGCGGGATGTGGACCAAGGCGTGGTCCTTCGCAAGCAACTCAAGCTGGGCAAAGATCATCTTTTCAATGCTATCCCCGGAGCGTTGCGAAGTCCAAGCTCACCCGTCCATGAAGAGGCCCTTTGTCGGGGTTATCAATGTCATCCTCCGCCGTTATGAGGAGATTGATGAGCGAGTCGTTCGGCGACCTCATCAGGTGTCAACACCTACGTCTTCACGGTCAACAACATCACCCGCTATAGGGATGATATGGCCAAAGGACAACAGCCTTGGGTGAAATTTCTTGCTGCGCTGCTTCCACAGTGCTGGCTTCTTTGCACTGCTTTCTTTCTTGCTCTTGCTATTTGGTGGCCCCTCTGCCCAAGCCGGCAAGGGTAAGAGGAAGGTCACCTATCTTGCATTGGGTTACCGGTGAGGAGGAGGAGCCTACACCCGTTGGAAATTTGCTGCAGGAACCTTTGACCTCGGCGAGGCTAGACCACGATCCCATATGAGCTGTGAGCCTCCTACCAAAAGCCCAAACACTCTCCCTCTCTCACTCTAAACTCAAACAATCCGGAAGCACACCGCTCGAAGGCGGTTGTTGAGAAGGACACATCATCCTTCCAACCGGTGACCTCTCCAAACCCTCTCAACTACCTCCCGATCCTCGAGCCCAAACCAAACAAACCCTCCTACCCACGGAGCGAGATCATTTGGCCTTCCTAAGGTCTCATCCA